>JARFIZ010000337.1:0-1200000 GCA_036325965.1 Sinopyrophorus schimmeli | reverse complement strand
ATCTCTCCCGACGAATTCGAAACGGTGAGTTTTTTTATTTTATCAGCCTCTTTACTTTTCTATTGATTTACTCGTTTTTATTTATTACGCAACTCTCGCACACTTGGGCTTACTTAAATTCCTATTATTTTTTTTGTCTATATCTACGTCACAAAAGCGATAAATTTAAAGGCACACGTTCCTGAATTAAAAGAAATAAATTTCATATCAAAGGCGATAGCATTTTAGAAAGTCGTAAAAACAATTTAGTATGTTGTTAGCATTCGCGTTGTGAATAAGTGTTTAATGTGCTTCTAATTTTTATTAAATGCAATGCTAATAATAGCGTTAAATAAATTGTGCATTTTTCATGCCTGGAAGAACTGAAACAATTAAAGGTAGAAATATTTTCTTAACTTGTGTAAGGGAGACTAGGCATAGTTGTTACAAAAGTAAAAAATTACGTTATTCAGAAACAGTAAAGTACCTATGTACAAAAAAAAAAATTAATGAGCCAAACGTTATAACAGGTGTCGTAATAAGCATTTTTTTAAGTGTAATTCTAGCATAAATAAAGACTGTTACTTTTTACCCCAGTAACAACTAACCCCAGTCTCTCCTACTAATTTTTACGTTTAATTATATTAGCCGCTGTCAGTAGTGGGGTACCCGGGTACCCTTCTGTACTTTTACAATATAATTGTTAATATGTCTATGGTAATATTTTTAATTTGTTTTTTGAACATAGAATCGATATTTATTACATTTATGATTTGAAAGAACGAAGAATAGATAGCCAAATTAAATAAATACGAAGATGTGCGCATTCGAGCGAAAAGTGGCACATTTCCGAGCGAGGGAGGCAAATGAAGCGCGACGCGGGCGGCGCGCTTCATTTCCGAGATCGGAATGTGCCACTTTGAGCTCGAATGTCACACTCGTTTTAAGCATGATTCACAATAATTTATGCCAATAACTAGACGAAAATCAGTTGAATAATTTTAATCGGTTTTCTCACTTGCACCGACGAGATTATCGTATTTTTCGCTCTCTTCCACTCATTGCTATAGTAAATTCGTTTTTGAACATAGAATCGATATTTATTACATTTATGATTTGAAAGAACGAAGAATAGATAGCCAAATTAAATAAATACGAAGATGTGCGCATTCGAGCGAAAAGTGGCACATTTCCGAGCGAGGGAGGCAAATGAAGCGCGACGCGGAGCGGCGCGCTTCATTTTCCGAGATCGGAATGTGCCACTTTGAGCTCGAATGTCACACTCGGTTTTAAGCATGATTCACAATAATTTATGCCAATAACGTAGACGAAAAATCAGTTGAATAATTTTAATCGGTTTTCTCACTTGCACCGACGAGATTATCGTATTTTTCGCTCTCTTCCACTCATTGCTATAGTAAATTCGTTTTTGAACATAGAATCGATATTTATTACATTTATGATTTGAAAGAACGAAGAATAGATAGCCAAATTAAATAAATACGAAGATGTGCGCATTCGAGCGAAAAGTGGCACATTTCCGAGCGAGGGAGGCAAATGAAGCGCGACGCGGAGCGGCGCGCTTCATTTTCCCGAGATCGGAATGTGCCACTTTGAGCTCGAATGTGCACACTCGGTTTTAAGCATGATTCACAATAATTTATGCCAATAACTTAGACGAAAAATCAGTTGAATAATTTTAATCGGTTTTTCTCACTTGCACCGACGAGATTATCGTATTTTTTCGCTCTCTTCCACTCATTGCTATAGTAAATTCGTTTTTTGAACATAGAATCGATATTTATTACATTTATGATTTGAAAGAACGAAGAATAGATAGCCAAATTAAATAAATACGAAGATGTGCGCATTCGAGCGAAAAGTGGCACATTTCCGAGCGAGGGAGGCAAATGAAGCGCGACGCGGAGCGGCGCGCTTCATTTTCCCGAGATCGGAATGTGCCACTTTGAGCTCGAATGTGCACACTCGGTTTTAAGCATGATTCACAATAATTTATGCCAATAACGTAGACGGAAAATCAGTTGAATAATTTTAATCGGTTTTTCTCACTTGCACCGACGAGATTATCGTATTTTTTCGCTCTCTTCCACTCATTGCTATAGTAAATTCGTTTTTTGAACATAGAATCGATATTTATTACATTTATGATTTGAAAGAACGAAAAATAGAGAGCCAAATTAAATAAATACGAAGATGTGCGCATTCGAGCGAAAAGTGGCACATTTCCGAGCGAGGGAGGCAAATGAAGCGCGACGCGGAGCGGCGCGCTTCATTTTCCCGAGATCGGAATGTGCCACTTTGAGCTCGAATGTGGACACACTATTTTAAGCATGATTCACAATCATTTATGCCAGAGATGAGCAACACGCGGCGCGCGGGCCGCTTGTGACCCGTTAAAAAAATTATGCGGCCCGCCAAGCATTTCTAAAATTGAATTCATTTTTTTAAATTTTATATATTTTTATTCTATTGTTTATTATAAATAAAGTTTTGTAAATCATTAACAAGTGTTACTTTATGTGCGGCCCGCCAAAAAATTTTAAAATTTAAATTGGCCCGTTGATTAAAAATGTCGCTCACCCCTGATTTAAAACGTCTTGGACTTGTTAAGAAGCTCGATATATGGGTTCAAGATGAATTGAAAGAGTTTCATTTAACACAACAAATGAGTTTTTGTGATATGCTTCTCAAACACAAAAAAATCAATTCTTTTTATAACACATCTTCACTGGTGATGAAAAATGGGTTATCTGCAGTACCATAAATCGGAAACGATCATGGTCCAAGCGTGCTGGCCTAAAATCACAAGTCACTCAAATTGCACCGAAAAAAAATCACGTTTTTAGTTTGGTAACATTATAAAGATTATAAATAACCGCAAGGTGGCATAATATAAGCCAATTATACAAAATTTAATATTCTTAAAATTTATTCAGCGAGTGCGCAAGCGTGGGACTGTTGGCAACCGTTTTGGACTGCTGCAGAAACATACCTTATATTCCGCCATGACAACGCTCGACCTCACACATCTTTAGTCCCTTGTCAAAAATTATTCGACATTGGTTAGGAACCGATCTTGCATCTACCATGAAAAATGCGTATAATACAGTGACAACAAAGAGCAAGCAAAAAATATATTGGAATACTTCAAAAACAATTAATCGACTATATAAAGGCAATAGTAGGCAGGAACGGGTACCAACGAACCAGAGAAAGACAATCCTGGAGAAAGCTATGGTAGACCTACATCCAGCAGTCGACAAATAAGATAAAATCTGAAGAAGAAAATGTATTTATAACGGGGGTACCTCGGTACCCCTGTTACTGAACAACAGTTTGTTTATTAACACAAGGATTAAAAAAACAACAATATATGCTTTAACCCTACAAAGCTAGAGGACTATTTTTTTTATAAGAATCAACGTTTAATTTGATTCGATTACATTTGACATAAGTGGAAGGGTCACAACTGTGTGCGCCCTACGTAAAGCCAAAAATTAAATAACAATGAGCTCGCAGGAACTTTCCCATAAGCATTAAAACCGTTTCGGTCTGTCTTATAAAACACAGAAGTTCGCGTGTACTTCCTCCTCCACTTCCTTCGCAATATCAGATTTCTACCAGTTCCGACTGCAAAAGCTAATGACTCAATTGCGGGCGTCATTTCCATTCATTTTCAAAGTTGGGTCATTGTTTAGTGTTGACGGCGCCCGAAGCTAAGCCCACACGGCCACCCTTCGACCCTTCGCCACCCGAAAACCCTCGCTCGCACGCAATCTTTACAACGTTTTTTTTTGTATAGTTTTTTTTTCTTCTACTTCTTCTAGTTTTATTATTACACAGTTTTCGTTACCTACACTTAAAAACACGAAGTTGATTTTCTAAAATTGCTCGTAATTTTCCACTTAAATAAGAAATTAGGATAATAAAATAATCATTTCGTCTAAAAAGAATTTGTCGTGATTGAGCGTCGGCTTTCGGTGTGTTTGGGTGCGTTTTTCTTCGACTTGTAAAAAGTTTTAATTAATTTCGCCAAGATTTATGAGTTGTATAATTTTCAGGAGTAAATGTAAGGTTAGTTGCTGCCGCAATTTTTTAAATACTAGTTTTACGATTTTTTGATGTTATCCGAAGCCAATAAGTCTAAGAAATTAAAAACTCAAAAGCTTTTAAACGTTTATCTACAAATTATGGAAATGCAATTTTTTTTTGTATCAAAAAAAGTACCAATAACCTCAACTCTTAATTACTCAAAAAATTAACGTTGCGCTTTATATTTTTTATATTGTTTCTTACGTAGACAAGCTCTAGCATTCTGAATCTTTGTTGTTTTTTGCGATAAATCCAAAATTAAGAGGGCTGAGCGAGTTTTCCTGATGCAAAGTGAAAATTGTAATATGTTTTTAGTTTTTGCGAAATTTTTGAAGTTGTACTTCTTTTGACGCCTTGAGAAAAAAAAATTTTGCAGGCAATAGAGGTTGCGCGAGCACGGCTACGAAAATTCAACAGTATGAAGTTAGCTGTCGAAGAAAATTAAAAATGTATTCTTTAAGTTAATTCATATGAGGCACAGATTGTGAGCGTGGTAGGGGTAGATCAATGGGCGTGCGCGTATGGTTTAGCTGTGCGCAAACGCAAGGCACGCACGTTGTTATATTTAATTCAGTCACACCAAAGAAGTTTAACTTCTAACACACGTGCAACGAAATTTTTTTGGCTTACAACGATATCAAATAAAAAACTTTTGTCTAAAGATAGAGCGGTCCATAAGTACCCTCTAACGTATAATTTCAAAATAATAATAAATTTTTGATTTATTTTTTTCTCAAAAGCGTCAAAAAGTTATATATTTTTTTCTTCGATTTTTACAGATTTTGGGGTTTTTAATTTTTGGGCGTTTTCTACATGAAAAAGTGCAAAACTTTCAGAAAAAATAAACTTTTATCGAAATTGCGCGAATTAATAGAATTATACGAGTTTCAAATGATTGTTCTAAAAAATATATAAGTACTTTGATTTTTTTTATCAATAGATTTTATTAAGATTTTTGTTTTGTCCCTAAATTTGAAATTTTAATAACTTTACACATAAGTACAAATGAACGATATACGAATTTTAAAAATAGCAAGTTAGGGGAGAAAATCAATTAATAATCTTTACCTTTATTTTTCTTTAAATTTTCTTATATTACTCGTATATTTTTATAATTGTATCTGTAGTTAAAAAGTCCGGGGAATTTAAATAGGAGAGACCGGGGTTAGAAGTCACAATTTTTGTTTTTTTGCATTTATAGAGCCCATGGTCTTAATTTATCAATGACATTTATATATCAATAGATATATAATATATATTATAATTTTTATGAAAAAAGAAAAGTGTGACTTTCAACCCCGTGTCTGGGGTAAGCAGTCACATACTAAAACAAGGTAAAATACAAAACGACAAAACAAATACCTATTTTTATTAAAGATAAAATGTTGTTTGTAAGAAATTTTACCTAAGAAAGAAACGAAAAATATCTTATTCATAATTAAAAAAAATAAAAAATATTTGCTGTGAGCGAATTGTAACTTCTATCTAACGAACTTAGGTTATGGTAACAAAAATGACACAAATATAATTACAGCCAATCGATTATATAGTAAAACCCCTAGAAACCAATAAAAAAAGCCGCACATATTTATGGTGTTGCTTTGCACATGTGACAACTAGCCCCCGTTAACTTGAGACAACATTCCCCAAAACAGTTTTAGACAATTAACTCCCAAAATAAATTTAAATCAATGGTCATTTAAGAAACCATATGAATGATTTTTAACCCTACATTCATCAACCATTAATTTATTCCATCGCCATGGTTACCGAGTGAAATAGCCAATCAGAATTTAAATTCGAAGCGCTAAATTCGAATTAAAAACGCTATATGTTTTCTTATTTAAATATTCGAGAGTAATCTCGAATTTATTTGTTATTATAAGAACGGGGTACTTGTTTTCTGCTGAATAATGCATAATGAAAAATGTGGAGCTGTCACCGTTAATGATATTTTTATTTACCATTTTTATTAAAAGATGATGAAGGCGATTACGGCTTAAAAAATAGGTTTATAAAAACGGGTTAATGGCGGTCAGTGTTGGGCCCGAAGTTGTTTTTAATAAAGTCATTTCAGACTTTGGTATTGTAATTAATTTTATCCACTTTGTCAATTTCTTACGGCTCATGCACGGAGCATAAAAGAACAGCCAGCACGATTATTATTACCGTACCGGCGTTTTCTATGCCTTACGTGTTACAACATTCCAATTACTTCTACAACACGCAAATATTTCCATTTCCTACAGGTGCTGCCTGTTCGAGGGAATAATTCAATTATTATTTATTTTTTGCTTTGCTTTTATTTATAATATGCATACAAACATGGATTTATTGCGTTTCTTTATATTGTTATTATTGTTATTTATTTCTCGCTTTTTGATTTTTTTGGATTTAGATTGCTTTAACCTTTCGTGTACTAGGCGGGGTATAACTAACGTAAACAATTTTTTTTGTTAAAACGGGACGTTTGCCAATCGAGCTTAAAACCGAGTGTGCGCATTCGAGCTCAAAGTGGCACATTCCGATCTCGGGAAAATGAAGCGCGCCGCTCCGCGTCGCGCTTCATTTGCCTCCCTCGCTCGGAAATGTGCCACTTTTCGCTCGAATGCGCACATCCTCGTGTTTATTATATTCGTATAATTTACTGTGCACTCCTTCAAATCAAAATTTTTAATTTAATTTAGTAAATATTGATTTTAAGGTCGAAAAACGTATTTACCATAGCAATGAGTGGAAGGGAGCGAAAAGATACGACATTCTCATAAGTGCGAGTGAGATGGAACGATATAAATTATTCTTACTAATTTTTCGTCAATTAATTGGTTTAAATTATTGTGAATCGTGCTTAAAACCGAGTGTGCACATTCGAGCTCAAAGTGGCACATTCCGATCTCGGGAAAATGAAGCGCGCCGCTCCGCGTCGCGCTTCATTTGCCTCCCTCGCTCGGAAATGTGCCACTTTTCGCTCGAATGCGCACATCTTCGTGTTTATTATATTTTTATAATTTACCGTTCGCTCCTTCAAATCAAAAATTTAAATTTAATTTAGTAAATATCGTTTTTATATTCGAAAAACGTATTTACCATAGCAATGAGTGGAAGGGAGCGAGAAGATACAATAATCTTGTCAGTGCAAGTGAGAGGGAACGATTAAAATTATTCAATTAATTTTTCGTGTAATGCATTGGTCTAAATTATTGCGAATCATTAAGAAATTGCCGTTAAATTAATTTATATTTCAATAAGCAGCAAGAATGAAATTCTTGTTAGGTTTTTCTTAATATTTGGTATTGTAATTGACACGTGTCATTGAAATTTGGTACTCAATGACTTAATAGTTTATAAGGTGAAGAAAAAGTACCCGAATAATTTTTTTTCTAAAACCGCAATAGATACTTAAATTGAAAAACGATGTTTGGTCAAAAAAATTACTAAAGCACTATTGCTTTTATTGTCAGTTATTATAATTTTTATTGAAGCTATATTAATAATTTCAGGACCGTATTAAATTAGAAAGACCCCTCAATGATTTTTTAAACATGGCAGGTCTTTATACTAAACACGATGTTCGGTCAAAAAAATAATTAAAGCACTTCTGCTTTGGTGACGGCTACTGTAATTTTTTCCATATTAAAATAAAGCTTTATTAACAACATACTAAAATTTCAGGGCCGTATTATTACCCATAGGTACCCCAATCATTTTTGTAAAAACTGCAGAACTAATCCTAAAAACAATTCACGATTAAAAAAATTATTAAAGCACTTTTGTTTTAGTGACAGTTACTGTAATTTTTATCGTATTAAAGTAAATGTTTATTGATAATAATACAAAATTGACAGGAACGTATTTACATCGAAAGAGGCTTTAATGAATTTTTAAAACGGCAGTTTTTTAATCTAAAAACATGTTTAGTCAAAAAAATAATTAAGGCACTTTTGGTTTGGTGACAGTTACTATAATTTTTTTCTTATTAAAATAAAGCTTTATTAATAATATACTAAAAGTTCAGGACCGTGTTTATACAGAATAGTACCTCAATGATTTTTAAACAAAGCAATTTTTTATTCTAAAAACGATGTTTGGTCAAAAAAATAATTAAAGCAATTCTGCTTTAGTAACAGTTACTGTAATTTTTGCTTTATTACAATAAAGTTTTATTAACAACATACTAAAATTTCAGAGCCGTATTTGTACCCAAAGGTACTCCAATAATTTTTTTAAAAACTGCATAATTAAATCTAAAAACAATTTACGAATAAAAAATTATTAAAACATTTATGTTTTAGTGACAGTTACTGTAATTTTTTCGTATTAAAATAAATGTTTATTGATAATATACTAAAATGTCAGAACCGTATTTAAGCTGAAAGACACCTTAATGATTTTTAAAAACGCCACTTTTTAATTAAGGCACTTTCGCTTTGGTGACAGTTACTGTAATTTTTTTCGTATTAAAACAAAGCTTTGTTAATAACATACTAAAAGTTCAGGACCGTATTTATACAGAATGGTACCTCAATGATTTTTTAAACAAAGCAGTTTGTTATTCTGAAAACGATGTTTGGTCAAAAAAATAATTAAATCAATTCTGCTTTAGTGACAGTTAATGTAATTTTTGCTTTATTACAATAAAGTTTTATTAACAATATACTAAAATTTCAGGGCCGTATTTTTACCCAAAGGTACTCCAATAATTTTTTTAAAAACTGCAGAATTAAATTAAAAATAATTTACGAATAAAAAAATTATTAAAACATTTCTGTTTTAGTGACAGTTACTGTAATTTTTTTCGTATTAAAATAAATGTTTATTGATAATATACTAAAAGTTCAGGACCGTATTTAACGAAAGACCCTGATTTTTAAACAATTTTAACCTAAAACGATGTTGGGTCAAAAAATTAATTAAAGCAATTCTTCTTTAGTGATAGTGACTGTAATTTTTGCTTTGTTATAATAAAGCTTTATTAACAACATACTAAAATTTCAAGACCGTATAGTTACCGAAAGTTATCCCAATATTTTTTAAAAACTGCAGAATTAAATAAAAACAACTTACGATTAAAAAAATTATTAAAACACTTCTTTGACATGAAAAATTTAAATTAAGCTAATTGCAATTTTGATTAAAAATTTACTTAAGCGCTTTGCACGCTTGTAAAAATATAAAAACAATTTTTTTACAAAACTAATAGTTTTATTAAACTTCGAAAAATTACTGTTAGGAATTAAAACCATACATCCGTTTTTAATAAAGCAGCAAAGCATAGAAAATAAAAATTACGTACTTATAAAAATTATAAATAAAAAAAAAAAAGAAAAATTAAACGAGCGCAATTAGGATATCATGAACCAGCATTAAAGATCGTAATCGGCTCGGTAGGCATGAATTTTTATAATTTTAAGGATTAAAATACATTTTTACGGTTTTTGATTATCAATTTGCGGGAACAGTAATAAAGCCGTTCTCTTTACGAGTCCACCTGAACATTTTGACTTTTATTGAGTGATTATTTTTAACGTAGCGTGCCTGACACCTAGTTATGTTGGAGAAATTAAAAAAATTCCAAATAAAAAACATGTTCGGAGATTAAATTATAGTTAATTTTCGACGTTAAGACTTTATTATAGAGCTACCGGTTCAGGCGCCATCCCAACAAAGCGGAACACTCCACGCAACGCCCAAACTTCGCCCGTCCTCTCGACCCAAGCACGCTTCGTTCTTTTTCCGTGCCCGGCCCGAACTAAATTCACTATTGCGCTGGCATGATAAGAGTTAATTTTCTTAAAAATGAAGCTAAAAGAATTTTGTGACCGGTCATGCGATACTTTTCTCTCCGATCTTGTTTTGTGCGTGATACTCCTATTTGTTCTCTCCATTCTTTCTTTGAAATATTTATAAATTGCTTACATAATTACAGCTTGCTTAAAGGAAAATATTTAATCTTAATTTGAGATTATTTCTTTTGAAAAAGGTCCTTCAATTAGATAGAAAATAAAGAATTCGACGTGGATTTGGGATTTGGTTTCGAATTTGAATTTGCCGTTCTGATTGGTTGTTTGGCTTCGTATCTATGGTAATGTAACGAATCGTCCAATCCGCAGCCTTATTTCGAGCATCAAATTTAAATATTAAATTAATTTAATTATTTGCTAATGTAGTTTGGCAAA
This sequence comes from Sinopyrophorus schimmeli, assembly GCA_036325965.1. NCBI lineage: Eukaryota > Metazoa > Arthropoda > Insecta > Coleoptera > Elateridae > Sinopyrophorus > Sinopyrophorus schimmeli. The sequence goes on along the minus strand of JARFIZ010000337.1, from coordinate 1,189,732 downwards.
TCGTCGTAGGGCGGCGTTTGCTACCTTAAAATTGAATTAAAAATAAACAATTTTGAGTAATTTTAAAGGGCAAGAAGTTCACCTTAAATTCACTCTTTGTTAATAACTGGGTATCTGGGTATCCTGCTGTACTGTTGATATGTCCATACTAATATATAAATTCCGGTCAGATCTTAGTTATTCGGTCTACTTTGAGCTCGAATGTGCGCACTTGGTTTTAAGCATGATTCACAATAATTAATTAACTTTCTCAGATGGCTAACTTGGTACTGTTGAATTTCGTTAGCTGTGCGCGCGCAACTTTCGTCGCCTGCAAACGTTTTACTCTTGACGCGCCAAAAGAAGTATAACTTCAAAAAATTGTTAGAAGGATAAAAAAAAATATAAAGAAAAGCAGTAAGCCGGAACAAAACTAATTTGAAAAGTTAACAAAGTTATAGGACTCCATTCATAAATTGTATATGTACAGTAAAACCTCTCTAACACGACCAGCGTCGGTTCTGGCTCAAATTGATGTTTTCGTAGAGATGATCGTGCAAATGTGATAACGAATACTATATTAGCCGTATTATATCTATCATTTAGAATTAAAAAATTATCATTATTAAGTTAGTCAAAATGAAAAAAAGGTACCCTCAATACATTAATAAAAATGCGTGTCTTTAAATACTGGTTTACTATTATATTTTTTGAATGGTTTTTTTTTATTCCAAATTTGACAAATTACAGATTTGTATACCAGCACAAATATCTAGTAAAAAGTAATTTTTAATTATTTTTTTGTACCCCTATATTATTTTATGATTTAATTCAAATATTAAAAATTTCTCAAAAAAGCATCTAAACTTGAAATATAGTATATCTATATTTGCATATTGAATTTACCATATAAGTTGTTTATTAGCTGAAATTATGAATTATTTTATCAAAGCTATTTTTTGCAATCAATTTCCATATAGATCGCACATGGGATGAACATAAATATTTTATTATTTTTGATTAGGATTTTTAATTTGGGTTTTTATTGGACCCTAATAGGGATTTCCCCATTGGGCATGCCTTATTGGGGCCTAATGAGATTCAAATGTATATACCATGGGTGAGCCCAAAGTAATTTTTGTCGGGTATAGATATGGGCCCTATCTCTACAAAAAATTTAAATTTTTTATCTTTGAAAATACGGCAATAGGACGGAAACGCAGTTGCCATTTCAAATACATCGGACGAAATTTGGTGATCTACGCCCTTAAGGCGACCACTCTCTAACCGGTCCGCAACTTTCAAATGCGCGAACCTCTGCTTTTCAAAATTACTTGAACATCAAAAATTATCTTTATTAAATGCTTGGTAACATAGGAAAATAATTATTTTATTCATTCTATTGATTTCTTAACTTTTTTGACTGATAATCTTTTAGATTTTTCAATCCGTTTTTTTCTTTCAATCTTTTATTATTTTCTGTCTTTTAGTTGTTTCTCTATTATTATTTTTTTTTTAATTTCTTTATTTTGGCCTCCATTATTTCTAACCATCCATCAGCAGTTACTACTGAAGATAAATGTTCAATAATTTTACGCTTCTTGTTGGAGGTATTTTTTTGCCATAAGGTTAATTTATTAAATTTATTAAAATAACGAATTTATAAAAACGCCTACAAATTTTTACATCTATACAAAATCTTCTAATTTTAAGTAATTTTGAAAAGTGGCGGTCGCGCCATTAACGTTTGCGGTCGGATTAGAGCCTGGTCGCCTTAGAGAGAAATTTATAGGAATAATTAAATTACGATATATCTGTTCCAAAACATACTGCCCGCTTTTAGAGGTGGTCGCCATTGACAGATTTTACTGTATTTGGCAAAAGGGTACCCAGGTACCCCGATTATTAAACAACGCAACCAAGTTTGGCTATCGACACAAAAGTTAAAATCGTCTAAAAATATTTTTTAGCGAAACATAAAAAAAAAGAGAGAGAAAGAGAGCGCAAAAAAAGAGGCGAAGAAGATATGAAGTTAATTTTGTTTTACCCAAACGGATATTATTTATATAGCCTTGTAATAATTTTGGCGGTGTAAGCACTCAACCCTTTGTTGCCGCCCTCTCGCCCTCCGAAAACCAATTAGCGTAAGAGAGAGAGGAGCAAGCGTCCCTCTCGCTCGTGCCCCAATTAATTACTGCGACCCTTTCTACCGTATCCAACCCGCGAAGATTGGCTTTAATGGATTTTGTACCAAAACATATTTTATGATTAAGCCGGATTTGTTTACAAAGGAAAACTCGCTTCTCTTTAATGAATATCAAATTTATATTTCTAATTGGATTATTTTATCTTTTCTACTAATTTCAAGAATCCGATTAGCGCGCGATCGCTTTTGCAAATGCGGCGTTGCGCCTTCTAATCTCTAATTTGGCGTTTCGCTCGTAATCCGGCCCCCATTTTTCATTATTATTATTATTATCATCGTCGGCGTCGGACGGAAATTTCGAAGTGGAGCAGAGGGGCGAGGGGCTCGCGAAAAAGTTGCGTGGGCGCGAAGAGGAATAAAAATGAAATTTTTATTTTCATTGTTACAAATTGAAGAGCCGTGTAACAATGTTAATAATGTTATCAGGGGGAAAATATGCTGTTTGTAACTTGCGCTCGTTTAGGACGCAGCGGTCGTATATTTTAATTTAGTTATTAAATGAAATATAAGGGAAGGGCGAGGGAGCAGTCGAAAAATGCTAAAAACGATACGCGCGCGGCCTGTTTTAATTTTTGGCGAAATGAATGCGTTCGACGAAAGCGGCTGCGAAACGCAACACAAAAAAAATATCATACAAATTCGTGATTTTATGGAATTAACTTAATCGATGTACAATGGAAGGCAAAATAAATATTGCTGTTTCAAAAACGGTGTTTGTTTTTAAGATGGTGTAAAGTGCCCTAGGTATTTAGAAATTTTAAATATATAATTATGGTTTTTTTTACAAATATCTACTTTAAATTTTAATTTAAAAATTTTAATTTATTATTAACTATATGGAACTACATGCAACTACATTAAAACTACTTATAACTACATTCAAACTACTTACAACTACGTTAAAACTACAAATACACAGAATATCATAACAATATGTTTAAAGCTGTAAAAATAAATTCTAATGGATTTATCTATTATTTAAATAAAATATACCTATACTTAATTAATTTGCAATTAATTCAAAAAACGTGTCAAATTATTATTCGATTTGGTTTTTGGTTTATTCACATTGTAACTATGGTTTTAAATAAAATTAGCCAATCACAATGTAGAATTAAGAGCGATATGGGTCCTGATCGGGTATTGGATCTTTTACCTTAATTTTTTAATTTGCAAATAGAAAATTTTGTGTAACTATCTTCGATGTCTTCTAATAAAATTTAGTAAAGTCGAAAACATATGTACTTAAAGTTAAAAAAGAATAGCAAGTAGACATATTATTTAAAACAAAAATCCGTCGTGTACTGGTTCGAAGTTATACTTCTTTGGCGTAATTCAATATAACCACGTGTATAAATTAATATAAATAAATTTAATAAATACGAAGATGTGCGCATTCGAGCGAAAAGTGGCACATTTCCGAGCGAGGGAAGCAAATGAAGCGCGACGCGGAGCGGCGCGCTTCATTTTCCCGAGATCGAAATGTGCCACTTTGAGCTCGAATGTGCACACTCGGTTTTAAACACGATTCACAATAATTTAGGCCAATTAATTGACGAAAAATTCGTAAAAATAATTTATATCGTTCCATCTCACTCGCACTTATGACATGGTCGTATCTTTTCACTCCCTTCCACTTATTGCTGTGGTAAAAATGTTTTTCGAACATAAAATCAATATTTACTGAAATAAATTCAAATTTTTGGTGCGAAGAAGCGAAGAATAAATTAGACAAATGTAATAAACACAAGGATGTGCGCATTCAAGCGAAAAGTGGCACATTTCCGAGCGAGGGAGGCAAATGAAGCGCGACGCGGAGCGGCGCGCTTCATTTTCCCGAGATCGGAATGTGCCACTTTGAGCTCGAATGTGCGCACTCGGTTTTAAGCACGATTCACAATAATTTAGGTCAATTAATTGACGAAAAATTAATAAAAATAATTTATATCGTTCCATCTCACCCGCACTTATGACATGGTCGTATCTTTTTACTCCCTTCCACTTATTGCTGTGGTAAAAATGTTTTTCGAACATAAAATCAATATTTACTAAAATAAATTCAAATTTTTGGTTTGAAGAAGCGAAGAATAAATTAGACAAATGTAATAAACACAAGGATGTGCGCATTCGAGCGAAAAGTGGCACATTTCCGAGCGAGGGAAGCAAATGAAGCGCGACGCGGAGCGGCGCGCTTCATTTTCCCGAGATCGGAATGTGCCACTTTGAGCTCGAATGTGCGCACTCGGTTTTAAGCACAATTCACAATAATTAAGGCCAATTAATTCACGAAAAATTAGTTAAAAAAATTTATATCGTTCCATCTCACTCGCACTTTTGAGATTGTCGTATCTTTTCGCTCCCTTCCACTCATTGCTATGGTAAATTTATTTTTCCAACATATAATCAATATTGACTAAATTAAATTAATTTTTTTGATTGTGACTTCTAACCCCGGTCTCCCCTACACTCTAATATTGATTAAGAAATCCACGAATAAGCTTTTAATAAACCTTTTGTTCAAATTTAAAATGGCTGAATGAATTAATTGGTTTTTTTGTTGGGGGGGTTCTACAAAAAATTTTAAACATTTTAAAAAGAAAAATAAGACAACACCAATTTGCAGTTGGCTCATCTAAGACATTTTAGTAGCGCCACCTACAGTGAAAAAATATAATTTACCGCTGTGGTTTGATTTACTGTAACTTTAGTAAACTAAGGTTATGAAACGTAGGGTGACAAACGGATATTATTTTGTATTAATATAAATGTTTTTCGTTTAATCCAAGCCTTTTAGGTTATAATTTAAACTATAATTTATTGAAATGCGTTATGATCAATTATATTTTTGAACACTTACCTAAATCACAATCAAAAAAATATATATTACATATTAGTCAAAACAGTAGTTCTTTTCATAAAATTCACTTTTATGATAATAAATGATTTAAACACGTAAATAAAAAATATTGTACCCATAATAAACAATTAATCTCAATATGGCGGACGCGAGTTCGGTGGCGCCCCCAACTACAACTGACAATAGCGCGAAACACGACGTGTAGTAAAAAAAACCACAATTAATTTTCCGTGTTGGTATTAATCAATCGATTTTCAACTATTGTAGGTATCTTTATTATTTTTCAATTACTTCTACAGCAAAACTTAGCCGAGAAACGAACCTCCACCGAATTCTTACAAATAACGGTTATCCTCATTATTCCCACTAATTTTGATTGTTTAAAGTGCACAAAAAGCGAGAACGTAATTTTTAAACGTGCGTCTGCGTTACGTGTTCGAGCAATTTGCCTGTCAAAGCAGCTTATTAAGATATCAGGTGTTGGAAGTTGTCGGTAATTTAGGCAGGTGATCGAGAAGGAAAAGAGGTGCGCGCGCGAGCGCGTTGGAAAAGGCGAAATAGAGGCGCGGGTAATTTCGGTACTAATAACGACTTTGCCCGTTCGAATTTAATCAAGCCAACTCGAAAAATTTCGGAGGTAGCAATTTATCTCTTTCGATACTATTTTTTCCTGCTTTTCTTCCGCTTCTGGGCGGAAGACGGTGGGGCCCTTTTTTCTAAGTTTCGGCCAATAAAAGGGGGCATCTGTGCGCGTTTCGAATGCGAGCTTCTCCGAATTATTAGATATTAATTTAGATTGTCTATTCAAATTTTTTTATAGCGTTATTTTCGTGATATAAAAGAAAAGTTTAATCGAATTTTGATTGATTGCTTTTCTACCTTGTAATTAACTACCGTTTTGGGCGTACTCCGCGCAGGAACGGCGGTTCGGTTTTTTCGTTTTCGACGTAGGCGTCGGAGGCTAATTCGCAAAACAAATTATTTGAATAAATTTTTGGTACACACGATGCGTTTCGATTAAAGTTAATTGCTGCGACAGCTTTTTTTATTTTAATGAAAACGCACAAATAAGGGTTTCGCGGAGGATCTCGGCGCGATTAAAACGCCGATTAATTAATGCAAATGCGCTGCGCTTAATTTACGATTGATTTTTTTTTATAATTGCACGCTAATTTTGGCCTTGCGTTTCGGTTTTTTTGCCGTCGGATTTAATTCGGTTTTTTACGGTGGAATTTTTGATTTTAATTAATTGGTGCAACAATTTTTTTAGGTTATGCAATATAAACGCGTGGACTTAAACAAATATACATCTACTACTTTTTCATCTAATTTAGTCGCCTAAATTATTGTAAATCATGCTTAAAACCGAGTGTGCACATTCGAGCTCAAAGTGGCACATTCCGATCTCGGGAAAATGAAGCGCGCCGCTCCGCGTCGCGCTTCATTTGCCTCCCTCGCTCGGAAATGTGCCACTTTTTGCTCGAATGCGCACATCCTTGTGTTTATTACATTTCTCTAATTTATTCTTCTCTTCTTCAAACCAAAAATTTGAATATATTTTAGTAAATATTGATTTTATGTTCGAAAAACGTATTTACCATAGCAATGAGTGGAAGGGAGCGAAAAGATACGACATTCTCATAAGTGCGAGTGAGATGGAACGATATAAATTATTTTTACTAATTTTTCGTCAATTAATTGGTTAAATTATTGTGAATCGTGCTTAAAACCGAGTGTGCACATTCGAGCTCAAAGTGGCACATTCCGATCTCGGAAATGAAGCGCGCCGCTCCGCGTCGCGCTTCATTTGCCTCCCTCGCTCGGAAATGTGCCACTTTTCGCTCGAATGCGCACATCATCGTCTTTATTGAATTTGGTTATCTATTTTTCGATCTTACAAATCATAAATCTAAATTTAATGTAATAAATATCGATTCTATGTTCGAAAAACCAGTCGTAGTTCGGTTATATTTGTAAAAAAACGTACGTTGCAAGACATTTAAATTTTCTGAAATAAACCGGCTTAGTTTGGAATCAAAGTAAAAAAAAAAAAATTAAGTGCGTTCGTGAGCGCTCTAAAACTAATTGCGAGGCTCGGATTTGAATTTCCTTAAAATGCAATTTAAAAATTAATAACATCCGACTCGTACATAAGCAGAAAGAAACTCGATTTTTTGCTCTTCATATTTATATAAAATACTCGTTCACAAAGTACCAAAAAAATTAATTAAGATACTCTTTTGAAAGCCGTGTGAAATAGCGGAAAAAAATAGAGAACTCGTTTAATAACAGGCGTGACTTTCAACTTTAGTGGCAGTCCCCTTTTTTTTGCCAGACTTATCTCTATTAATTTTTTTTTTTTAATAGAACTTTTCGTGTATATCACGAATTCGTTAGGTTCGAAATTAAAATAAGCGAAAAAAGAAAAACAACAAGTCGAAATGCAAAAGGCGCGTGATATTTAAATATGCAAATATTGGCGAGTTTTTTCGTTTTAGAAAATTTGAAATTAAATCTTTTGTGCGCCTTATACGAGATGCTCGCTTCGTTTTAATCCGCGTTTCTCTTTTAGAAATATTTTTTTTGAAAGCCCAAAAAATCAAAATGTATTTAGGTCACTTTGGTCGGCGATTTTTTCCAAAATTTGTATTAAAAAAGTTTTTTGAAGTTTTACTTCTTTTGGCGCTTGAGAGTCAAATTTTAGGATGTTGCGCGCGCAGACCTAACGAAAATTCGACGGTCTAACAATAAGTAAATAAATTAATGACTGTGAATCGTACTTAAAACCGAGTGTGCAGATTCTCGCGTTTATTACATTTGCCTAAATTATTCTTCGCTTCTTCAAATCAAAAATTTGAATTTATTTTAGAATATATCGATTTTATGTTCGAAAAACGTATTTCCCATAGCAATGAGTGGAAAGGAGTGAAAAGATACGAGAATCTTGTCAGTGCGAGTGAGAGAAAACGACCAAAATTATTTAACTAATTTTTCGTTTAATTTATTGATCTAAATTTTTGTGAATCGTGCTAAAAACGGAGTGTGCACATTCGAGCTCAAAGTGGCACATTCCGATCTCGGGAAAATGAAGCGCGCCGCTCCGCGTCGCGCTTCATTTGCGTCCCTCGATCGGAAATGTGCCACTTTTCGCTCGAATGCGCACATCCTCGTGTTTATTATATTAATATAATTTACCGTGCGCACCTTCAAATCAAAAATTTTAATTTTAATTCAGTAAATATCGATTTTATGTTCGAAAAACGTATTTACCATAGCAAATGAGTGGAAGGGAGCGAAAAGATACGATAATCACATCGGTGCAAGTGAGAGGAACCGATTAAAATTATTCAACTGCTTTTTCGTCTAATTTATTGGCCTAAATCATTGTGAATCGTGCTTAAAACCGAGTGCGCGCATTCGAGCTCAAAGTGGCACATTCCGATCTCGGGAAAATGAAGCGCGCCGCTCCGCGTCGCGCTTCATTTGCGTCCCTCGCTCGGAAATGTGCCACTTTTCGCTCGAATGCGCACATCTTCGTATTTATTGAATTTAATTTAAAATTTACAAGATACATTTTTTTAAAGAAATTTAATAAGTGGGTGCAAGTGAAAAGATTTGAACATCATATGTCTACAAGTGAGAAAGAATGATTTAAAAATTAAGTTCTTTCTTGTAATATTGCAATGAGCGGGAGAGAGAGAAAAGATACAAGAAGGAATGATAAAATTACCTCAATTCGGTATTAGTGACATTTTTAACAACTAATTAATTTTATGACCATATAAGGTTGTTTTGAAAGTTGGTTATTGTAAATTTTGCTTAGAGCCGATTTGTCAATATTAATCTTTAAAAAACGAATAAAACTAGTCTTAAATAAATTTTTTGATTTGAAAGAGAGAACAGTAAATATCCCATGAATGCGTTTTCTTCAATAGTTTACTTTTTTTTAATTAGCTTTTCTTCCTTTTAATTACCATGTAATTTTTTTCCTAAAAGACAATTTACATTAAAACTTTGCCACATAAAAAAAATCTATAATTAAAAACCATTCAATAAGCTTCCATATGAAAAAAAAACAATTTAAAACAAAGAAAATATTATAATATAAAGTTTTTACACATCAAAACATTACATAATAACTTAAATTTTTGAAAATTTAAAATTGTGAATTAAAAACTCCTTAAATAAACCAAAATATAAAATAATAATTGTAATTTTCAAAATCAATCCATTCTTTGTCTATTTTGTATTGGCTTTCTATCACTTTCACTTCTATTTTTGAAGTTATACTTCTTTTGGCGCGTTGACAGTCAAATTTTAGAATGTTGCGCGCGCACATCTAACGAAAATTCGACAGTTGTAGATAGTCGTCAAAGTATAAATCTAAATTTAGTTTACTAAATATCGATTTCGTTTCATAACATCGTAAATTGTACTTTTGTTATTAAAAAATGCACAATTGATAATTTTCTTTTTTTATTTAATTGTCAACAATTATCAAAAATTTTTAATATATCCTCTTACGGCACACCATTTTTTTTTAAATGTTCCAATTTTCAAAATTTAAAATATTTTGAGAACAGAAAAATATAATTGTCGTGTCTAAGTTACTTTTCCGGTCGCGCGCAGTAAAGCTCGATTGGCGATTTCAAAAATTAGCGATCGGTTGCGCTCCTTCGTGTCTAAAAGTTGGAAAGGGGGGCGACCCTTTAAAGGAAATCAAAGGCGCGACGTCGGACCCGTTTTAGATTTTGTATCGCGTGCTGATATTTCAATTTGCAGGGCCGTCGGTCGTTTTGTGTTGTTTTGATCCCCCGGCACCTTTAAAATATCGGCCAGACAGCTTTACGCCTTCATGCAACGTCATTCTTATTGAAAGAGTTATTCGAAAACGTCTAAACTGATTTCAAGTGAAAATTTAATCGCGCCGTGCCATGCAAAGCCATTTTTCTTTGGTTTTCGTTTTTCAAAGCGATTCCTTCGTGGGTCGCTTGGGGATGTGCAGAATCGTAGCTCAACTTCATTTTATTTAAAAAAATACATTGTTTAAAATGGGTATGAAGCGCCAAAAAATGTATTTCACAATTTTGCTCCAACCATATATTAGAAAAAAAAACGGCGCGTTATATAAGTTATACTTTTTTGGCGTAACCAAATTAAATATAAGCACCTGTACAAATTAATATAAATAAATTTAATAAATACGAAGATGTGCGCATTCGAGCGAAAAGTGGCACATTTCCGAGCGAGGGAGGCGAATGAAGCGCGACGCGGAGCGGCGCGCTTCATTTTCCCGAGATCGAAATGTGCCACTTTGAGCTCGAATGTGCGCACTCGGTTTTAAGCACGATTCACAATAATTTAGGCCAATTAATTGACGAAAAATTAGTAAACATAATTTATATCGTTCCATCTCACTCGCACTTATGACATGGTCGTATCTTTTCACTCCCTTCCACTTATTACTGTGGTAAAAATGTTTTTCGAACATAAAATCAATATTTACTAAAATAAATGCAAATTTTTGGTTTGAAGAAGCGAAGAATAAATTAGACAAATGTAATAAACACAAGGATGTGCGCATTCGAGCGAAAAGTGGCACATTTCCGAGCGAGGGAAGCAAATGAAGCGCGACGCGGAGCGGCGCGCTTCATTTTCCCGAGATCGAAATGTGCCACTTTGAGCTCGAATGTGCGCACTCGGTTTTAAGCACGATTCACAATAATTTAGGCCAATTAATTGACGAAAAATTAGTAAAAATAATTTATATCGTTCCATCTCACTCGCACTTATGACATGGTCGTATCTTTTCACTCCCTTCCACTTATTACTGTGGTAAAAATGTTTTTCGAACATAAAATCAATATTTACTAAAATAAATGCAAATTTTTGGTTTGAAGAAGCGAAGAATAAATTAGACAAATGTAATAAACACAAGGATGTGCGCATTCGAGCGAAAAGTGGCACATTTCCGAGCGAGGAGGCAAATGAAGCGCGACGCGGAGCGGCGCGCTTCATTTTCCCGAGATCGGAATGTGCCACTTTGAGCTCGAATGTGCGCACTCGGTTTTAAGCACGATTCACAATAATTTAGGCCAATTAATTGACGAAAAATTAGTAAAATAATTTATATCGTTCCATCTCACTCGCACTTATGACATGGTCGTATCTTTTCACTCCTTCCACTTATTACTGTGGTAAAATGTTTTCGAACATAAAATCAATATTTACTAAAATAAATGCAAATTTTTGGTTTGAAGAAGCGAAGAATAAATTAGACAAATGTAATAAACACAAGGATGTGCGCATTCGAGCGAAAAGTGGCACATTTCCGAGCGAGGGAGGCAAATGAAGCGCGACGCGGAGCGGCGCGCTTCATTTTCCCGAGATCGGAATGTGCCACTTTGAGCTCGAATGTGCGCACTCGGTTTTAAGCACGATTCACAATAATTTAGGCCAATTAATTGACGAAAAATTAGTAAAAATAATTTATATCGTTCCATCTCACTCGCACTTATGACATGGTCGTATCTTTTCACTCCCTTCCACTTATTACTGTGGTAAAAATGTTTTTCGAACATAAAATCAATATTTACTAAAATAAATGCAAATTTTGGTTTGAAGAAGCGAAGAATAAATTAGACAAATGTAATAAACACAAGGATGTGCGCATTCGAGCGAAAAGTGGCACATTTCCGAGCGAGGAGGCAAATGAAGCGCGACGCGGAGCGGCGCGCTTCATTTTCCGAGATCGGAATGTGCCACTTTGAGCTCGAATGTGCGCACTCGGTTTTAAGCACGATTCACAATAATTTAGGCCAATTAATTGACGAAAATTAGTAAAAATAATTTATATCGTTCCATCTCACTCGCACTTATGACATGGTCGTATCTTTTCACTCCCTTCCACTTATTACTGTGGTAAAAATGTTTTTCGAACATAAAATCAATATTTACTAAAATAAATGCAAATTTTTGGTTTGAAGAAGCGAAGAATAAATTAGACAAATGTAATAAACACAAGGATGTGCGCATTCGAGCGAAAAGTGGCACATTTCCGAGCGAGGGAGGCAAATGAAGCGCGACGCGGAGCGGCGCGCTTCATTTTCCCGAGATCGGAATGTGCCACTTTGAGCTCGAATGTGCGCACTCGGTTTTAAGCACGATTCACAATAATTTAGGTCAATTAATTGACGAAAAATTAGTAAAAATAATTTATATCGTTCCATCTCACTCGCACTTATGACATGGTCGTATCTTTTCACTCCCTTCCACTTATTACTGTGGTAAAAATGTTTTTCGAACATAAAATCAATATTTACTAAAATAAATGCAAATTTTTGGTTTGAAGAAGCGAAGAATAAATTAGACAAATGTAATAAACACAAGGATGTGCGCATTCGAGCGAAAAGTGGCACATTTCCGAGCGAGGGAGGCAAATGAAGCGCGACGCGGAGCGGCGCGCTTCATTTTCCCGAGATCGGAATGTGCCACTTTGAGCTCGAATGTGCACACTCGGCTTTAAGCACGATTCACAATAATTTAAACAATAAATTAGATGAAAAATTAGTAGAATAATTTTAATCGTTCCCTCTCGCTCAGATTGACGGGATTGTCGTATCTTTTCGCTCTCTTCCACTCATTGCTATGGTAAAAACTTTAGAATTTTATTATATATGAATTTTATTATATGCAAAAGAGTTGATGGGGGCCTAAAATTCAAAAAATTGGTTTTTAAGAGGAATAAATTGTAATAAAATATAAATTCAAATTTTATCTTTTAATTTTTACAAAATTTTTAAATAAACCTTAAATATTCTCTAATTTCATTATATGTAAAAAAGGGCGCGTGATCCAAATTTAAGTAGTTTTAAAATTCATTTAGAAAACTATAAAAAGGCGCAATGTTTTAAAAGAAGGTATTGTAAAGTGCAAATCCAAACCTTTTTTAAATTTTAAATTTGTTTAACATTGTACTATGTATTAAATTTTTAAAAATTTAAGAATAAATAAGAAAAATCGTTTTTACAAAAACAAATTTAAATAAAAGTATGTTATAGCCATCGTTATTTAAAAAAATAAATATCAAAAAATTTTTTTGCCGATCACTGGTCCTAATTAATTATAAAATTTATAACGTATAAAATGGTCCACATTGCTAGTATTAAAAAGACCAAAAGCGTTAACCCTTTTTGATTTTTTTTCCGAAATTTTGTTACAAAACATTTGTTAATGCATTCACTCTAAAACGCACTATTTTTCTTAATTTTGTTTTTTTTTCGCATATTTGCATCGACGCCTACGTTCATTTTCCGAAACGCCAGTATTTCAGAATAAACGGCATTCGAAAAACGCAACGAACGATATTGCAGATGGATGTGTTTCGGTGAAACAGTCCCGACGAAATTTATAGCAATTTTCAATTTATTTATAGAAGTTCTGGCGCATTAATTGCGGTCGTTTCGAGATAAAAACGGCAAATTCGCGTTCGCACAAAACAGTTTCGTTCAAACGTATATTCCATACAGGGCAATAAAGTAGCATTAACATGCAAATGTATTTAAACTAAATCTAATTAAATGAATCGCCATAAATCTAAGGGCGCGATAATTTCCAACGAAATAAATCCAATTTCGGCGAGATAATAATAAAAAAATATGTATTGAGCGGCCTTCATCGATGGCACTTTCGCTTCGCAACTTTATTTTTCTTGTCAAAGTGTAAAATTTTGGGATTTTTTAGTTTTTTGGGGTCGAAAGTGCAACAGGGAAAAATGGTTTCGGCTGTGAATACAAAAGGTCCTTAGGAATGTCATGTAGAAATTTAAAAGAAATTTATTTTTTAATTTGTTCTACTCGAAAAAGGCACCTCTTTTTTTTCAATTTTGGCCGATTTTTTAGATTCTGAGTTAGGACCGAATTCCGATATAATAAGATATAATACGTTCGGAATTGAAAAATTTTTGCGAAATTCTCAAAGATAAAAAACTTTGAGCAAAGTTTTTTGATTATTTTGTTCTGAAAAATGAAGTCAGAAAATGTCGAAAAATTTTGGCGTCAAAGGGAACGCAGGGAAAAATGGCTGCGGCTATAGGCACTACAGGTCCATAGAAACATCCCCAAAAATATAAAGCAAATCGTTTTTTTTAAATTTTTTAAAAATAGCAAAGGGGTTAATCCATTTTTTCTCGATTTTGGCCGTTTTTGAAGTTTGAGCACCAGTTTCCATAAAATAAGAGTCTAATATTTTTCGGAAAAAAAAAGATTTTGGGATATTACAAAAAAAAAAAAGGGTTTAAAGCACAATTTTAAAATTTTAATTTTAAAAACAATTTGTCAATTTGCAAATGTAAAAAATTTTTAGCGTTAATGGGGAAGTAGGTAAAAATGGCTTTGGCTATGGACACTACAGGCTCATAAAAACATTTCTTTAAAATATAAACCAAATCAATTTTTTTCAAAAAAATTTTCATTTAAAAACAAGTTTAAATTTGATTTATATGTCGAAAATTTTGAGCAAAGGGTGGAAAAATTAGTTTTAGGGATTACACCATGAAATTTCTTAAAAATAAACAATGATTTTCAATATTTTCCAAAAAGAAGGTTAACCAGTTTTTTCGTTTTTGGACATTTAGGTTTACTTACACATTTTATAAATAAGGTCCATTGTTGCAAATTTAAAGATTTGGATATTACAAAAAAAAATGGTTAGCACAATTTGAAAATTTTGATTTAAATTTCTTGTCAAAGTGTAAAATTTTGGGATTTTTAGTTTTTGGGGTCGAAAGTGCAACAGGGAAAAATGGTTTCGGCTGTGAATACAAAAGGTCCTTAAAAATGTCATGTAGAAATTTAAAAGAAATTTATTTTTTAATTTATTCTACTCGAAAAAGGCACTCCTTTTTTTTCAATTTTGGCCGATTTTTTAGATTCTGAGTTAGGACCGAATTCCGATATAATAAGATATAATACGTTCGGAATTGAAAGATTTTTGCGAAATTTTCAAAGATAAAAAACTTAGAGCAATGTTTTTGATTATTTTTTTCTGATAAATTAGGTCTGAAAATGTCGAAAAATTTTGGCGTTAAAGGAAAAGCAGGGATGAATGGCTCTGGATATGAGCGCTACAGGCCCATAAACACATCTCCAAAAAATATGAAGCAAATCGATTTTTTTTTTTAATTTAAAAAAATTAGCAAAGGGGTTAATCCATGTTTTATCTCGATTTTGACCGATTTTAAGTTAGCACCTGTTTCCGATAAAATAAGGTCTAATATGTTTGGAAATAAAAGGATTTCAGGTTGTTATCAAAAATAAATAAAGGTTAACACAATTTAAAATTTTGATTTTAATGACAATTTGCCGATTTGCAAATGTCAGATATTTTTGGCGTTAAAGCGGAACCAGGAAAAAATGACTACGGTTATGGGCACTACAGGCCCATAGGTACCTCTCCTTAAAGTATAAAACAAATCGAATTTTTACAATTTTTTCAAAAAAATTTTCTGGATTTTTGGTCGATTTGGAGGTGTTGAGATAGCACCAATTTCCAATAAAATATGATCTAATATGTTCGAAAATGAAAAAGTTTTGGGATATTAACTAAAATAAAAAAGGTTGGCACAATTTAAAATTTTTGATTTCAAAAACAATTTGTTAACTTGCAATTTTCGAAAAATTTTGGCGTTAAAGGTGAAGCAGGAAAAAATGGTTCCGGTTATTGGCACTACAGGCCCATAGAAACATTTCCTTAAAATATAAAGCATATTGATTTTTTTCAATTTTTCTAAAAAAACGCGAAGGGTTCTCGATTTTGTCCAATTTTGGTGATTTTGAGTTAGTACTAGTTTTTAATAGAATAAGATCTAATATGTTCAGAAATAAAAGGATTTTGGAATATTATCCAAAATAAAAATGTTAGCACAATTTAAAATTTTGATTTTAAAGACAATTTGGAAATATTGAAATGTCGAACTTTTTTCCCCTTAAAGGGGAAGCAGGAAAAATTGGCTATCGCTATGGGCATTAAAGTCCATAGAAATATCGCCTTAAAATATAAAACATTGATTTTTTTAAATTTTTCGGAAAAAAAACAAAGGAGTAAATCTATATTTTTTGTTGATTTTGAGAGTTTTGGGTTAGCATCAGTTTCCAATAGAATAAGGTCTAATATGTTCGGAAATAGAAAAATTTCGGGACATTATCAAAAATAAAAATAATTAGCGCAATTTAAAACTTTGACATTAAAAACAATTTGTCGATTTGTAAATGTCAAAAATTTTTGGCGTTAAAGAAAAAACAGGGAAAACTATCTCCTTCTATGGGAATTACAGGCCTATAGCAAAATTCCCTTAAAATATAAAGCAAATTAATTTTTTTCGTTTTTTCAAAAAAAGCCAAAAAATTAATCTTCTTTTTCTCCGATTTAACCGATTTTGAGTTAACACCAAATTTGGACGTATTAAGGTCCGATACGTTTAGAAATTAAAGATTTTCGAAAAATTCTCAAAGATAGAAGAATTACTTAATACATTTTGAAATTTTGACTTTTTCGAAAGAATTAGACTTTGAAATTAAATCATAGTTAAGTTGATCTGTAAAATTTCGAAAGTAACGAACCGAACCCGAAACCCCAGCAAACCGCATTTACACATTTTTAATTTTCAAAATAACAATTAACAGACAAAAAATGATTTACGGGCCGAACGTCTTCGAATAGAGAAGTCGGCGAGAAACAAATTAGCCGACTCTCGCCTTAATCCTTTTCGCCGAAGCAAAACCGTAGATAATTAAAACGCATATAAAAAAAAAAAACGGCCAGCAAAAGTCGAAAGAGGCGAAAAGAAGACGTCTCGCAGAAATTAATCTGAATAGCTATCGGCGCGCTAATCTTTCGCAGATTAACTCGAGATGCGGACGAAGAAGTAATTAAGCAACACGAGAGCGCGTTGCTAATTATTAATAGGATGCTTATTTAAATTTATTACGTCGAAGCCTCTCCGTAACGCGCTTTGCGCGGCCGAAGAGGCCCTCTTCGATCCGCCGCCGCTCGCAAGGCATCCAGTTATTAGCATGAATCTTCGAAAATGTATGCGTGCGAAGGCTCTCTTGCAGCTTCATTATTGGTTGGTAAATCTTATTAAGCAATTTCGCTTAATAGACTTGTAAAGTGAAACGGATAGTTATTGAAATTTGCATTTAAACAACGCCTCGCGCTATAAATTTTCTAATAACACTATTATTAACTTTTTTTTAGCTTGTTCTTCGTTTTTGCTCTATCCTCTATTTTTCTATTTGATTAAGTGCGGTTTTATGCGCGCTGGAATGTTAAATGTATTTTTTCGTGAGCGGTATTTGTTTTTTTTGCAGGAATTTCGCGGATTGGGATCGAAGGAAAATTAATTTTTACCGAAGTGAGTTACATTTATTTTTTCAAGTTATACATTCTTCTTCTGGCGTTTTTTCAAACCATAAATTTAAATTGAGTTTAGGAAATATCGATTTTATGATCGAAAAACGTATTTACCATAGCAATGAGTGGAAGGGAGCAAAAAGATACGACAATCTCATAAGTGCGAGCGAGATGAAACGATCAAAATTATTTAATTAATTTTTCGTGTAATTTATTGATCTAAATTTTTGTGAATTGTGCTTAAAACCGAGTGCGCACATTCGAGCTCAAAGTGGCACATTCCGATCTCGGGAAAATGAAGCGCGCCGCTCCGCGTCGCGCTTCATTTGCCTCCCTCGCTCGGAAATGTGCCACTTTTCGCTCGAATGCGCACATCCTCGCGTTTTTTACATTTGCCTAATTTATTCTTTGTTTCTTCAAATCAATAATTTGAATTTCTTTTAGTAAATATCGTTTTTATATTCGAAAAACATTTTTACCGTAGCAATGAGTGGAAGGGAGCGAAAAGATAAGTAAATCTTGTCAGTGCGAGTGAAAGAAAACGATCAAAATTATTCAACTAATTTTTCGTTTAATTATTTGGAATAAATTATTGTGAAACGTGCTTAAAATCGAGTGTGCACATTCGAGCTCAAAGTGGCACATTCCGATCTCGGGAAAATGAAGCGCGCCGCTCCGCGTCGCGCTTCATTTGCCTCCCTCGCTCGGAAATGTGCCACTTTTCGCTCGAATGCGCACATCCTCGCGTTTTTTACATTTGCCTAATTTATTCTTTGTTTCTTCAAATCAATAATTTGAATTTCTTTTAGTAAATATCGTTTTTATATTCGAAAAACATTTTTACCGTAGCAATGAGTGGAAGGGAGCGAAAAGATAAGTAAATCTTGTCAGTGCGAGTGAAGAAAACGATCAAAATTATTCAACTAATTTTTCGTTTAATTATTTGGAATAAATTATTGTGAAACGTGCTTAAAATCGAGTGTGCACATTCGAGCTCAAAGTGGCACATTCCGATCTCGGGAAAATGAAGCGCGCCGCTCCGCGTCGCGCTTCATTTGCCTCCCTCGCTCGGAAATGTGCACTTTTCGCTCGAATGCGCACATCCTCGCGTTTTTACATTTGCCTAATTTATTCTTTGTTTCTTCAAATCAATAATTTGAATTTCTTTTAGTAAATATCGTTTTTATATTCGAAAAACATTTTTACCATAGCAATGAGTGGAAGGGAGCGAAAAGATAAGAGAATCTTGTCAGTGCGAGTGAGAGAAAACGATCAAAATTATTCAACTAATTTTTCGTTTAATTATTTGGAATAAATTATTGTGAAACGTGCTTAAAATCGAGTGTGCACATTCGAGCTCAAAGTGGCACATTCCGATCTCGGGAAAATGAAGCGCGCCGCTCCGCGTCGCGCTTCATTTGCCTCCCTCGCTCGGAAATGTGCCACTTTTCGCTCGAATGCGCACATCTTCGTATTAATTGGATTTGTCGATATTGATCTCTTATCTTCAAAAAATCGAAACTAGTCTTAAATAATTTTTTTAATTTGCAAGAGAGAACAGTAAATATCTCATGAATACGTTTTCTTCAATCGTTTCCTTTTTTTTTTCTTAGTTTTTCTCCTCTCCATTTTTCAAGTAATTGATACAAAAATGTTCTGAAGACAATTCACAATAAAATTTTGCTACAGATAAAACCGAAGATGGAAAACGATTCTATAAGCTTCAATATAAAAAAAGAAATAATTTAAAATATAGAAAAAATTAAATTATTAATTTTTACACATCAAAATGTTACAAAAATACTTAAATTTTTAAAAATTTAAAATCGTTGCTTAAAAATTACATAAAAAACTAAAATATAAAATAATAATTGTAATTTTCAAAATCAATTCATCCTTTGTCATTTTTCTATTCACTTTCTATGACTATCAGCTTTTCTCATCTTTATTCAAAATTAATATTTCATATAATCCCATCGAATAAAATCGTAACTCAAAAAAACCTATTTCTGAACAGTCAGTGCCAATATTTAGTTGTAGGAAAAAAAATGTTAGAAAACAATGGCGTCTTTGAATATCATTACTTCTGTTAGTTCATTTTTTTTTTGCTTACAACGACCAAATTTTGCGCGTTTTGGAATCAATTCCATTCGATTCGATTTATTCGCAAATGTGATACTTCTCGCTCGAATGCGCACATATCTCGTTTCATTAGAATTTTCTAGATTAATTTTTTCATGTTCAAAACAAAATGAAAATTTACTTAAGTAGATATCGATTTTATGTTCAAAAAATATTTTTACCATAGCAATGAGTGGAAGGGAGCGAAAAGATACAACAAACTCGTCAGTGCGAGTGAGAGGGAACGATTAAAATTATTTAACTATGTGGAATAAATTATTGTGAAACGTGCTTAAAATCGAGTGTGCACATTCGAGCTCAAAGTGGCACATTCCGATCTCGGGAAAATGAAGCGCGCCGCTCCGCGTCGCGCTTCATTTGCCTCCCTCGCTCGGAAATGTGCCACTTTGAGCTCGAATGCGCACATCCTCGCGTTTTTTACATTTGCCTAATTTATTCTTTGTTTCTTCAAATCAATAATTTGAATTTCTTTTAGTAAATATCGTTTTTATATTCGAAAAACATTTTTACCGTAGCAATGAGTGGAAGGGAGGAAAAGATAAGAGAATCTTGTCAGTGCGAGTGAGAGAAAACGATCAAAATTATTCAACTAATTTTTCGTTTAATTATTTGGAATAAATTATTGTGAAACGTGCTTAAAATCGAGTGTGCACATTCGAGCTCAAAGTGGCACATTCCGATCTCGGGAAAATGAAGCGCGCCGCTCCGCGTCGCGCTTCATTTGCCTCCCTCGCTCGGAAATGTGCCACTTTTCGCTCGAATGCGCACATCCTCGCGTTTATTACATTTGCCTAATTTATTCTTCGCTTCTTCAAATCGAACATTTTAATTTATTTTAGTAAATATCGATTTTATGTTCGAAAAACGTATTTACCATAGCAATGAGTGGAAGGAAGCGAAAAGATGGGAGAATCTTGTCAGTGCGAGTGAGAGAAAACGTTCAAAATTATTCAACTAATTTTTCGTTTAATTGTTTCGCTCGAATGTGCACATCCACGTATTTATTCAATTTGGTTGACGTTCATTTTTGAGTTAAAAAAAAGTAATATATCGAAATACTTTGTTTTGTTTTTGATTTACACGGTTTCCCATACAAAAAATTTTGATTATGATTAACACTGATTTTTTCGGAACCTATGTACCGTATAAATCGTGGGATAGCTGTAAATGTTACATTTAATTTAGTAATGGGAAAAAAGTGTAATTTCCAACAAGCGTACATAAGTAAACGCATCGGTTATTTTTGTGATAAATTTTATAATGAATTGGAACACGTGATCGGCAAAAAAAATGTTTAATATTTTTTTTTATTATGACAATTGGTATAACAAACTTTTATTTAAATTTGTATTTACAAAAACAAATTTCCTTATTTATTTTTAAATTTAAAAAAATTTAATACATAGTACAATATTAAACAATTTTTTTAAAAATTTAAGAAAAAGTTATTTGTATTTTACAATACTTTCTTTTCAAACGCTGTACCCTTTTATAGTTTTTTAAATGTATTTTAAAACTATTTAAATGGGATCACTCAACCCATTTTACATATAATTAAATTAGGGAATATTTAAGGTTTATTTGAAAATTTTGTAAAAATTAAAAGATAAAATTTTTAATTCGAATTTTATTACAATTTCTTTCTCTTAAAAACCAATTTTTTGAATTTGTTTTAATATTTTTTAAGTACTTGCATTTGGAACCTTAGATCTTTTTTGTAAATAATTAAGTCAAAAATTAATTTTGTTTTACATAAAATTTTTAAGAAACTTAAAAGGAAAAGTTTGGATTTAATTTTATTACTCGTTCTTTCTTCTAACAAATTTTAAAATTACTTAGATTTGGAACCCCTCGACTTTTTTACGTATAATAAAATTAAAACATTATCAAATTAGCTTTGCTAGAAATTTTTTTATATTTTTTTTTAAATTGTTTAGATTAGGAACTCCTAACGCTTTCATATGGAATACAATTAAAATATAATCAAATTGCACTTAAAATTTTGCAAAAATTAAAAGAAATGATTTGAAAACGTATTTAATAGAAATTCTCTCTTTAAAAAATTCTAGTTTCTATATTTTTTAAATATATTTTAAAACTGCGTATATGTGGAACCCCCACACTTTTCTACATGTAATAAAATTCAAAAATAATCAAATTGTGCCTAAGTATTTTACAAAATAAATTCGATTTGCATTTTATTACATGTTTTTTCTTTTAACAAATTGTAATTATAATATTTTTGCATAAATATTTAATAAAATTGCTTAAATTTGGAACCCCCAAACACTTTTTCCATATAACAACATTAAAAAATAATTTTAATCCAAGTTTTTCAAAACTGTTCGTTAAAAAATCGTATCTCTTTCATTTCGTAAAATATCGTTTCCGTAAAACAAAATAACTTTATTAAGAAATTGCAAGCATAAAAGAGAAGAACGTTTTATACGAAAACACGGTACACATTCCTATAATAGTAATTTGCTTAACAGATCCTTTTTTTTCAAATATTTTCTCAAAGAACTTCCCTTGTTATTTACGGTTAAGCCGCGTCAGTAATTTAGCAATGTTCAATAAGGCATAAAGTAATTTACGACGCTTTATTATACCCGTAATTTCTTTACTATTATATCAAAATACCTTTTCAATAAATCATATTTATTATTTCATCACTTAACGAGCGTTTTTCTTGCATGAAAAACTAACGCAACTTTCCAAATCGATCCAATAACGACGCGACGTCAAAAGCTTTCGTTCCAAATTCGTTTTTAAATCGACTTTTCTTTTGCTCCGCAAATAGAAACGCCATTCCGTTATTTGTTTGGACGAAGAAAAAAAATTGATAACATTTCAAGTCCGAATTTGGCGAAACACAATTAGTCGCTTCGAATTAATAAAAAATCGAATAAATCGAATCGAACAACAATAAACTACGAATGGAATTGATTCCAAAACGCGCCAAGTTTAGTTGTTCTAAGCAAAAAAAAAAAAAAGAATGAACAGAAGTAATAATACTCAGACCCCATTTTTTTTAACATTTAAAATATTAGCTTTTTTTTCTGCAAATAAATATTGGCAATAAGTTTTTTTGTGTAATAATTTTATTCGATTGGATTATATAAAATATTAATTTTGAATAAAGACGAAAGTGTTAGAAAGTGAATAGAAAAATGACAAAGGGTGAATTGATTTTAAAAATTATAAATATTGTTTTATATTTTGATTTTCTAAAGAGTTTTTAATTAACAATTTTAAATTTTCAAATTTTAAGGTTTTATGTAATGTTTTAATTTTTTCTTTATTTTAAATTGTTTTTTTTTGTATGGAAGCTTATTGAATGGCTTTTAATCTTAGATTTTTTTATGTGGCAAAGTTGTATTGTGAATTGTCTTGCAAAAATTTTTGTAGAATTACATGAAAAATAGGGGGAAGAAAAACTAATTAAAGAAAAAAGAAACGATTAAAGAAAAGGTATTTATGGGATATTTACTGTTCTCTCTTTTAAATTTATTTAAGACTAGTATTATTCGATTGCAAAATTAGCTCTAAGCAAAATTTACTTTACTCCACTTTCAAAAAAATCGTAAATGGTCATAAAATTAATTAATAGTTAAAAATGTCACTAATACCCAATTGAAACAATTTTGATCATTCCTTCTCGCTTGCACTTATGGGATTCTTGTATCTTTTCGCTCTCTCCCACTCATTGCAATATTGCGAGAAGGATCTTTCAAGAGGATCGTTATTTTTAAATCATTCTTTCTCACTTGTAGGCATATAACGTTCAAATCGTTTCACTCGCTCCCGCTTATTAAAAAATTTAAACAAATATATACCTTGTACATTTTAAATTAAATTCAATAAATACGAAGATGTGCGCATTCGAGCGAAAAGTGGCACATTGCCGAGCGAGGGAGGCAAATGAAGCGCGACGCGGAGCGGCGCGCTTCATTTTCCCGAGATCGCAATGTGCCACTTTGAGCTCGAATGTGCACACTCGGCTTTAAGCACGATTCACAACAATTTAGACTAATAAATGAAACGAAAAATCACTTGAATAATTTTAATCGGTCCCTCTCACTTGCACCGATACGATTATTGTATCTTTTCGCTCCCTTCCACTCATTGCTATGGTAAATTCGTTTTTTGAACATAGAATCGATATTTATTACATTAAATTTAGATTTATGATTTGAAAGAACGAAGAATAGGTAGCCAAATTAAATAAATACAAGTATGTGCGCATTCGAGCGAAAAGTGGCACATTTCCGAGCGAGGGAGGCAAATGAAGCGCGACGCGGAGCGGCGCGCTTCATTTTCCCGAGATCGGAATGTGCCACTTTGAGCTCGAATGTGCACACTCGGTTTTAAGGGCGATTCACAATAATTAATTTACTTTAGATGTGTGTGCGCAGCTTCTGTTGCCCGCTAAAATTGCACTCTCAAGCGCCAAAAGAAGTACATCTTTAAAAAACTTCAAAAACCTCGGAAAACAAAAAGGCCCCGCAATTTCTAAAATGTAGGGGGCGCGCGCGCGCTTGTCGACGAACAAATTCGAAACGAAATCGTAACGCGAGGGGAAAAAGCAGGTGTTTCGTGTTATAAATTAAAATCGTATTAATACTGTTTTCAATAAACATGTAAACCGCTTTTTTATTTAAACGAATAGGTTGTAGGTAAAAAAGATGTCGGTATTTAGACAGAAACTATTCGTTGCGTATGTAAATTTGATTAATGGCGGTCGTTAATTTTAAGGCCTTAAATAGTTTTCCCACAAATTTTCGTTTTGACTGGAATGTCGGTAGCGTTTATTACTACTGCTTTTTAAAATTGTTCGAATCTTTTTCGTGAGGGTGATTGATTTCGTTGGTTTTCTAATTTTTAAAAACTGATTTTGTTGTTTAAATTTATTAAATTAATTTTTTTAAATGGTTTTGGTGGTTTCATGAATAACTCGGTTGTTTTTTAAAAGATGTTTAGACATGTATATTAAACACAAAAAAAAAAAAAAACGCGAAGGGAATTCTCTTATTTGAATGATTCTCAAAATGTATCAATTAATTATTTGCTATACGATTCGTATTATCATTTAATGAAAAGTTGTTTCTAATTAGTACTATAACAAGAAAAAAAAATATAAACATAATTTTTCGAAAAAAATGAGTAAAAAGCAAAACCTTATATGTACGTAGAACCAAAATTGTGATTTTGTTTTGATTGGCTTAAATCCGGCTCGAAGGACCAAAACATAGTTTCGATTTTTACTAATCGTTGAATATGGCAAAATGTAGGCTTTTTATTTATCGATAAAAAAACGCAAATGGGTTGCCATTTAAAATAACAAAGTTGGTGTCGAAATAAGGATAAATAATGGCCCCAAAAAAAGTCGAAATTGCCGCCGTAAAGTACGCAAAAAAGTGTTTTGAGAAATTTTTACAAAATTCATTTCTCTCAACTAATAACAAAGTTAAATAAATTGAATTTTTGTAAAACTAATAATTTTGGTTGTTTTTCAAATAACTACGTTATTTTTTAAAATATTCGTGGCGCATTTTTGATTTAGATTTTTCCTAGTTTTTTAGCCAAATTACCATGTTGAAATTTGTAAAACTAAGTACGGGGGAACGCCTTTATTATTTTTTTTAATAAATTTATAGGTATTGGAAAATTTTACAAAAAAGTGAACTGAGAGGCTCACGTTTTATTTTGGCACGCTCAAAAAATTTTTAAAATTGTTTAAATTATTAGAAAACATAGGCAAAGCATAGTCACCTTATTTTTATTCACTTTTGCAAATAAAAATCTATCAGCACTATCAGTTTTAATTTGACCTTTCTGTTTCATGAATAAATTAAAACAATCGCACTTTAGATGCGATAAAAATTTCGCATTTGCCTTAATTCGTACCAAGAAAATTCTTGTTTCTTTTAATTCTTCGAAAAAAATAATTTTAGGAGTTATTATTATTTATTTTCACTATGAGGTACACCACAAGCCAAAAAATTCAAAAAAAAAAATATGTTGTTTAATAGGACATAAAGATTAAAAAAAATATTTCTGTGATTGTCACTAAACCTTATTATACAGTAGACCTGCGGTAATCGGGTGCCCTTTGTATTTCGACATGTCATTTATGTAGTCGGATTATAAGCAGGGGCGTTTTCAGCCAACTGGCATAAAGGAGGGTAATTAAAAAAAAACCTAACTTAACTTATTTGTTTGAAATATTGCTAATTTTTAAGAATAAAAATAAATAAGCAAACGAAAAATTTTTAGGGAGGGTAATTACCCAATTACCCCCCTCTGAAACCGGCACCGATTGTAAGGTACTACTTTTTAAAAAGTTCCGAATTACAAAGGACCAGTGGCGGCACTCTATAATCCTACAAAATTTAAAATTCGACCCCGCTTTGCAAAACGTTGGTCGGGTTACCGCGGGTCCACTGTAATTATAAAAATCATTTGATTTTTTTGCGTTTAAATTAAACTATTGTACATACGACGAATAGGTGTGACATTAATTTTTTGTATAGCTTTTTTAATCATTAAAATTGCAGTCAAAAGTGCAGTCAAAAATGCAATGCCTTACGACGAAATTATTTTATTCCGCTTAGCATAAAATAGCTTCGTTCGATATCAGTTTTAATTTCACCTTTTCGACCCAAGAATAAATTAAAGTAATCGTATCGGCCGGATGCGATATGAATTTTGCATTCATTTTGTTTTGTACGAAACGCGCTCTTATTGCACGTGCCGATAAAAGCCATTTTTACGTCACGTTTTCGGCATAGCTTCCTGACTCATTCAAATAGCAACAATTTTTAGTATTGCACTGTCTTCGAAGGTGTAACAACGTCTACGAATTGATTTAATTATTGCCATTAAAACAATTAGAAATTGCATTGTGTTTATTGAAAGAAAAATGCATCTTTAAAATAACTTGAAGCCCGAATAAAATCGTGGTAAGACTATTGTTATTTACAAATGGGCTGAAAAGTATTAAAAAAATTCAATCCATTAAAAATCAAATTAATTGATCTAATTTTTGGCACCTATGATTTTTAATCCAACCTCATTAAACAAAATAATTTAATTTAACAGGCTTGTTTATTTGATTTTTATGCTTGCACAATTAATGGGGTTTCTATTTTTTTTTGCAGAAGTCGCAGCCGGTTATGTGGTTCCATGGTGCAAGGAAACCAATCCCCAAGGATGCCCTTCGAAGTCCTTAACAAAATATTATCAATTGTAAGTATCCCTAAAAAAATCTACCGCCCTTGACCAAATCCAAATTAAAAATTATTTAAAAAACATGCATATTTTTGCAGATTTTTTTTGTAAATTATACTTAATTTTTTTGTTTTTTTTTTTGATTCAGATGCTTCAATTGCGATCGAAGAGATCGTTCGATTCGCAAACAGCGCTCGTTTTTTGAACCGTTTTTCGGGAGTTTCGCGTTTTGAATCGTAGTCCTAAAACCGTCTAAAGCCCTCCCAGTACAACAAAAAAGTCCCTTATAAAAATAGAATATTCGTTCGTTTAAAAACTTAGTGCTTTTTTTGACAAAGACATTTAATGTAATTTAAAAAAAAAGAACGCGGGAGTGTTAAATTCGGGCTGAAAGTGAACGACCTTCTCCTATCAATCTTCATCGGGAACTTCAAAAGGTAGGATTTATTGTTTTTTCTGCAAAAAAGTCACTGCAATAAAAATTGGAACTTAACCATTAAAAATCTTATAATATTCATCTTATAATTCAAAAGTAAAACTGTAATATGGTTTTTTCAATCACGTTTCAGTGGCTTTTTTGATTTTTGATTTTTAGCATTATTATTTCGCTGTGTAAATATTGTTTGTGTGCTTTCTTTGCGATTTGCGCTGGGCCCGGGCCCAAACACCGAAAAATTTAAATTCTCGGAGCTTTTTAACTTAATAAGGGTTTGTTTTTATTAAACGGCCAGCGCTTATTTTTGACAAACATGCATTTTAGAATAAATTAAATTAAATCAAACGGAGAAAACCGAGAAATAAAATTAAAATAAAATCCAAAAGTAGACGGAACGACCAAAAAATAAATCGAAGTTAAAAATTGATAACGCTTTATTTTACAAAATTAAACTCCTAAATAAAATGAAACAAAAAAAAACTTCATAAAATTACATAAAAAAACTAATTTACAAAATACAATTTAAAAAAACTCGCAATGTAAAGCCTTTTTACGATAAATATAAGATGACGTCACAGCGTGAGATGATACAGCATTGCCAGATTGTAAATTTTCTCTTGAGCAAGACTTCACAAATGTTTCGACTTATTAATGCTTGGCACCCCACGCCGCCAATTACATGCATATACAGGGTGTCTCATTGCAAGTGCCACGAGCTAATAACTTTAAAACTCATAAGAATTTTTTGTAAAAAGGACAAATATAATTTATTTTAATTTATACGATCTAGAGATGGGCACAAATATAATTTTTGTTGTACTTCCAGTTTAACGGAAAATGGTGATCACTTACTTATCGTAAATAGAAGGTATTAATTATTTTTTAAATTTAGAGCTCGTCAAGAACTTGCCAAAAATCTATAACAAATTACCATTTGGTTTTTAATATTTTTAGAATTCCCGCGTGTTTCACCAAAGTGCCACAAGTCTGTAACTCGGAAACTAATAATATTAAAAAAAAATGTACCAGAATCTTGTGGCCCTTTAAATGAGACACCCGGTTTATTAATTTATTTCCATACATACTACGTTTAGTTTCAATTTTTTTATAATTTTTTGTGGCTTTAAGCACCATTCACAATAACCAACTTTAAAAATAATGGTATGGGTTTGTTCAATAAATTATTAGTTGACAGTTTCACTAATACTTGATAAAAAAATGTTAATCGTTTTCTCCCACTTGCACTTATTTGATTTTTGTATCTTTTCACTCTCTCCCACTCGTTGCAATAGCGCAATTGAAAAATTATCTAAAAAATAAACGGCACAACTGTTTCCGAATATACAAAAAAACAAAAAATGTATATTTTCAATTTAAACAAATCTAATTAATACGAAGATGTGCGCATTCGAGCGAAAAGTGGCACATTTCCGAGCGAGGGAAGCAAATGAAGCGCGACGCGGAGCGGCGCGCTTCATTTTCCCGAGATCGGAATGTGCCACTTTGAGCTCGAATGCGCACGCTCGGTTTTAAGCACGATTGCGAAAAGTCCCGTTTTAACAAAAAAAAAAGTGTTTACGTTAGTTATACCCCACCTATTAATTAATTTTAAAAAAAATTATGTTTTTAATGGTTGTAATACACAAAAATTAAAAATTTAACACGATTAAAAAATTATTGTTATTCTATTGGCTGCACTTAATTATTAAATCTGACGTCATCCTATATTTGTCGTAAAAAGACTTTAGCTTATGATTTGGTAAACTTCAATCGATACCATAGCAACAACAAACAAATCAAAAAAAAAACATGGCTGCTTGAGGCTTACTTTAACCACAGATAACCATAGCAACGCTACATTGAAACAACGTTTTATTCTATCGAAGGCGCGCTTTTCAAAAATCAAGGTTCGATTCAAATTATTTAAAAAAATTAAAATTTTCGCACAACTGATCAAAACTATTGATTTTAACACGAGCTATCTTAAAAGACGACATAAAATAGCGATTCCTTGTTTTAATTCGGAATTATTTAAAAAGCTTATCAATATTAAAAACTATTTGGAGAGCGGCGCGCGCTAATCCGGCCACGAATCAAAATTAGTACAACTCGTAAATGGGGCCCAAGCGAATTGCCAAAATCAGTGTGCATCGATTGCATTCGCCCAAAGGCTAGCGCATAAATTGCACAGCGATGCACTTGCCTGCTAAGAGATAAGGGATTAACGCTCTTCTGGCGGGCATATGCTATATTTCCTTATCAAAATTTAACCCGATCTATCCGAATTCCCATTACGTTTCGATTGTCGGATTTAAATTTACAAAAAACTTAATTAAATCTGCTATTTCCATGTTTTAGAGCTCGATCTTTATTTTTGAAATTAAAAAAATGTTTAAATTGGAGGAGAGCTTGGAGAGGTGTTTCCCAACGTGGGTTCCGCGCCCCATATGGGTGCAATTTGACTGTTTAGGGAGGTAATTTCAAAAAGTTATTGAATTTTAGTTGTTTCGGAAATATATTTACTGTTTTTTTTTTTTTTTTTAATTATTTTACTAGCAATTTTTATTGTACAAGACCAATTTTTCAATATACAAAAATCGTAGATGTTAAATAGGGGGGCGTCGGAATTTTAAAACCACTTAGGTGGGGCATGGTAAAAGAAGATTGGGAAACACTGGCTTAGATTAATTTTTCGAAAATCTTATAACTACAGTAAAATCTCTCGTGGTGACCACGTCTATAAGAAGACCTTTGAGCTCGGATGTGCACATTCGGTTTTAAGCACTATTCACAACAATTTAGGTCAATAAATTGCATGAAAAGTTTGTTGAATAATTTTAATCGTTCCCTCTCGCTCGCACTTATGAGATTGTCGTATCTTTTCGCTCCCTTGCACTCATTGCTATGGTAAATATGTTTATCGCTCATAATATCGATATTTACTAAACTAAATTTAAATAAACGATTTGAAAGAGGGAAGGGTAAAGAGCACAAATTCTGTAAATGCGCATTCGAGCAATTTTTTTCTCTGCAAATAAATATTGGCAATAAGTTTTTTTTGGATAATGATTTTATTCCATTGGATTATAAATATATAATATTAATTTTGAATAAAGATGAAAGTGAATAAAAAAATGACAAAGGATGAATTGATTTTGAAAATTACAACAATTATTTTATATTTTGTTTTATTTAAGGAGTTTTTAATTAACAATTTTAAATTTTCAAAAATTTACGTTTTTATATACTGTTTTGATGTGTAAAAATTTTATTATTTAATTTTTTCTTTATTTTAAATTGTTTTTTTTTTGTATGAAACCTTATTGAATGGCTTTTAATCTTAGATTTTTCAAAATTTTTTAAACATTTAAGATTTTTATGTAATGTTTTGATGTGTAAAAAATTATATTTTCTTTATTCTAAATTGTTTTTTTTTTCTATATGGAAGCTTATTGAACAGTCTTAAATTTTTTTATGTGGCAAAGTTTTATTGTAAATTGTCTTGTAGAAAATTCCTATAGGTATAATTACATGAAAATTAGAGGGAAGAAAAAATAATTAATAAAAAAAAAACGAATGGTGAAAACGTATTAAATGGGATATTTACTGTTTTCTCTTTTAAATCAAAAAAATTATTTAAGACTAGTTTTATACGATTTTTTAAAGATTAATATTGACAAATCGGCTCTAAGCAAAATTTACACTAACCAACTTTCAAAACAATCTTATATGGTCATAAAATTAATTAGTAGTTAAAAATGTCACTAATATCCAAATGAGGCAATTTTGATCATTCCTTCTCGCTTGCACTTATATGTTTCTTGTATCTTTTCGCTCTCTCCCACTCATTGCAATATTACAAGGAAGAACTTTCACGAGTGTCGTAATTTTTAAATCATTCTTTCTCACTTGTAGACATGATTTTCAAATGTTTTCGCTCGCGCCCACTTATCAAAAAATTTAAAAAAATATAAATCTTGTAAATTTTAAATTAAATTCAATAAATACAAGGATGTGCGCATTCGAGCGAAAAGTGGCACATTTCCGAGCGAGGGAAGCAAATGAAGCGCGACGCGGAGCGGCGCGCTTCATTTTCCCGAGATCGGAATGTGCCACTTTGAGCTCGAATGCGCACACTCGGTTTTAAGCGCCATTCACAATAATTTAGACGAAATATTAACCCCTTGACATACAATGACGTCTAGGAAACGTCAATCGTTTAGGGTGTCATTGTAGATTTTGACGTCTCTAAGACGTCAAGAACTGTACTCAATTTTATGTTCCGAAAAAGTTTTGTTTTCAACAATAATTTTGTTAAAAGGCACAAAATTGACAATTTGGGAGTTTTGTTATTAATATAATTCTGTAATATTTAATTGCGAATTGTCCAGAGAGTAAATTAATTCTTGTAAAGTGTGCTTAAAGCCGAGTGTGCGCGTTCGAGCTCAAAGTGGCACATTTCCGATCTCGGAAAATGAAGCGCGCCGCTCCGCGTCGCGCTTCATTTGCTTCCTCGCTCGAAAATGTGCCACTTTTCGCTCGAACGCGCACATCTTCGTATTTATTCAATTTGTTTAAATTACTTTTTGGATTTAAAAAGGAAATAGCAATGTATTCAAATAAAACGATATATGCGCAGTAACATATAGTTTGATAACCACTGGTCTAACTATACACAAGCGCAACATAGCGCGTTGATATATTTAATTTAGTCGAGCCAAAGAAGTATTACTTCTAACGTGCGTACATAAGTACATGCACCGTTTTTTTTTACATAGAATGAAATTCAGTTTTAAACATTTAGCAAAATTATTAAAGTAAACTCGAAGAATAAATTATTTTAAGTTTTTAGACAACTCAAATTAAATAAATTAATAACTTGGAAAATATTTAAAATATATTTAAGAACTTTAGAAATTTTTAATTATCAATTTTTTTTGTATAACACAAATTGAATAAAACAAAACTTTATTCGGTAAATTTAAAAGGAAATTTTGATGAAAAAATTATTATGTATTTTCAGAAAACTCAAATAGAGTAAATACAGAATTTGTAATTTTTCAAAAAACTCTGAAGAGCATTAATTTACTCAAATAAAATTAATATTGAGAAAACTCAAAAAATAAATTATCTTAATTGTTCAGAAATATTAAATTTATAAAATTAAATACAGTCAAACCTCGATAGGTCGAAGTTGAAGAGAAACTAAAAATAATTCGCGATATCAAAAATTCGAGCTATAATAAAAATATAAAAATATTTTTTAGTTTATGTTTTTAAAACTTACTTATTGTTTTTTTTTTCTTAATAGTTTTTTAGTGATTTCTTGCTAAAACCTAAATCTTGTGTCTGGAACAAGTTGTAATTAGGCTTCATTTTGGAATTATTCAATTTTGAATATAAAAAAATTATTATATTGTAACGGATTTCCCAATCCAAATCCAATTCCCAACGAGAGCAAAAGCGATTCGTACTCGGGTTGTGAATAATAACACAGAGTTGGCCACTTAATTTACAATTACGATTTATTAACTCAAATAATAAACAAATTCTTCTTTACCAATAACTTAAACACTAGCACTTAATAATTATTTATTTACTAACTAACTAACTTACGGTTCTAATACACTAACTAATTTATTTACACTCGTATATTTATTTAAACGATTGACACTCGTATGTTGTTTACATTTATACCGATAGCGATAGCGCTCACCTTGTAAATTCACCGAGCGGAGTTAAGAACATTGACATTCACGTACAACTGTTGACTTAGACTGCCGTGTAGGAGTACCGCGGAGTTTATATATGTGTCGTGGTATCTATCGAACTGGCTTCTAGAGTATTCGAGATAAATCTCCTCTACAGAGATATGGCGAATTCAAGGTAACTCAGATAGAAACCTCTAGTTAGTCGTGGCTTAAGAGATATTGAGATATATCCGCTTACTCAATATCTCATGGTCGCATGAGTATCTCGCGCTTGATTAATGTACGTCTATCACGGCTCTACACTCGATCACCGTGCCCGTTACAATATGTTATATATTATATGCATCAAAATTTTAGAATGACTTAGGTGGGGAATGTTAAAAAAAGTTTGAGAAACACTGCTCTACATATTTCAAAATATTTTAAAACTATTAATTATTTATTTTAGGTTATTTGTGTATGCTCATAACAGTTAAGTTGAGCCAAATTAATAGTTTTTTTTTGACTCGTCAAATTCGGTTTTTTTGTATGTCAAGGGGTTAATAGAGTAATTTTAATCGTTCCTTCTCACTCGCATTAACGAAATTCTCCTATCTTTTCGCTCCCTTCCACTCATTACTATGGTAACAATGCTTTTCAAACATAAAATCAATATCTACTTAACTAAATTTCAATTTATGGTTCGATTCCCAATCATTTATATACTTTTTTAGACGGCTAACTTCACCCGCCGATTTTTTGTTAGCTGTGCGCGCGCATCTTCCGTTGCCTACTAACATTTTACTCTCACCACCAAAAGCGTATAACTTCAATAAACAATATTTAAGTCCAGGGGCATCAAAATAACGCGAGATTGTCCGCATCGTTGAGATCGACGAATCAACTAAAGTCGAGTAAGATTATGTTATTATATTATGTTATTAGAAGCCATGACAGTTTAATGTAGTGTGAAATATGACCGAAACATCAAACGCCAATACCATTATCTGTTTACATCGAGGAATAGCGGCAAAGTATAGTGGAGCGTCATTTTTCTAACTGTAAATGAATGGTGGAACACGTAGGGCAAGTGTTTTCAGCTCGGACAGCCGTAAGTCAAGCTTAATAATTGAAATATCCGTGACTTATGAGACTCGAAACATGCGGCTTGTACTTTTACAGAAATATTAACACGTCTTTTACAATCTTTCGGCTTAAGCCGGTCATCAGTCATAGCTGTTCGGGAAACGTGAGCAATTTCGAAATTTTAACTTCTTAATTAACGTTATCAATGGCACAGGACTCGTTTATTTTAATAATCTTTCGGAGAGCAGAAAACGTGCCACCAAAGTAAAATCTCAAACGATTAATATTAGGTTTTTTTTTGGGCGCTTTTGTTGGTTGGTATGACTGATGGAACGGTTCCTCCTTTTTTAATTAAACTTATAACTTTTGTAAATTAAACAAATAGTTGGCTCGGGATTCAATTTTTGCTTTGCGCCCACGGCGCTCTATTTAATTGCGATTTTCTCGAGGAAATTGTTGTAAAAGCTCTTAGTTTTTTTTTTATCGTCGAAAAGACGTTTTTTTTCAACCTATGTTGTTCGATAACAATTTATTTACAAAAAAAATTTAATTTATATGACATCGTCGCAAGCCCACCAAAAATTAGCCCGGTCAAACAGCGAACAAAAAAATCGAAATATAAAAGTAGAACTGCATATCGTGACCCAAACTCGATATTTCACAACAGTATTTTATAAACCCGTAAATAATGGACATATAATGTTTCGGTCTTGCAAAATTATGCCCTCGATAAACAACGAAATACAAGGCGAGCGGCGCAAAATAAAAATTGATTTAAAATCAAAATTACGAGCTGCGCTCTTTTGCCGAGACCACAAAACCTTAATTTACAATCGGCCGTAAAATGTAATGTCGCATTTAATATTGCGAGATTTTAGCAAGAGAACATTCGCGTTCGCAATAATTTTGCGAAAGTGCGACGGCCGAAAAAAATTCAAAAAAAAAATCTCGATTGTATTATATGATTAGATGGACGTATGTGTTGTCGAAAGAATGTTGAGACCTTTTTTTTCCGAGATTGAATCGATCTTCAGCAGTTATTAAAAAGGCATTTTAAATTAAGCGCCCTAACCGTGGGTTCTGATGGACGGTTATCTTCACCATGGTTACAATAATAAATAAAGGCAAGAGTACGAACGTAGAATGGGAGAAAAAGCTATTCGGACGTAAAATTAATACAAAACTAAAACCGTTGCACGTCATTATTATAAATGACGTCGCGCCTCGTACAGTGTTGTCAAACTGTGAGTGTTGCCGCAGATTACAGGATATAAAATTAGTGACGTCATTTACAGTAATGACGTGCAACGGTTTTAGTTTTGCATTAACTATACTTCTAGTTTTCGGGTAAGATTCGACATACGTAACATTTTTAAATCACCCAATAATAAGATGGAATAAGAACGTATGTCGAATTTTGATTAAAAACTGGAAAAGTCGTTCGAATAGCCTTTTCTCTCAGTGTACCACAATAAGATTAACACTAGAACCGCGGCAATTTTGAACTTACTACAACCGCGGTTACCGGTCAATTAGACCTTCAAGAAAAATTGACTTTTTAACAATTAAATATTTATTGCAACACGTTTATTGCTTTTGAACAGTTTTTAAAAACAATAAATGCTTTCACCGAATATACAATCAAAATTGATTGAAATTTTAATTGTTTGATTAAAAAAAAAAAATTCTGTAAAAATCTAATAAAAACAAAGATGTGCGCATTCGAGCGAAAAGTGGCACATTTCCGAGCGAGGGAGGCAAATGAAGCGCGACGCGGAGCGGCGCGCTTCATTTCCGAGATCGGAATGTGCCACTTTGAGCTCGAATCACCTCGTTTTAAGCACCATTCACAAAATTTAGACCAATAAATTAGACAAATAATTAATTTAATCGTTTTCTTTCACTCGCACATTCGAAATTATCGTATCTTTTCGCTCACTTCCACTTATTGCTATTTTTTGAACATAACCTCCATATCATACTAAACTACAGTTAATTTTTTGATTTGAAAGTAAAAAGATTAATTAAGGCAATTCAATAAATACGAAGATGTGCGCATTCGAGCGAAAAGTGGCACATTTCCGAGCGAGGGAGGCAAATGAAGCGCGACGCGGAGCGGCGCGCTTCATTTTCCCGAGATCGGAATGTGCCACTTTGAGCTCGAATGTGCACACTCGATTTTAAGCACCATTCACAAAATTTAGACCAATAAATTAGACAAATAATTAATTTAATCGTTTTCTTTCACTCGCACATTCGAAATTATCGTATCTTTTCGCTCACTTCCACTTATTGCTATTTTTTGAACATAACCTCCATATCATACTAAACTACAGTTAATTTTTTGATTTGAAAGTAAAAAGATTAATTAAGGCAAATCAATAAATACGAAGATGTGCGCATTCGAGCGAAAAGTGGCACATTTCCGAGCGAGGGAGGCAAATGAAGCGCGACGCGGAGCGGCGCGCTTCATTTTCCCGAGATCGGAATGTGCCACTTTGAGCTCGAATGTGCACACTCGATTTTAAGCACCATT
Organism: Sinopyrophorus schimmeli; assembly: GCA_036325965.1. Classification (NCBI taxonomy): domain Eukaryota; kingdom Metazoa; phylum Arthropoda; class Insecta; order Coleoptera; family Elateridae; genus Sinopyrophorus; species Sinopyrophorus schimmeli. Next base: position 1,153,159 of record JARFIZ010000337.1, on the reverse strand, counting down.
CACAAAATTTAGACCAATAAATTAGACAAATAATTAATTTAATCGTTTTCTTTCACTCGCACATTCGAAATTATCGTATCTTTTCGCTCACTTCCACTTATTGCTATTTTTTGAACATAAACTCCATATCATACTAAACTAAATTAAATTTTTTGATTTGAAAGTAAAAAGATTAATTAAGGCAAATCAATAAATACGAAGATGTGCGCATTCGAGCGAAAAGTGGCACATTTCCGAGCGAGGGAGGCAAATGAAGCGCGACGCGGAGCGGCGCGCTTCATTTTCCCGAGATCGGAATGTGCCACTTTGAGCTCGAATGTGCACACTCGATTTTAAGCACCATTCACAAAATTTAGGCCACTAAATTATTCAAAAAATTAAATAAATAATTTAATCGTTTTCTCTCACTCGCACCTACTAAATTCTCGTATCTTTTCGCCCACTTCCACTCGTTACCATGATAAATACGTTTCTTGAACATAAAATTCATATTTACTTTTAATTTTTGGATTTGAAAGTGAAAAGTTTAATTAAGGTAAATCAATACATACGGGGATGTGCCACTTTGAGCTCGAATGTGCACATTCCACTTTAAGCACGATTCACAATACTTAATTTATTTTCTAAAAAAAATTAATTATCCAAACTAATATTATAAAAGCGAAAGTAACTCTGTCTGTCTGTCCGTCTGTCTGTTACCGTTTCTCGCCTAAACCACTTAACCAATTTTGATAAATTTTGACATAGAAATAGCTTGGACCTTGAACAAGGACATGGGCTACTGGTTTCAAGCAAATTCGTGTTATATTCAAAGTGTTAAAACAACCATCTTCAAGAAGCTGCCTTTACATAATATTATTTGGTCATTTGATTAGAAAGGTCTACTTTTATTTAGTTTTTGTTATAATAAGGCACTGTTTCCGGTTCTAGTGTTAATTTGTCAATTATTGTAAACATTTTAATATTAATTTCTAAAATAATAGACGCTAGATGTCATTAAACTGCCTTTCTAATAATTTTTATTAAAAACGATCAAATGTACAATTTTAAAACCCAATAACAGTCAAAAATAAAATTTCCAGGATAGCCATTAACCTATTACAAAATAATGAAATTGGCCAACATTTCATACAGACAAAAAATATTGTTCTAAAAAGTACGAAAGACCCAATATCAGAACGCTTAAAATGCCTAGTCCCAATAGCGGAACATGGATGTCCCAAAACCAAAACGGCCGAATAAATGGTGCTATTTTTGAATTAAATTATTCCGAATTTTGAAATGAAACAACCAAGCTCATCGAGCCCATAGAACGAAATAAAAAAAGCGATGGGCCGCGGGTGCCGTTCGGGCCGCGTCGAAAAACGTTTAAAAACAGAGCGCCGCTCCGCTTCGAGAACGTCCCCGACCGCAGTAATGAACGACTTCACGCGTCTCGAAAATATATTGCTAATAAAAAATCTTTTTCGCTCTGTAATAGAGTCGTTCGTTTCGGCCGAGGGAGAGAGCAAAGGGGACGAGGAATCCTGCAGCCCACACCTGGCCCCCGCGCGGATAATAACGCGGATGATTTATGGCACCGAATGTGTTGCCCCCCGGGGCTCAGCACCTTTGCTGGAGGCTCTGTCGGGCCCGATTATGCACACTGACGGCTTTATTAACGCCACGGAAAAATCGGACGAGTTATTATGCTACGATATCGAGTCATTTCGTAATGCGATACTGCTTTTTCGTTGTTGTCCGCGTTTCGGAAATAAATTTAATTTTTAATTTTTTTCGAGTTCTTTCTCGGCGTTGAATTATGGCGTTTTTTTAATAATTCACGTTGTTGGATGCCCGAGGATTATTTTTTTTTGGAAATTAATTCTTTTTTGAGTTCGATCCGAAATTTTTTTGGAAAACAATTTTGATTTTCCGAAGAAATTGTATGTTTTTTTAGCTTGGAATCGAACCACATTTAAAAACATTTTTTGTACATTGAATGGTCAAAATATAATTATGGAATTATATAATTATTAATTTTTTGGGAAAATGGAAGAAAGTATTGATGCTCGATTTAATTTGTGACTGTAATTAAATGTGTTATTTTTTAAAAAACGTTTTAAAATGGGGTTAAATTAATAATTTATTTTTTTAAGGTAAATTTTATTGTGCAATTTAAAAAAAAATACAATTTCTTCTTAATTAAGATGGTTCATTTCTATATTTATTTTTTTTACGAATTTAATTCGATTGAAATACGATATTAAGCTAAGTGTCATTTATTGCATTAAAACAAATCAAATTTTTGACCGATTCTGAAACGAGATATTATTAAAACGTACATAATTAAGATGCAATAGCTCAGAGATGTACAAGTCTACATGACGAATAGGTACTGGAACTTACCCTCTTATAAACGACCCTAAACTGAACAAAAACATACCCCAAATCAAGTGGCCTTTTAAAATTTTAAATGTGTAATAAATACGTTAATATTTAGAATATTTCGAAAATTTTTGTTCAAGTATGTTATAACGACGCCATTAAAGCCTTATGTAGATTTTTTTAAATCAAAAAAAATAATAGCAATGCAAATTGAATATGTAGTGAAATAGACGTTGCTGTGTTGCCATTTAGTTAAAAATTAAAACGCATTATTCTCGAATTGCTGAGAGGTACCACCCAGTTAAGTTTCAGCACCTATTTGTCTGACACCCTGTATAAAAAAAAAGCCCAAATTTAAAGTCAACTAAAAATCAACATTTTGTTCTAACATTTCGAGTCGATGTCCGAAATCTTATCAGATTATTAAGACAGGAAAAAAAAGCTGGAAATAAACAAACAAGGCCGCCTTTGATGATAAAATAGTAAAATTAATGAATAAAGCAAATTAACATTTTTATTCAACTCTAACCTCATTAATCATACTTGTTTGTACGTCGATTTACAACAATAACAATAATATTGTCGCTCGCGCACTTTAATCTCCACTTTTCCCGAATTAATTTTAATAATTATGGGATATTGAATAAACAATAATCATTTATAATTAGGCGAAGTGGATGGCTGAAAGTTATTTAACGCTTATTATTGTTTTATCGAACGCCATTTAGCGGATCCACTTTTGTAATTGTAAATAATTTCGCGCCGATAACAGTTTCCCTCTTATTTAATAGCCGGAAGTGGCATTAAACGCGTTTTAATAATTAATATGGCCATATTTTAATGTTATTGCAGAAGTAACAAAGATAAGTAAAAAAGTCGACATTTTGAAGCTGCGCGCGCACATCTAACGATAATTTGACAGTATAAAGTTAGCCATCTAAGAAAGTAAATTAATTATCGTGAATCACCCTTAAAACCGAGTGCGCACATTCGAGCTCAAAGTGGCACATTCCGATCTCGGGAAAATGAAGCGCGCCGCTCCGCGTCGCGCTTCATTTGCCTCCCTCGCTCGGAAATGTGCCACTTTTCGCTCGAATGCGCACATATTCCAAATTCGTCGAATTTGTCCAGTTTATTATTTGCTCTTTCACATCAAAAATTGAAATTTAGTTAAGTAGATATTGATTTTATGTTTGAAAAGCATTGTTACCATAGTAATGAGTGGAAAAGAGCAAAAAGATAGGAGCATTTCGTTAATGCGTGTGAGAGGGAACGATTAAAATTACTCTATTATTATTTCGTCTAATTTATTGCACTAAATTATTGTGAATCGTGCTTAAAACCGAGTGTGCACATTCGAGCTCAAAGTGGCACATTCCGATCTCGGGAAAATGAAGCGCGCCGCTCCGCGTCGCGCTTCATTTGCTTCCCTCGCTCGGAAATGTGCCACTTTTCGCTCGAATGTGCACATCCTCGTATTTGTTGAATTTGTCTAGTTTATCCTTCGCTCTTTCAAATCATAAATTTAAATTTAATCAAGTAAATATCGATTTTATATTCGAAAAACATTTTTACCATAGCAATGAGTGGAAGGGAGCGAAAAGATACGACAATCTCATAAGTGCGAGTGAGATAGAACGATATAACTTTTTTTACTAATTTTTCGTCAATTAATTAGCTTAAATTATTGTGAATCGTGCTTAAAACCGAGTGTGCACATTCGAGCTCAAAGTGGCACATTCCGATCTCGGGAAAATGAAGCGCGCCGCTCCGCGTCGCGCTTCATTTGCTTCCCTCGCTCGGAAATGTGCCACTTTTCGCTCGAATGCGCACATCATCGTATTGATTACATTTGTGTAATTTATCCTTCGCTTCTTCAAACCAAAAATTTGAATTTATTTTAGTAAATATCGATTTTATGTTCGAAACACGTATTTACTATAGCAATGAGTGGAAGGGAGCGAAAAGATACAAGAATCTTATCAGTGCGAGTGAGAGAAAGCAATCAAAATTATTTAACCAATTTTACGCTCGAATTAAAAAATTGTAGTTTATTATTTTTTTTTACATCTTTTAAAAGTCTGCAATTTCGAACACCCCCAATTCTTTTGCGTATAACAAAATTTAAAAAAATATCAAATTTTAATTAAAATTTTCGATCAAATTAAAAGAAAAGCTTTGCATTCGTATTTTATCATAACTTTTGTTTTTTAAAAAACTGTAGTTTTAATATTTTTGAAAACTGTTTAGATTAGGAACTCCCTCACCCTTTACATGTAATAAAACTAAAAAATAATTAAATTGAATTTAAAATATTCCAAATATTAAAAAAACTGATTTGAATTCGTATTTTAATACAAATACTTTCTTTTAAAACAGTGGTTCCCAACCAGTGGTTCGCAAGAGCTAAGATATGGTCCGCAAAAGATTTCAAACTTTGAATGTTACTTTAGAATTTTACGATTACTTAGGTTAAACGTTTCGGTTAAAATTATTTTTAGAATGAAACAGTTTACTTTTTAAACTTGTGGTCCTTGCTAATAATAATGAAATCAAAGTGGTCCCTGGTCAAAAAAAGGTTGGGAACCACTGTTTTAAAACATTGTAGTTTCAATATTTTTTACATATATTTTAAAACTGCTTAGATTTGGACCAATTACACTTTTCTACGTGTAAGAAAATTAAAAAATAATCAAGTTTTATATATAAATATTTTACAAAATAGTTTTAATTTGCATTTTATTACATGTTCTTTTTTTTAACAAATTGTAATTTTAATTGTTTTATAAATATTTGTTAAAGTTGCTTTAATTTGGAGCCCCCCCACCCCCAAGACATTTTTTGTATATAACACAACATTAAAAAATAATTTCAATCCAAGTTTCTCAAAACTTTTAATTAAAAAATCTTTTTGATTAAGTGGAAGGGAGCAAAAAATACGCCAATCTCGTCAATACGAGTGAGAGGGAACGATTAAAATTACTCTATTAATGTTTCGTCTAATTTATTGAACTTGCACCAATTATTTCGATCTTTACAAAACTTTTTAAATCGTAAAAGTTTCAATAATGATGATGACCTAAAATCCCATTTAGTTCAATTTTTTGCCGATAAGTACCCGAAGTTTTACGAAGGAGTAATTATGACGTTTCGGAAATATGACAAAAATGATTAAAAATGTTATATTGATAGATGAACAAAATGCATTTTTTTTATAGAAAAATAGTTTTATTTCAAACTAAGAAACCGAAATTAATTTTTTGCACACTCGAGCCTAAATTAACCAAAAATTAAAACCTATAGGGGAAGAGTGACATGAAAGAGCCAGTTTTTTAAAAAAAGGACAAAAAATATAGAAGGAAACAAATAAATAAAAAAATTGTATAATCTGTAAATGTTTATTCATTTATGGATGTAATGCCATAAAAAAAATTTCAAAATTAACTATATTTTTAGACTTCTAATCATTTATAAAAAGAATGAAATGCGGCTCTTTCATAACATAAGTTATTTTTCCAACTTGATCATTAAGGCATTTGTTGTTATTGAACGTACCTGAATCAATTGAAAAATAAAGTATTAAATAATCAAAACCTAACCATATTCCTGTAAAAATATCAGTAACTTCATTCTATCAATTTCAAAATTATTTAACAAAAATTAATAACGTCTTCCATCTGACTTTGTTCAGTTCAAAAAAAATAAAAGCAATACCTATATGATCAATTTAATTTCATAATGTTTACAACATATCGGATTGACAAGAAAGTAATTTCGATTTTTTAATTTGAAATAACACTCAAGTTTCTTTAAAAAAATGGATTTTCATCCAATTATAACTGTACCATTTTGTTCAATGACTTTTTACCATCTGTCTGATAACTTCATGGTTCCACGTACAATAGGCCTAATTGAAAATCACCACCCCAGCACAAGATGCCTAACAGAGGTCTTTTAGTATAAAAATATTCAACTTTACAGTTACCATCACATTTATTTTTAAGATGATTTACCGTTTCTTCGGTAGAGGTAGATCCAAATGCCCTTTCTGTACTTTTTTTTAGCGTTCAGTTTTGTAATCTTTTAAATTTATGTTTTTTATTATTAATTATTTATTTTTGATTATTAATTTTAAATTAATACTAAAGTAAATCAACTTTATTTAAAGATAAAATTAATATATTTTAGGATTAATATGAAACTGTTTACAAATGTGCGGTATTAATTAATAATTCATTTTTTGAATTCATATCGATTACTTTTGAGGTGCTAATATAATAAACAACACATTACAACTATTTTAACATGTTTTTTTTATAAATATTATCGTCATTATTTTTATAATAACAATAGCAACAATTACACTTAGGAGTGAGAAGAGTTAAGCCTTTTGCAGATAAGTTACTGCTGTGGTGGTTATATACATTTTGGCGACTGTACCTTGAACGTTTAACCCTTATCAGCAACAAACTCAATCAATTACAATATAATTTTATCACCATTAGAGAAATTTTTATCATTTAAAGAGTTTTGTAAAGATCGAAATAAACGGTAATCTGATGCTTCAAAGTTAGTTCCCAACCATTTTTAAGGAGTGCTAAAGATGTGTGCGGTCGAACGCTGTCATGGTGAAACATCATCCGTTAACGATTAGCCATTTCCGACCGTTCATTTTTGCTTTTTTCAATTTCATCACTTGTCAGCCCCGAAAACATCTCAGTTGGTCGTTTGCTTCTTTGGAAGCAGCCCAAAATCCAAAACATCTTTATAATCCAACCATCACAGAACGCATGATCTTTTTTGATGCAATTCAGCTTTGATACGGTTGGTGCTGGTTCGTCGCACTTGGACCATGCGCGTTTTTGACTACTGTTATTGCGGACAACCCCTTTTTCATCACCAGTGATGGTTCGTTCTAAAAAAGAATCGATTTCGTTACTAGTTTCTCTACTATCGAACGAAAAAAAATACGGCATCGACAAAATTGACAAATTTCGATCAAATCTTGGGCAAACGGCGACGCCATAATTGAACGCTCTTCGGGCACCGCGCGAAAAAATTTAAAATCGGAAGTGGCTCGGTAATGCGCGCCGAACATTTACTAATTTGCGTACACGAAAGTTATTAATAACAACTAATGACTATTATTATTAGTTATTAATAAGCGAAATGAATAATAAGCAGATAACGGTTAATTAATTATTTTAAGAAGGATTTCTCACGTTCACCTTTTATTATTCGTACACACAGGTTTATAATTAACACTTTCAAATAATTTATGGCTAATATTTATTACGTAGCGTTAAGAGCAAACAGGTTATTATTTATTTGCTTATCGCAATAATCTGCGGGGAAAAAATAATAATGAAATAATACCTGACATTTACAATTATCTTCGACTAATGTAACGAGAATAATAATAGTAATCCGTTTCGTTTCGCAAAAAAAAAATAAATCAAATAATTGAAAGTGATGCGGGAGAACAATTACAAACGAAATCGATCGCGGGGGACGCTCTTTTCCGACGATAATTTCAAAATTGGTGCTTTCGAGTGTGATCTATTTACGGCGATAAGGCACGTAGGATCAGATATTGTACCGTAATTGCACGCTTATAAGCAACGATAATTAATTGTTAAAGGTTCCTCCTTCCAAACGCGGCCGCCATTAGCTTCGCTAAATAGCTAAGGGACCTCGTACCTTTCCTAATTTTTTTTTTAATTTTTAATTTAATTTCGGCGATGGAAGATTGCTATTAAAAAAATTTTTTTTCGGCTATTGTGGGGTACCGGGTGTCCCAAAATCATAGTGCGCTGCGTTTTTAAACTTTAATTTAAAATCGTATTTGTCATAAACAATTAACGTGTTTTTATGAAGAACGGCTTGCAGAAATGATTTTTAAAAAAATTGGTTTTGGTACCTTAGGTAATAAAAAAGATACGGACGTGGTTCCAAAAGTACACTATTATTATTAAAAAAAATTCTTAGAAGCAAGATGAAATATCATTTTTTATCATAATTATTATAAGCAATTAATATTTTCGTATTTAAACACGAGTAAAAATAAAAATTTAATTTTTAAATAAAAATTTATTAAACATTATTCACGTTGTCATCATACTATTGCACCACAGCCGTTTGGCGCACAACATTCAAAATTTTATTTTTTTGGTACCATAGCTATTTTGTATTACATTCTATGTAGGGGAATCTGTTGTACCTTGGTCATTTGCGCACATTTACGATTTCGCGAAAAATGTATTTACCATAGCAATGAGTGGAAGGGAGCGAAAAGATACGACAAACTCGTCAGTGCGAGTGAGAGGGAACGATTAAAATTATTCTATTAATTTTTCGTCTAACTTATCGGTTTAAATTATTGTGAATCGTGCTTAAAACCGAGTGTGCACATTCGAGCTCAAAGTGGCACATTTCGATCTCGGGAAAATGAAGCGCGCCGCTCCGCGTCGCGCTTCATTTGCTCCCTCGCTCGGAAATGTGCCACTTTTCGCTCGAATGTGCACATCCTCGTATTTATTCAATTTGTCTAGTTTATCTTTCGCTCTTTCAAACCATAAATTTAAATTTAATCAAGTAAATATCGATTTTATATTCGAAAAACATTTTTACCATAGCAATGAGTGGAAGGGAGCGCAGAGATACGACAATCTCATAAGTGCGAGTGAGATAGAACGATATAACTTTTTTTTTACTAATTTTTCGTCAATTAATTAGCTTAAATTATTGTGAATCGTGCTTAAAACCGAGTGTGCACATTCGAGCTCAAAGTGGCACATTCCGATCTCGGGAAAATGAAGCGCGCCGCTCCGCGTCGCGCTTCATTTGCCTCCCTCGCTCGGAAATGTGCCACTTTTCGCTCGAATGCGCACATCTTCGTATTTATTACATTTGTCTGATTTATCTTTTGCTTATTCAAACAAAAAATTTGAATTTATTTTACTTAATATTGATTTTATGTTCGAAAAACGAATTTACTATAGCAATGAGTGGAAGGGAGCGAAAAGATACGAGAATCTTGTCAGTGCGAGTGAAAGAAAGCGATCAAAATTATTCAACCAATTTTTCGCTCGAATTAAAAAATTGTGGTTTATTATTTTTTTTACATCTTTTAAAAGTGCTGAGATTTCGAACCCCCTAATTCTTTTGCGTATAATAAAATTTAAAAAAATATCACGTTTTAATTAAAATTTTCCATCAAATTAAAAGAAAAGCTTTGCATTCGTATTTTATCATAACTTTTGTCTTTTAAAAAACTAGTTTTAATATTTTTTAAAACTGTTTACATTAGGAAGCCCCCATCCCTTTACATGTAATAAGACTAAAAAATAATTAAATTGAATTTAAAATATTGCAAAAATTAAAAGAACCGATTAGAATACGTATTTTAATACAAATTTTTTTTTTAAATATTGTAGTTTTAATATTTTTTACATATATTTTAAAACTGCTTAGATTTGGAACCCTCGCACTTTTCTACGTGTAATAAAATTAAAAAATAATCAAGTTATACATAAATATTTTAAAAATAGTTTTAATTTGCATTTTATTACATGTTTTTTTTTTAACAAATTGTAGTTTTAATTGTTTTATAAATATCTGTTGAAGTTGCTTAAATTTAGAGCACCCCAGACATTTTTTGAATATAACACAAAATTAAAAAATAATTTGTATATTATCTCTCGCTATTTTAAATCATAAATTGAAATTTAATATAGTAGGGAAACCTGTTGTACCTTGGCCCTTTGTTCACTTGTAATTTTTTTAAATTGTATATGTAACAAATAGTGGGGCACTAATAAAGTATTCATCGTAAAATATTTGAAATCATTACCAACCGTTTACTCAAATTGCTATAAGATTTAAAAAGTAGTGGATCTATGGCCTAGGTACAACAGAGGTGATGTACCTTGGCTCTGTTCACATTAAGCAAAATAAAACCCATTGTTCTATGAAAACTATATATTTATTTTTGGATTATAAGAACTACTAATGTTCTTCTTTGAGATGACACTAAAGTTGTTTTAAAAATTAACAAAATTTTTCTCGTATACTAAAATTTCACATATTTAATGGTTAACTTTGCAAAAACTTAAATTTTTTGTTAGACTTGCGAGGCATATTATCTGAAGCAAAATAAAAAAAAATAAGAATTTATAACAAAGGTGTATCTAAATTTTTGTTTATTGCACGTTGATCTTAGGGTCAAGGTACAATTTATTGACAGTGACCAAGGTACAACACACCGACCCTTGAAGTTTAAATCCAAAAATAAAATTAAAAATTATGCTGTGCCAAAATCAGACCACTACTATGCAAACATTAATAAATAATTTTTCTATTACAATGAGTCATTTGTTATTAGGTAATAAAAATCAATATAAGATATTTAAATAAAAAGAATATAAAAATACTTACTTTTTTTCGATTAAAAATGTCAATTGATCTTATACATTGACAAAGTACATTGTCCAGCTGCTGCTAACTTTAGGTTAATGTCTGTCAATGTGGCATTTGAAATATCGAAAACTATAGGTCACGAAGACCCGCAAATATTAAAAAAAAATAAAGTTGTCCTAGCTACAAAGGGACCAAGGTACAACAGGTTCTAAAATTATATCTTAAGATTATTATTAAATAATATCTTCGTTAATGTACAGTTATAGTCCTGTAATAAGAGCATGGCTCTTTCAATATCTATAGGTTATGAAAAAACCGAATTTTATTCTATTTTCTAAAAAAACTAGAACACCTAATTTCAGTGATGAACCGAGTAATAATATTGAATACAGTCGATAGCTATTTGGTTTAATGAAAAAAATATATAATTTTTTGGATACTGAGCTTTAATTTGTTTTCTCATTTTTTTGAATATTATTTCCTCCGTTCAATAAATAACAATTAAATTTGTTTTATATAAGCAGCTGTGCAGCGGTAGCACGGTTCTCTAAAACCCGTGCGGCGACGTTGCAGCGGTGGTGCAGCTTTATTTCATTCGTTTCGTTTCGTCCTGAGAATGTGATGACTTTCGGTCGCCTAGGTAATAAAATATATAGATATGAATGTAGTGCCATCTGTTGTGAATCAATGTATGAATATTTTAGGCTACTGGTACCTGTATTATTACAGTTTTCATCAATTTTTTTCTCGGTTTCCTTAACACCGGTATAACAAACATTTATTTAAATAAATTAAGTATTAAAAATTATAATACACAGTCCTGCGTTAAATAATTTTGGAAATGAAAACAGTTTATTTTCTAAAATTGAAAGTTCAGATTTAATTAATTCAAATTTTCGGCTAATATTAAGGGTAGTACAAGTAAAATGCATTTAAATTAATTTGTTTTTAATAATTATATTAAACAGCATTTTTGTTTGATTTAAACTTGAATTTATATTCCACACGCAGCACAAATTGGAATTTTTATTAATTTTTTTCAGGCTAATTAGCGCTGATACAACAAACATTTATTTAAATAAAGTATTTGTTAACGTGATTTAAAAAAAAATTAATCAACTGTTTCCCAAAAATCACATTAAACAGTATTTACGTTAGGTCCGCATAATTTTGAAAAAAAATCCAATATCGAAAATAAAGATTTGGCACAAATGAGCTTTTCCTTTTAACGCTCGAATTATTTTTGGTTTCCCATCGGTTCTGACTTAACGAGGTCCGACTGTATCACCTTTAAATTAAAATAACTTTTTTCAACTTATCGAATGAATTAAATAAATTAATTGTGCTAGGACTTAATTTGTTAGGATTATTCTTAGGCATGTTTTGTGCGCCGAAGATGAACAACTAATACGCATTAATAGGCATACGCGACGTATCGATAACGGCGAGACGGCCGCTTTGTTCCTTTTTTGATTGTTGAAATAAAAAAAGTCGCGGATTTATGCCTTTAGAAATGCGCGAATAAATAAATTGTGTTAAGCGCTTGTTATTTGTAATTGGATTATGCTTTCAGCTTCATCACAGTAATTACAAACAATGCGCCTTCTTCGCATTGCCGTTTCGTGTGTGCGCAATAAAATTTTATTTCTTCATTTCAAACTCTGTGCAGCCCTTCTTTTCGATTGTTGCGAAACAGTTTTCGACCGGACTTGCTTCGGAGAAACTATAAAATTTATGTGTGTGTGTATGCATTCGCGTGATGAAGCCGTACAAAATGCACAACCAATTACAATTAACATCTTTACGATGACGTTTTAATTAATAAAATTTCAAAGAACAAAAATCGGAATTTATTTGTGTGCGTCCTGTATACAGGGCGTTTTGAAGTCGATGGCGCCGATTTCTAACGCAGAAATGCAACGTATATTTTTTTTCGCGTTGTAATTTTGTATTTATGAGTAAGTAGTAGGGGGAAGAGTGGCAAAAAAAGCTAGTTTTAAAAAAAGGAATAAATAATATAGAAGGATATAAATAAATAAAAAAAATTGTATAATCTGTAATTGTACGTAAGGTCATAAAACATTTTTAAAAATTAACGATATTTTTAGACTTTTAATCATTAATAAAAAGAATAAAATTTGGCTCGTTTATAACCTATAGGTATTGAAAGAGCCAACCCAAGTTTTGAAAGAGCCATGTTCTTATTACAGGACTAAAACTGTACATTAACGAAGATATTATTTAATAATAATCTTAAGATATAAATTTAGATCTTATATAATTATAAAACGTTTTATATAACGCAAACTCTGGATACAATATTTACTTAAATTTAAGGAACTCTCAAAAAATTTGCCGTTTGAGATCAATCATTGCAAACCGGAACTAGATATTTTTTTTAAAACTAATATAATATTAATTAAAAACAATACAAAAAAATTCAAAATTCAAAACAAAGATAAGAAATTCAAAAAAACTTAAAAACATTTTTAGCAAAAATAATGCAGTTTCTTTTTCGCTTATACTTAAGAGATTAGTATATCTTTTTATTGTCTCCCACTCATTGGTTCTTCCTTTACACTCGATCTACTCATTGAAAAATAGAAAGAGGTTTATTTATTGTATTTTGAGTTTTAAGATAAATTGTTAATTTTTGTATGTTTTTCGAACGCTTAAATAAGAAGAAAATTGAATGTTTTTTATTAAGAGAATATTAATATAAATAAACCCAACAAATACGAGGTTATCAGAAAGATGGTAATAAGTCATTGAACAAAATGGTACATATTTTTTTAAAGAATATTGAATGTTATTTCAAATTAAAAATTGAAATTACTTTCTTGTCAATCCGATACGTTGTAAACATTATGAAATTAAATTCATCATAGGTATATTGCTTTTATTTTTTTGAACTGAACAAAGTCAGATGGAAGACCTTTTTCTTAAATAATTTTGGAATTGATAGAATAAAGTTACTAATATTTTTACAGGAATATGGTTAGGTTTTGTAGTTTAATATTTTTTTTCAATTTGATTCAGGTACGTTCAATAACAACAAATGCCTTAAAGATCAAGTTGGAGAAATAACTTGAGTTATGAAAGAGCCAAATTTCATTCTTTTTATAAATGATTAGAAGTCTAAAAATATCGTTAATTTAGAAATTTTTTTAATGACATTACATATTACATAATAAATAAATAAATAATTACAGATTATACATTTTTTTTTAAATTTATTTTGTTCTATATTTTTTGTCCTGTTTTTTAAAACTGGCTCTTTCATGCCACTCTTCCCCTATAGGGTAATATAAAATTTTGGTAGTTTGACACCTATCTTAATTTAAGATATTTTTAAGCAAGGTTTTAATTTTTGGTTATTCTGGGCCCAAGTGTGCAGAATAATTTCAGTAGAACATTTGATAATTTTTTTATTCAGTACTTTGTAAATATATATCGGGTAGGCAAAAATGTAATTTCGGTTTCTCGGTTTGAAATAAAACTATTTTTCTATAAAAAAATTCATTTTGTTCATCTATAAATATAACATTTTTCAATAACTTTTTGCCACATTTTCGGTAACGTCATGATTACACCTTCGTAAAACTTCTGGTATTTATCGGCAAAAAACTGAACCAAATGGGATTTTAGGTCTTCATCATTATTCAAACTTTTACAATTTAAAAAGTTTTGTGAAGATCGAAATAAATGGTGCAAGTTCAATAAATTAGACGAAAAATCAATAGAGTAATTTTAATCGTTCCATCTCATTCGTATTGACGAGATTAGCTTATCTTTTTGCTCTCTTCCACTTAGTGCTATTTTAAAAATGTTTTGCGAAACTAAAATAATTTGTATCGTTCCTTCTCACTCGTACTTATTAGTTTTTCGTATCTTTTCACTCATTCCTACTTATTGCTATGGTAAAAATACGTTTTTCGAATATATAATCGATATTTTATTAAATTTGTTAATTTGAAAAAAGTTTAGTATACCGAATTCAATAAATAGCGGGATGTGCGCATTCGAGCGAAAAGTGGCACATTTCCGAGCGAGGGAAGCAAATGAAGCGCGACGCGGAGCGGCGCGCTTCATTTTCCCGAGATCGGAATGTGCCACTTTGAGCTCGAATGTGCACACTCGGTTTTAAGCACGATTAACAATATAAATAGACAAAAAATTAGTTAAAATCGTTCCCTCTCACTCACACTTACGAGATTATCGTATCTTTTCGCTCGCTCCCACTCATTGCTATAGTAAAAATACGTTTTTAAACATAAAATCGATATTCACTAAACTACATTGAAATTTTTAATGGGAAATAACAAAAGGTGAACTAAAACAGTCTGATAAATGCGAAGATGTGCGCATTCGAGCGAAAAGTGGCACATTTCCGAGCGAGGGAGGCAAATGAAGCGCGACGCGGAGCGGCGCGCTTCATTTTCCCGAGATCGGAATGTGCCACTTTGAGCTCGAATGTGCACACTCGATTTTAAGCGTGATTCACAATAATTAATTTACTATCTTAGATGGCTTCCTTCATTCGGTCGAATTTTTGTTAGCCTGCTAAAGTTGTACCTTCAACGCGCCTAAAGAAGTATAACTGTTAGTGTCAACCAATTTACTTCGTTGCCAACTTAAAAATAACAAAGCCAACGTGCAGCGAGTTGCAAGCTGCCTCTATTCAATTAAAAGCGAGCGAATCAATAAAAAGACGACACGTAAAAAGTCTAAGAAATTTCCGAAAAACCATAAATAATAAACTGGGAGTCTCTAAACACCTTTTCGAAAATGAAATTCGATTATAGCCTAGTAATTTACAGTTTGGGGGCGTGTAAGAATGGTTAATATTATACCCAGCAGAACATTAAAGCCACGAACGTTAGGCGTGGGTTAACAAGATGAGATTTAATATGGATTACTCTATCCCTGGGCGAAAGATGCATAGAGAAGATAATCCCCGGTTCGCCAACTGCATTATGATTTTATAATAAACTCAAAAGGTACATAATAAAAATAAATCTACGGTCGCTCTCCTCTCTTTTTTACTTCTTAAATTAGATCGGAAGGGCCCGATTAAATTTTGCGCACAACAAACGCTCGCCGGCTTTTTCGCGCCGCGCCATGTTGGATTCGTTGTCATAGCAATCACCACATAAATAAATAAATAAACAAATAATAAAATAAATAAATACAGAGCGCTTTTTAATTTAGTTTAATTTAACTAGCGGGCAGGAGATGTCGCCCCACGCTCGCTAAGTTAACTATTCGTAGGGGCGCGAATATTTAAATCGCGATTTCGGCGTTTATTTCCAAAAATCCAATTTAATTCGAAAGATTCGAAACGATTATTATTATTATAAATGTAAAACGAAAAAATTATTAATAATCCGGCTCCGCCCCCCCTCGTAATTTATGGCTTTTATTAAATTTAGAAGGCCCCAAAGAAAAAAACCAATTAAAAAACGTGCGCGCTTTGTAATTAAGGCTCGAAGGAACGAGTTCGAACCGCATCGTATCGATCCTGATCGTAACTTAGAGCTAGGTGTTAAATATGTTACATTCTCCCGTGTCAAAGGTCGCAGCAGGACATCAATCATTATATTATGGCTAATAATAGTGGTCAGCCGGAGGGCCGCTAAACCCCAACTCTGATCGCGCACGAACCTTAAAGATTTAATAACAATGAAATGCAATAACTCTATCGACTTCGTGATTTGCGGGACGCCCAAACATAGGTATTACTTGCTTAGAATTGAAGAAGAAAAAACAAGTTAAAACAAAGCGAAGGAAAAAAACGTGTTAAAAGCTGCGTTGCTTGTTACTTTGCTGATATCTATTATTAGCAATAGAATATATTATTTCGTTGAAAGTTTAGATCTGTAAAAGAAAATCAATTTTTGAATTTTTGAAGTTATTATATTGAAAGAGACTCTTTGGAATGGGATCCAGTTGGTCCTTTTACGTACAAAAGTGTTATTTGTGTATAACCCAATTGCGTTGCAAATGATACTTTATCCCGCCTCGAAAAAATATTTCGAAAATTGTGGGTAACCGTGAGAAATGCGACTCAATCTCAAAATATGAGAAAAGTTTCTTCAAAATTGATTTCTGCAGGCCCTTTACGCCCAGATATGTTAATTGTGTATAATAAAATTGATTATAAATGATACTTCGCCCCGACACTTACATTTTTTTAATAATTGTGGGAAATTGTGAGAAATGCGCCTATATCTCTGTTTGGTACTTAAAAATATGAGAAAAGACTCCTCGCAATTAGTTTCTGCGTGTTCTTTTACGTACGGAAATATAAATTATTTATAATAAAACTGAATACAAATGATATTTCGGCCCACCTTTAAGAAATATTAAAAATTGTGGAAAACTGTGGGAAACGTGCCTGTATCCCTGTTAATATTTAAAATATTAGAAGAGACTTTTCAGAATTAGTTTCAGCAGATTACTTTACGTACAAAAATATGAATTGTGTATAATAAAATTAGGTTGTGAATGATGCTTTATCCGCTTCTAAGAAAATTTTGAATATTGTGGGTAACTGTGGAAAATTCGCCTGGATCTCTGTTATTACTCGAAATATGAGAAAAGCCTCTTCAAAATTGGTTTCTGCACGCCCTTTACGCCCAGATATGTTAATTGTGTATAATAAAATTGATTATAAATGATACTTCGCCCCGGCACTGACATTTTTTAATAATTGTGGGAAATTGTGAGAAATGCGCCTATATCTCTGTTGGTACTAAAAATATGAGAAAAGACTCCTCACAATTAGTTTCTGCATCTTTTTTTACGTACGGAAATGTTAATTATTAATAATAAAACTGTTTACAAATGATATTTCGCCCCACCTTTAAAAAATATTTTATTAATTGTGGGAAACGTGCCTGTATATCTATTATTATTAAAAATATTAGAAGAAACTCTTCAGAATTAGATTCAGCAGCTTCTTCTACGTACAAAAATATTAATTGTGTATAATAAAATTAGGTTATGAATTTTGAATATTGTGGGTAACTGTGGGAAATTTGCCCGCATCTCTGTTATTACTCAAAATATGAAAAAAGGTTTTTCAAATTTGGTCTCTGTAGCTCCTTTTACGTCCAATAATGTTAATTTTGTATAATAATATTGATTCTAAATAATACTTTTCCCCGCCACTAAGACATTTTTTAATAATTGTAGGAAACGCGCCTGTTTCTCTGTTTGGCACTAAAAATATGAGAAAAAACTCTTCAAAGTTGTTTTCTGCGGGTCATTTTACGTACGGGGATGTTAATTGTTTTTAATAAAGCTGATTACAAACTATATGTGACGTCACCTTTAAAAAATATCTTTCAAATTGTGGGAAACTGCGGGAAACGTGATTCTATCTCTGTTATTATTAAAAATTTTGAACAAGACTTTTCAAAAATGACTTCTACGGGTCACAAAAACGTTAAAAGCGTATAATATTGCGAAGACGTTATAAGCTTATATAAAATAAAAATTCAAAATTTTCTATAGGTACTTTTTTTAGTCTCAATCCGTTTTCCGAACAAAATCACTAACAATACTTATTTCCGAATAATAATTAATTACAAAATACAAGTCCTAAGTGAAAGCTGCGAAGCTGTTCGTCGACGAGAAAAAAATTAAATTTATGACACGTAGACAAAGGCGAAGGAAAAAAATTTAACCGTCCGAAAAAGAAGTGAACCGAAACCGATTTTAATCGGCCAAATAAAAATGAGAGTAAACGAACGGCTAAAAATCGTTATTATACAACGATAAAAAAAAAGAAAAAGAAAAGAGAATAAATAGTGGTTTAATACAATTACGGGGCAAGCAGGAAGATTTGTACCTGTTTTGTAGGTGGGAAAGTGTTGTTCTAAAAGAACCGCAACACAAGAATAGGTGGAGCCAAAAGCAATATTTCAAAGTTCAATTATGCCGCACAACACGTTAGGATGAAGAATAAAGTGATTCCCAGTCTTCTCTTAAACAGCTTATTATCTTTTGCTTCGCCTAATTTTTATATCTTATTATTACGAAAAGGCTCGCTCGTAAAATTCAATTTTTTTGGGCGTCAAGCTTAAAAATCTTTGACTTGCCAGTGAGTAAATTAAAAGCGCGCCCGCTCGTTCGTTTTTAACGTTGCTTTCTTCTTTTCGTAATCATTTTTCTGATCTTCGAGGATCTATGATAGGCATGGATATATTTATAAGGAAATATTGAATTTCAAAAGTTCGGTGTCGAAATTTTTAATTTCTTATTGTTAGTTTTTTTTTTAATCGAGTTAGAGTGAAACGGGCAGTCTGTGACCACTGAATGACCAGTGAATGACCGTTACGAGAAATAATGGTTATATCAATTAAAAAAAGTCGTTTATATTGATGATATAGGTATTTATTTATGCTATCTTGTATATCTCCTTTTTTATTTAAGCACAAGAAATTAAAGTAATAGAAAATGTATAGCTAAAATAATTAATCATTAAATATTTTTAAGAGGGGCGCAGTTAGATGTAGTTTGGAAACCGCTGGGTTAATCTATGTTTTTTCTCAATTGTGGCCGATTTTGGGGGTTTGTGAGTTAGCTACGTTCAAAAATGAAAGGATTTGACGATATTCGCAAAGAGGGCGCAGTTACAGCATTTTGAAAATTAAATCAAAATTTACATTTTAAAAGTAAGACTTAACATTGGACCCTGTGAATTTTTTTGGCTGCTCTAACGCTCAAATAAGCGGGGTTTCAGAATCGAGAAAGTATTTAAAGATCTGTTCAAAAATAATCGAGCTACAATTTTTCAAAATGAAAATTTATAGAAAATTAAGTACAAGTCGGACTTTTCGAATCCGTTTTTCTCGAGAATTTCAAATGGGACGCCTATGTGTTATTAAGCCTATCCAAAGTCAAAAATTTTGGATAACCCAAATCTGTATGGTTTTTAATGTTCCGTCTACAAATAACGGCGGTATAATTTTTTTAAAGTAAAATTGTGTGCTTCAGAAATGAACCTAAAACTCCAACCCTTAATTACTCGAAAAATTAACATTGTGGCCTATGCCAATTTTACACGTATCTTATGCAAAAACGTCTCAGAACACTGAATCCGTTTGGTTTTTAATGATCGGATTGAAAATGAGAGCGCTACTATTGTTTTTGTGAATCAAAGGGGTATTTTTTTGATTTATTTAGTTTTATCGAAAATTTTTATTTTAGAGCAAGAGCGCCAAGAAATGATACCGGTTATAGTTACTAGGGGTACGTAGGAAGGTCCCTTGCAATATAAAGCAATTCCATTTTTTTCATTTTTTGCCAAAAAAACATGGGTTAAAATCCATGTTTTTTCAAAAAGAAAAACGATTTTCTCAAAGCTTTGAAATAGCACGCCTATGGTTTCTTAGACCTATCCGAAGCCAAAAAGGCTGCCAAATCCGAATCTGAATAGTTGTTAAAGATCCATTCACAAATAACGGCGCTAGAATTTTTTTAAAATTTAAAATTGTGCAAAAAAGGGGACCTAAAATTGCAATTTTTAATTTTTATCAAAAATTTTTATTTTAAAGCGGGAACGCCAGGAAATGACACCGACTATAGTTACTAGGGGTATGTAGGAACATCTCTTTGCAATATAAAGCAATTCTATTTTTTTTTAATTTTTTGCCAAAAAAGCATGGATTAACATCCATGTTTTTTCTCGATTTTCGCCGATTTTGGAGGATTTGATTTAGGACCGGATTTCGACGTATTAAGCTCCGATACGAACAGAAAGATTTCCTCATAATTATCAAAGATCAAGAAATTATTGAATTTTTAATGCGTTATAGTAATCCCTGAAATAATAACAAATACGTTTGTAACACCCTGTATTATGTTTTTCGTTTAACAAAATAAATCGATAATTTAATTTAAAATAATCGAGGTTCTTTTAGTCGGTCTTATCGTTTTGATATCAGGTAACTCAGCTTTGGGGGGCTACGGATATGACTTATATTAGCACTTACATAAAACTTTCTATTTCTGAATCATTTTGTAATATGCTACGAAGTCGAACGGTTGTGTCTTATTTATTATTATAAATCGGTGCATCTAATTCTCATTACAAGTCTTCATTTAAGGTAAATAGTAATTCTAACGATGTCTTATAAAATTCACACATTTCGTAAAATATTTCAGCTAATAATAATTTTTTTCGGTTCTTTTGCTCATTTTATGAATTTTATTTTCTTATGTGTTTAGGAGAAACCGAATTTCACCGTCAACAGTGCGAAGGCAATTCCCGGCGAGGCAAACAGAGGTATCGGCCAAAGACACCACATGTGCAATCGGACTTCTTTCAGTCGACTCGTTCGGATGATGTTTTCCCGCTGTTTATGGAACTCAAAAGTAAGTTCCAGCTACTTGGGCTTGTTAATATCCCCTTTTCTTCTGTAATTGTTTTTGCGTAGGGTTTTTATTTGTAACATTCACACTCGGACTTGTGTTATAATTTTTCGAACATTTGACTTTGAAAATTCGTTTCTATTACCGCAATTAACTATTGAGTTACAAGTCAAATCGTACCATTCCGTTTTAATGAGAAATCAGTAAAGATAAAGTATCATAGATTTTTAATAAAATATAGAACTAAATGAAATCTTTAAAATAAATTAAAATTAGGTTACGGATAATCTGTTTGAATAAATGTTATGATTTATTTCGGTCGATAATTATTATTACTTTTAATATTAAATAAGAAAATTAATTATTTTCGAAAATCGTTATACATTTTGCGCAAATCAACTAATTCGTTTCTTTTTTGAATCCAAATAAATAATAAAGGTCAAACTGAAATCTATTTTAATAAAGCCTTTTTTTATTTAAAAAAAAATCAACGTACTTGTTAGTAGCGTAGAAGTATTTGTATTTCGGAACGTCGATTTTAGAATTATTAACAGTTAACTTTAAAAATTATTCGCGCTATCTTCGGCTGTAATTGCAGCCCTAAAATTTTAATAAGTTATTAATAAAGCTTTATTTTATTTATAAAAAAATTAACGTACTTGTCAGTAGTGTAAAAGTCTTTTGGTATTTGTAATTATTAAATTTGCGTTTACAGTTGAATGTGTCCTTAAGGATGATGTCTTGAGTAAAAAATTTTTTAAGATTTTGCTTAGAAATTTAGTTTTTATAAACTAAATTTTCTATTAACAATTATATTATAGGGCTACCAAAGTTATTTGTTTTTAATATTTGCAAAATAAGAGCATTGATAATGATTAAAGAGCGGTAAAATGCCATTCGAGAACTGACCACTTTATTTAATGCTCGTTTTTTCAAATATTGTTAATCATGAACAGTTATATTATAATTCTATTTTATACAAAAAAAGTATTATCGCAAATTTTAGAATGTTCATAAATTTAATATCAAATAAACTAAAATTTTCTTAAGATCAGTTCTTCTTTTTGTTTGTTATTAAGAATATTGGGACACATATTATGTTTTCCCTATTTATTAATTAAAATAACATAAGAGTTTTAATTATTTATTGTTATTAATATTTATATAAATTTTGGCGCCTGATCGTTAGGCAACAAATGGTGATTGCATAGTTAGTTGCATATATTACTTTCTTAAATTTAGAATATTTGTTAATTATGTTTATTGTTCTTCTTAGTATTTGGCGGTGCCTGTATTTGTATTTTACATTTGTGAATTGTTGTTCTTATGCATGTAGCACTTTAAAAATATTTCCATCTACATCATAGGTCAAGCGTTAAGTTTTAAATGCAGTGCCTAAAAAGCAATTTCAAATTTATGAATTTATCTTAAATTATATAAATTAAAGCTACTTACTGGTTTTTTATATTATAAGATCAATTCTATATTAGTGTAATTGTTTATGTTTATATGCTAAACGAGTAAAATATCATAGAAAATTTCTATTAATTAAATAGCACTGCTACGTAATATTATTAGGACAAAAAACATACAGCATTTTATACCTAATGCAGGAAAGTGGTGTTTGTCTTCTTTTCCATTGTATTTACAAATTCATACAAATAATTCGATCCACGAAGTTATTCAAGTTTTAATAAGTAAAAGACTATTCCATATCCTTCTCCTTAAATGTATTAAAAGTAAACATTTTCTAATAACTTCAATTAATTTTACTAACTACCTCTTTAATGCATTCACAGCAATCCTTGGTGGAGTATTTCCAAATAACACAAATTCCACTTCTAAAAGTTAAATGGTGTAGTAATCTCAATCTGTATGTTTTACAGATCTAAAATATAATCCACAACAACCATGTCCATCGTTATTTACTTAGAATTAAGCAAATTTTATCCACAGTCAACCTCCATTCAATAATTTAGTTATTCTTTGGTTACACTAAAAGTCACAGTGTTTCTTCAACTCCATTTATGTGTGGGTTTCATAAAGGTCCAGTAATATTTGTCCTTAGATTAATCGGTTATATGCTTAATGAGTAAAATATCATAGAAAATTTCTATTAATTAAATAGCACTGCTACTTAATATTATTAGGACATAAAACCTACAGCATTCAGTACGTAATGCAAGAAAGTGGTGTTTGTCTTCTTTTCCATTGTATTTACATACTCATACAAATAGTACGATCCACAAAGTTATTCAAGTTTTTATAAGTAAAAGACTATTCCAAATCCTTCTCCTTAAATGTATTAAAATTTAACATTTTCTAATAACCTCAATTAATTTTACCAACTACCTCTTTACTGCTTTCAAACCGATTGTTGGTAGAGTATTTCCAAATAACACAAATTCCACTTCTAAAAGGTAAATGGTGTAGTAATCTCAATCTGTATGTTTTACAGATCTAAAATATAATCCACAATAACCATGTCAATCGTTATTTACTTAGAATTAAGCAAATTTTAACCACAGTTAACCTCCATTTAATAATTTAGTTATTCTTTGGTTACACTAAAAGTCACATTTTTTCTTCAACTCCATTTATGTTTGGGTTTTATAAAGATCCAGTAATCCTTAGTAATCCTTAGATTAATCGGTTATATGCTTAACGAGTAAAATATAATAGAAAATTTGTAATAATTAAATAGCACTGCTACTTAATATTATTAGGACATAAAACATACAACGTTAGTATATTTAATGTTTTTTATTTTGAATATTTATAAGTATTAATGAATTTAATTTTTGTAGGGGATGAAATTACAATTCCATGTGGTTACTGCAATACAGAGTGAGGATTTCTGGTTAATCGTTCATCGAGCGTTCATTGATGAACGCTGAGCCCATGAAGGATCGTACTAGGCCAGGAACGACATCACCAGTAGAAAAAGAGGAAGATCTCCCAACACGTGGAAAAGAAGAATTACCAAAGCAATATCTGAAAGGAACTCGTCAGAAAGCGATTTGGAGAACCAAGTGGCCTGGAGATTGGATGCCACAAAGCATCATCAGACGTTATGAAAACGACTTTATATATTATGTATAGATATATACTCTTTAGCTTTTAAGAACTTTTTTTTTATGTGTTATCGAGAAATAATAAATCGTTTGTCCCAAAATTTAGTTTGGGTAGTCATACCCTTTCAAGAAATACTAATGTGGTGTTTCTATTTTGGTTTTTCTTAGATGTAAGTTAGCTGATAACAGCAAAGGTCCCTTGTGCTGTGCACGAGTCCTTGCTGTTTGATCCATTGTGTTAGGATAATTTCTAAGTACACACATACACACATTTTTGGCTTCACTTTCTTATTTGTTTGATTTTTAAGTAACTTTGCAGTAATCAGTATGTTATGGATAATTGAATTAGTATTACATTTTCAAATTTTACTTTTTAAATCAAACTCTTAATAACATATTTTAAAAAGAAATTAAGTCAACAATTTCTTTTTGAAATTAATTTTTTATCATTAATTTATTATTAAAAGTGGTTAAATATATTTGGAGTAAAACACGATTATTAATAATAATCAATTAATAATTGCATTTCAATTATTTTTTAAACTTCCAAATTTAATAATATATTCTTTTCAAATATTTAGAACTTAGTTTTTAACAAACATTTTTTTTAATATATTTATTTATGGAAGGCGATAAAGTAAAAATTGAAATTAAACAAACGCACACAACTCACATAATTACAGAAGGTGGGATGAATTTTAAATATGTAGAGAGAAAAATACAAACTAAAAGGGTCGTTTTGATTTATAATAAGTTTTAAGATATAATGTCTAAGAAATACCAAGGTTTTCTTTTCCACGCACTCACAACACATACACATTCTATAAAGCTATATTTGTTAATGATTTTTAATTCATCTTTAAATTTTATTACTGTTAACTATCCTTGTAAATTATTTTTAGCAATAATCAAGTCCCATCCTTATTTAGCTTAAATATTTTACTAGCTCAATCTTTATCTTTATTTTAATTGTTTAGATATTTATATAATTGGATTTTCATTATTCTCATCTTCATTTACAGTTTATTTTGGGTGACTTTGATCATTTTAGGTTTTGTTAATTAAAATGTTCTGTTTGAAAAATTAATTACAAATTTCAGTTGTATTCAAAATTGTTTATTTTAAATGTTATAGTAACATTTTTTTTTCTAAACTTGCCCTCTATTTGTAATTCTAATTTGTATTTTTTTATGTTCAGTTACCTTTAATCAATCAAAAGATAAATTTTGTTAATAATCTTCATCTCTTTGAACATAAATGTTTCTTCCATTTTTGTTATTTGAATCTGAAATTTTTTAGATCGTTTAAAGATTACTCAAGTTGTTTTTTGTTGTCTTCCTTTTAACTTATGTACCACTTTGAAGGGCACTTAATTTTTATTTATTATTACTTTTATAAAATAACAATGCCACCCCACCCAAATGTTATTATTTTATCTTTTCAGACACACTTAAAACACATTCACCCTTTTCCCTTTTATTTCTAGTATTAAATTTATAACCAATTGTAAAAAAAGTTGCAGTTCCAAGATTGCCGTGCAAATTAAATCACTTTTGGTTTACATATTGCCCATAAGATTCTTTTTTAATTTATACCAATAAAAACAATCGTTAGGGTTGCAACTTTTTATTGTAATAAAATGTGTAAAATGTACCAATTTTAATATATACAATAAAGTGTCTTGATCGTTACATGTCTTTTAATAAACATTAATTATAAGACCAGCTAAAAGGTGGGATTAAATCTAAGTGAGTGGAGTTCACATCTAACTACGTAAATGTTTAAAAATAATTTTTAAAGTTATAACTTCAAAAATTATTGGTTTTAAACGTATATACTAAAGTACTAAAGCACAAAATTTAGTGTATAACGCCATAGCTCAGATGGGGAGCTATTGGTTGTTTGTTCGAATGGTCTCGAGTTCGATTCCCATACAGGTCAAATTTTTAAAAATCTCTAAGAAAAATCCAACGAGCAACGAGCCGAACGAGACGAATGACGAATGACGAATGACTGTAGGATACTCGTGATTTGAAAAATATTTTTAAAAATCTCTAAGATATACCCTCGGCCGACTCGGCCGACTCGGCCGACTGTTACTTGCGATTTGAAATTACATTTTTGCAGAAATCTATTTTGACTAACCTTTTCTTTATTCCCGCCAAAAG
The DNA here is from genome assembly GCA_036325965.1 of Sinopyrophorus schimmeli. Lineage (NCBI taxonomy): Eukaryota > Metazoa > Arthropoda > Insecta > Coleoptera > Elateridae > Sinopyrophorus > Sinopyrophorus schimmeli. Next base: position 1,126,752 of record JARFIZ010000337.1, on the reverse strand, counting down.
TTTCGACTAACCTTTTCTCACTTCTGTACTCCTATTACAAATCGATACAATTTAGTGCATTTTGTCCAAGTTTTCTTCAAAAAATTTTTGTAGCCTGCGGCTATAGTTTTCTTAATTTTGCAAACCGAACGAAATTTTATCAATTTTTATCAGGATCACATGATATATGAGGAGGTATTCGAAATCAAAAAATTTTAAAGCGTTTTGATTTTCTTAATTTTGCAAACCGAACAAAATTTTGTCAATTTGTATCAGGATCACATGATATATGAGGAGGTGTTCGAAATCAAAATTTTTTAAAGCATTTTTATTTTCTTAATTTTGCAAACCAAACGAAATTTTTCAATTTGTATCAGGATCACATGATATATGAGGAGGTATTCCAAATCAAAAAATTTTAAAGCGTTTTGATTTTTTTAATTTTGCAAACCGAACAAAATTTTGTCAATTTGTATCAGGATCACATGATATATGAGGAGGTATTCGAAATCAAAAATTTTAAAGCGTTTTGATTTTCTTAATTTTGCAAACCGAACAAAATTTTGTCAATTTGTATCAGGATCACATGATATATGAGGAGGTGTTCGAAATCAAAATTTTTTAAAGCATTTTTATTTTCTTAATTTTGCAAACCAAACGAAATTTTTCAATTTGTATCAGGATCACATGCTATATGAGGAGGTATTCCAAATCAAAAAATTTTAAAGCGTTTTGATTTTTTTAATTTTGCAAACCGAACAAAATTTTGTCAATTTGTATCAGGATCACATGATATATGAGGAGGTATTCGAAATCAAAAATTTTAAAGCGTTTTGATTTTCTTAATTTTGCAAACCGAACAAAATTTTTTCAATTTGTATTAGGATCACATGATATATAAGGAGGTATTCGAAATCAAAATTTTTTAAAGCATTTTTATTTTCTTAATTTAGCAAATCAAACGAAATTTTTCAATTTGTATCAGGATCACATGATATATGAGGAGGTATTCGAAATCAAAAATTTTTAAAGCGTTTTGGACAAAGTTCCATCTAATTTTTATATTTTTTTATGTAGGTAAATTTTAAAATAAAAAAAATGACGTGTACGGAAATTATATTTATTTTCCCAAGTCTCCCCCTGTACATCCCTTTACTTATTATTAACTAAATAACTTAATATATAAATTAAAACTAAGCGTTTTTTTTTCGCTGGTCCAGCAGTCATCTTTCTTGGATTGATCTCGCTGTGAATTGATGGTTGGCTCTCGATAAAATGTATTACCTAAAGATCCTTAAACTGAATTTTGAAGTAACATCTATTCAATTCTTCATACAGCCAAAATTAAATTTGTTAACACTTATAAAATAAAAGTACGAAACGATGTGGTCCTAATATAATGCCGTCTTAAAGACGCATACTTAAATTGTTAATAAACTACACAAGATTCATTAACTTAAAATTAAACACAAAACAATTATTCAATATCTTACAATAAAATACATGTGTTCGCTTAACCAATGTCCAAATAAAACTAGGAATAATAAGGAAAAAATATCCCTAATGTAAATTTTAAACAAGTTGAAAGAATAAATAATGGTGGAAGCATTACAAAGTTTATGAAAGTTGTAAAAATAAACATAGTGTAAAGACATGTTTCAATAATTAAATGAAGGTAGGGTGGTTTGCATTTTTTTAAAAATAACTAAATATTAACAAGTGTACACAAAATGAAACCGCAGAATAATGAGTATTCGTCAAACAAAGCATTTACACATGTAACCTTAACTTTACAAAAGGTGTGTATAAAAAAATTTGTATTTCATTGAATCATACTTTTAGCAGACCTTCTTTCGACCAATATTTGGCAGCACATTGTTCCCTTGTGTGTTAAAATAGCCCTTCTGTGTTTGTTGAATTCCTAACAACAAATATAATAGTTTTCCACACTAAACTAAACACTCCACTAAACTAAACATTCTTCTCTCGCTGGTCTTCCTCGGGTAAGGACTGTGAAAGCATGGTGAACCGATGAACCGGTGAACCAATCCTCCACAATAAGTATTATCCTTAAACTGGATATTATACTTCCATCCATGCAATTTCATACCCTACAAAAATTAAATTTATTAACACTTAAATAAATCGGTTAGAGTCAAGTGTCAAAACCATGCGAGTCGAAAGATATAACCATTTTTTATTTCGTTGTCTCCGAACTAAAATTGGCCTTCTCATTCGCATAGTTTGGTAGACGCAGGTTGGCTCTTTAAAATCAGCTGGAAATTTCAAAGTACCGAACAAGGTGGTTTTGATACTTGATATTGTCTAATTTAGAAACAAACCTGGAATACAAAATTAACGACCTACTTACATTCTGTACATGGCAATTTTTCGAGGTTAGATAAATAAAACTAAACTTACATTACAAGTAGAAATAATTTTTAACATTAAATAACACACCTAGCGCCATCTAATATACACGGGCTACACTTTGCAAAGTAGCCGCTATTATTTTAAACACGACCGTAGAGGTTGTCTATTTCGTTTGACGCATTTGAACAAATGGGATTTGATTTTTTATCCTGTGGGAAAAGTAAATAATTAACTTTAAATAACAATTCATTACTAATTTAAACAAATATTAGTGTGATTCACAGGTGATGCAAATTATTTCCTTATATAATACATGACAGATTACAAAGAAATTAAAATCAAATTATTTTTCATTATTTGGGACTATTAAACTCCCGTAGCCGGATAATGAGCCACAGCAGATCAACTGTTTTGTTGACACGACTTTTTGGTTATGTTACATATTAATAAGGAATGAGTACCTCTCTATGATTATTGTTTAATTTGCAAAAGTTTATAATATTTAATAAATAACCTTTTCATTTCAGATTACCATGAATTAAAGATTAACACATGTAATTATTAATAAATCTTGGTTATAATAAGAAGTGGAAATATAAAATAACCCATTGAAAAATGTTTACCTCCAAAACATTGCGCTATAAGATGGATCATCAATGAATTTATTACTATTAACAATTGGATTAATTACAAGCATAACTACAATATTAATGATCATAACTATCGAGTAAAGCTATATGGAAATAATTTTTTTATGAAGCGATTTATAGAGAAACTTGACCTAAAAACACTTGGAAAAAGCCAGTAGGAAAGAAAAAGATAGAACTAATGGTAAATTATTAGTTATTGTGGTTTATTATTTCTATTACGTCCTTGGTATTAAAGTCTTATAGAGTACTTCGATATTGGTGCAAAAGTTGTTATTATATGGAGACCACGAAGAATCTGTGTACAAGTTACCAGTAAACCTATAAAATGTCATTTAAATTTTATTATGAGTAAGTTGGGTCCTTTAATTCTTTAAAATAATAATTGCTGTCATCTATTGTTAGTTAATTATATTTTGTAAGGATGCAGAAACAATGAGTTATTAGAAACTAACACGAGGAATTAGAGAAAGTTTATAAATGGTTGAAATCGATGAGACGCAACTTTTGGATCAACAATAAGCAATAGGATTAATTACAATCACCCTAATAACCATGATATTACTGGCAACAATTGCATGCAGAATAATCTTCGGTAAATCCGTTAAAACTATAAGGAAAGAATTTATTTACAAAGGAATTAATGGAATATTAGGTCTAAGAGCACTCTTGAAAACAACAATAGCAAGTGATTTGTATGGACTTCATATTGATACTGATGTATTTAATTATATGTTCTTATGTCGAGAATAGGTTGGGATCTCGTATTAGTGGCTAATTTAACGTCAGATGTGTTACCTAACCACGCTTCATTTATAAAATTATTAAAAATAAAAACATTCAAAACGCAGGGTCCAATAATTAAATGAAAAGAGGGTGGCTTTAATATTTTTAAGAATTAATTAAATACCTACAAAGCAATACAAAAGGAAGCTCAAAAATGATGGGGGGTATTGTAATAATTTATATAATGTAAGATAAACTCATAAATTTGAAATTGCTTTTTAGGCACTGCATTTAAAACTTAACGCTTAACCTATGATGTAGATCGAAATATTTTTAAAGTGCTACATTCTTAAGAACAACAATTTACAAGTGGAAAATATAAATACAGGCACCGTATAAAAGTTATAACAGCTTATATTTCAGATGTTTATAACTTGTAAATTAAGATTATTAGACAATTAAATCTTTAAAAGTGGAGTATGTATTGTTTTGAATATTCAAAGCAATTCGTGGAAATACAATCAAAGGTACTTAATGCAGTTATTTGAAGGCTACCATAAAGTTTTTTTATTTAAGTGGATGAATTTGGAACAGTTTTCTACTTAGGACAACTCGTATAACTTCATGTATTTGATTATGTGTATGGGTATCTGCAATCGAAAAGAATACAAAGACTACCTTCATACATTACATATAAAATACTAATGGACTTGAAGATGTTATACTTAATAGGACCACAATTTCCACATTATTAACGTGCCATGTTTCCTAAAAGGTCTCGAAGCAGAACTTTATTTTGTTCTATGAATTGGGAACAATTTTTCAATTGTGAATGCCATATTTTGCAATTTACATAATGTGGTACTACTACTGTTGAAATCAATTTAATTTTAAAGGTGTGTTGAGGTTGCTCTTGTATTCTTCCTTTTAATAACAATGGTATATTTTTAGATTCAATGATGAACATACCTAAAGGCAGTAAAAAGAAAACAAGAAACAATTCCACATAGATAGAAAGATATACTTTCATTAATAGTTAGTTAAATATCAATTTTACTTCATTAATAAGCAATAATATTTGTTGCAGTGAGAAGGAAATTCGACTTTATTTACTACATTTCTCGACCACAGTACATAATAAATATTTTGGGGGTTTGGAATTATTTACGAATTCGTATGTAATAAGAGAACGTTGAACAAACTCACCCCAAAACGGTAGGCTCTTCAATCCTGTCCGCACAATCCATCTTCAACTGGTATGTTTTAGTCGACACTTAGAAAACTGCAAAGGGTGGATGGTCAAGGGTTGAACGTAAAATCCCAATGGAGTCTCTTTGATGATGTATCAATTTCGTACCTGAAATAGGAACACATTTACATTAAACAATAAGTAATAATTAATTTTTAATTTTATAGAACTTCGTATACTTTTAATAGCTATTAGAACTTCTATTATAGAAATTTGTAATCAAAAGAAAATAGTACCCTGTTATGAAAGTGTTAACGAAGGATTAGTTTTGCAAAAATAATGTATATTTTATACTATTAAGAAAATATACGTAGATGAAACATTTTTGGCAAGAATCTTGCCCAAGGCTCACCTACATTAATTAATAACAAATAAACGACTGCTTTAAATAATTTTGAAGTCAAACAATTAACAAATATTCATTTCTCGTTACTAAAAGATGTCCTTCAAAACAGAAACTTGGAAATAACTATCTGACGAACAATTTGATCTTCTTATCTCCAACTTCGAAGTTATCAGACTTTAAATTATTAATCGGACCATAAACGTGCACCTGCATGATAAGTTAATTGCGCGTGTATGACCTGTTAGTAACTCTGAAGATGTAACTTAACTTGATCTAAGTTAATATTTAAAATAATTTAAACAATTAGAAGTACTTTTAATCATTTAGTTTGTATCGAAAATTTTTATTTTAGAGGGGAAGCGCGGGGAAATGACACCGGTTATAGTCACTAGGGGTACGTAGGAACGTCCCCTCGCAATATAAAGCAATTCTATTTTTTTCATTTTTTATCCAAAATACATGGGTTAAAACCCATCGATTTTGAATTTTCAAAACGTTTTCCCAAAGCTCTGGAATAGCACGCCTACGGTTTCTTAGGCCTATCCGAAGCCAAAAAGGCTGCCAAATCCGATTCTGAATAGTTTTTAAAGATCCGTCCACAAATAACGGCGCTACAATTTTTTGAAAGTTCAAAATCGGCTCAAAATGAGCGCTAAAAATCGCAATTTTTTATTTTCGAAAAATTAACGTCGCACCCTATACATATTATACATGTATCTTATGTAAAAAAGCCTCGGGACTCCGAATCCGTGTCGTTTGTAATGATCGGATCGAAAATAAGGGCGCTACGATTTTTTTTGTGAATCAAGGGGTACGTACTTTTAATCATTTAGTTTGTATCGAAAATTTTTATTTTAGAGGGGAAGCGCGGGGAAATGACACCGGTTATAGTCACTAGGGGTACGTAGGAACGTCTCCTCGCAATATAAAGCAATTCTATTTTTTTCATTTTTTATCCAAAATACATGGGTTAAAACCCATCGATTTTGAATTTTCAAAACGTTTTCCCAAAGCTCTGGAATAGCACGCCTACGGTTTCTTAGGCCTATCCGAAGCCAAAAAGGCTGCCAAATCCGATTCTGAATAGTTTTCAAAGATCCGTCCACAAATAACGGCGCTACAATTTTTGAAAGTTCAAAATCGGCTCAAAATGAGCGCTAAAATCGCAATTTTTATTTTCGAAAATTAACGTCGCACCCTATACATATTATACATGTATCTTATGTAAAAAAGCCTCAGGATTCCGAATCCGTGTCGTTTGTAATGATCGGATCGAAAATAAGGGCGCTACGATTTTTTTTGTGAATCAAGGGGTACGTACTTTTAATCATTTAGTTTGTATCGAAAATTTTTATTTTAGAGGGAAGCGCGGGAAATGACACCGGTTATAGTCACTAGGGTACGTAGGAACGTCCCTCGCAATATAAAGCAATTCTATTTTTTTCATTTTTTATCCAAAATACATGGGTTAAAACCCATCGATTTTGAATTTTCAAAACGTTTTCCCAAAGCTCTGGAATAGCACGCCTACGGTTTCTTAGGCCTATCCGAAGCCAAAAAGGCTGCCAAATCCGATTCTGAATAGTTTTAAAGATCCGTCCACAAATAACGGCGCTACAATTTTTGAAAGTTCAAAATCGGCTCAAAATGAGCGCTAAAATCGCAATTTTTATTTTCGAAAATTAACGTCGCACCCTATACATATTATACATGTATCTTATGTAAAAAAGCCTCAGGATTCCGAATCCGTGTCGTTTGTAATGATCGGATCGAAAATAAGGGCGCTACGATTTTTTTTGTGAATCAAGGGGTACGTACTTTTAATCATTTAGTTTGTATCGAAAATTTTTATTTTAGAGGGGAAGCGCGGGGAAATGACACCGGTTATAGTCACTAGGGGTACGTAGGAACGTCCCTCGCAATATAAAGCAATTCTATTTTTTTCATTTTTTATCCAAAATACATGGGTTAAAACCCATCGATTTTGAATTTTCAAAACGTTTTCCCAAAGCTCTGGAATAGCACGCCTACGGTTTCTTAGGCCTATCCGAAGCCAAAAAGGCTGCCAAATCCGATTCTGAATAGTTTTTAAAGATCCGTCCACAAATAACGGCGCTACAATTTTTTGAAAGTTCAAAATCGGCTCAAAATGAGCGCTAAAAATCGCAATTTTTTATTTTCGAAAAATTAACGTCGCACCCTATACATATTATACATGTATCTTATGTAAAAAGCCTCAGGATTCCGAATCCGTGTCGTTTGTAATGTTTCGGATCGAAAATAAGGGCGCTACGATTTTTTTGTGAATCAAGGGGTACGTACTTTTAATCATTTAGTTTGTATCGAAAATTTTTATTTTAGAGGGAAGCGCGGGAAATGACACCGGTTATAGTCACTAGGGGTACGTAGGAACGTCCCTCGCAATATAAAGCAATTCTATTTTTTCATTTTTATCCAAAATACATGGGTTAAAACCCATCGATTTTGAATTTTCAAAACGTTTTCCCAAAGCTCTGGAATAGCACGCCTACGGTTTCTTAGGCCTATCCGAAGCCAAAAGGCTGCCAAATCCGATTCTGAATAGTTTTTAAAGATCCGTCCACAAATAACGGCGCTACAATTTTTGAAAGTTCAAAATCGGCTCAAAATGAGCGCTAAAATCGCAATTTTTATTTTCGAAAATTAACGTCGCACCCTATACATATTATACATGTATCTTATGTAAAAAAGCCTCAGGATTCCGAATCCGTGTCGTTTGTAATGATCGGATAGAAAATAAGGGTGTTACGATTTTTTTTGTGAATCAAGGGGTACGTACTTTTAATCATTTAGTTTGTATCGAAAATTTTTATTTTAGAGGGAAGCGCGGGAAATGACACCGGTTATAGTCACTAGGGTACGTAGGAACGTCTCCTCGCAATATAAAGCAATTCTATTTTTTTCATTTTTTATCCAAAATACATGGGTTAAAACCCATCGATTTTGAATTTTCAAAACGTTTTCCCAAAGCTCTGGAATAGCACGCCTACGGTTTCTTAGGCCTATCCGAAGCCAAAAGGCTGCCAAATCCGATTCTGAATAGTTTTTAAAGATCCGTCCACAAATAACGGCGCTACAATTTTTGAAAGTTCAAAATCGGCTCAAAATGAGCGCTAAAATCGCAATTTTTATTTTCGAAAATTAACGTCGCACCCTATACATATTATACATGTATCTTATGTAAAAAGCCTCAGGATTCCGAATCCGTGTCGTTTGTAATGTTTCGGATCGAAAATAAGGGCGCTACGATTTTTTTGTGAATCAAGGGTACGTACTTTTAATCATTTAGTTTGTATCGAAAATTTTTATTTTAGAGGGAAGCGCGGGAAATGACACCGGTTATAGTCACTAGGGTACGTAGGAACGTCTCCTCGCAATATAAAGCAATTCTATTTTTTCATTTTTATCCAAAATACATGGGTTAAAACCCATCGATTTTGAATTTTCAAAACGTTTTCCCAAAGCTCTGGAATAGCACGCCTACGGTTTCTTAGGCCTATCCGAAGCCAAAAGGCTGCCAAATCCGATTCTGAATAGTTTTAAAGATCCGTCCACAAATAACGGCGCTACAATTTTTGAAAGTTCAAAATCGGCTCAAAATGAGCGCTAAAATCGCAATTTTTATTTTCGAAAAATTAACGTCGCACCCTATACATATTATACATGTATCTTATGTAAAAAGCCTCAGGATTCCGAATCCGTGTCGTTTGTAATGATCGGATCGAAAATAAGGGCGCTACGATTTTTTGTGAATAAAGGGGGTACGTACTTTTAATCATTTAGTTTGTATCGAAAATTTTTATTTTAGAGGGGAAGCGCGGGGAAATGACACCGGTTATAGTCACTAGGGGTACGTAGGAACGTCCCCTCGCAATATAAAGCAATTCTATTTTTTTCATTTTTTATCCAAAATACATGGGTTAAAACCCATCGATTTTGAATTTTCAAAACGTTTTCCCAAAGCTCTGGAATAGCACGCCTACGGTTTCTTAGGCCTATCCGAAGCCAAAAAGGCTGCCAAATCCGATTCTGAATAGTTTTTAAAGATCCGTCCACAAATAACGGCGCTACAATTTTTTGAAAGTTCAAAATCGGCTCAAAATGAGCGCTAAAAATCGCAATTTTTTATTTTCGAAAAATTAACGTCGCACCCTATACATATTATACATGTATCTTATGTAAAAAAGCCTCAGGATTCCGAATCCGTGTCGTTTGTAATGATCGGATCGAAAATAAGGGCGCTACGATTTTTTTTGTGAATCAAGGGGTACGTACTTTTAATCATTTAGTTTGTATCGAAAATTTTTATTTTAGAGGGGAAGCGCGGGGAAATGACACCGGTTATAGTCACTAGGGGTACGTAGGAACGTCTCCTCGCAATATAAAGCAATTCTATTTTTTTCATTTTTTATCCAAAATACATGGGTTAAAACCCATCGATTTTGAATTTTCAAAACGTTTTCCCAAAGCTCTGGAATAGCACGCCTACGGTTTCTTAGGCCTATCCGAAGCCAAAAGGCTGCCAAATCCGATTCTGAATAGTTTTCAAAGATCCGTCCACAAATAACGGCGCTACAATTTTTTGAAAGTTCAAAATCGGCTCAAAATGAGCGCTAAAAATCGCAATTTTTTATTTTCGAAAAATTAACGTCGCACCCTATACATATTATACATGTATCTTATGTAAAAAAGCCTCAGGATTCCGAATCCGTGTCGTTTGTAATGATCGGATCGAAAATAAGGGCGCTACGATTTTTTTTGTGAATCAAGGGTACGTACTTTTAATCATTTAGTTTGTATCGAAAATTTTTATTTTAGAGGGGAAGCGCGGGGAAATGACACCGGTTATAGTCACTAGGGGTACGTAGGAACGTCTCCTCGCAATATAAAGCAATTCTATTTTTTTCATTTTTTATCCAAAATACATGGGTTAAAACCCATCGATTTTGAATTTTCAAAACGTTTTCCCAAAGCTCTGGAATAGCACGCCTACGGTTTCTTAGGCCTATCCGAAGCCAAAAGGCTGCCAAATCCGATTCTGAATATTTTTTAAAGATCCGTCCACAAATAACGGCGCTACAATTTTTTGAAAGTTCAAAATCGGCTCAAAATGAGCGCTAAAAATCGCAATTTTTATTTTCGAAAAATTAACGTCGCACCCTATACATATTATACATGTATCTTATGTAAAAAGCCTCAGGATTCCGAATCCGTGTCGTTTGTAATGTTTCGGATCGAAAAAAAAGGGCGCTACGATTTTTTGTGAATAAAAGGGTACGTACTTTTAATCATTTAGTTGTATCGAAAATTTTTATTTTAGAGGAAGCGCGGGAAATGACACCGGTTATAGTCACTAGGGTACGTAGGAACGTCTCCTCGCAATATAAAGCAATTCTATTTTTTCATTTTTATCCAAAATACATGGGTTAAAACCCATCGATTTTGAATTTTCAAAACGTTTTCCCAAAGCTCTGGAATAGCACGCCTACGGTTTCTTAGGCCTATCCGAAGCCAAAAGGCTGCCAAATCCGATTCTGAATAGTTTTAAAGATCCGTCCACAAATAACGGCGCTACAATTTTTGAAAGTTCAAAATCGGCTCAAAATGAGCGCTAAAATCGCAATTTTTTATTTTCGAAAAATTAACGTCGCACCCTATACATATTATACATGTATCTTATGTAAAAAAGCCTCAGGATTCCGAATCCGTGTCGTTTGTAATGATCGGATCGAAAATAAGGGCGCTACGATTTTTTTTGTGAATCAAGGGTACGTACTTTTAATCATTTAGTTTGTATCGAAAATTTTTATTTTAGAGGGGAAGCGCGGGGAAATGACACCGGTTATAGTCACTAGGGGTACGTAGGAACGTCTCCTCGCAATATAAAGCAATTCTATTTTTTTCATTTTTTATCCAAAATACATGGGTTAAAACCCATCGATTTTGAATTTTCAAAACGTTTTCCCAAAGCTCTGGAATAGCACGCCTACGGTTTCTTAGGCCTATCCGAAGCCAAAAGGCTGCCAAATCCGATTCTGAATAGTTTTAAAGATCCGTCCACAAATAACGGCGCTACAATTTTTTGAAAGTTCAAAATCGGCTCAAAATGAGCGCTAAAAATCGCAATTTTTTATTTTCGAAAAATTAACGTCGCACCCTATACATATTATACATGTATCTTATGTAAAAAAGCCTCAGGATTCCGAATCCGTGTCGTTTGTAATGATCGGATCGAAAATAAGGGCGCTACGATTTTTTTTGTGAATCAAGGGTACGTACTTTTAATCATTTAGTTTGTATCGAAAATTTTTATTTTAGAGGGGAAGCGCGGGGAAATGACACCGGTTATAGTCACTAGGGGTACGTAGGAACGTCTCCTCGCAATATAAAGCAATTCTATTTTTTTCATTTTTTATCCAAAATACATGGGTTAAAACCCATCGATTTTGAATTTTCAAAACGTTTTCCCAAAGCTCTGGAATAGCACGCCTACGGTTTCTTAGGCCTATCCGAAGCCAAAAGGCTGCCAAATCCGATTCTGAATAGTTTTAAAGATCCGTCCACAAATAACGGCGCTACAATTTTTGAAAGTTCAAAATCGGCTCAAAATGAGCGCTAAAAATCGCAATTTTTTATTTTCGAAAAATTAACGTCGCACCCTATACATATTATACATGTATCTTATGTAAAAAAGCCTCAGGATTCCGAATCCGTGTCGTTTGTAATGATCGGATCGAAAATAAGGGCGCTACGATTTTTTTTGTGAATCAAGGGGTACGTACTTTTAATCATTTAGTTTGTATCGAAAATTTTTATTTTAGAGGGGAAGCGCGGGGAAATGACACCGGTTATAGTCACTAGGGGTACGTAGGAACGTCTCCTCGCAATATAAAGCAATTCTATTTTTTTCATTTTTTATCCAAAATACATGGGTTAAAACCCATCGATTTTGAATTTTCAAAACGTTTTCCCAAAGCTCTGGAATAGCACGCCTACGGTTTCTTAGGCCTATCCGAAGCCAAAAAGGCTGCCAAATCCGATTCTGAATAGTTTTTAAAGATCCGTCCACAAATAACGGCGCTACAATTTTTTGAAAGTTCAAAATCGGCTCAAAATGAGCGCTAAAAATCGCAATTTTTTATTTTCGAAAAATTAACGTCGCACCCTATACATATTATACATGTATCTTATGTAAAAAAGCCTCAGGATTCCGAATCCGTGTCGTTTGTAATGATTGGATCGAAAATAAGGGCGCTACGATTTTTTTTGTGAATCAAGGGGTACGTACTTTTAATCATTTAGTTTGTATCGAAAATTTTTATTTTAGAGGAAGCGCGGGAAATGACACCGGTTATAGTCACTAGGGGTACGTAGGAACGTCCCTCGCAATATAAAGCAATTCTATTTTTTCATTTTTATCCAAAATACATGGGTTAAAACCCATCGATTTTGAATTTTCAAAACGTTTTCCCAAAGCTCTGGAATAGCACGCCTACGGTTTCTTAGGCCTATCCGAAGCCAAAAGGCTGCCAAATCCGATTCTGAATAGTTTTAAAGATCCGTCCACAAATAACGGCGCTACAATTTTTGAAAGTTCAAAATCGGCTCAAAATGAGCGCTAAAATCGCAATTTTTATTTTCGAAAAATTAACGTCGCACCCTATACATATTATACATGTATCTTATGTAAAAAGCCTCAGGATTCCGAATCCGTGTCGTTTGTAATGATTGGATCGAAAATAAGGGCGCTACGATTTTTTGTGAATCAAGGGTACGTACTTTTAATCATTTAGTTTGTATCGAAAATTTTTATTTTAGAGGAAGCGCGGGAAATGACACCGGTTATAGTCACTAGGGGTACGTAGGAACGTCCCTCGCAATATAAAGCAATTCTATTTTTTCATTTTTATCCAAAATACATGGGTTAAAACCCATCGATTTTGAATTTTCAAAACGTTTTCCCAAAGCTCTGGAATAGCACGCCTACGGTTTCTTAGGCCTATCCGAAGCCAAAAGGCTGCCAAATCCGATTCTGAATAGTTTTTAAAGATCCGTCCACAAATAACGGCGCTACAATTTTTGAAAGTTCAAAATCGGCTCAAAATGAGCGCTAAAATCGCAATTTTTATTTTCGAAAAATTAACGTCGCACCCTATACATATTATACATGTATCTTATGTAAAAAGCCTCAGGATTCCGAATCCGTGTCGTTTGTAATGATTGGATCGAAAATAAGGGCGCTACGATTTTTTGTGAATCAAGGGTACGTACTTTTAATCATTTAGTTTGTATCGAAAATTTTTATTTTAGAGGAAGCGCGGGAAATGACACCGGTTATAGTCACTAGGGGTACGTAGGAACGTCCCTCGCAATATAAAGCAATTCTATTTTTTCATTTTTATCCAAAATACATGGGTTAAAACCCATCGATTTTGAATTTTCAAAACGTTTTCCCAAAGCTCTGGAATAGCACGCCTACGGTTTCTTAGGCCTATCCGAAGCCAAAAGGCTGCCAAATCCGATTCTGAATAGTTTTAAAGATCCGTCCACAAATAACGGCGCTACAATTTTTTGAAAGTTCAAAATCGGCTCAAAATGAGCGGTAAAATTCGCAATTTTTTATTTTCGAAAAATTAACGTCGCACCCTATACATATTATACATGTATCTTATGTAAAAAAGCCTCAGGATTCCGAATCCGTGTCGTTTGTAATGATCGGATAGAAAATAAGGGTGTTACGATTTTTTTTGTGAATCAAGGGGTACGTACTTTTAATCATTTAGTTTGTATCGAAAATTTTTATTTTAGAGGGGAAGCGCGGGGAAATGACACCGGTTATAGTCACTAGGGGTACGTAGGAACGTCCCTCGCAATATAAAGCAATTCTATTTTTTTCATTTTTTATCCAAAATACATGGGTTAAAACCCATCGATTTTGAATTTTCAAAACGTTTTCCCAAAGCTCTGGAATAGCACGCCTACGGTTTCTTAGGCCTATCCGAAGCCAAAAAGGCTGCCAAATCCGATTCTGAATAGTTTTTAAAGATCCGTCCACAAATAACGGCGCTACAATTTTTTGAAAGTTCAAAATCGGCTCAAAATGAGCGCTAAAAATCGCAATTTTTTATTTTCGAAAAATTAACGTCGCACCCTATACATATTATACATGTATCTTATGTAAAAAAGCCTCAGGATTCCGAATCCGTGTCGTTTGTAATGATCGGATCGAAAATAAGGGCGCTACGATTTTTTTTGTGAATCAAGGGGTACGTACTTTTAATCATTTAGTTTGTATCGAAAATTTTTATTTTAGAGGGGAAGCGCGGGGAAATGACACCGGTTATAGTCACTAGGGGTACGTAGGAACGTCTCCTCGCAATATAAAGCAATTCTATTTTTTTCATTTTTTATCCAAAATACATGGGTTAAAACCCATCGATTTTGAATTTTCAAAACGTTTTCCCAAAGCTCTGGAATAGCACGCCTACGGTTTCTTAGGCCTATCCGAAGCCAAAAAGGCTGCCAAATCCGATTCTGAATAGTTTTCAAAGATCCGTCCACAAATAACGGCGCTACAATTTTTGAAAGTTCGAAATCGGGTCAAAATGAGCGCTAAAAATCGCAATTTTTTATTTTCGAAAAATTAACGTCGCACCCTATACATATTATACATGTATCTTATGTAAAAAAGCCTCAGGATTCCGAATCCGTGTCGTTTGTAATGATCGGATCGAAAATAAGGGCGCTACGATTTTTTTTGTGAATCAAGGGGTACGTACTTTTAATCATTTAGTTTGTATCGAAAATTTTTATTTTAGAGGGGAAGCGCGGGGAAATGACACCGGTTATAGTCACTAGGGGTCCGTAGGAACGTCCCCTCGCAATATAAAGCAATTCTATTTTTTTCATTTTTTATCCAAAATACATGGGTTAAAACTCATCGATTTTGAATTTTCAAAACGTTTTCCCAAAGCTCAGAATTCCGAATCGGGGTCGTTCTTAATGATCGGATCAAAAATGAGGGCGCTACTATTGTTTTATTAAGGAGAATTCTTTTGATTTCCCATACGTCGAAATTTGGCCCTGAATTCAAACGACCAAAAACGAGAGATTAATATGGTTAACAATTTTAGTAAATTAATTTCTTCATCTCAACCACAGTACATTATAAATGCTTTGGGGGTTTAGAGTTATTTACAAATTTTTATGTAATAAAAAAATGCTGAAAAAACTCACCCCAAAACAATAGGCTCTTGAATTTTGTGTATAGGATCCATCTCCAGATGGTCTTCTTTAATCGATAATTGGAAAACTGCAAAGGATGGACGCCCAAGGGTTGAACGTAAAATCCCACTGGCGCCTCTTCTATGGTTTATCAATTTAGTACCTGAAATAGGAATACATTTACATTAAACAATAAGTAATAATTAATTTTAATTTTGTATATTTTAATAGCTATTTGAATTTCTATTAGAGAAATTTGTAAACAAAAGAAAATGATATCCTGTTATGAAAGTGTTAATAAAAGATTAGTTTTGCAAAAAAATGATTTATATCTTTATACTATTAGGAAAATATACGTATGTACATGGAACATTTTTCTATAGAATCCTACCAAAAGCTCGCCTACATTAATTAATAAATAAACGATCGCTTTAAATAATTTTGAAATCAAATAATTAACAATTATTCAGTTCTCTTCACAAAAAGACCTGCTTTCACAACCGAAGCTTAGAAATAACTAACAGATAAAACACTTAGTTTTCTTATCTCTAACTTCGAAGTTATCAAATTTTAAAGTAATCGGACCATAAACGTGCAACTGCAGGATAAGTTAATTACGCGCTAATTACCTATTAGTAACTCTGAAGATGTAACTTAACTTGATGTAATTTAATATTTAAAATAATTCAAACAATTAGAGGCGTTGTGACTAGGTAGATTTACATCATAAAAATTTTGGATCGGGCAACAATTTTAAAAACCAACCCACAAATTATTTAAACACCTTAAAACTATTAATAATTATTTACCTAATCTAAAAACAAACATAAAATGGAAATGCTAATAACTCAGAAATTCAAACAATAAAAAAAATATTAAAGAACAAATAAAAGAACATATGCTACCAATGTTACATGAAGTATGATGAGTTGCCTTCACATACGATAAATATGTATATATTGATGTATGAATGAAAATTATTTAAAATTTAATAACTAATTAATTTATTGAAGCACAAGACAACAGCTAACAAAATTTATAATCTACCAAAATCCGAGTTTTCACATAAAAGATCTGCTAGTATAAATAAAATGATGCCATAAGAATATGAAATATTTAACACAAAACTCACTCCAAATATTAAAGAATAAGGTCTAATAGTTTTGGAAATAAAAGGATTTCGGGAAATAATTAAAACGAAAACAGTTAGTAACAGTTAGCGCAAATTAAAACTTTGATTTTAAAAGTAATTGACGCATTCCAAATGTCGAAAATTTTTTGCGTTAAAGGGAAAGCAGAACAAAATTACTCGGGCTATGGGCACTACGGAACCATACAAACGTCCCTCTAAAAAAATAAAACAAATCTATTTATTTCAATTTTTTCAAAAAAAAGCAAAGTGGTTATCCTATGTTTTTTCGCAAATTTGGTCGATTTTGAGAGTTTTAAGTTACAACTCGATTCCGACGTAATAAGGTCCTAGGGGTCCCTCAATTGAATATTAAAAACTTGTAAACCCTAATTAAATACTAAATGAGTAATGAATAAATAATTTAGATGAAAAGAATTGTGTTAAAATAAACGTTACACGACACAATGTGGGAATTGTTTCAATGCAAAGTATGTAAACGTTTAGATAAATAAAAAAATTTTATAAGAGTAAAGTATTAAATTATTTAAAAATTAACATTTGCCACTTACCGAAAAAATATTGAAGATCCCTTCCTCAGAAATTCATGCAGCAGATTTCCTGTTATCAATCATGGGTAACAAATTGTGGACGCACAGATGGCGCAAGTTGAAGGATTTTTGGAACGTCTTCAGCCTTTTAAATTACCAATTTATGATCATTATACAAAATCTAGAATGCAAATTTTGTAATAAAGATCAAAAACCTTGAATCAATCTCACCTGCCCTGCTTTTAACTGGATTATACGAGATTTGTTCAGTTATTACTGCAAATCGCACTTGAAAAAGTCCCCCGGAGATGTTTCTTCGATTCTAGATTCTTCAGATTTCTTCTGGCGAACGCTTGTTGACCTTAAAAAAAAATGTTTGTTTATAATTCGATTTCCTCGTATTTATGACTTAAAAGAATAGAAATTAAGGTCTCCCATTTTTACAAAATATGGAACTTTGTCCCTACAATTATCGTTGTAATATTATTTATTTTTTTAATGAGCGGTTTTTGCGGTTAAAACAAAACCTGCGTTGGTGATGGTGATTGAACTACAAGTAAAAAAAGTTTAAGATCGAGAACAATAGAAGACTTGTCTTTAATTTTTTTTTTCATTTTATAAATCAGGCGCCAAAAATTAGTCAAGGGTTTACCACGAAGAACTTTAGATAAAAAATGATGAATACGATCGCGAGGAACTTCTTATTGTGTCTATATTTGGGTGGAATAAATTAAGAAAATGTTGCTATGGACTATTTTTAAATCCAAGAACCATTTATTTAGGTTTCGGTTTTTTTTTTGGCGTGCGTTTTTTATGATTGAGATTTTCAGATATAAAATTAATGAAACTTGAAGTGATAAATCAACAGCAGTTAATTTAAGTAATATTTCAAAATCATTACTCGGTTACCCCAATACCCGATCACACTAAAATCAAGACAATTAGTAGTTGATCAGTATATAGGTACCCCAATACGCGTGCATTAGAAAAAATGGTACCCGTAGTAGATCATGGTGTTATACGGTAACATAAAAGTAATCATAATAATAACCATAAATATTAATAGAATTGCAGGTTTAAGGTAATAAACAACTGTTAAATAGAGAAATAGACATGACGCGTGTACACACCGTTTCTCTCGCTTGATTTATAAAAGAATAAAACCGGATATGGTTTACGGCGGTTGTTTAAAAATTATTAAATATAACTAGGAATATTTTATTAATATTTTTAATTATTTTATAAATATGAAAAATACGACAAGTGATCGGGTATTGGGTCTGTTAGCTAATTAATTTTTGTAATTCTGCTTATATAATCGTCATTCATACGTAATAGGCTTGTTTTCATGGATACAGGTAAATAAATGGCTGATGCACAAATTAAACAAAAATGGATGGATAAGAGAGAGCGGGTATAGTTGTCTCACAGGTAAGTTGTCACAAAAGCTATAACAGCAAATCTAATGAATTAATAAATTTGTTTACCCGTGTCAAAGAAGCCCGAGCACAATACCTCATTGCGTACTTCACTTCAGTTCGCTCTGAAAAACCGTAAAAAAAATATATGAGTTCGTTTTTTTTTGTACAGTAAATTTTTTGTGAATCTGTGTTGAGTCTCGTACGTATATTTAAATTTTGCATAGTGATATACTTTTTCGTGTATTTATGATGTTTAAGATATGCTTCATGATATCATTCATATGGTTTCTTAAATGACCATTGATTTAAATGTGTTTTGGGAGTTAATTGTCTAAAACTGTTTTGGGGAAAGTTGTCTCAAGTTAACGTGGGCTAGTTTTCACATGTGCAAAGCAATACCATAAATATGTGCGGCCTTTTTTTATTGGTTTCTAGGGGTTTCACTACATAAACGATTGGCTGTAATTATATTTGTGTCATTTTTGTTAACATAACCTAAGTTCGTTAGATAGAAGTTACTATTCGCTCACAGCAAATATTTTTTATTTTTTTTAATTATGAATAAGGTATTTTCGTTTCTTTCTTAGGTAAAATTTCTTACAAACAACATTTGTTTTGTCGTTTTGTATTTTACCTTTTATTTAGTATGTGACTGCTTACCCCAGATACGGGGTTGAAAGTAACACTTCTCTTTTTTCATAAAAATTATAATATGTTCTCATTAGATAATGGTAAAAAAAAAATATTTATTTTTTCTTAAACTAGAATAAGTACACTATCAATTGATATATAACTGTCATTGATAAATTAAGACCATGGGCTCAATAAATGCAAAAGAACAAAAATTGTGACTTCTAACCCCGGTCTCCTTATACTTAATTTATTTGCAATTAATTCAAAAAACGTCTCAAATTATTAGTAAATTCAATTTAATCTAAGTAAGAAAAATTATTGTAAGAAGCAACTGTAAACCTGCAAAATATCGACCAAATTCGATTTAGTTTTTGGTTTATTTACATTGTAACCATGGTTACATGGTTACATGGGTATCGGGTCTTCTACCTTAATTCTTTTAATTTGCAAATAGAAAATTTTGTGTGACTACCTTCGATGTCTTCTAATAAAATTTAGTAAAGCACAAACATATGTATACTTAAAGTTAAACAAGAATAGCAAGTAGACATAATATTAAAAAAAAAATCCGTCGTGTACTGGTTCAAAGTTATACTTCTTTGGCGTAACTAAATTCAATATAACCACGTGTATAAATTAATATAAATAAATTTAATAAATACGAAGATGTGCGCATTCGAGCGAAAAGTGGCACATTTCCGAGCGAGGGAGACAAATGAAGCGCGACGCGGAGCGGCGCGCTTCGTTTTCCCGAGATCGGAATGTGCCACTTGAGCTCGAATGTGCGCACTCGGTTTTAAGCACGATTCACAATAATTTAGGTCAATAAATTAGACGAAAAATAAGATAAATTATTTCAATCGTTCCCTCTCACTCGCACTGACAATTTTGTCGTATCTTTTCGCTCCCTTCCACTCATTGCTATGGTAAATTTGTTTTTCAAACATAGAATCGATATTGACTAAATTAAATTAATTTTTTTGATCTGAACGGGCGAAGGATAAGGTAGACATATCTAATAAATACGAAGATGTGCGCATTCGAGCGAAAAGTGGCACATTGCCGAGCGAGGGAAGCAAATGAAGCGCGACGCGGAGCGGCGCGCTTCATTTTCCCGAGATCGGAATGTGCCACTTTGAGCTCGAATGCGCACACTCGGGTTTAAGCACGATTCACAGTAATTAAGGTCAATAAATTAGACGAAAAATAAGATAAATAATTTCAATCGTTCCCTCTCACTCGCACTGACGATTTTGCCGTATCTTCTCGCTCCCTTCCACTCATTGCTATAATAAATTCGTTTTCCAACATAAAATCAATTAAAATTTTACCCTTCTATTCTTGCGCCAAAAGAAGTATAACTTTAAAAAGCTAAGAATTACCTTTTTGAAAGTTCAACGTTTGCGTTCTACATTTTTTATCGGTTGGGGTCGCTCTAAATTTACAAAAAAAATAATTGTTTTTCTCAATAAAACCGCAAAATAAAATACCAAAAAAACAAAACACAATTAATTTAGCAATTAAATTTCAAATAAAACGAATTCGCATTTTTATTATTTTTTTGTATTCTAATCAAAAGCAAACTAGAAACGAACAAGAAGCCAAACAGAACTAATCCCGTCCTGTTATTTTCTTTTTCAAATCCAAATACGATAACAATGCGTTCCGAAAACGTCCTTATTGTTCGAAAACCGAGACGACCATAAAAAAATAAAAATTCTAATGCGCAAAGCTTAAAAGATTAGGCGTCATCAAACAAACCTCGCTGTTTATACATTTTTTTCTTAATTACACATCTATTTTTGTTTTTCATTTTTTTATGCGCCAAAAAAAAAATCTCGCAGCCTTTATTTTTTTCGTAAGCAAATCAACATTTTTAGTTTTCTCTCAAGTACAAGGTCATTTTTTTTTTTATAATTTCTAAGAAGTGGGAAAATTCTTGGTACGCGCGCGCAATTTTTCTACCTCACATCCTGCATTTGGACGAATTTTTTAAAAAACACACCGTAAGCAAAGCCGAACGCAAACAAATCCTTGACATTTAATGTTCGCACAAAAGGATTTGACTTGGTAATTTTTCCAACAATTCCCCAAACGCCGCCAATTTCGAGAACGACGTAAAATTCCGCCGGAATTAGAAAACCGGAAGAAAACGCATTTGTTCCAATTATAAAACAAAAAAATTAGAATTTTTCTTTTCGTCGTACACGCGCATTAAGTGCGTATTAGGTACTAAAATGAAGTTAGAAAGTGCTTCCGCGGACGCAGCCGAAAACGCCAAACCGCAAATTCGTCCAATTTTGTTTTTCGGCCCGCAGAAAGCGTGAAACGAAAATTTCCGCGCGCGCGAAAGAAAAATGTAATTTTCGGTCCTACTTTTCGTGCGTGCGGCCACCGCGCGAAACGAATCCGTAGCGGCGAACGTGCCGCGATGAGTCACGTTTTTTTTTTTTGCGTTCGCCTCTTAAAGTGTTGAATCCGGCAGCAGCCTCACCTTTTACTTTTTAAACTCGGCTCGGAAGCGGCAACGCTGAGATGCTGCTAAATTTTAAGGTCGTGCGCGATTAGATCGTTAAATAATTATTGTCGACGAGAATGCCCGTAAGAATTTCGAAGCGACTTTCTAAAATTTAACACGCTAATCATTTGCTTTTTTCTGTTGTCGGCCGATGCGATCGGAAAATAGGCGAATCCTGGTTTCGAAAATGGGGCCGAGTGCGACCAAAGTGCGGACACGCGCGAGCCCGCACAAAACGAAAAGGTAAATGGTTTTTTTTTTTCGAAAAAAAAGTGCCCGCGCGTTTTTTGGGCCGGGAGAGGAGAACTAACGAATTTTTTTTTTCTTGTGCCAGATCAAGGCGTCGATTACCGCTTTGCAGATCGAAGAGGGCACCACTAAAAATGAATCGGTAAGTCGTTTTTTTTTTTTTTGGTTTTGTTCAATGTTGAAATCGATTTTTAAATAACAAAAAAATTGATTTTTTTTGTCAATTAATAAAAAAATAAATTTTGGTGCGTAATGAATTATTTTATTTTTGGTTTTATTAAAGGGGGTATTTAAATGGACACCGTTTCGAATATAAAATAATTAGTGTTAATTTTGATATTTTTTTCTTTGATTTTTTTCAAAATTTTTACGTACGACTACGTTGATTTTTAGAACCTAGATTTGAGGTTACTTTTTTTAAAAAGTTTTTACAAAAACTACGGATTTTAAAATTTTTGTGTTTTAAAAATTAAAGAGACTAATATATTTATGCATTTTTTTTAATAACGAATTTTTAATAATTTTAAAATATTAATACCTGGTTTTTTGATCTTGCATTATGCTAAAAAGACCAAATGATTTTTTTTTTAAATTATTTAATGTGACAATGGAATCTATCGATTTTTTTTAAAAGCAATTTTCTAAACATTTTTAATTACAAGTACTACGTTTTTCGATCTAGTTATATGTTAGGATACTTGAGGATTTTGAATTTTTAAAATGTTTAGGCCAGTGATTTCCAAACGGGGGGGACGGGCCTCCCTGAGAAGTCACAGACTAGTTTAAAGGAGGGGACCCAAAAACAAAAATGTAATTAATTGTGTTAATACATTTTTTCAGTTTGAAAATGTGCTGCATTATTGTAGGAAATACATCTATCCCTCCATTTACACGCTACTTGTTTTACACGGCTTACAAATATTAAAATTCTAAAAATTGTCAAGAATGAAAATGATTTAAAATATGCATTTGGTACATAAAGTTGTAATTAAAAATTTAAAATAAATTAATTATTGTGAATCAGACTTTAAAACCGAGTGTGCACATTCGAGCTCAAAGTGGCACATTCCGATCTCGAGAAAATGAAGCGCGCCGCTCCGCGTCGCGCTTCATTTGCCTCCCTCGCTCGGAAATGTGCCACTTTTCGCTCGAATGCGCACATCCTCGTATTTATTACATTTGTTTACTTTATCCTTTACTCATTCCGATCAAAAAATTTAATTTAATTTAGTCAATATCGATTTTATGTTCGAAAAACAAATTTACCATAGCAACGAGTGGAAGAGAAGGAAAAGATACGACAAATTCGTCAGTACGAGTGAGAGGGAACGATTGAAATTATTTAACGTCTATTTTATTGATCTAAATTATTGTGAATCGTGCTTTTGACCGACATATACACTACACCTATGCCTGTTTTGAATTTTTGAAATTATAAGGGCGAAAAAAGAGAATAGAATATTAAATAAAAGAATATCAACGCAATTCAAAATGGATTGATTTTTTTCCTTGGGAAAAAGGAAACTGTTGTTCTCATATCTTTGAAAACGGCTTTAAGCATTTTTGATTGATTTTAGGCAAACTACTTTTTTAATAAATTTTAAAGTTAAAAGTTTCTTAACGAATAATTATGTTTAGAATCCTAAAATGCCATAAAACAAAGTTAAATTCGATTATCAACTTTTTTAAAATAAAATTATGTCAAAATCTTATTTTTTCAATTTTCTTAAAATTTTAAATTACGTTCTATTAGTTATTGTGCTGTTTTAAAACAGAAACCTACAGATTTCAAATTTTTATTGTTAATTAAAATTATTGTAATTAAAAAATATTTGATGGTTAAATTATGTTAGAATATATGATATAATAAAATCCAAATTTTCGAATTTAGAAAAAAAATTAGATATAAATGTTTTACTCACGATCAGACTCATTTAAAAAAAAAATTTATCGAAGTTTTTACCAGATAATTGAATATGGCATACATCTCAAAAAAAAACAATTTATTTTATTAAACTAAAAATAAACGATTAAAGCAATAAATTAATAAATCAATAATTGGGATTAAAATTGTTTATTTTTTCAAAACGAATATGCACAGTCAGCTTTAAGGATAATTCACAATAATTTAGGTCAATAAATTACGCGAAAAATCAGTTGAATAATTTTAATAGTTTTCTCTCACTCGTACTGGCGCGAATGTCGTATCTTTTTGCTCCCTTCCACTTATTGCTATGGTAAAAAAACCTTTTTCGACCATATAATCAATATTAACCATTTTTATTTGAAAAAAAAATAAAGTAGAAAAATCTAGGAAGTACGAGGATGTGCGCATTCGAGCGAAAAGTGGCACATTTCCGAGCGAGGGAGCAAATGAAGCGCGACGCGGAGCGGCGCGCTTCATTTTCCCGAGATCGGAATGTGCCACTTTGAGCTCGAATGCGCACACTCGGCTTTAAGCGCCATTCGCAATAATTGATTTACTTTCTTAGATGGCTAAATTCAACTGTCAAATTTTTGTTGGCACTGCGCGCGCAACTTCCGTTGCCCGCCAAAAGAAGTATAACTACAAACATTTCACTCACCCATTGTTTTGATCTTCTTTCCACATCTCAGTGTTGATGTTTTTTTTTCATCGTAATTTGTTTTAGCAAGAAAGGGATTCATGGGACAGCGGCACCCAATTCCTCATGTCCTGCATTGCGATGTCGGTCGGACTGGGAAACGTCTGGAGGTTTCCCTTCACGGCCTACGAAAACGGCGGCGGTGCCTTTTTGGTGCCTTATCTAATTGTGTTGGTGTTGGTGGGTCGGCCGCTTTATTATTTGGAAATGTGCATCGGCCAGTTCTGCAACAAAGGTGCCGTAAAGTCCTTCGAATCGCTCGCACCAATTTTAAAAGGTTTGTAATTTTTTTTGGAAAAAAAAGTATCATTTAATTAAAACTTTGATCGGAAAATTTATGGAAAAACTGACTATTGATTTTTCTATGGCAAATTAAAAGTCGACTTTAGTCAAATAAAAAAAAAACAAAATCATTGAATTGAATTAAATTATCAATTTTTTAATTTGGGCAAATTAAAAGTTCAAGTTTTGTTAAATTAAATTAAAATTCTGAGTTTTCAAACAAAATTGCAAATAATGAGTTTTTAAATGAATTTAAAAATGGCAATAATAAAAAATCGAACCAAAAATATAGCTCAGCTCTGAGCCAGTGTTTCCCAACCTTTTCTGTCACATGCCCCACCTAAGTCATTCTAAAATTTTGATGCCCCCCTATGTATATTAAAAAATTAAATTATTCTATAGATGAATCCGAATTACAAGACACAATATTTAGGTTTTAGCAAAAAATCACTAGGAAATTATTCAGAAAAAACAATAAGTAAATTTTCAAAATATATAATAGGTAGATAATTAAAAATCATGAACGTTTTCAAATTGTCCCCTTGAATAATGATATTGCCCCCCCTAAACATTTAAATTGTCTCCATGTGGGGCGTGATACCCACGTTGGGAAACACTGCTTTAAGCCATCTTAGGACATGCAAGGGCCCTTCGCAGTGGCGTAGGTATTGGAGGGCTAAAAGGTGCCGGGGCATGATTCAGAGGGGGCCCCCTAGTTTAGATACGGCCCCGATTGTTTTTTTGCGTCGGGGCTCTTGATTACCTAGCTACGCCACTGTATATATTTTATAGAATTAATTTTTGTTAATTTTTTTTCTCCGATTTGAAGATATTTAGCAATCTCATGTGATTCTTGATGTACATTTAAATTTAGAAATTTGGTTTTACTTTAATTTGTAATAAATAATTGATAGTCCATCATTACTTCAATCGAGAACCTTTTTTCTATCAAAATCACCTCCATCGGTAAATCAAGAAGATGATCAAAGATTAAATCGATTTTTTTAGGGGTCGGTTACGGCCAATTATTTGCCATGGTGTGTTTAACAACTTATTACTGCTCCTTGCTCGCCATCACCCTCTATTATTTATTCAACTCCTTCACGACGGATTTGCCATGGGCCCATTGCAAAGACGAATGGGAAAACGAGATGGTACACTGCGTCTCTTCGAAAGCGGTTAATATTAGCAATGCAACTCTTGGAAATTCCGTGACGTCTTCGGAACTGTGGTTCACGTAAGTTCAAACCAACTAAAATATGCAATTTACAATCTCCATCCATTGCAGAAAAGAAGTTTTGAAAGAGAAAAGCAATATTGATGACGGAATCGGTCTTCCCGATTGGAAGCTCTCGGCCTTTCTCTTCGTCAGCTGGTTCCTCAGCTTCGTCATCGCGGCCAAAGGCATTAAGAGCTCGGGAAAAGCGTCCTACGTTTTGGCCCTTTTTCCTTACGTCATCATGTTCGCCCTTTTGATCAGGGCCGTCACGCTGGAGGGCTCTGCAAAAGGGATCGTTTATTTTCTGACGCCCCAATGGGAGAAGTTGTTGGACGCCAAAGTACGAATTTGATAAATTTTAGAAACAAAAGGGTTCTTTCTAGCAAAATAATTATCCACTATACCAAATCATGTTTGATGGAAAATGTTTCGTTGCCTATTCGCACATTTAAAATGCGATTTTTACTGTGTTTTTGACTTTAAAAATAAATATTCTAGATATGGATTTAATGGCATAACAAACTTGAATGAAAATTTTTGAAATATTTTCAAATTGAAGTTTACTATACCATAACTTAAAAATAGGACACATAAGGTCACTTGACTTGGGGGTAGTTTTTGTTCAGCTTAGGGTCATTTATAAGTGGGTTAAATTTCAGTACTTATTCGTGGGACACCCGGTATACATACATTGAAAATCCGCAACACCTCCAATCGATTTATCAATTTTCACTTTTTTCCCCTCATAACTAGCAAATTATTCTCTGGCGATTTTCCATCAAATGATACTCATTTTACGGCCCAAATTTGATGTGATTGTACCTTTTGCCCATTTTAGGTTTGGTACAACGCCATAACCCAGTGCTATTTCTCCCTAAATGTTGGAACCGGTGCCATTATTATGTTTTCGTCCTACAATAAGTTCCACTATAACGTCTACAGGTAAGTTTCGGATCAAAAAAGTTTAATAACAGAGGTACTCAAAAAGTTTCCAGAGACGCCCTAATTGTCACTTCGTTAGATACTTTCACTTCGCTACTTTCGGGAATTACAACGTTTGGAATTTTAGGAAATTTGGCCCATCTGTTGGGGGTGGAAGTTAATCAAGTGATTAGCGCTGGAGGGACCAGATTGGCTTCGTTTCGTATCCCGACGCCATCACCAAGTTTGCTGTTGTGCCATGGGTTTGTATTTTTGCCAAATGTCAATTGATATGTTTTTACCTGCCGTTTGTAGGTCTTTGCCATTTTGTTCTTCGTGATGCTCTTTGTGCTGGGAATTGGAAGCCTGGTGGCCGGCCAAAATTCGGCCCACACTGCCGTCAAGGACGCCTTCCCCTGGATCAAGCATTGGTACATCTCCTTCGGGATTTGTTGCGTTGGATTTATTTCCGGACTCGTCTATGTTACTCCTGTCAGTAAAAAAAAAATACAAAATAGTTCTATGAAGTGCAATAACGAGAAATTTTAGGGCGGCCAGTTCGTTTTGACCTTGGTGGATTATTTTGCGACCACTTTTGTGCTGTTCGTTTTGACCACCGTCGAAGTAGCCGTTTTCTTTTGGTGGTACGGTGAGTGACTTTCGTCCTTTATTCCCTTTTTCGATTTAATTTGTTTTTCGTCTGGAAGGCTTGGAAAATTTGTGTATTGACATCGAGTTCATGTTGAAGAGGAAGATGACCATTTATTGGAGACTCTGTTGGGGTATTTTCACCCCTTTCATTTTGATATCGATTTTGATTTATTTCGTGTGCACCTTGCAAAGGCTGACCAATGGGATTTATCCGTTTCCAGATCGGGCTTTGAGTAAGCGAATTATTTTTGACAAATTTTTGAATTTGATTTTGGTTTTTTTTTAGATGTGGGTTGGTGCTTGTTTGCGTTTGGGGTTTCGCAGCCCTTAATTTGGTGGATGATTTATTTGTTTAGGAAAAGGCAGATGGGTTTGAAATTGGTAAGTTGGTTTTGTGATTTGTGTTTATCAAATTTTGATAATTAATTTTGATAGGATTTAAAGTCAGTAAATATTGGGTATTATGTGATTTTTGCAGGCCGTCTTGGAGTCGGTCAGTTTCAAAAATTGGCATCCCAAGGATCCCAAAATTTATGAAGACTGGAAGAAGTTTCGAGCAGCGAAAATGGAGGAACGTGAACGTAAACAATTGTCGAGTGTTCAACGTGCTTTTTATTTTTTAATAGGCAAATAAATAATATATTTTTGTAGTTATTTAATTTAATATATTTTTGATTTTTAATCGAACGTTTTGGATTAATTCATGTCGTTTTTAATCAACGATATAATCGGTTTTTTTTATAACAAATTAATAAAAGTAAGAACACCAAAAAAATGATGTACTAAAGTTTGAGAAACTCGATCAATTTTTTGCTTTCTGAAGCAGAATTTTTGAGTATTTTTGAATTAAATTAATATGACAGGAACAAAGTTGTTATAAAAAAATATGAGGAAATTGGGGTTAAAGAATTAACTATACTTTTTCCGATTTTCTACGTTAAAAATTCATAACTTTGTTTTTTGTTCTTTGAAAAATCGTAAAACATTTTATCTCAAGAATGCATTAAAAAAAATTATACGTTTCTGTTTCAAATTATTGAAAAAAACAAGGGAAAGATATTGATGATTAACCATTTGTACCATTTAAATATTTTGAAAACAATTAAGCGGAAACGTTTCAATTTAATTTTTAATTTTATCAAAAAATAATTTATTAAAAATCATTTAAAAATAAATTAAATTAAATGAAATCGTCGAGTATTAAAACGTAATTAATTTATTAATTTATTATTATTATACGTATTAATTTACAAAGTGGCCCCGGTTCCATTACCGTTTCGGTACGCTCGAAAAAAATAATCTTTGAACTTGAGAAACGGAAGATTTATAAAAACAACAAAGAGTGACGTACAAAGTTTATATAAAAAAAATAATTGGGGCAAGGCAACAAATCCATTTATGACACAAAATCTTTTCCCCACCTCGTAAATTTAATGTTAAACATTCGAATTAGAAATCAGGAAGTTTGTAATATTGCTATTCCACTTGTATCGGCATAAAACTTAATAAAAAAAAATGTTACATTACACGCGGAATACCTGCCAGCTAATCGCCAATAATAAAACTTCGTCAATTCCACGAAACAATAACAAAACAATTTCATAATTACGGCGTCATTAAAATTCTTAATAATTTTTAACGACTTGTAATGCCGAAAACCAATCAATTAAAAAACTAATACAGTGGGATCTCCCTTAACCGGGATTCTATTATCCGGGGTTCCCAGTGCCCAATTTTTTTTAAAGGTGTTTTTTTTTTGACACCATTTGTGTCTACATTCTTTATTCTCCTCCTCTTTCAGATGTCAATATTGATTTTATGTTCAAAAAACGTATTTACCATAGCAATGAGTGGAAGGGAGCGAGAAGATACGACAAACTCGTCAGTGCAAGCGAGAGAAAACAATAAAAATTATTTAACTAATTTTTCGTCTAATTTATTGACTTAAATTATTGTAAATCGCGCTTAAACCCGAGTGTGCACATTCGAGCTCGAAGTGGCACATTCCGATCTCGGGAAAATGAAGCGCGCCGCTCCGCGTCGCGCTTCATTTGCTTCCCTCGCTCGGAAATGTGCCACTTTTCGCTCGAATGTGCACATCTTCGTATTTATTAGATATGTCTACCTATCCTTCGCTCGTTCAGATAAAAAAAATTAATTTAATTTAGTCAATATCGATTTTATGTTCGAAAAACAAATTTACTATAGCAATGAGTGGAAGGGAGCGAAAAGATACGACAGATTTGTCAGTGCAAGTGAGAGGGAACGATTGAAATAATTTATCTTATTTTTCGTCTAAATTATTGACCTAAATTGTTGTGAATCGTGCTTAAAACCGAGTGTGCACATTCGAGCTCAAAGTGGCACATTCCGATCTCGGGAAAATGAAGCGCGCCGCTCCGCGTCGCGCTTCATTTGCCTCCCTCGCTCGGAAATGTGCCACTTTTCGCTCGAATGTGCACATCTTCGTATTTATTAGATATGTCTACCTATCCTTCGCTCGTTCAGATAAAAAAAATTAATTTAATTTAGTCAATATCGATTTTATGTTCGAAAAACAAATTTACTATAGGAATGAGTGGAAGGCAGCGAAAAGATACGACAGATTTGTCAGTGCAAGTGAGAGGGAACGATTGAAATAATTTATTTTATTTTTCGTCTAATTTATTGACCTAAATTGTTGTGAATCGTGCTTAAAACCGAGTGTGCACATTCGAGCTCAAAGTGGCACATTCCGATCTCGGGAAAATGAAGCGCGCCGCTCCGCGTCGCGCTTCATTTGCCTCCCTCGCTCGGAAATGTGCCACTTTTCGCTCGAATGTGCACATCTTCGTATTTATTAGATATGTCTACCTATCCTTCGCTCGTTCAGATAAAAAAAATTAATTTAATTTAGTCAATATCGATTTTATGTTCGAAAAACAAATTTACTATAGCAATGAGTGGAAGGGAGCGAAAAGATACGACAGATTTGTCAGTGCAAGTGAGAGGGAACGATTGAAATAATTTATCTTATTTTTCGTCTAAATTATTGACCTAAATTGTTGTGAATCGTGCTTAAAACCGAGTGTGCACATTCGAGCTCAAAGTGGCACATTCCGATCTCGGGAAAATGAAGCGCGCCGCTCCGCGTCGCGCTTCATTTGCTTCCCTCGCTCGGTAATGTGCCACTTTTCGCTCGAATGCGCACATCCTCGTATTTCTTAGATTTGTCTACTTTATTTTTCGTTTTCTCAAACAAGAAAAGCAAATATTTATTATATGCTCAAAAAACGTTCTTTACCATAGCGACGAGTGGAAGGGAGCAAAAAGATACGACATTCGCAGTAGTACGAGTGAGAGAAAACTATTAAATTTATTCAACTAATTTTTCGTGTGATTTATTGAATCATCCTTAAGGTCGACTGTGCATATTCGTTTTGAAAAAATAAACGATTTAAATCCAAATTATTTATTAATTAATTTATTGCCTTAATCGTTTATTTTCAATTTAATGAAAACAATTGTTTTTTTTGGGACGTATGCCATATTCAATTATCTAGAAAAAACTTCGATAAAAATTTTTTTGAATTAATCTGATCGTGAGTGAAACATTTATATCTATTTTTTTTTTCTAAATTCGAAAATTTGGATTGTGTTAAATCATATATTCTGACATAATTTAACCATCAAATATTATTTAATTTGTCTATTTTGCATTATTTTTTGACTAATTTTTGAATTTGTGAATCCAAACTTAAACAAAACATTTTTCTAATTTTTGTAATGAAGAGTCATGGTTATGGTAAAACCAGCACTCCTGGTACCACGCCAAGATGTAGAAGATAAAGAAGAAGAATAAAATTGATAATTTAAACTATATTAATTTTTTTGATTAAATTCATAAGTTTACATAAAAAATATGAATTTATTTAAAAAAATTTATGCATTAATTAAGACGCAACACAATGTTCTAAATGAAATATCAAACTCCAATTTAAGTTTAATTCTCCCCCCATATTTTTCATATTTTCGATAAATAATTCAAAAATTCGAATTTTAAAAATTCCGAGTTAAAAAACAATTTTATTTTTTTGTTTGAAAGCAGAAGTGTTTCTTTAAATTATAAAAAATACTCTTGAGAAAAATCAATACCCATTCGGAGATATGAATTTTCAAAAATACCAGTTTTTGTCAATTTTTTTCGCTTTTTTTGCAATAACTAAAGAACATTTAACCGATTTTGACAAATAAATACATTC
This sequence comes from Sinopyrophorus schimmeli, assembly GCA_036325965.1. Classification (NCBI taxonomy): domain Eukaryota; kingdom Metazoa; phylum Arthropoda; class Insecta; order Coleoptera; family Elateridae; genus Sinopyrophorus; species Sinopyrophorus schimmeli. The sequence goes on along the minus strand of JARFIZ010000337.1, from coordinate 1,094,730 downwards.
TAAAATCAGTAAAACGCTCCTAAACATCGTAGAACCTCAGATTTTTTAAAATCTTGCTAAATCCGAAATTTCGGGTTTTTCGGAATTATATTAAAAACTAACTCACCGATTTCAAAAATTCGGTTGCCCCGTGGTAAAATACAAAGAAATAGCTATGTTTTAGAATAAAGATTGTTTTGGTCGATCCTGGCCCATAGTAGCATGGTCACATTATGTATACAGTAAGACCCCGCTTAACGCGGGAGATTAGTTCCAACGAGTTTAAGCGCTAAACGAAGCAGCGTTAAACGAGGTTATTTTGCAATATCACAATAAGTTGAATTGCCGTCTATTTTGTAGTTTTGAGCAGATCGCGTTAAAGGGCGTCCATTAATTACGTCATGCGTTTAGAGAAGGGAAGAGAGCCGAGCCATATCTCACCCAATCTCACTTGGGGGACAGGAGGGGTCTCGGCAAATACATCTAATTTTTTTCCCGCAAAAAACTAGGTTAGGGGTGGGGAGTGGGGGTCAAGCTGAATCTCACGATATCATACCAGTAGGGCAAAATCCAAAAATTTCTAAAATTGCCTCACGTAATTAATGGACGCCTTTTTATATAGAATCTGCGTTAATCGAGGAAGCGTTAAACGAGGTCCTACTGTACATAATGTAAATTAATGTAAAACGTTTGTTTTTAATAAAAATTATATCTTACAGTTTTTCTTAATTAACCTTCTTACCTAACACATTTACTCAATAACAAAATTGCGATTTGTTTATCCGGGGTCTTCGATTATCAGTGAACCTCTCCCTCCACCCTCACGCCATTGCCCCAAATAAAAGAGATCCCACTGTATTTACAACAACGAAGAACACTTCGTTAAACCAAATTGCGGCCGTGCGATTTTCCTTTAAAGAGAGTCAATGTCGAGCAATTTAAATATTTGTAAAAAGTGAAAGCAATGTGCATTTCGCGTTCTACCTTTACTGCGCTTAGTTCTTCCGACGAATCGTGCGCGTGGTCATCCGAAGTCCCCCAAATTTTCGAATCACTGCGAAACCACGCAAAAAAACGTGCGCTCCTCTTTTTTTTTGCATCTCGCATTATAAACAACCTGTTCTTCAGCCTTCAATAAGTTTCTGCAATGTGAAGTGTTAAGAGCTCGTCGAAGTTTGATCCACGAGGAAAAAACCGCGATTTGGTGCGTTCACCTCTTCTTTCGACTTGAAAAAATCGAGTACGCAATGCCTGTGAGTTTATCAGTGATTTTTCTTTATGTTCGTGGGATTTACCGTAAATTTTTTTTGGTGTTTAGGAAAATTTGGGCTTCGAACTCTCGGACTGTGATAGCAACGGCCCAAAGACCAAAGCCCCCGAAAATGATACGGTACGAATTAGCTTTTTATGTATTTTTTTCTTAGTAACGATTTTGGGAAAAAATTGTAGGTCAATGGGAACGTGCAGCTTCAGATCGAAGCGAGCAAAAAGGAGACGGTAACGAAGTCGTAATTTGGAAATTTTTAGAAAGGAGTAAAGATTAATTTTTAGGCAGATCGAGACACGTGGGGGCACGACCTCCAGTTCCTGATGTCTTGCATTTCGATGTCGGTGGGACTCGGAAATGTTTGGAGGTTTCCCTTTACGGCCTACGAGAACGGGGGTGGCGCTTTTTTGGTGCCCTATCTGATCGTTTTGATATTGGTGGGGCGACCCCTTTATTATTTGGAAATGTGTTTGGGGCAGTTTTGTAGCAAAGGAAGCGTGAAGGCTTACGAAAGTCTTGCGCCCGCTCTTAAAGGTGTTTATTTATTTATTTTTTTTGTATCTTTTGGTGTATCTTTGTTTTTTTCTGTAAGGCAGTGGTTTTCACACTTAATGTTACTGCGCTTCCCTTAAAAAAATCTAATCGTGGTACTTCGTTATTGTACAGCTATCCCTCGATTTACATGGTAGATATGTTCCGAAGAAATGCATGTAAATCGAAAACAAAGCAAAATATGCATAAATTAATCTGTTTTTAAAAATAATTAATTTTTTTTAATATAGAATAGTTGTAATTTTTTTTTAGTGCACCCGTTTATCAAAACCGTATTTGTGATATAAAAGTGGGTATATCTGATTCATAAAAACTGTAGATTGGGAGTGTTCTAAAAAAATCGACTATTTTTCTCACGATTAGTCTCAAAATTTCAATAGAAAATACCGAAATATAAACCCAGTTAAAATTAAAGCTTTAGAAGCGATTAATAAAATACCTTTGAAAACCGGGGGAGGGGTGTCATTGCTTAACGTGACTATATGTAACAATGGCGAAGGGGTGGAAGATAACGTGACGTTCGTACATCAATTTTATTTTAATATTTTTTTAAATTTGTTGGTTTTTTTATGTTAATTTTTCGTTACCATTGAAAGTCGATATAATGAACGATTTTTTTATGATTACGAAAAATTTAAGAAAAAAAAATAACTTAACACCTTTTTTTAAAAATTGTAATATTTAAAAACTATTCTTCCCGTAAAAAAATTGAGCTGCGATTTCAGAAATCGAATTAAATTTGGAGTTAACAATTTTTGAAAAAATTGTCATTTTCAAACTAACAGAGATATTGGCATGCGGTTTTAAAATTAGAATTTCTGGAACTTTTTTTCCATAATAATAATAATAATTTTCATTAAAATGTTCCAGCCGAAAAGAAAATCGAAATCGATTTTCCCAAAATATTTAGGAGGTTTGAAAACAAAAATTTTAAAACTAATTGCAACTCCGGAACCAATAAAAATATTTGGATGTGGTTTAAAAATTTGTATTGTTAATGTCTTTTTACGTAGGGGTAGTAATTTTAAATGACTTATTGTAATCGGAAAAAAATTGACTTGCGATTTCAGAAATCGTATTAATTTTGGAGTTAAAAATTATTGAAAAAATTGTCAATTTCAAACTAACAGAGATATTGAAATGCGGTTTTAAAATTTAAATTTCTGGAACCTTTTGCCATAATAATAATAATAATTCTGATTAAAATGTTTGCGCCAAAAAAAAAATTAAATTCGATTTCCTCAAAATACTTAGGAGTTTAGAAAACAAAAATTTTAAAAGCAATTGCAACTCCAGAACCAATAGAAATATTTGGATGTAGTTTAAAAATTTGTATTGTTAATGCCTTTTTACGTATTGTAATCGGAAAAAAATTGACTTGCAATTTCAAAAATCAAATTAAATTTTGAACTAAGAATATTTTAAAAATAGTCAATTTAAAACTAGAAAGATATGCATATGTAGCTTTCGAATTTGGGCTTCTGGGACCTTTCCAAATAATAACAGTAATTTTGATTAAAATATTCCTGCCAGAAAAAATTAAAATAAATCTTAAAATTCTTACGAGTTTCGAAAAAAAAAATTGAAATCGTCGTAACTCCAAAACTAGCAGAAACATTTGAAGGTAATTTAAAAATTTCGATTCCTAATATTTTTTTTTTACGTAAAAACAGTAATTTTGATAATTGTATTTGCATCAAAAAAATCTGACAAATGTCTAAAAAACTCACAGAATCCTTAGCAAAAATTATTTAAAAATTGATAATTTCAAAAATTGAAGATATAGGTACATTTATGTAACTTCAAAATTTGCTTATTTTGTCCGTTTTACTCAAAATCAGTATTTATCATAAAAATATTCTTCTCGGCAAAGAATCCCAAAAGTGATCTATTAAATGATTTCGAAATTTAATAAATTCAAAATAAGTAGAAATACCTTCAAGCAGTTATAAAAATTGAACTTGTGACTCATTTTTACATAACGCGAATAATTTATCAATAAAAATACACAAGAAAACAAATTAAAAAATTCCCGAGAAACAAAGATGCACCAAAGTGTCGATGATTTGTAATTTTGTAGGAAAGGACTTGCTTAATTATTTGTTTCTTTAGGTGTAGGCTACGGACAACTTTTTGGTTCGATCTGCGTTTGTAGTTATTATTGTTCTTTGCTCGCGATCACTTTAAATTATTTATTTTACTCTTTGACGCCGGACCTACCTTGGGCCCATTGCAAACCGGAATGGGACACGGAAATGGTACATTGCCTATCTTCGAAGAGCGTAAATTCTACGAACGTAACGCACGGAAACGCAATTTCGTCGTCCGAACTTTGGTTCACGTAAGTCGCATTTCGGCCACCTTTTTTCCCGCCTTTTTTTAATTTTTGCTCGTGCAGGAGAGAAGTGATAAAGGAGAAGTACAGCATCGACGATGGCATCGGCCTTCCCGATTGGAAGCTGACCGTCTTCCTATTTCTGAGTTGGGCTGTCGGTTTTACAATATCGGCGAAAGGCATTAAGAGCTCGGGAAAGTTTTCGTATTTTTTGGCTCTTTTTCCCTACGTGGTTATGGTGGCTTTGCTGATAAGAGCCGTCACCCTTGATGGCTCGAGCAAGGGCATTATTTATTTTCTCGAGCCCCAGTGGGAGAAGCTGCTAAGTGCTAAAGTGAGTATTTTTTTTTTAATTCCATACACACACCTACGCCATTAAATTTACATTTTATTTTAAAACGAATCGGCTTATCTAATTTCGAATCTTAGAAAAACAGGTGCTTATGAATTTTGTGGATTACTAATTAGCGATTAAGGTCTCGCTTAATTTTCTTAATTAAATTAAAACTCGTTGTGGACTGAGTTATTGTTTTTTTTGTGTTTGAATATCAAAATTAAGTGTTAATGGAGAATTTTACCTTGAATTGTGACCTAGAAATTGTTGTCGGTAATTGTTTAGATAGGTAGTGACTCGTTGGATGAGACATAAGTGAGAGGTTGATGATTTAATCATTTTTTTGTAAAATAAAATAATAGTTCTTTACGAGAATTTTGAGAAAAGCTGACTTGAATTAATCGAAGTGCATTATTTTTCAAAATTTTGTTATAAGTGTAGATCACCACAAATATTGAATTTAATTTTTTACAAGTTGAACGACAAATTATAGTAATAATTTCATTTTTTTGAAAATCACTTTTATTAAATAATTATAAGCCATTGAAGTACGGCAATTTTGGTATAGATTGATAAAGTTGTGCTACTTAAAAAATTTTAATAAATTTATGAAAGGTTCGAAAGAATAAAAGATTCTCAATAAACGTTGAAAGTGGCAATATTTTGCTGACCAACTTCACTTTATTTAAAGTAATAATGTAACGTTACACTTTGGGACTTTTTCAAATAGATATTAAATTTCCTATGAATTCAACGCACCCTATTAAAAATTTATTCTTGTTATTGTTCAAATAATAGCAATACAAAAAAAATTCTTCAAAAAACAGATCAAATAATCTTTAAAAATAACAATAATTCTTTCTGCATAGTTAACGAACAATTTGAAGTTGGTCAGCATAGTATTGCTATATTTAACCTTTTTTTAGATTTATGAATTTCAAGACCTTAAAGGCATTTGTGATAAAAAAATCTCTAAGCAGCTTATATTTTTCAGTCTTACAAAAAGAACCACCAATTGTTACGAAAATTGGGGTACTTAAATTGCTTATAACTATTTAATAAAAATGATTATCAAAAAAATTAAATTATTACTATAATTCGATTAATAAAAAATTAAAATCAATATACAGTGGATGCCGCTTAATGTGATCACTTTGGGACCTAGATAAAGCGATTACATTAACCGACTGATACCAATAAGCCCAAGACACCATCAAAAAATACGTTTTAAAAGTTTGGACCGCGTTTTTCTCCGAAACCTAACTATAGGTCTTGTCGATTTTTTTAGCTGATCTTAGGCTCTGATAAACGCGCTTTCAGAATCTGAAAAGTTTTTAAAGATCCGTCCACAAATAACGGCGCTACGGTTTTTTTAACGTAAAATTTTGTGCTACAAAAATAATCCTAAAACATCAACCCTTAATTACACGAGAAATTCGCAAAAATTTAGGAAGATGAAGGGGATCAGAAAAAAATGGCTCCGGCTATGTCGCTTTGGGGTCAATAAGAACGTCCCGTAAAAATTTAAAGCAAATCCATTGCCTAGAATTTTTTTTTCAATTCGAGAAAAAACATGGATGGTAACCCATGTTTCTTTGGCAAAAAAATGAAAAAAATAGAATTGATTTATATTGCAAGGGGACGTTACTACGTACCCCTAGCAACCATAGCCGGTGTTATTTCGTGGCGCTTTTCCTCCAAAACAAAACTTTTCGCATTTTTAAAAATTACATTTGGATTTAAAATAAAACTTTTAAAACGCAATAACTAGAAAAATTTGAGGGGCTATAAAGGCACGAGAACTAGAAGAGTAGACGTGCTGAGGACTAGGAAGCGGCCTGAGCTGTACAATTCTGTTTATATATATACACGTATATACCGGGTGTCCGTAAAGTAAAGGACCAAATTTCAAGGGTAGATAGAGGATAAAATTCTGAGACTATAAGTCACGTGGCGTTTTAGCACCTGCCACACAGGTGCCGAGTTATTAAATAATTTCGATAGACAATTAGAAGCAAGCCATAGAGCTAAAAAAAAAGTAGCAAGCCTACAGCCGAATTAGATACGAACAGGCCACAGGATTTTTCGTCTCAGAATTTTATCCGCTAACTATACTTAAAAATTGATCGCCTACTTTTGCAACACCCAGTACACATATACAATATAAAATAAACTATTGGTGTGTTTTACAATTAAATAAACACGGTCCGACATTGCCATTAATTGATTGTTCACCCTCGTTACTATGACAACGCTTCTAATGCTTGGTTACACATATTTACTTCAATTCTAGTGTTTTCGGGTCGCATTTGTTGTGGCACTACTGCTATTAATTCAAATTATAAGAATTGTTTAATCCTACTCTGATCTACTTCATGAAATTTTAGGTTTGGTACAACGCCGTAACGCAATGCTTCTTCTCGTTAAACATCGGAAGCGGAACAATAATAATGTTTTCCTCTTACAACAAATTCAACCATAACATTTACAGGTAAAAAAGAGCCCTTCTTCGTTGTACTAAAACGATTACCAAACGATTCGAATTTTTTTAGGGACGCCCTGATCGTGACTTCGATCGACACGTTAACCTCCCTTTTATCGGGAATAACGATTTTCGGAATTTTGGGCAATTTGGCGTACGAGCTTGGAGTGGAGGTTCCGCAAGTTATAACTTCTGGAGGAACGCGACTCGCCTTCGTCTCCTACCCCGACGCCATAACGAAGTTTAACGCCGTTCCTTGGGTGCGTATCATAATTTTCGTATTGTAAACTAAAATGTGTGTTTCGTTGAAAATTTTTAGGTTTTCTCCATACTGTTTTTCGTGATGTTATTCGTTCTGGGAATTGGGAGCTTGGTGGCCGGTCAGGGCTGTGCCCATACGGTCATCAAAGACGCTGTTCCTTGGATCAAACATTGGCACGTCTCCTTGGGGGTGTGCATTTCGGGATTTTTATTGGGCTTGTTTTATATAACGCCGGTGAGAGTGAATTTTTTGTGCAAAAAAAAGAATGGGGGTTTAATTGTGTGATTTTAGGGTGGACAATTTGTTCTGACGATTGTCGATTACTTCGGGGCTACTTTCGTCTTTTTTGTTTTAACGACGACCGAAGTGATCGTTGTCTTTTGGTGGTATGGTAAGTTTTATGTGACCCTTCGTTGGTCGCGCCATGAGCGATTCCCCGGTTTTTTTCCAATTCAGTAATATATGTAACGATAATTTTTTTTTTTAAGTTATCTTTTTTTTGGCGTGTTGAGGGTCAAATTTTAGCAAACAACGGAAGTTGCGCGCGCACATGTAACAAACATTTGACAGTTGAAGTTAGTTGTCTGAGAAAGTTAATTAATTATTGTGAATCACGCTTAAAACCGAGTGTGTACATTCGAGCTCAAAGTGGCACATTCCGATCTCGGGAAAATGAAGCGCGCCGCTCCGCGTCGCGCTTCATTTGCCTCCCTCGCTCGGAAATGTGCCACTTTTCGCTCGAATGCACACATCCTCCTATTTATTGAATTTGTCTAGTTTATTCTTCGCTCTTTCAAATCATCAATTTCAATTTATTTTAGTAAATATCGATTTTACGTTCGAAAAACGTTTTTACTATAGCAATGAGTGGAAGGGAGCGAAAAGATACGACTATCTCCTCAATGGGAGTGAGAGGGAACGATTAAAATTATTCTACTGATTTGTCGTCTAATTTATTGGCTTAAATTATTGTGAATCATGCTTAAAACCGAGTGTGCACATTCGAGCTCAAAGTGGCACATTTCGATCTCGGGAAAATGAAGCGCGCCGCTCCGCGTCGCGCTTCATTTGCTTCCCTCGCTCGGAAATGTGCCACTTTTCGCTCGAATGCGCACATCTTCGCATTTATTAGAATAGCCTACTCTATCCTTTGTTCTTTCAAAAATCAAATATTTTAATTTAGTTCAATTGATATCGATTTTATGATCTAAAAACTAATTTTTACCATAGCAATGAGTGGGAGTGAGCGAAAAGATTTTTGTCAATATGAGTGAGAGGTAACAATTAAAATTATTCGATTAATTTATTGAGCTAATTTATTGTGAATCATGCTTAAAACCGAGTGTGCGCATTCGAGCTCAAAGTGGCACATTTCGATCTCGGGAAAATGAAGCGCGCCGCTCCGCGTCGCGCTTCATTTGCTTCCCTCGCTCGGAAATGTGCCACTTTTCGCTCGAATGCGCACATCCTTGTATTTAATAACTATTAATTATTGGAAACAATAAAAATTTGTAATTTGTTGGTTTCTGTTTTAAAACAGCTCAATTTCGAATAGAACGCAATTGAGAATTTTGAAAAAAAAAGATTTTGACTTCATTTTATTTTTAAAAAGTTGTTTGTTGGCTTATTGTTTCCAATAACGTTGTTTACAAATAAATAATTTATTTAAACTTCTTTGACAGTTTTCATTGATTGAACAAAGGAAAATCCTAAAACGGCAATATCAAAAACCTAATTTTCAAAATTTTTTGTAAATTGTTCTTCGTATTATAAATATTTGTACATCTCTGTATGTATATACTAGGGTAGCCCTTATTTCGAGTATATCCGAATTTTTTTTTACGATCGTCCTAAATCGGTTCCAAATCTATCAAAAAAAATTCATGCTAAATTTTAGGTCTTAAATGAAATATTAACCCAGCTCCCCCAATAGCTAAAGTTTGAAATGGAAATAACATAGGAAAAGTTCTGTTATTCCTTTGAATTTTTTTATCTCATCAACTAATGAACGGATCCTATCGCAAATGATAGGTCTTATAGCAAATTTAACGATTTACAAAAAAGTCTTCTGTGATTTTTCGCTAATTCGAGTGGTTCAAAAGTTAAAATTAACTAGAACTTTGATTTTGATCTCGAATAACTTTTGAACTAGTCAAGTTAGCGAAAATTCACAAAAGACGTTTTGTGTAGAGCGTTAAATTTGCTATAAGACTTATTATTTGAGATATGATCTGTTCATTAGTTCATGAGGTAAAAAATTCCAAAGTAATAACAGAACTTTTCCTAGATTATTTCCATTTAAAACTTTAGCTATCGGGGGGGCCGGGTTAATATTCAAAATAAGAGCTAAAATTTGGTATAAATTTTTTTTTATAGATTTGGAACCGATTTAGGACTGTCGTGAAAAAAAATTCGAAAATACCCGAAATAAGGGCTACCCTAGTATATACATTATTCAAAAATATTACTTTTGTTATTAAATATGTAATGTTTTGTTCCCAAAAAAATTGCTTTTAAAATTTTTATGTATAATTAGTACATAGTAATTCAATTGAAATTTTTTTCAAATTCGCACGACGCCTAGTCTACGAAATTTGTTTTTATTTTTGCGTTGTTTTTGAGCTATACTTTTTTGTTGGTGCGTTCTGCTTATTATTATTATCAGTCGGTTAATGTGATCATTTTGTATGGGTCCCAAAATGATCACATTAAGCGGCGTCCACTGTACATAATGCTTTCAATCAAATTTAATTTTAAAATTTATTAAAAAAGTTATTTGCCTAAAATCAATCAAAAATGCTTAAAATCGTTTTCAAAGATATAAGAATAACAGTTTTGTTTTCTCCGAAAGAAAAAATCAATCTATTTTGAATTTCGTTGATATTTTTTTATTTAACATTCTACCTTCTTTTCTCGCTCTTATAATTTCAAAAATTCAAAACAAGGATAGGGGTAGTGTAGATGTTGGTCAAAAGCACGATTCACAATAATTTAGATCAATAAAATAGACGAATAATAAGTTAAAGAATTTCAATCGTTCCCTCTCACACGTACTGACGAATTTGTCGTATCTTTTCGCTCTCTTCCACTCATTGCTATGGTAAATTTTATTTTTTCGAACATAAAATCTATATCGACTAAATTAAATTAAATTTTTTGATCCAAATGAGCAAATCATAAAGTACACAAATGTAATAAATACGAAGATGTGCGCATTCGAGCGAAAAGTGGCACATTTCCGAGCGAGGGAGGCAAATGAAGCGCGACGCGGAGCGGCGCGCTTCATTTTCCCGAGATCGGAATGTGCCACTTTGAGCTCGAATGTGCGCACCCGACTTTAAGACCAATTCACAATAATTAATTTATTTAAAATTTATTTCAGCCTTTTGATTAAAAGTTACAGAACCAAATGCCTATTTTAAATAGTTTTAATTTTTGGCAATTTTTAGACTTTTAATGTTTGTAAAAGATGGCGCAATTTCGGCGATTTCCCGCTAGCGCAACCTAACTAGATAGTAAATTTTACTTCCGACGTTGCCAAATACACAAAAATAAAATAAATAAAACAAACATAATCCTTGTCGGCTGGTGCTCACGATCTATCAGTGCAATTGTTTAAAAAAATATAATTCAATATTTAAAACAAGAAAATTAACATTGCGGCGATTGCCCGCGACGCGACCAACGAAGGCTTAATTAGTTTTAATGTATAATGCAATCGATAAACAATTTATTGTAGGTTTGGAGAATTTTTGTAATGACGTCGAATTTATGTTAAATCGCAAAATGGGATTCTATTGGAAATTCTGTTGGGGCCTTATCACGCCGTTCGTGCTGATCTCGATCTTTTTATACTTCTTACTGACGATGGAGAAGTTAAAAAGTGGAGCCTACGACATCCCAGATCTTGCTTTGAGTGAGTAATTTATTGGTTTTTAATTTTTAAGCAAACGGAGTCGTAATAATTTTTTTTAAACTCCCATCGCTCTTAAGTTCCAGAATATTGATAAGAACCAACCCTCGACCGGAAAATAGTTATGAAAAGAACTCACCCAACATATCACAAAGCGTTGGCTGATTTTTTCGAAAATAATACACAATTTATTAGAAGCGACGATGTTAACAGTTAACAGTTAAAATTCGTAAAAGGGGCATCCCTTAAAAACACAACAAAATCAAGAATAAAAGAACGCTCTTTGTTTCTTAACCCGACCCCGGACACGCAAATACTAAATCGCTTTAAAAATGTAGAAAGTTTTGCAAATAGCGGAAACCGATATCCATATCTTTTGGCCGAAAGGCTACATACGTTTGTTTACGAGCGATATCAGTAGAGCATCCGGCTAATGCAAAACTTAGTCATTTGCACCTTGAAATTGTTTTCCAAATTAAAAAATCAATAAACGTTTAAAATAATAGAAAGTAGAAGCAACAACGACAAAGGCTTTAATAAACGCATCCAGGGGCGTACCCAGAACTTGGGCAAAGAGGCTACAGTTACTGTTTTTAGGTTACCATAATTTTTCTTCAATTTTTTTTATTAACGAATTGAACGCGTAATAGATTTTTGTTTAATTATTGTGGGGTGTGGCCCTGATGGTAAAAATTCGGTTTTTAATTTTGGATAAAACTATTTTAGAAATTGAATAAATATTTGTGAATAGTACGCATTCTAGTTTAAAATAGCATACTTAAATTGCGAAAAAATTGTAATAGATTTAATTTTATGAAATTAAAAAAAGAGAATATAGGCAAATACAATAAATATAAAAAATGTGTACCTTCAAGAGAGAATATTTTGATATTTTTTTTAAATAACTATTTTCATTTTACAATTTGTAGCAATTTTCTGTTCTCTACCAAAAATTAAATGTTGATTGTGTGTTGTAATCAAACACTCAAAAAATCCACAAATCATTTTTTTAAAATTAAATTATTGTAGCGAATAGACAACCAAGATTGTATTTAGTTTCCAAAATGTAAGACAAAAGGACCATAATGAACGATAGTCTTTTCATACAGAGTTAAATAAAAATAAATATTTTTTCACACACTCTCTCTCTCTGTAAAGTATCGATAAAAAAATAGTTTAATTTGTGGTCGCGAAAGAAAATGCAAATAAAAGTGATAAACAAAAGAAACATAATAGAATTATATTATTTTAATTTCGCCAAAAAAATTAAATTAAATTAAATTAAATTTAACCTTTCAGCGCTTCTAGAAAGTGGTTTTCCAAAATATCATATTAACGATTGGCAGTTTGAATAAAAGATAGAGCAAGAAATAAACGAATTGAATAATGATTTCAATAGGCAACAAGCGATTTATTTTGAAAATAGACAGAGTGGAAAACTTAGGTTTGTAATATTAGAGAATGCATTCAGCATAATACATTTTGATGTACTCTTCTTCACACCCTCATTAAAATCAAAAAATTAATTTTACATGATTTTTTTTAAATACAATTCTTAAATTGATTTATACTTTATATAAATAGGAATTCTGCAGGTGACTTAAAAATAAGAGGTTACAAATTAAGACCGAAATTATTACAGTAATAACAATCAGTGGCGTGCCCACAATCCTTTTTTGCTTTTTTACTTTAAATAAGTATCCACATATATTCTACAATTTTTTATTAACGAATTGACTGTGGAGTTGACTTGTATTTAATTAAGAGGGAGCCGCAGCTCTTATTGTAAAAAATAGTTTTTAATTTATAATTAAAACTTCTATGAAAAGTAAATTAATTATGGTGAATCGTGGTCAAAGCCGAATTATTATACCTATTATATTTACATATACAGCCAACTCGCAATATAACGAATTTCAAGGGACCAAAAAAAAAGTTCGTTATACCGAAATTCGCTACGATAGAAATATAAACTAACAAAATTCAATATATATATGATATTAAAAAATTAAACCAATACACAACAAATTCGATGTCTTTTAATAAAATTAACAATATAACGCATAAATATATGTCAAATTTGCTAATAAAAAGCGGAGAAACAACTTTAATTTAAAAAAAACATTTAATGCTGGCTCAAAGCCTGTTAGTATGATACTTAAATAAAATTTCATTTACTTACAACTATGTAAGAAGGGTTTGAAATAGAAGGTATTGCATTAACAAAAATTATTAGACTTTGGTCAAAGAAAATTGCGTTATATCGAGAGAATCAATAAAAACCTTTAAAATAATAGAGTGTAAAAGCAACAATGACAAAAACTTTAATAAAAACATCCAGTGGCGTACCCAGACCTTTAAAAATATTTAGAAGAGCAAAATATAAAGTAAACAAATCTAATAAATACGAGGTTGTGCGCATTCGAGCGAAAAGTGGCACATTTCCGAGCGAGGGATGCAAATGAAGCGCGACGCGGAGCGGCGCGCTTCATTTTCCCGAGATCGGAATGTGCCACTTTGAGCTCGAATGTGCACACTCGGTGTTAAGCATGATTCACAATAATTTAAGCCGATAAATTAGACGAGAAATCAGTAGAATAATTTTAATCGTTCCCTCTCACTCCCATTGACGAGATAGTCGTATCTTTTCGCTCCCTTCCACTCATTGCTATAGTAAAAACGGTTTTCAAACGTAAAATCGATATTTACTAAAATAGATAAATTCAATAAATAGGAGGATGTGCGCATTCGAGCGAAAAGTGGCACATTTCCGAGCGAGGGAGGCAAATGAAGCGCGACGCGGAGCGGCGCGCTTCATTTTCCCGAGATCGGAATGTGCCACTTTGAGCTCGAATGTGCACACTCGGTGTTAAGCATGATTCACAATAATTTAAGCCGATAAATTAGACGAGAAATCAGTAGAATAATTTTAATCGTTCCCTCTCACTCCCATTGACGAGATAGTCGTATCTTTTCGCTCCCTTCCACTCATTGCTATAGTAAAAACGGTTTTCAAACGTAAAATCGATATTTACTAAAATAGATAAATTCAATAAATAGGAGGATGTGCGCATTCGAGGCGAAAAGTGGCACATTTCCGAGCGGGGGAGCAAATGAAGCGCGACGCGGGCGGCGCGCTTCATTTTCCCGAGATCGGAATGTGCCACTTTGAGCTCGAATGTGCACACTCGGTGTTAAGCATGATTCACAATAATTTAAGCCAATAAATTAGACGAGAAATCAGTAGAATAATTTTAATCGTTCCCTCTCACTCCCATTGACGAGATAGTCGTATCTTTTCGCTCCCTTCCACTCATTGCTATAGTAAAAACGGTTTTCAAACGTAAAATCGATATTTACTAAAATAGATAAATTCAATAAATAGGAGGATGTGCGCATTCGAGCGAAAAGTGGCACATTTCCGAGCGAGGGAGGCAAATGAAGCGCGACGCGGAGCGGCGCGCTTCATTTTCCCGAGATCGGAATGTGCCACTTTGAGCTCGAATGTGCACACTCGGCTTTAAGCACCATTCACAATAAATTAATATACATTCTAAAAAGTGAAAATTAAAAATAACAGGACCGTATTTGTACCGGACGTCTCCGATTTAGTCCTTTCAACCGAAATTATTTTAAAATAAATTTTTTTTAAAGCGACTAATTTTTTTTTTATTTTAGATTGTGGTTGGTGCCTTATGGCTTTTGGAATTTTACAGCCGTTCATTTGGTGGTCGATTTATTTATACAGAAAACGAGGACTCGGTTTGAAAAAGGTAAAACTAGAATTACATACTTTTGTTAATTTCTTCGTGTATTAATTTTTGATTTGATAGGCTTTCAAGGAGTCCTTGAGCTTCAAATCCTGGCGACCGAGCGATCCCAATAAATACGACGAATGGAAGAAATTTAAAATCGAACGGATCGCCGAAGAAGAAGCTAAAGAGATATCGTGGATCGAACGAAAAATATTTTTTTTGTTCGGAAAATAATAGGAAATTTATTTAGGCTGTTGATAAATTTTTTTAGACTAATAAATGTTTTTGAAAACGAAAAAAAATTAATTAATTAAAAAGATATGTGGTCTATTAAAAGAAAATAATAAGTGACGGTTATACAACAGAAAAAAAAATAGACCAATTAAATTTAATGTTTTAAAACTTAATTTTTATCCCACACAGCGCATCAAAACACATTTTAATTAAAACCATTAAAAAAAACCGCCCTTTCGGCCGTAAAGCAATTATTATTAAGGATTAAAAAAATTCAATTTTTTAATTTTATGGAAATGCCATACAACTTATGCAATAAATCAGTCAACTAAAATTGACGCTTTTGCCCCAAAGCAAACAGCCCTTCTCCCAAACAAGCGACCGATCTTTTCGAAAGCCGAAATTAATATTTAAAGCTTTAATATTTCGATCAAAGTTATCAGAACGGCAAATAAAAGGATTAAGCCAAAATCCACCTCCCTTAAAACATGACATAAAAGAAGCTCTAATAAAAATTTCACTTTTTAAAGCTTTCCAATAACAAACGAGCCCGCTATTCGCAACGAAACATTTTCAGAATTAAATTTTGCGTACGCGCCACGCATCTAATCCGACCCAAAGTTTTAGAAATTTTCAATTTTCATGTATATTTAACGCAAAGTAGGTACGTACGAGGGCGGTTCAGAAAATAACCGAACTTTATTATTAGTTTTACAGTTTATTGTTCCTCGACCCCTTCAACGTGCTCCACTGCCCCTATTGGCACTCTTTTCCCAGCGGTGTTTCTATTTTGCGAAGCACTTATTCAAAAGGTTCGGTTATTTTTCGAACACACCTCGTATACACCTTATTACTTAACGTGCTATCTTAAAATCTGTGCACAGGCTTAATTGTAATTCAAATCTGCGATTAAAAACACGACAAAAGTAATTTAGAAACGAATAAAACGCAAAGAAATATGCGAATTGCGTAATTATGTGTTTTACGTAAGATTTTATGTGTAAAAAAAATCCGCGATGCAATTTTGATAGATGCATCGCGGATGTGTGTATTTATTCCTTCATAAAAGTACAAACGATTTGGTGTTGTAATTTAATTTCCTAAAAGAGTTGTCAACATTTGATAGGGCTATTGCAGATTAAAATTTTTATGTGATAATTCGTTAGATGGTTGTTAACATTGTGTTTTGCATCGATGACTTTATTAATAGACTGTTATTTTTTCTTGCTAAATAAATGTAAGGGTCATAATTTTCTATTTGCAAGGTTATTTCTATTTGATGAGCTGCAATTTACTTTTTAAGGACTTTTTCTAAACAAACACAATATATGCTTATTGAGAATTGTATGAAATTACTATTTTGATTTAAAATTAATTTTTTTGTTAAAATAAAAAAGCATTGAGCTATAACCTCATTTTTAAAGGACTTTTTGTTAATTTGAAACCTAATAAATACAATTAAGAGAAGAATAGAAAACAATTTAAAGATTGCAAAGAAAAACCTTTAAATGGACATCTATATTAAATATTTTTAATTTTAAATTGAGCGGGACTTAAATCTGAAATCTTATTGGCGTAATAATAACGTAACTATAGTTACCATATAAACGAGCCAATCCAAATTATTAGTTAGAGCGCCAAATTTAAATGGTAGAACAACCCATAAACAACGACTAATTTTTAATTTTTTAATTAAAAAAAATGATGTTTATTTAAAATCTTGTAAAATATTTGAAAGAAAAAACAGGTTTTATTCTGGGTTTAAGCTTCCTTAAAGCAATTCTAATCTCGTTTCCTCTTCGCAAATTTTTAAAACAAAAAGAAATTAAAATTAATAAAATACTTATTAGATAAGATTGTCTTAGGAAATTAAAAATTTGTTTCTCGGGTAGATTAAGTTGCTTTCATTCTGTTTACTTGGACTTGAAATAAATCTACTTTTAAGAAGTCTTAAGAACTCTTTGCAATTAATGATTTTGATTAAATTATTAAATTTAATAAAATACAAATTTTATTTTTATTTGAAAAAAATTAGAAAATCTATTTTTAAATTGCCATTTAATCATTTCCAAATAGCAACGCTTAAATAATGCTTTAATGATCGTTAAATATTTGTATCTAAATTAATTTCGCGGGATTACGTTTATTGGGTTAATTCTCCTTAAAACTTAGGAAAAATTTGATTTTCTTTAAATAAGCACGTGTTTACACATGTTGTATTTATTAAATTATTCCAACTATTTGTAAGGAACGCCTTTTCTGGCCTTAAAAATTTTTTAATAAGAGTTTGAATTGTTAACTTGTATTAGGTATCAAACTAAAGGTACGTGTTACAAATTACATATGTCTTTGTAAACTGAGAAGTGTAGCAAAATGTCACCCGACACTCAGCATCTTAGAAATTTAAGAGAGATTTATTCTAAGCAAACGTACTTCATGAAATGTGTATGTAAGTAAAGCCTTGTTCTAATTTTACGACCTTACAAGTGGTACATGTTTCAAAAGTTTTAGTTTGTGCATTAAATTTTCTTATTGTCGCTAATTATGTTGGATGTTCTATGTAAATTATTACTTCTCGAATGAATTTCATTAAAAGTCTTACTAATCAAGGCTGAACTCGTTTTTAATAAGCATTAAATTTGATTTGGTTCCGGTCGTTGTGGCAATTTAAAAATGTTTAGTAATAATCGATTTCTAATTGTTACGAGAATTAGAAGTAAAAATGAAAAAGTTTGAATTGATTTAGAGCTAATAATTCGTAATATTATATGTTTTGACTTTTGACATTTTTTTGGGGCGTTTAGCGTGAAAGTTTAGCAGGCAACGGTAGTTGCGCGCGCACTGCTAACTAAAATTCTACACTATGAAGTTAGTCGCCCAAGAAAGTAAATTAATTATTGTGAATCGTGCTTAAAACCGAGTGCGCGCATTCGAGCTCAAAGTGGCACATTCCGATCTCGGGAAAATGAAGCGCGCCGCTCCGCGTCGCGCTTCATTTGCTTCCCTCGCTCGGCAATGTGCCACTTTTCGCTCGAATGCGCACATCTTCGTATTTATTAGATATGTCTACCTTATCCTTCGCCCGCTCAGATCAAAAAATTTAATTTAACTTTGTCAATATCGATTTTATGTTTGAAAAACAAATTTACCATAGCAATGAGTGGAAGGGAGCGAAAAGATACGACAAATTTGTCAGTGCGAGTGAGAGGGAACGATTATAATTATTTAAACTTATTTTTCGTCTAATTTATTGACCTAAATTATTGTGAATCGTGCTTAAAACCGAGTGCACATTCGAGCTCAAAGTGGCACATTCCGATCTCGGGAAAATGAAGCGCGCCGCTCCGCGTCGCGCTTCATTTGCTTCCCTCGCTCGGCAATGTGCCACTTTTCGCTCGAATGCGCACATCTTCGTATTTATTAGATATGTCTACCTTATCCTTCGCCCGCTCAGATCAAAAAATTTAATTTAACTTTGTCAATATCGATTTTATGTTTGAAAAACAAATTTACCATAGCAATGAGTGGAAGGGAGCGAAAAGATACGACAAATTTGTCAGTGCAGTGAGAGGAACGATTATAATTATTTAAACTTATTTTTCGTCTAATTTATTGACCTAAATTATTGTGAATCGCGCTTAAAACCGAGTGTGCACATTCGAGCTCAAAGTGGCACATTTCGATCTCGGGAAAATGAAGCGCGCCGCTCCGCGTCGCGCTTCATTTGCATCCCTCGCTCGGAAATGTGCCACTTTTCGCTCGAATGCGCACATCTTCGATTTATTAGATATGTCTACCTTATCCTTCGCCCGCTCAGATCAAAAATTTAATTTAACTTTGTCAATATCGATTTTATGTTTGAAAACAAATTTACCATAGCAATGAGTGGAAGGAGCGAAAAGATACGACAAATTTGTCAGTGCGAGTGAGAGGGAACGATTAAAATTATTTAAACTTATTTTTCGTCTAATTTATTGACCTAAATTATTGTGAATCGTGCTTAAAACCGAGTGCGCACATTCGAGCTCAAAGTGGCACATTCCGATCTCGGGAAAATGAAGCGCGCCGCTCCGCGTCGCGCTTCATTTGCTTCCCTCGCTCGGCAATGTGCCACTTTTCGCTCGAATGCGCACATCTTCGTATTTATTAGATATGTCTACCTTATCCTTCGCCCGCTCAGATCAAAAAATTTAATTTAACTTTGTCAATATCGATTTTATGTTTGAAAAACAAATTTACCATAGCAATGAGTGGAAGGGAGCGAAAAGATACGACAAATTTGTCAGTGCGAGTGAGAGGGAACGATTATAATTATTTAAACTTATTTTTCGTCTAATTTATTGACCTAAATTATTGTGAATCGCGCTTAAAACCGAGTGTGCACATTCGAGCTCAAAGTGGCACATTTCGATCTCGGGAAAATGAAGCGCGCCGCTCCGCGTCGCGCTTCATTTGCATCCCTCGCTCGGAAATGTGCCACTTTTCGCTCGAATGCGCACATTTTCGTATTTATTAGATATGTCTACCTTATCCTTCGCCCGCTCAGATCAAAAAATTTAATTTAACTTTGTCAATATCGATTTTATGTTTGAAAAACAAATTTACCATAGAAATGAGTGGAAGGGAGCGAAAAGATACGACAAATTTATCAGTGCGAGTGAGAGAGAACGATTAAAATTATTTAAACTTATTTTTCGTCTAATTTATTGATCTAAATTATTGTGAATCGTGCTTAAAACCGAGTGCGCACATTCGAGCTCAAAGTGGCACATTCCGATCTCGGGAAAATGAAGCGCGCCGCTCCGCGTCGCGCTTCATTTGCTTCCCTCGCTCGGCAATGTGCCACTTTTCGCTCGAATGCGCACATCTTCGTATTTATTAGATATGTCTACCTTATCCTTCGCCCGCTCAGATCAAAAAATTTAATTTAACTTTGTCAATATCGATTTTATGTTTGAAAAACAAATTTACCATAGCAATGAGTGGAAGAGGGCGAAAATATACGACGATTTCGTGTTCAACTAATGTTTCGTCTAATTTATTGACCTAAATTATTGCGAATCGTGCTTAAAACCGAGTGTGCACATTCGAGCTCAAAGTGGCACATTCCGATCTCGGGAAAATGAAGCGCGCCGCTCCGCGTCGCGCTTCATTTGCCTCCCTCGCTCGGAAATGTGCCACTTTTCGCTCGAATGCGCACATCTTCGTATTTTATCAATTTGTTTACCCACATTAAGTTTTGAATTTAAAAAGAAAGGACTAATGGTCTCAAATTAAACGACGTATGTGCACGTTCGAGCGAAAAGTGCAAATTTTTCGGAGACCAAATAGCATACTTGAGTTTTAACCAAAATCTACAATATACAAGATTTACAACAATAAGAATGCAAAAAATTTTCAAGAATAAAAGCTATTTAAAATATACATCTTTGCTATACAAAATGTGTACTTTTAGTTATTTTTAAGACAATTCATGGGATGCCAAAAAAACAGGATTCTTCCTATTTTTATGCATACAAAAAGTAATTCATCTAAAATACTCCTAAACTTCGTTTTACAGCAAAGATAGTTGCCCCAGAAATCGAAAAAAAACAAAATGTGCATAATTCAGTCATTTAATTCAATGTAAAAGAAAAGTATATAAAGAATATACATTTTTACGAATTAGATATTGTTACCTACTTTTGTATCATAGAAACATACAATTTTTTTTGATAAAAGAATGTATTAAAAAAAAAGTTACAATTGTTTTACATTGCAAAATTAATTAATTTCTAAAAGTAAATGACCAATTTATACACATTGTGCTTTGTTTCAGATTTACACGGTTTACCATATAAAAAATTATGATTTGGATTTTCCGTTTTATCTGGAACCCATTTAGTGTGTAAATCGAAAATAGATGTTAAAATTAGATTATGAAAAGGAGGCACATAACATATAGTTTGAAAACCACTGATCTACCTATACACAGAGACACGTTACCCCACATAATAAATGTTTATATTTAATTTAGTTACACTAAAGAAGTATAACTTCTAAGGCACGTACATAAGTACATGGACTGGTTATTTTATTTAAGTGTAACAATTTTTATGTACCTAATAAAAATTGGACACCCTTAAACTTACATGCAAATCCTGCAATAATTCTTTCTTTCATTAAAAATAGTTCATATCTATTTGGTACTGGATTAAAAAAAATACAAGAAAACATAATGAACTATCCAATAACAACATATATGAAATTCACTTCTGAAGGGTTCATAAAAATATTTTAATTAATAAGCAAAACTAGTAAATTTGATGTTAGTACACCCCCGGGATTTTGTTAAAAAAACGCTATATATTTTTTAATTTTTTTGGATGCCGTTATATTATTTATAATTAATAATGTTTTTTGTTCAATTAATTTCTGAAGGTTTCCTTACTAGAGTTGCTGAACCGGGAATTTTGGTAAAATATTTAGTCTCGCGATTTTGTATAATTATTGTTATTTTTGTTAAGGGTGTCCCAGTTAATTTTTGTATAGCATGTAATACAAAATTTAATAAAGATCAAATTAATTACTTATAAAGCAATGTAGTTTATTTTTATTCATTTTTTACGTCATTCTTTTAAATTTATTGAACCTCGAGAATTCCCGGGAATGCCCGAAACGGTTGTCTAGTGTCCCGGGAATCAAAAAATAAAAATGTCGGGGTCGAGCAACCCTATGCCTTAGGCCTTTTTAACTAATGCGAAAGCTAAGTCAATGTGATTAGGGTACACTCTTGGAATTTTGATAGACCGAATCTTAATTTAGCTTCAAAATGAGAATTTTACATAAAAATATGAATTTTGATTAAAATATTTTGCCAAAACAACGTTAATAACAATATCGTCAATATTCTTATCAAAACTATTTAAAATAACCGGTGCGTGTACCTTGATACGCGCGTTAGAAGTTATACTTCTTTGACGTAACTAAATTCAATATAACCACGCGTAAAATTAATTTAATAAATACGATGATGTGCGCATTCGAGCGAAAAGTGGCACATTTCCGAGCGAGGGAGGCAAATGAAGCGCGACGCGGAGCGGCGCGCTTCATTTTCCCGAGATCGGAATGTGCCACTTTGAGCTCGAATGTGCACACTCGGTTTTAAGCATGATTCACAATGGATTAAACCAATAAATTTGTTGAATAATTTTAATCATTCCCTCTCACTCGTACTGACAAGATTATCCTATCTTTTCGCTCGCTCCCACTCATTGCTATGGTAAAAAATCGTTTTTAGACATAAAATCGATATTTACTGAATTAAATTAAAATATTTAGCTTGAAAGAGCCGAAGAAGTATAACTTCAAAAATTGATAACTCAAAAAATCAAAGAAATGTTTTGATGTGGCTTCAATCTTTGGAATTCAAAGATTTATTTTTACATTAGAATAATATTTTTGATAAGAAAACCCTCAAAATTCCATTAATTAAATGCGTTAAAAGTGAATTGCATTTTCGAAGAACACGTTTACACTAACAAAAATTAATTAACAAATTTCGTCCTTGAAAGACGCAAATTTGAAAGACCAATAACTAACTTCGTAACCCACTTTTATGCCAAAGTTTTGATTTTAATTTTTTTTTCTTCGTCTTCGAACGCAAAATTCGGACGTTGATAAATATGCGCAAAAATTAAACGAGGAATTCGTTACGTAAACCCACTTCGATCTCGTTATATTAGATTTTTTTTTTAAAGACAATTAAACTAGCAATTTCTCTGCTTGGGCGGCGCAGATATGTATATTTCAAAACCTTGCTTTCGTATTTTTTTTTATTGAATAAAAGCCAAAAGGAGAAAGGCGCTTACAAAATCGATTTTCCGAGAAAAACTCTATTCTAAAACAAATTCGTCGAAAATAAATAAAAAAATTGAGCAACTTTGCCGTAGCTAATCTCGTCGCCTTTAATTTTTTATTTCCGGATTTAAGTGTTTTAACAAATAAATTTCAAGTTTAATGTCGACGTTTTTTTGCTCACGCAAATTTAGCACAAAAAGGCCCAAATTGGGCGGCCTTTCCTTCGACCGAACTCGAGCTGAATTTTAAGATCGGTCATCGCTGTTAAATTTGCAGAAGGAATTCCCCGATAGATACGCACTAAAAAGGTACAAAAAGAAAATTCAAAGTTACGAGGGGAATTTTAGCGCAGAAAGATGTTTGCGGTCTTGTTCGGAAAATCCTGCAGACGTCCTTCCATTTTCCATACAATAGTACAGAAAATAATTTATTTATATATGTAAGGATAAAGTAAATAAACGTGCAATATCGCTTTTACTATTGTTGAAAATGATTATTTTTTGATTTCGCATAAAAAGAGCAAAACTAATTAATTTTTGCTAAGTAAATTTGGTCTTTGGGAAATTACAATAGTTGCCGTGTTTTTTTTTTTTTTGAAATAATAGAAATACGTTTGAGACTTTAGTTAACTTTTATCATCTTTAAAACAATAAGATAAGAAATAAATTAAATATGTCAATGCTTAACAAACAAAGAATTAAGTTGGATGTGCTTTATCTCTCCTAATCTTGCTTTATGTCTTAATCCTTAATAAGGATTACCGTTGGCTTGTGCTTGTTTGAAAGTGAAAGGCTAATCTTGTTTTTTTTACTAATTTTATCCCTTTTTTTTTATTAAAAAAAGGGTGATATATTTGAGGGTTGTGGCGAAGACTCTTAGAACGTTTTTAAAACCAAATATGGCACTTTAAGGAAGAAGCAATTAATTTAAATGAATCGATTCAAACCAAGAAATAAAAGTAAACTAAAGTCCCTAAACATTTAAAAATTTTAATCGAAAAACGAATAATTAAAGTTTATTAAAATTTTATTTACAAATTAGTTAATTACTATATTTCTTGTTAAAACTGTCCAAAACTTGCCTATCTTTTCGAAAATTTTTAAAAATTATGCCGATTGAGATTTTTCAGGCGCCGTTGCGCAAATAAGCAAATAAAATTTTTGAGAAAACAAACATTGAAAAGCTCAATATGTGCCACTACAAAGATATTTGATTAAAAAATTTATACCCAATTATTATTTCTTTAAATATTTTTGTTTTTTTTTTTAAATGAAAATATCAGAAATCTATTAAACAACTAATTTAAAAAACGAAAATTTTTTATAAAATAAATTAAAAAAAATAATTAAATGATTTAAAATTTTAAAACTTTGAAAGCTATAAAGTAAAAGATTTTATATTCTAAGGTTTTTTTCAACAAATATTAAAAAAAATTTAATTTTTCAAAATAATATCACAAGGAACTCGAAATAAAAATTTCCAAAATTACTAACATAAATAATAGCAGCAAACCGAGGACATAAGGGGGAAATATAATTCATCCAAATAGAAATTAAAAAACTACCTTCTTTTTTTAAACAAAATTTAATTTTTATTTTTAAGCAGGGGTGCGCTTCTCTAGAGAGTCGTGGAGTACTGCAAAAGACCCCGAAAAGTGTGTCAATTATAACGGACGGAATTGTAACATTTGTTTGTACACCAGGAAAAAAAAATTAAATGCAAAAAAAGATTAATTTAAAAATTAAGAAATTTAGACTCTAAGCTAAAAGCGAAAAAAAACAACTAAAACAAATACCGTCAGAACTTAAAATAATAAAATTGATGAAGATATAGATGATGGAAACGAAGACGACAACGATGGTAATGTTTGTTTTAAAGATTATAAGAGCAAGAGTTCGGATGATTGGTTGCCATGTAGACTGCCATAAATGGGCCCAGTTGTGCCAAAAAATGGTCCATCTTTTGTGTGTTTAAATTGTTCGTCGGAATAACTGACACTGTGTTTAATTATTGTTACAATTAACACTCTTGGTGTAACAATTGTTACGCTACCCCTTGATCTCAAATATTATTTAGTTTCTTGTTCTATTATATATTTTATTATTATAGGGTATAACGTCCAGTGAATGACCGATTATATAAAGAAATAGTGTATCAATATACCCATAAAGGATATGGCAAAAGCAAGGTGTATTTAGAAGAGGACATGAACCTCTTCTGCGATTAAGGGAAAGAAGAGATTCAAGGCTCGCGTGGGCAGGGTCGCATCCCTGAAGTAGATCAGCCCTCCGCCGGGATCGCAGAAGGTATCTACCCGCTACCCAAAAAATTAACTCTGAAGCGTATAAAATGAAGAGTCCAGTCAATAAACGCTTTTGTCTAAAGAATGACCGAATATAGCGTAGTGAATGACCGAAACGGTCATTCGCTGGTAGGTGGTCACAGACTGGACGATTTGCCCTATAAATGCATAAATGTTACAAACGAATTTTTTTGTTACTGTTAACACACCTCTTCGCTAAAACTTTTTACGTAGCCAAAATCAATCTATTTCAGTGCGCACTTTTAACGTAATTTTATTGATTTTCAATAATGGATCAAATTCGATAAGAAAATTTCAAAAACTCCACCACTTAAAAATAACACTAAATTCTAATCTGGTTCCACCTTAAAATTAGACTAAAACCTCCACTAAGCCCAATATTTGCCCATTATTGAGAAATTAAACCGATAAGAGATTTTACGAAATATTTTTAGTGCCCCACGACGCCTTATCTTAAAACTACGATTAACTTTAAGCAAACATTCGTAAAGAAAAACAAGTACGATGTAAGTTTTTGCGTGCGTGGCAGCATTTATGCACTTTTGCAAAAATGCAAATTCGGCGATCGGATCGAACCCGCTGCAATCGATCAAATTTCAAGTGCGGCGTGCTCGAGCCGGGGGCCCCCCCACCCCACTCGTTCGCGTTTTTTGATCGTAGACAAATTAGCAAATGGGATATAACTTTTATCTTTAGAGGTAATAATAACACTCCTGCATGTCAGGTATGACAGCTAACTGCAGTCCGAATAGTTGTTTTTGGTCCTTCAACTTAGACAGACGGAAATATGAGTTATCCAGAGGTGCGTTGGTTTGATTTTTTTTTTGCGTCGACATCGACCGAAACGTGAAAGTGGTGGCCTCGCCGAAGTTGCGAAAAATTTCAATTATATGCATTTCGTATTGTTATTTCGTTTTTAAACAAATTTAATTGTTCTTTTTTTTTTTGGTCGATTTTTAATAGTGCTGTTTTTAGAAATTTGGACTTGATAATCCGGTGTTTGAAGCTGAGAAAGGGGACTTGGATAAAAATCATGTGCAAGCAGAAGGGGTAAGTTTTACACAAAAAAATTGCTTCGATTTTTGCGATTTTTTATTGTGAAATTTCTTTAAATTTTTTAATAATTATTTAAAAAATTTTGTTTGTTTTTTTCTTTCAAAATCATTTTGGATTTATTTTAAAAGTAATTCGAAAAGTTTTGGGTTCGCAAAAATTACTTCGCAATTAATTAACAAATAAAATCCGACCAGTTCTCGAATAATAAGCATTAACGTCGTTAAAATTTAAATGATTTAATTTGTTGTATTATAATAATTGCGGTTTTTTTTTGTTACGTCGCTCATTCAAACAGATTTAGTAAAAAGTTCGCTATTTTCTCACAGTTTAAATATTTTCAGCGCAAATTCCTTCGTGCGCGATTGTTGTATTAATTTTATTGCAATTTAGTTTTAAAAAACAATTTTCTAATAAAAAGTTTGCGATAATAAGGCGCTTAAAATGTTTGTAAATATATCAACTACAAATAATTAAGGTCAAACGATTTTTTTTGCAAAAAATTAGAACCGAACGATTAACTTTCATTCTGGCACAGTTCGTTTTTAGTGTAATTAATTTTTAATTAAAATTACATAATTGCTTTAATTCTTTATGTAATGCTAACAATCCATCAAAAAGTTTGGTTAAGGTGCTCGCGTTTCATTTACGACATTTTGAAAACAAATTTTTTAAGACGGTTTTATTTTTGTGATGCAGCAAGGATCGAAGTGTTACGCACCGTACAAAATTAAAATTTTAAATTATGGATGTGTTTGAGGAAGCCCAATAGATCTTTTGGCATGTCATCGACATCGAAGGAATTTTGCGGCAGGTTTTTCGGCCTTGATTTTTGTAAATAGACGACGCGGAGGAGAAGGCACAATGCGATTTCGATGCACAATTTTGGGGAAATCCCCTTCGCTCGACTTGCCAAGGATTATTTGACTGGACCGCTTTCGAATGCCTTGCAACCGGTGCAAACCAGATGGATTGGTTTGTTGGGTCGGATCGAGACAAAGAAAAAAAAAAGATAAATATTTATTTGATTTTGTAATCAAGCGTAACGATGTTTTGTTGCATCGAGCGCCATTTCGATGTAAAAAAACTAGTAAACAAATTAATAAACTCAAAATAACCATTACAGTTGGTATGATACATTAATTTTGTTTATGAATTAATAAAAACATTATGGCAATTTGCTCATAAACTTTGTAAAGCTAACCACGAAGGAATAAAACGAGGAGTTTAGTAAATGACCGCGGTATAGCCCAGTGAATGACCGAATACTTGATTCACCTATTGAAAATGAGTAATTTAAAAAATTTTGTAAATTATTATTTAGCATTATGTTTTGATGTATCTTTGTGCAATTTTTTTATTAAAGTTGTTTTTGGTATTGTATAAATTACGGGTTTTGTTAGTACTTAAAAGATTACGTCTTTGAAGGCTTCAATACTATTGAAAATTCAGAAATTTACTATAGATGTCCAAACAGTGGTAGGGGCCCTTAAATGCTACGTTGTGGATTCCACGTTAAAACATTTCTCAGTGAATTTTTTTAAAGCCAGTAAAGGGTATTGTGAGGTTATGATAAAGAAATCCTTTTAGAGGTTTTTCAGAGTAACCATTAAAGGGCCTTTTAATTTTTGTCAAGAATTTTAGTTGCGGTAAATATTAAAGGACCTTTAAATGTTTCTTTGTGGACTCCATAGGAAGAAAAGTTCAAAATAAAATTATTGTATGCCTTATTTAGAAAATATAAAAATTATTTCTATTTACTGCAAGTTGTGAGGTTATCAATTAAATTAGTATTTTTTATTTGTTTTACACTTTACACTCAAACATAATACTTTTTTTGTCAGCCCTTATGGTAGCAATATGTTTACAAGTTTATAATTAATTCTTTCCTAAAAATTGATTGAATTATTGTGAATCGTGCTTAAAACCGAGTGTGCACATTCGAGCTCAAAGTGGCACATTCCGATCTCGGGAAAATGAAGCGCGCCGCTCCGCGTCGCGCTTCATTTGCCTCCCTCGCTCGGAAATGTGCCACTTTTCGCTCGAATTCGCACAACCCCGTATTTATTACATTTTTCTAATTTATTCTTCGCTCTTGCAAACTAAATATTTTAATTTAATTCGGTAAATATCAATTTTTTGATCGAAAAATAAATTTTTACTATAGCAGTGAGTGGGAGCGAGCGAAAAAATACGATAATCTTGTCGGTGTAAGTGAGATGGAACAATTATTAGACTAATTTATTATCCAAAATTATTGTAAATCGTGCTTAAAACCGAGTGTGCACATTCGAGCTCAAAGTGGCACATTCCGATCTCGGGAAAATGAAGCGCGCCGCTCCGCGTCGCGCTTCATTTGCCTCCCTCGCTCGGAAATGTGCCACTTTTCGCTCGAATGCGCACATTCTCGTATTTATTAGATTTGTCTATTTTATCCTTACCTCTTTCAAATTAAAAAATGTAATTCAGTTTGCTAAATATCGATTTTATGTTCGAGAAACGTATTTGCCATAGCAAATAAGTAAAAGGGAGCGAAAAGATACGATAATCACATCGGTGCAAGTAAGAGGGACCGATTAAAATTATTGAACTAATTTTTCGTTTAATTTATTATCCTAAATTGTTGTGAATCATCCTTAAAACCGAGTGTGCACATTCGAGCTCAAAGTGGCACATTCCGATCTCGGGAAAATGAAGCGCGCCGCTCCGCGTCGCGCTTCATTTGCCTCCCTCGCTCGGAAATGTGCCACTTTTCGCTCGAACGCGCACATCCTTGTATTCATTGGATTTGTCTATTTTATGTTTCGCTCTTTTAAATAAATTAAATTGAATTAAAAGTGCATTTTGATTATAATGCTTGAAAAACGTTTTTTGCTATAGCAATGAGCGGAAGAGAGCAAAAAGATACGACATTCGCGTAAGTACGAGCGAGAGAATATTATTAAAATTATTCAACAAATTTTTTTGTTGTGTTTTTTTTGTTAACAACTTTTATTTATATTTTCTTTCTCTGCATCAAATTAAATTGTTTCTCAATTTACATTTTACAAATATTATTTATTTGTTCACATTTTACTAAATATGGAAGGGCTATCGGCCTTAATGGTCTTTCTGCGTTTGCAATACTTTCAATATAATAGTTGTTTGTTTATTTTAATAATTTAATTTAAAAAAATTTTTGTTGATTTATTAAGTTTTTGATTACACATAATCAAAATTTAATTGAATGTTAAAGAAAAAGAAATCGATCATTAAAAATTGCAAAAAGAAAATAATTATTAAATAAAAATTTAAGAAATGGTTTTTAAAATACCACCCCGTGCAGAAATGTACTATGGATGTCCTAACAGTGGTAGAGGCCCCCTTTTTAGTTTGAAAAAAAAGTTTTGAAGTTATATACATATATCCTAACAGGTTTCTAAAAGCAAAAAAGGATTAATTATTTTTAATTTTAACAAATACAGAACTAACAATAGAATTCTTAGTTCTGTTGTCTTTTACCTCAGCTGGATTTTGCTTTATGTTTAACTAAGCTTTTGTAATATTCTAAAAAAAAATATTTTCTTATAATACACCAGGTAAAAAAAATAAATGTAAGGGTAAACTTTAAAGAATCTTATTACATTGCCCTTAAAGGCCCTCAATACATTTCCCTTAAAGGCCCACTTTTACGAAGCGTGACCATCCTTTTAGGGTCCCTTAAAGTGTAAGGAAATCTTTAAAGGGCCCTATTAAAACGCTGACACAATATCTGCACGGGATTTTGCAAACAGCAATATAAATTTAATTACTATAGCTATCCACATCATTATTACTTTTATTTCTTAAACGTCTTAAATGAAAAAAGGGACATACAAGATTGTATTAATAAATATATCATGAATGTAAATTAATTTTTATAATTATTAGAAACACTATTTTTTGTAACGGTCATTCACTGGTAAATGGTCGCAGACTGGGCAGTTTATCCTACATTAAATTGTAGTGTGCTGAATGCATTCTCTAATATTACAAATTCAAGTATTAGACTCTGCCTATTTTCAAAATAAATCTTTCTCTTATTTAAATTATTATTTTATCTATTTATTTGTTGCTCTATCGTTTATTCAAACTTTCAATCGTTAATAATCGATAAATACTAAAACGAAATTCGATAGATACACGCTTTAATCAAATTCGAAATATAAACCAGCTATTTTTATTAAAACAACTTACGTTGAAGTCGCAAAAAAGTAAAATTAGGTTAATAGTATAAAAACCAGCATTTATAAAAATTAAGCGCGGTGCGGTATTTTTCTAAATTTAGGAACGAAGGCACTAGTAAATAAGCACACACAATTATTGTCTATTTTTCAACGGTCTCGGTTTAATTGTCGTCTGACTTAATGCCACATTTCTTTTTTGTATGAGTTTTATGAAAAGACACTTAATTGATATTATTTTTGAAAGAAAAGAAGACTTCTTTTGTATTTTAATGGTTTTATAACTAACTAAAACAATTAGATAATTAAAAAAAGACAATTTTTAAGAGCAAGATTTGTAAGGCTAAAAATTAAAAATTAATTACTGAATTGCCATGCAGGACAATTGTTAGGAAGCCTATATTTTTAAAATCAAAAATTTGTGATACGAAATTGAAAAAACAATATGTCTCTTACAAGATTGTAGAAATATAAAATCGTGTTATTTTAATAAATAAAAATCTTGGCAGTGGCTTGTATTTTCGTTCCATTTTAAAACAAGCAATTTATTTTTTTGTATCGATGACCATCACAATTTAATTTTTGATGTCTTGAGTTCTCTTTCTTAAATTTTTGACATCATTTAGAAAAAGAAAAGAAAACGTAAACAATCGTAAAAATACAAAACACAGAGCACTTTTAATAAAACAAATTTTGCTTTCTTTTTATTCCAACAGGAAAACGCATTAAATCAAATCGAAAAGGAAGGACACGCAACATAGTTTGAAAACATATTTGCAACATTTCCATGATTTATTCGAATAGCAACGCGAGTTATTATTGCGAGTCCTAAGCCCTTACTAAAAAGGGATTAAAATTTATAGCCTTCCACTTAACGCGATAAAATAACAATACATTTTCGACAAATTACCGAAAACGGGATGCGTTTTTTATTAAATTAAACTTACACGAAATTTCGATACGTAGGTGGTCGAATTCCAAGCAAAGAAAAAGTTTAGAAAAAAAAGCACAAAACGGAATCTCGAATTTTTAGATTGCAGACGTTTTCCCATAGGAATTTTATCGAATCGAAAATACACAAATTAAAAAAGTTTGTTTTGCTTTCCATACGTTTATACGCAAAATGCTATTCGGCTTATTATTTTTTGTTATGACATATTTTCAATTCTTATAATTACTCTATTATTACTTATTAAAATAAATTTTTTCCATAAGAAATTCCGAAAAAAATTATAATAGATGTTTCGGCATGGAATCCGTTACTGTGGTATTTTAAAAACTATTTCTTAAATTTCTTTTTAACGATTATTTTCTTTTTGCAATTTCTATAAGTAGATCTATTTTTTTTTCTTTTACATTCAATTAAATTTTGATCTAGTGTAATCCGATAACCCTTCCATATTTAGTAAAACGTGAACAAATACATAATCGTTGTAAAATGTAAATCAAGACACAATTTAATTTGCTGCAGAGAAAGAAAATGTAAATAAAAGTTGTAAACAAAAAAAAACACAACAAAAAAATAAGTTGAATAATTTTAATAATTTTTTCTCACTAGTACTGACGCGAATGTCGTATCTTTTTGCTCTCTTCCACTCATTGCTAGGGTAAAAAACGTTTTTCGAGCATTATCCTCAAAATTCACTTTTAATTTAATTTTATTTATTTGAAAGAGAGAAACATAAAATAGGCAAATCCAATAAATACAAGGATGTGCGCGTTCGAGCGAAAAGTGGCACATTTCCGAGCGAGGGAGGCAAATGAAGCGCGACGCGGAGCGGCGCGCTTCATTTTCCCGAGATCGGAATGTGCCACTTTGAGCTCGAATGTGCACACTCGGTTTTAAGCACGATTTACAATAATAAATTAGTCAAATAATTGTTCCATCTCACTTATACTGACACGATTATCGTATCTTTTCGCTCGCTCCCACTCATTGCTATAGTAAAAATTTATTTTTCGATCAAAAATTGATATTTACCGAATTAAATTAAAATATTTGGTTTGCAAGAGCGAAGAATAAATTAGAAAAATGTAATAAATACGAGGTTGTGCGCATTCGAGCGAAAAGTGGCACATTTCCGAGCGAGGGAGGCAAATGAAGCGCGACGCGGAGCGGCGCGCTTCATTTTCCCGAGATCGGAATGTGCCACTTTGAGCTCGAATGTGCACACTCGGTTTTAAGCACGATTTACAATAATTTTGGATAATAAATTAGTCAAATAATTGTTCCATCTCACTTATACTGACACGATTGTCGTATCTTTTCGCTCGCTCCCACTCATTGCTATAGTAAAAATTTATTTTTCGATCAAAAATTGATATTTACCGAATTAAATTAAAATATTTGGTTTGCAAGAGCGAAGAATAAATTAGAAAAATGTAATAAATACGAGGTTGTGCGCATTCGAGCGAAAAGTGGCACATTTCCGAGCGAGGGAGGCAAATGAAGCGCGACGCGGGCGGCGCGCTTCATTCCGAGATCGGAATGTGCCACTTGAGCTCGAATGTGCACACTCGGTTTTAAGCACGATTTACAATATTTTGGATAATAAATTAGTCAAATAATTGTTCCATCTCACTTATACTGACACGATTTCGTATCTTTTCGCTCGCTCCCACTCATTGCTATAGAAAAAATTTATTTTCGATCAAAAATTGATATTTACCGAATTAAATTAAAATATTTGGTTTGCAAGAGCGAAGAATAAATTAGAAAAATGTAATAAATACGAGGTTGTGCGCATTCGAGCGAAAAGTGGCACATTTCCGAGCGAGGGAGGCAAATGAAGCGCGACGCGGGCGGCGCGCTTCATTTTCCAGATCGGAATGTGCCATTTGAGCTCGAATGCACACTCGTTTAAGCACGATTTACAATAATTTTGGATAATAAATTAGTCAAATAATTGTTCCATCTCACTTATACTGACACGATTGTCGTATCTTTTCGCTCGCTCCCACTCATTGCTATAGTAAAAATTTATTTTTCGATCAAAAAATTGATATTTACCGAATTAAATTAAAATATTTGGTTTGCAAGAGCGAAGAATAAATTAGAAAAATGTAATAAATACGAAGTTGTGCGCATTCGAGCGAAAAGTGGCACATTTCCGAGCGAGGGAGGCAAATGAAGCGCGACGCGGGCGGCGCGCTTCATTCCGAGATCGGAATGTGCCACTTTGAGCTCGAATGTGCACACTCGGTTTTAAGCACGATTTACAATAATTTTGGATAATAAATTAATCAAATAATTGTTCCATCTCACTTATACTGACACGATTGTCGTATCTTTTCGCTCGCTCCCACTCATTGCTATAGTAAAAATTTATTTTTTGATCAAAAATTGATATTTACCGAATTAAATTAAAATATTTGGTTTGCAAGAGCGAAGAATAAATTAGAAAAATGTAATGAATACGAGGTTGTGCGCATTCGAGCGAAAAGTGGCACATTTCCGAGCGAGGGAGGCAAATGAAGCGCGACGCGGAGCGGCGCGCTTCATTTTCCCGAGATCGGAATGTGCCACTTTGAGCTCGAATGCGCACACTCGGTTTTAGGCACAATTCACAATAATTCAATTAATTTTTAGAAAAGTATTAATTAAAAACTTTTAAACATATTGCTACCATAAGGGCTGCAGTCCACTGTAATTAAATAGAAATCAAGTGGAAACTCAATTCGTTAAAAAAAACAAATGGTGGAATTATTTAAAAAAACTATTGAAAATGGAAAATTATAACAAAGCCTGGGCAAAAATATAAGCCGTCATTTGTGACTTGAAAATGGCATAAAAATCAAATTATGTTATACAGGGTGTTTGCGATTAAATGTCAGAGCCAAAAACGAGTGATACAAATAATTTTTTAAAATTGTCTATTGTGTAATATTTTTTAATTTATGTGCGAGTTAAAAAAAATATTGATCTTTTTTGAAACACCCTGTTAATCACACTAATATTATAACTGCGGAAATGTGTTTGTTGGTTTGTCAATTAGTCCTTCCTTCTTTAAAGTGTTTTTCGCATTGAGATAGTTTATGGGTCGGAGAACGATATAGGCCAGTTTTGATCCGGGAAAAATGCATGGTCCTGCGGGATTCGAACTCAGGTCGCGTGGGCGAAGCCGCGGCTAACAGCTAAGAATTGCGGCGAGTAATTTCCATTTATTTAAAAAACCATAAATTGCACCCTCAATTTTCTAATATTGTTTTGAGCGCAATGGAACATAAGGTCGCGCAATTACAAAATTCAAAGAGGGGAAGGGAAATCTTGAGCAACAATTCCTTTCCAACTTCGAGCGCACTTCTGCCCAATTCATGAGCACGAAAAATGTTGAAGCGCCTTTCGCAAGACATGGACCGTTAAAAAAATAGGGCGGGACATAAAAAATCTACAAAAGACAAATAAATTTCGGCCCGATGAATGTTTGATGAAGCGAAACGGTTGCTTTCGTGGGAAGAAGGACGCCGCCACCGGTTCCCCGATATAGAAACTTAAGGGCGCTCGCTTAATTTTTAACAAACTCGTAACCGTTAATGAAGAATTCATTAGGCAAGCGACCCGGACCTCGAAATATCTAAATTTTCACGTCACGTACGTTTGCATTTGCTTTTCGCCGTTCGCGCGACGACGGTTTATTTGAATTTCGTCCGTCTTGAGCGTAAAAGAAGTCGTAACGGCGGGTCGTTTTTATTTTTCTGTTTTTTCGGTTTTTTTGTGTAGACAAATTGAATTGCGTCGGGCGAACGCGATTAGAGAATTGCGCCTCCGAATTAGTTTGGCAAATAAATTAAAATTGGTCGGATGGGAGTTTTTGAAGTGGCGTAAGCGTTTGTTTTTTTAAATCGGCAGAAAAAGATTGGTCGCCTGATTTTCATTAAAAAAATACGCTAAGAAGTTTGCTAATTGTTATACGTCTTAATTTTAGTAGTAATGGAACTATTTTAAACTGTTTTAAAAAAATATAAATTTTATTAGTTTTTTAATAAATTTGATAGGTTAATTTTTCTAAATAGTGATGAGAAGCCGAGTGTACACATTCGAGCTCAAAGTGGCACATTCCGATCTCGGGAAAATGAAGCGCGCCGCTCCGCGTCGCGCTTCATTTGCCTCCCTCACTCGGAAATGTGCCACTTTTCGCTCGAATGCGCACATCTTCGTTTTTATTAAATCTGACTACTTATTCTTCTCTCTTGCATATCATAAATCTATATTTAGTTTAGTTAACATCGATTCTATGTTCGAAAAACGTATTTACCATAGCAACGAGTGGAAGAGAGCGAAAAGATACGACAATCTCGTCTATGCGAGCGAGAGGGAACGATTAAAATTATTCTACTGATTTTGCATGTAATTTATTGGCCTAAATTGTTGTGAATCGTGCTTAAAACCGAGTGTGCACATTCGAGCTCAAAGTGGCACATTCCGATCTCGGGAAAATGAAGCGCGCCGCTCCGCGTCGCGCTTCATTTGCCTCCCTCGCTCGGAAATGTGCCACTTTTCGCTCGAATGCGCACATCTTCGTTTTTATTAAATCTGACTACTTATTCTTCTCTCTTGCATATCATAAATCTATATTTAGTTTAGTTAACATCGATTCTATGTTCGAAAAACGTATTTACCATAGCAACGAGTGGAAGAGAGCGAAAAGATACGACAATCGCGTCAGTGCGAGTGCGAGAGAACGATTAAAATTAATCAAGTAATTTTTCGTCTAATTTATTAGCCTAAATTATTGTAAATCCTGTTTATTAACCGAGTGTGCACATTCGAGCTCAAAGTGGCACATTCTGATCTCGAGAAAATGTGCCACTTTGCTTAGATTTGCATATACAGGGTGGCCACAGAAAAAATGATTTTAATTTTCCTGATAATTCTAGGAAATTTATTATATTTTTCAATGATTTGAATATTTTATTTGCATGATCCAGATATTTAAAGTTTTGATTAACGTAATTTTTTTGTACTTTTTCTAAATCGAAATTGAGCATCAATAAAGTTTTATTACATTTAATAAACTTTTTACTGTACGATCATTAGTTAGAGATATCGATGGTGAAAAATCAAAAGTGGCTTTTCGCTTATAATAGCCGATATTTCAGCAATAAATAGTCGCATAGCAAAACAATACAATTTTAAATTAAAACTGGAAAACCAGGCTCAATGAGCAGAAATTTATAAAGCTTGAAAAAACTTTTTTTGAGCCTGAAGGCAGTATTAAAACAATAAAAAATTTAAAACTTTCAAAACTAGAAATTTTAAACTCAAAAATGCTATTTTGTGCTTTTCAATACGACTTTTAATTATGAAATAACAGCGTTTTAAAAATCAATAAGAACAGAATTTTCTTTGTTTACAAATTTTTACAGTCTACATACAGTCAAATCTCGATATTATGAACATGTTTGTTTCGAACGTTTTGTTTATATAATAATGAATCACTTAAAATTTAAGAAGAAAATTATTTAAGATCTAGGCTAAATATAAAACAACAATTTTAATACAATACAACAAAAATTCCGAATGTGTAAGAGATATACAAATATGGTAAAGTAAAAAAAGATAGAAACATATTCGTTCAGAAACAATTTTTGTTCTTCTTACAATTTTGTTACCATAAGATAAAATTAAATCCTGCTGTGTTTATTCAATTTGTCCAGTATAATAAACTAAGGATTAATTTTCTTATAAATCATTATTTAAAATGGATCAGCTTCTTTATACAAAATAAAATTTAAAATAAAATAATAGCACATCTTCGTTTTTATTAAATCTGACTACTTATTCTTCTCCCTTGCATATCATAAATCTAAATTTAGTTTAGTAAACATCGATTCTATGTTCGAAAAACGTATTTACCATAGCAACGAGTGGAAGAGAGCGAAAAGATACGACAATCCCGTCAGTGCGAGTGAGAGAAAACGATTAAAATTAATCAAGTAATTTTACGTCTAATTTATTAGCCTAAATTATTGTAAATCCTGTTTAAAACCGAGTGTGCACATTCGAGCTCAAAGTGGCACATTCCGATCTCGGGAAAATGAAGCGCGCCGCTCCGCGTCGCGCTTCATTTGCCTCCCTCGCTCGGAAATGTGCCACTTTTCGCTCGAATGCGCACATCTTCGTTTTTATTAAATCTGACTACTTATGCTTCTCTCTTGCATAACATAAATGTAAATTTAGTTTAGTAAACATCGATTCTATGTTCGAAAAACGTATTTACCATAGCAACGAGTGGAAGAGAGCGAAAAGATACGACAATCTCGTCTATGCGAGCGAGAGGGAACGATTAAAATTATTCTACTGATTTTGCATGTAATTTATTGGCCTAAATTGTTGTGAATCGTGCTTAAAACCGAGTGTGCACATTCGAGCTCAAAGTGGCACATTCCGATCTCGGGAAAATGAAGCGCGCCGCTCCGCGTCGCGCTTCATTTGCCTCCCTCGCTCGGAAATGTGCCACTTTTCGCTCGAATGCGCACATCTTCGTTTTTATTAAATCTGACTACTTATTCTTCTCTCTTGCATATCATAAATCTATATTTAGTTTAGTTAACATCGATTCTATGTTCGAAAAACGTATTTACCATAGCAACGAGTGGAAGAGAGCGAAAAGATACGACAATCGCGTCAGTGCGAGTGAGAGAGAACGATTAAAATTAATCAAGTAATTTTTCGTCTAATTTATTAGCCTAAATTATTGTAAATCCTGTTTATTAACCGAGTGTGAACATTCGAGCTCAAAGTGGCACATTCTGATCTTGAGAAAATGTGCCACTTTGCTTAGATTTGCATATACAGGGTAACCACAGAAAAATTTTAATTTTCCCTGATAATTCTAGGAAATTTATTATATTTTTCAATGATTTAAATATTTTATTTGCATGATCCAGATATTTAAAGTTTTGATTAACGTAATTTTTTTGTACTTTTTCTAAATCAAAATTGAGCACCAATAAAGTTTTATTACATTTAAAAAATTTTTTACTGTACGATCATTAGTTAGAGATATCGATGGTGAAAAATCAAAAATGGCTTTTCGCTTATAATAGCCGATATTTCAGCAATAAATAGTCGCATAGCAAAACAATACAATTTTAAATTAAAACTGGAAAACCAGGCTCAATGAGCAGAAATTTATAAAGCTTGAAAAAACTTTTTTTGAGCCTGAAGGCAGTATTAAAACAATAAAAAAATTTAAAAACTTTCAAAACTAGAAATTTTAAACTCAAAAATGCTATTTTGTGCTTTTCAATACGACTTTTAATTATGAAATAACAGCGTTTTAAAAATCAATAAGAACAGAATTTTCTTTGTTTACAAATTTTTACAGTCTACATACAGTCAAATCTCGATATTATGAACATGTTTGTTTCGAACGTTTTGTTTATATAATAATGAATCACTTAAAATTTAAAAAGAAAATTATTTAAGATCTAGGCTAAATATAAAACAACAATTTTAATACAATACAACAAAAATTCCGAATGTGTAAGAGATATACAAATATAGTAAAGTAAAAAAAGAAACAATTTTTGTTCTTCTTACAATTTTGTTAACATAAGATAAAATTAAATCCTGCTGTGTTTATTCAATTTGTCCAATATAGTAAACTAAGGATTAATTTTTTTTTATAAATCATTATTTAAAATCGATCAGCTTCTTTATACAAAATAAAATTTAAAATAAAATAATAGCGTATATCCTTAGTCATTTTATTAAAAATGCATTGCAAAAAAGCGTCTCGCCCAAAAATTAGCTCTTCTTTAAATAACTTGGCGCATAAAAGCTTTAAAATCTTCCTACCATAAATTTCGTCTGTTTTATTATTTATTTATTATTAGCGTACAAAATAGCTAATATCACAAAACACTTATTCCGCAAATTCATAAGTAGCTTTCCTTGAATGTAAATCTCGCGCATCGATTTCCTTATAATTTACGACACACAAATATGTGCAATTTATCATTTTAGGATAAACCCTCCGCACCAGAGACGGCAGTAAAATTTTTACATGCGATTCAAATTTTATTCGGCCAACAACATTAAAACCGTTATTCGTAACCGAAACGATATATGGGCATTTTTTTGCCGACCTCCGCGCGTTTCGGCCGAGCGCGACAATTAAATAAGTTCGAGGCAATTATTCGCGAACCCCTTAAATTTAGTTCTCAGCCGTAATTTGCCGTCGAGATTAATTACGAAATGAATTAATTGCAGAAACATATTTTGACCGCAGAGACGGAGAACGAGCGAGCACAATGGGGCAACGGGCTGGAGTTTTTGATGTCCTGCATTGCGATGTCCGTGGGGCTGGGGAACATTTGGCGGTTTCCCTTTACGGCCTACGAGAACGGCGGCGGCGCCTTTCTGATACCGTACATCATAGTTCTTGTCATCATTGGGCGGCCGATGTATTATATGGAGATGGCTTTGGGGCAATTTACCAGTCGAGGAAATGTTAAGATGTTCGAGAGTCTGAGTCCTGCTTTGAAAGGTACGTGTGGACTGGGCTATGTAGCTATTCGGACGGGGCTGGGATGGCCTCGTGTGTCAGTGGTACCAGATACGCTCGGCCATTTTGCACCAAGTTGCCGCTTGATTTTCCCCAGATTGAAAATAAATCGTCTAGATAGGAGATTTTGTATTTTGTATTGCAGCAGCTTTCTCAAAAATGCACGTGCTGTTATATTGAAATTAAAATGTATTTGTGTTGTATTTAATATGCATGAAGTAGAAGGACCTGTTGTACCTTGGACCTTTTTTTACATGTATTTTTTAAATTGTATATGTGGGTAATTCTCATTTTTATTAGAAAAATCTGTCAAAAAATGAAAACGTCTTTCTAATAAAAGTGACTATGGATCTTAATAGTTTTGGTCTTTTTCTTCAAGAAAAAAATATTTACCGAGCTTGCAGCCCCCAATTTAGACAATTATAGGGGTTTGAAAAATGTCCATGGTAGTGGCCTCATATCCGTGGATAGGACATTTCTTACATTAATGTAATCCATGGGGATGACATGCTACCAGAAGGTGACACTTTTTAGAAATAAATTTTACCATCAATTACTCAATTAACTTAACATTCATAATAATAAAAAAAGTCACTTCCATGGATAAATTTTTATCGTCCATGGAAGTGACTTTTTAATTTTTTAATTGAGGTAAATAAAGTTGATGGTAAAATTTATTTCTAAAAAGAGTCACCTCCTTGTAGCATGTCATCCCCATGGATTACATCAATGTAAGGAATGTCACATCCAAGGATATGAGGTCACTACCATGGACGACATTTTTTCAAACCTTTATAATTGTCTAAATTAGGGGCTGCAAGCTCGGTGAATATTTTTTCCTTAAAGAAAAAGACCAAAACTATTAAGATCTATGGTCACTTTTATTAGAAAGACGTTTTCATTTTTGACAGATTTTTCTAATAAAAAAATTACCCATGTAACAATTTGTTGATAAAGAGAATGGGATCGTAGTGAGGCACTAATAAGGTATTCATCATAAAATATTGGAAAGCATTACCAACCGTTTACTAAAATTGCTATAAGATTTAAAAATTTGTGGATTTATAGCCTAGGTACAACAGAGGTGATGTACCTTGGCTCCATTCACATTAAGCAAAATAAAACCCATTGTTCTATGAAAACTATATATTTATTTCTGGATTAGAAGAACTACTAATGTTCTTCTTTGAGATGACACTAAAATTGTTTCAAAAATTAACAAAACTTTTCTCGTATACCAAAATTTCACATACTTAATGGTTAACTTTGCAAAAATTTTAATTTTTCGTTAGACTTGCGAGGCATATTATATAAGGGGCAAAATTAAAAAAAAAAAAGAATTTTTAACAAAGGTATATCTAAATTTTATTTATGGCACGTTGATCTTAGGGCCAAGGTACAATTTATTGACAGTGACCGAGGTACAACACACCGACCCTTGATGTTTAAGCTCAAAAATTAAATTAAATATTATGCTGTGCCAAAATCAGACTATTATTGTGCCAACATTAATAAATAATCTTTCTATTACGATAAGTCATTTGTTATTAGGTAAGTTGCCCTAGGTACAAAGAGACCAAGGTACAACAGGTTCCCCTACGTATTTTTTTATATTTTTCTAAATTATTTGCTATAAATTGCATGTTTTAAGTAGGAAGTGGAGGCCGAGAAAAAAAACAAATAAAGATGAAGTTCTGAATTATCGATTGCAGAAAATTTAAAATAAAGTAAAGAGAAAATATATTTTTAGAAAAAAATTAAATAATAAATTGTATTGTATAAATAACCTATATAAATATTAAATTTTATTTCATTTTCAATTTGCAAAAAATGCTAATTATTTTTTATTAAATAATTATTTTTATAAAATTTATATTTTCTTTCTTTGTGATAATTGCATTGTAAAAAATTTAAAAATAAATAAGAAAACACTTCATAAAAAAAAAAAAATAAGTGTCAGTCGTTATAAAAAAAATATCAAAAAAAAATTTTTTGACGATCATTGCTTAAAACTAAAATCACTATTTGTATTAATTTTTTCACCATGCGACGCGGAGCGGCAAAACATCAAACAAAATCGTCCTCTTTTCAAAGTAAAGATAATTAAAAAGAAGGGTAACATTTTGATTGTCATGGAAGTGATTAAATTAATTGAACAATTGAAGACAATAGAATAATTTCATTAATGGAAGTGTGTACTCTAATGAAAGTTAATTTAAATTTTTTTTCTTTGCGGAGATATCGTAAATAATTGCTTTCTAAAGGGTGCGTAAATCTTAGGACCGAAAAACATTGACTTTGATTGATTTCCCCTTATTACATTATGAAAGGGGTATAAAGCGGTTGCTTTAGGGTGTTAAAATTTGACAAAGACATTTTTGATACTTTAAAATAAGCCTTCACTTTGATTGATTGCCTTTGACAATATTCCCATTTTTACTTTGGAAATCATTAAAAATATATTGGATATTTTACGCTTTTAGGCGACGTTCTGTTTTATAAGCGTTACATTTTCCCATTAATCTTTTGGATGATGTTTTGGTCTAATGGAAGCCTAATGGTTAAGATGTACCACGAAAATGGCTAACTTAATTTCTATTTTTTTTGGCGCGTTGGAAGTAAAATTTTAGCAGGCAACGGAAGTTGCGCGCGCAACAAAAATGCAACGAAATTTGGACAGTATGAACTTATACGTGTAATAAAATTGTTTAATTATTGTGAATCGTGCTTAAAACCGAGTGTGCACATTCGAGCTCAAAGTGGCACATTCCGATCTCGAGAAAATGTGCCACTTTTCCCTCGAATGCGCACATCCTTGTGTTTATTACATTTGTCTATTTTATCCTTAGGTCTTTCAAGTTAAAAAATTTAATTCAATGTGCTAAATATCGATTTTATGGTCAAAAAACGTATTTACCATAGCAAATGAGCGGAAGGGAGCGAAAAGATACAATAATCACATCGGTGCAAGTGAGAGGGACCGATTAAAATTATTCAACTGCTTTTTCGTCTAATTTATTCGCCTAAATCATGTGAATTGTGCTTAAAACCGAGTGTGCACATTCGAGCTCAAAGTGGCACATTCCGATCTCGGGAAAATGAAGCGCGCCGCTCCGCGTCGCGCTTCATTTGCCTCCCTCGCTCGGCAATGTGCCACTTTTCGCTCGAATGCGCACATTTTCTCGTTTATTACATTTATCTATTTTATCCTTAGGTCTTTCAAGTCAAAAAAATTAATTCAATGTGCTAAATATCGATTTTATGTTCAAAAAACGTATTTACCATAGCAAATGAGTGGAAGGGAGCGAAAAGATACTATACTCACATCGGTGCAAGTAAGAGGGACCGATTAAAATTATTCAACTGCTTTTTCGTCTAATTTATTCGCCTAAATCATTGTGAATTGTGCTTAAAACCGAGTGTGCACATTCGAGCTCAAAGTGGCACATTCCGATCTCGGGAAAATGAAGCGCGCCGCTCCGCGTCGCGCTTCATTTGCCTCCCTCGCTCGGCAATGTGCCACTTTTCGCTCGAATGCGCACATTTTCTTGTTTATTACATTTGTCTATTTTGTCCTTACGTCTTTCAAGTCAAAAAAATTAATTCAATTTGCTAAATATCGATTTTATGTTCAAAAAACGTATTTACCATAGCAAATGAGTGGAAGGGAGCGAAAAGA
Source organism: Sinopyrophorus schimmeli (assembly GCA_036325965.1). Lineage (NCBI taxonomy): Eukaryota > Metazoa > Arthropoda > Insecta > Coleoptera > Elateridae > Sinopyrophorus > Sinopyrophorus schimmeli. The sequence goes on along the minus strand of JARFIZ010000337.1, from coordinate 1,051,009 downwards.
TACGATAATCGCAACGGTGCAAGTGAGAGGGACCGATTAAAATTATTCAACTGCTTTTTCGTTTAATTTATTCGCCTAAATCATTGTGAATTGTGCTTAAAACCGAGTGTGCACATTCGAGCTCAAAGTGGCACATTCCGATCTCGGGAAAATGAAGCGCGCCGCTCCGCGTCGCGCTTCATTTGCCTCCCTCGCTCGGCAATGTGCCACTTTTCGCTCGAATGCGCACATTTTTTTGTTTATTACATTTATCTATTTTATCCTTAGGTCTTTCAAGTCAAAAAATTAAATTCAATGTGCTAAATATCGATTTTATGTTCAAAAAACGTATTTACCATAGCAAATGAGTGGAAGGGAGCGAAAAGATACTATACTCACATCGGTGCAAGTGAGAAAGACCGATTAAAATTATTCAACTGCATTTCGTTTAATTTATTGGCCGAAATCATTGTGAATCGTGCTTAAAACCGAGTGGCACATTCCGATCTTGGAAAAGTGAAACGCGACACGGAATGGCCTCCTTTGCGGGGAAATGTACCAGTTTTCGCTCAAATGCGCACATATTCATTTTATTTTCTTTTTATAAACACAGAAATCCAATAAAATTAAATTAAATATAACCGTCCAATTTGGTAATAAGGGGCCATCCATATATTACGTCACACGATTTTTAAGATTACTAGACCCCTCCCTTCCCTTATGTTCCAGTTGCATTGTACCCTCCCTTGCCCAGTGACATCACACCGTGACACCTACTTAATGAACTGTGGTCAATTTTTTTACCAATTAAATTATTTGTTGAAGTAATATTAGTACAAGTGAAAAAGTATCTAGCGACCGATCTATAGATCGAAAAATTTATTTTTATAAATTTTGATTTTGTGACATCACAATATTTAAACATCTCCCGGACCCTTTTGTATCAAACCTGTCATAACTCCCCTTGCCCTTAATGCGAGATGTAATTTTTGGATGGCTACTAAGAAGATTAATTTATCAAATCCAATAAATACCATTATGTGCACATTGCAATAAAAAGTTGGCACTTCCCCCCGCTAGAAAAAATATAAACAATAATTTTAAGCCGACCTAATGCTTTTATATTATTAATAATAATTGGGCGACCGCGTTTTGCTCGACGTTTTCGTGGGAATGTGATAGCTTTCGGTCGCCCAGGTATTGAAATACATATTTATATATATAAACGTAGTGCCATCTGTTGCATAAATATGTAAATCTACTAATACATCAAAATAATATGATATGGTGCTAGAAAAATATTTTTTGTGTAAAAACGCATTTTTTTCAGGGTTGAAACCTATCTAAACAAACTGAACAAGTAAAACATTATCAAAATACAAAATTTCAGCCAAATGGTTAGAGCCGTTTTCAAGAAAGCAATGTATAGGGTAAAAGTACTGGTTTTGGACAGATTTTAGGCACTTGAGCAATTTTGATAAAATAACTTGAAAAATACGAAAATATTATTGATGATTCTATCGTAGTTAAAGATACATTAATTACGCTTATAGCAGTATCGATAATTATTATACAGTCGAACCTCGATAAGTGGAAGTCGAAGGGAAATTAAAAATAATTTGAGTTATCAAAAAAACTTGAGTTAAATACTTTTCTGTGTATATATCCTATCTACATTTACCATACTTTATACAAAATAACCAAAATTTGTAAACAATTATTAACATTATTTATTGTTATTAAATATTTAAGTAATATGGTTATTTACATCTTATTTATTGTTGGTTTGAAAGTAATCTAAAATTGTTTTTTGCTTCATTGATCCAAAATGTTGGGTTTCTACAAATTTTTCCAATGATCTCCCCAAAACCGAAATATTTTTACTACGTGTATACCAAAACCATTCAATCATAGCTTTTTCTAAGTTAGAAAAAGGACACTCCTTTAGCCTTATTTTAATTTTCGTCTACACTTCTTGTTGATCAGTAAATAATTTTAGAAAAAGTATTTAATTCTTTAGATTTTCTGTTACACACTGTTATAAACTACAAACAACAATAAATACATTTAGTCGTACTCCGGCTCGACGAATAACGACCAGAACGAAAACAAAAAAGCAAAAATAAACCCTTTTCTTGAAAAAGAAACGGTAAAACCATCCTAAATTTCATAACTGTTGAGAAAGCATTTAAACATAAATTAGTATTTAAATCCAATTGAAGTGCCGACGTCAAAACATCAAAGTCTTGTAGTAGGTTTCAACCTTTTCATCCTATTTTACAATAGCCATTTTGACCAGCAATAACACCGAACAAACCCGTTCTTTAATCTTACCAGGTATTGTATTTTTATGAAAAGTTGTAAAATTTAACTTCGAGTTATCGAAATATTTACTAATGGAAACTTGAATTTTGGGGAATTGTAAAACGCTTCGACTTATCGAAAAATCGAATTATCGAAATTCGATTTATCGATATAAAAATATTAACATTGAAATAGAAAAGTCTTAGGGCAACAGGTTCGAGTTCGAGTTATCAAAAATTCGACCTATCGAGGTTCGACTGTATTTCACATTTGTCAAAATAAAGTGGAAAATGTCCATAACTAGTACAGTGTCCAAAACCGGTGCTTCTACCTTATACATATACCTATACAAAAATTGCCTGTTTAAAGTATTTGATCAAAGCAAATTTTGCATTAACTTCAGCACGTTTTATTAATTTTTTTTTGATAAATACAAATCGCTTTGTTAAAATAATTACAAACTTTTTATTTTAGGAATAGGATATGGACAACTAATAGGAACGATCTGTGTGGCAACGTATTACTGTTCCCTAATGGCCCTAACACTATTTTACTTGGCAAATTCCTTCACTTCGAACTTGCCGTGGGCCGAATGCAAAAAAGAATGGGAGCCGGAAAACGCCCTAAAAAACATAACTTGCATCCCTTCGGCGAACGTAAACGTTTCGAACGTTCCGAACGGCATCAGTTCCTCGGAGTTATTTTTCATGTAAGCGTCCATCTTTTTTTTCTGTGTGCACTCTTCGAAGTTTCGCAACTTTTGGTTTTGTAGCCGGGAAGTGCTGAAGCAAAAAGAGCAAATCGAAGACGGAATAGGAGCGCCCGAATGGAGGCTAACTCTCTGCCTTTTAATCTCGTGGGTCGTTACTTTTTTCGTGTCCGTTAAAGGAGTTCAAAGTTCTGGAAAGGCGTCTTACTTTCTCGCCATCTTTCCCTACGTTATTATGGTGACTTTATTGGTGAGGGCTGCTACGTTGGAGGGCGCCGCCGAAGGAGTGCTGTATTTTATTCGACCGCAATGGCACAAGTTGGCTTCGGCCGATGTGAGTATCTTTCTTTTATTAAATAATCAAGTTAGTTTGTGGAAAAATTAATTAAAAAGATCTCGAGATGGTCCCGAAGGATTATTAGATCGGAATTTGTTTTGAGGACGATTTCTGATGAATTTTTGAAAAATAAGATCGAGAGTGGGCCGCAAGAAGCAAATAAATCAACATTTTAATGTCCACCTATATTTCAAATTTTACGCTAGAGTTTTATGTGGCCTTTTGGGAGTATTTCTTATTACTTTAACGATATATGTCTTTACAGTAGCAATAAAAAGAAACGTAGAATAGAGTGCTAAGCTCATTTTTTTAAGTGTTAATGCCGTGAGGTCGGCGATTCTCAAACTATAGGTCGCAGGTCGGCCGTTATATCTATTTTTATTAAATGTTTTTATATAATATTGCGATCTTTATTTCGCAATTTACGCGCAACATCAAATTGTTCTATGACTTTCGTTGCCTTTGTAAGAAAAATACTCCTACAAACTAAAAGTTAAATAGTAAAAGTAAAGTTATCAAATTGTATTTAAAAAAAAGCTTTATACAAAATTTTGAAATAATGTACTTCCGGTAGGAGACCCAATACCCACCGAATTAGTAAAATTAATTTTTCAAAATAATTATTTGGTAACCCCAATACCAGATCACACTAATATTAGGAGAATAAGTACTCGATCAATATACACCCCGGTACTAGATCACTAAAAAGTATTTTTAATAAATCGACAAAGAATATTAGTTTAATTTTATTTATCTATTTAAGATAGTATTTATTAAATTGAAAAATTATTATTACTAATTAGAATGAAATTATTCAGAAAAAAGGATAATGTTTTTTAACCTTTTTACATACAATAATGTCTAAGAAACGTCACATAAAAGTAATATTTACCTTTGTTAAAATAACTTATTAGAAATCATAAACATTGATATAATTGCACGCTTTAGGTAATAAATAACTGTTAAATAAAAAAATACATTGTAATATTTGATTTAAGTTTTTTCTTTTAAAATGTTCTATTTAAACTTTTTAAGTTCGATTTATAACTTTTCGAACAAAAATAATAACAATTTTAATTAAATCAAAGAAACAAACTTCTTACAGAATAAAACAATAAACTTCTAAACCAGTGTTTTCCAACGTGGGTCCCACGCCCCACATGGGGGCAATTTAAACGTTTAGGGGGGCAATATCATTATTCAATTTGAAAACGTACTTGATTTTTAGTTATCTACCTATTATATGTTGAAAATTTATTTATTGTTTTTTTCTTAATAATTTCATAGAGATTTCTTTCTAAAACCTAAATCTTGTGTCTTGAACAAGTTATAATTAAGCTTCATATATAGAATAATTCAATTTTTAAATACAAAATTCAAAAATTCGGTGCGTGAACTTATGTACGCGCATTAGAAGTTATACTTCTTTGGTGTAATTAAATTATATATAACCACGTGCAAAGATAAGTTCAATAAATACGAGGATGTGCGCGTTCGAGCGAAAAGTGGCACATTTCCGAGCGAGGGACGCAAATGAAGCGCGACGCGGAGCGGCGCGCTTCATTTTCCCGAGATCGGAATGTGCCACTTTGAGCTCGAATGTGCACACTCGGTTTTAAGCACGATGCACAATAATTTAGACCAATAAATTACGCAAAAAGTTAGTAAGTAATATCTAATCATTCCCTTTCGCTCGCACTGACGGTATTGTCGTATCTTTTTGCTCCCTTCCACTCGTTGATATACTAAAAACATTTTTTGATCATAAAATCGATATTTACCCAATTTAATTGAATATTTTGATTTGAAAGAACGATGGATAAAGTAGACTAATCTAACGAATACGAGGATGTGCGCGTTCGAGCGAAAAGTGGCACATTTCCGAGCGAGGGACGCAAATGAAGCGCGACGCGGAGCGGCGCGCTTCATTTTCCCGAGATCGGAATGTGCCACTTTGAGCTCGAATGTGCACACTCGGTTTTAAGCACGATTCACAATAATTTAGACCAATAAATTACGCAAAAAGTTAGTAAGTAAATTCTAATCATTCCCTCTCGCTCGCACTGACGGTATTGTGGTATCTTTTTGCTCCCTCCCACTCGTTGTTATACTAAAAACATTTTTTGACCATAAAATAGATATTTACCCAATTTAATTGAATATTTTGATTTGAAAGAACGATGGATAAAGTAGACTAATCTAACGAATACGAGGATGTGCGCGTTCGAGCGAAAAGTGGCACATTTCCGAGCGAGGGACGCAAATGAAGCGCGACGCGGAGCGGCGCGCTTCATTTTCCCGAGATCGGAATGTGCCACTTTGAGCTCGAACGTGCACACTCGGTTTTATGCCTCATTCACAAGTATTAATTTGCTTTGTTACTTCAACTGTCGAATTTTCGTTAGCAGTGCTAATATTTTACTCTCAAGCGCCAAAAGAAGTATAACTTCAATAAATATTTATGTTACATAAGGGGGCATTTAAATTTTAGAATGACTAGGGTGGGGCATGTTAAAAAAAAGATTGGAAAACACTTATAAACGCAATATATAAATTTTTCCGTTTGTTTACTTCGTAACCATGGATTTAGATAAAACAAACTAATCACAATGCACAAAGCAATATCTAAAATTTTTCTTTTCTTTTAAAATTGTTTTAATTTTCTAAGCTCGATTTCTAACTTTTCAATCCAAACTTAAAGAAGTTTAAAACAATTTTAATTAAATTAAAACCAAATTGAAGGAAATAATCTCCTTAGAGAATAAATGTCCAAACTGCCAATATTTCAATTTGTTTACATTCCTTCAATTATTTATATTGTAACCATGGTTTTGCATGATACCATCTGCTCAAACAATATATGTAATTAGAAGGACGTATTTAATACAGTGTAGTAAAAATTTGAAAACACAAAATTATAAAAAAAATTTACCACTTAATTTTTTTTTTTTGATTGGTAAATAAAACTGATTAATATTTAAACGTAATAGAGTTACTTTAGAAAACAATTTGTGTCCATTTCCTTGTGACTAATTTGAAATTTAATTAAACTCGTTACTATGGATATAATAAACAGAAAATAACGCAGCCCAGGAAACTGCTTAAATTAGATAAATATAGCTACCAGTTATGGTAAGAGACGCAATAAAATAATTATGCGAAAACTGTTACATAAAAAATCCACTAATTTAAAGTGTACCTATACATTTTTTTTTTAAAGTTTTTACTCGTTTACGAGCCAAACAACGATAAAAAGTGACGACACGCGTCATGTGTATTTCCATATACATATAACAGTTGTTTATTACTTAAAGCGTGCAATTACATTAATTTTTATGATTTTTAATAAGTTATCATAACAATTAAATAATGTAAATATTGTTTTTATGTCATGGATACCGTAAACACACTGTGATCTAGTACTGGTACCATTTTTATTTTGTGGAATTAGTACTAGATCAACTAAGATACAAGTAAAACGTCAAAATATGCAATAGATGATTAACCAGTTCAACTCATTAAAATGTTTAATTTTTCAGACAATGCTTAAAAAAATTGCCATTATTAATTGATACATACATATTTAATTGATATTAATTTAACTGTTGGGTAATTTTTAATTAATTTTTAGTAAACTAGTGTGCATGCGAATTAGACCTATCAATAATAGGGTCGATGGTATGTTAGTAGTTGGCTGTGCAAGTTTTTGTTGTCAATAATAAAGTGGATTTATTTATTACTAAATTTGATATGATTCAAATTAATAAATTGAATTATACAAGTAGAAACAATGATTAAAGAGTAATACGCAAAAAAATTAATTTTTTTAATTTAAAATTTGATAAAAAAAATACGATATTTATCGTCTTTTTAAGGTGTCAATAATGGGGGCTTCTATCTTACTTGGTTTTAAATCAAAAACGTAAGAAACCTTAAAAAAACCAGTGCATTAGAAGGTATACTTCTTTGTCGTTTTAAATTAACTTTAATCGTTTCTTCTCACTCGCATTAATGAAACTATCGTATCTTTTCGCTCACTCCCACTCATTGCCATGGTAAAAATTCGTTTTCGATCATAAAATCGATATTTACTGAACTAAATTAAAATATTTGGTATGCAAGAGCGAAGAATAAATTAGACAACAGTAATAAATACGAGGATGTGCGCATTCGAGCGAAAAGTGGCACATTTCCGAGCAGGGAGGCAAATGAAGCGCGACGCGGAGCGGCGCGCTTCATTTTCCCGAGATCGGAATGTGCCACTTTGAGCTCGAATGTGCACACTCGTTTTTAAGCATGATACACAACGATTTAGTCATAATAAATTAGTAGAATATTTTTAATCGTTTCCTCTCACTCGTACTGATAAGATTATTGTATCTTTTCGCTCGCTCCCACTTATTGCTATAGTAAAAATTCATTTTTCGATCAGAAAATCGATATTTACTGAATTAAATTATACTATTTGGTTTACACAAGCGAAGAATAAATTAGACAAATGCAATAAATACGAAGATGTGCGCATTCGAGCGAAAAGTGGCACATTTCCGAGCGAGGGAGGCAAATGAAGCGCGACGCGGAGCGGCGCGCTTCATTTTCCCGAGATCGGAATGTGCCACTTTGAGCTCGAATGTGCACACTCGTTTTTAAGCATGATACACAACGATTTAGTCAAAATAAATTAGTAGAATATTTTTAATCGTTCCCTCTCACTCGTACTGACAAGATTATCGTATCTTTTCGCTCGCTCCCACTTATTGCTATAGTAAAAATTCATTTTTCGATCAGAAAATCGATATTTACTGAATTAAATTATACTATTTGGTTTAAACAAGCGAAGAATAAATTAGACAAATGCAATAAATACGAGGATGTGCGCATTCGAGCGAAAAGTGGCACATTTCCGAGCGAGGGAGGCAAATGAAGCGCGACGCGGAGCGGCGCGCTTCATTTTCCCGAGATCGGAATGTGCCACTTTGAGCTCGAATGCGCACACTCGGTTTTAAGCGCCATTCACAATTATTAATTTACCTTCTTAGACGGCTAACTTCAACTGACAAATTTTTGTCAGCAGTGCGCGCGCAACTTCCATTTCCTCCTAATATTTTACTCTCAACGCGCCAAAAAAGTATGACTTCAATAATAAAACTAAATTTCTAGGTCTGGTACGCAGCAGTGACTCAGTGCTTTTTTTCCTTAAACGTGGGATTTGGTAGCATCATAATGTACTCCTCTTACAACGACTTCCATCACAACATCAACCGGTATAACTATTTTTCGTTTAATTAAAAACTAATATTTTAATTAAAATCCAATATTTTCGAAGAGACGCCATCGTCGTAACAACGCTCGACACCTTCACCTCACTTCTGGCAGGCGCAACGATATTCGGCATTTTGGGCAACCTGGCGCACGAATTAAACGTTCCCGTGAAGAACGTCATCAATTCGGGGGGCACCGGCTTGGCTTTCATTTCGTACCCCGAAGCCATCGCCAAATTTCAAACGGTGCCATGGGTAAATTCGACTAAAATTCGCAAAATAAGTCACGTCAAAAGTGGTATTTTTCTTTTAGGTATTTGCCATTTTATTCTTCGTCATGCTTTTCGTGTTGGGCATCGGAAGTTTGGTGGCTCTGCACGGCTGCGCCAACACCGTCATTTTGGATAATTTTCCCAACTTGAAAAATTGGTACGTTTCGGCTTTTACTGCGACCATTGGGTTCCTCATTGGGTTGGTTTACGTGACTCCGGTGCGTTTTCTCTAAATTTGATCTTAAATTATTGATAATGGTGGAAAATTAATTTTTTTTAGGGTGGACAATTCATTTTAACCATCGTCGATCATTTTGGAGGAACCATGGTCATTTTTATGGTGGCCGTTTTTGAGACCATCGCAATTATGTGGTGGTACGGTAAGTTTACAGAAGTTTCACTTCAGGAAAAAAAATTATCAAGTAATTTTCGTCGTAGGCTCTGAAAATTTTTGCAACGACTTGGAATTCATGTTAAAAAATCGCGTGGGGATTTATTGGAGGATAACGTGGTCCTTAATAACCCCCATCATTCTGATAATTATTTTTATCTACTTTCTTTTGACCCTGACGAGGTTAAGCTACGGTCCCTACGAGATTTCGGACGCGGCCCTAATCTGCGGATGGATGATCGTCGTCGTGACGCTCGTCCAATTGTCGTACTTCCTTATCAGCAATTTGTATAAAAACAGGGACGCGGGTTTTCCAAAAGTGAGTGTTTTTGTTGCGCAAAAATTGGGCGTTTTAATGAATTGTTTTTAGCTGATTTGCAAAACGTTCAATTCCAAAAATTGGGGGCCGCAAGGGGCCAAAAAGCACGACGAATGGAAAAAATTCAAACAGCAAAAAGAAGAGGAAAACGATTCGAGGAACGAAATGTGGTTAAAACAGAAATTTTTTTATCTCATTGGAAAAAGATAATGTCCGAATTGTTTGGAGAAAAAATCGGCCATTTTTATCACAAATTATTGTAAATAGTGTTTGTTGCGAACGGGAGATGTAAAGAAATTTATTTTTATTTTTCAATTTCAATTTCAAATACGAAATAGAATGTAAAAAATATTGGGCCCGGTAGAGTTGGTTTGACAACACTCGTTTGAGGTTATGATACATTCAGAACGGCATCTCGCTTTTACACATATTTGCCAGTCGGCTCGTATGTGTACTCTGCGTACTGGATCTCATAGTGAATGGCCTCGTGACGTCGCAATCCCAAGCCTACCGAAATCCCTCGCTTTACGCATATGTGCCGAAAACATCAATTACGGAAAAAATATTATAAAGTAAGAATAATAATAAACGTATTTGTATTTTTCGTATAAAAAATAGGTTTCTTCAAATTTTTCAAATAAAATATATAATTTTTCTTAAATACAAAAAATTGAAAATGAATATTTTGTATTTGAATTTGAAATACATGAAGTCACATCTCCGGTTGTAACAATTTAAAAAAATATATATTTAAGACGGCTACAAAAATTTTGATATAATCAATTATTAACCTTTTTTTATTGCCCAAAAAAATAAATTTAGTAATGATTAATTTTTTAAGTTGATACCGTTTTTTTTAATTGCTAACAAACTTACGTTCAGTTTTATTAACGTCTCTTATTCTTTTTTAAAAATTATTTTAATATATTTTTCTTCATTTGTAAATAGCCTTTCAGTTCTAGAATTAAGCGGTAGAATTAAAAACAAGTCAGTATTGTACAACTCTATTGTAAGAAGCGAAAAAAGAAAGAATAAAAGTATAAACACAAACGATTTTTTTTTTTTAGTTTTAGTCATTAATACACCAACAATCTACCTTTGTTACAATTATTATTGTAAAAGAAAATTTAATCGTACAATCTAAAAAGGCTTTTCGCGAAATTAATGAAGTAATTATCAGAGCTTGCTTTCATTTTAGTTTTGGCTATCGTTTTTAATTCGCTCCATTCGACGAAATCTTCGTCGTTGAAAGGCCTCCAGTTTTTATTCTCGCGAATTTTTTGGAGAAGCTAAAAATATAAATGGTGAGCTCGCGCGACGAGAAAGGATCTTAATTATAGAAAAAATTAAATTAATGTTTTCTTTTCTCCCAAAAACGCAAGGTCGTTTTCGGATAATTTTTAAATGCGAGTTGCTCCATTCATTCTACACGAAGGCGCGACAACGTTGCATTATTATTATTAATTATGATTTCCTTTTATTAATGGCATCGACTTACGCTTTTATTTTCGATATTTTTTTGTCGAAGTAAATTGCAAGTAAATAGTAGAGGTATGGGGGCTAAAAGGATCGCCAGCATTATCCAAGCCGCGGCTGAAAGAAAAAAATCGCACAAAAATTAATCATTTTGAAAAATGGCTTTTCTAAATTTACAAAGCATTAAAAGCTTTTTTCAAATAAAATTTTATAACTTGTATTTTACTGAACTAAATAAATAAATTAAAATTTCAATAAAAAATTTTATATTGAAGAAATGTTCTAGAGTCCATCTTTTTTTAACAATTTTGTTTGAATGGCCTAAATCGAGGGTTTCGTGTCGCTGATATAAAAAAGTCCGTTATTTTTAAATAAAATTTTTTAGAATGTAAATTAATTTATTGTGAATCGTGCTTAAAGCCGAGTGTGCACATTCGAGCTCAAAGTGGCACATTCCGATCTCGGGAAAATGAAGCGCGCCGCTCCGCGTCGCGCTTCATTTGCCTCCCTCGCTCGGAAATGTGCCACTTTTCGCTCGAATGCGCACATCATCGTATTTCTTAGATTTTTTAACTTATTTTTCCTTTTTTCAAATGAAAAAAGTAAATATTGATTATATGCTCGAAAAAGGATTTTTTTATCATAGCAATGAGTTGAAGAGAGCAAAAAGATACGACATTTGCGTCAGTACGAGTGAGAAAAAACTATTAAAATTATTCAACTGATTTTTTGTGTAATTTATTGACCTAAATTATTGTGAATCATCCATAAAGCCGACTGGGCATATTCGTTTTGAAAAAATAAACGATTTTAATCCAAATTATTTATTTATTAATTTATTGCCTTAATCGTTTATTTTTAATTTGATAAAAAAATTTTTTTTAAATTGGTCTGATCGTGGGTAAAACATTTATATCTATTCTTTTTTCGAAATTCGAAAATTTTGATTTTATTAAATCATATATTTTAACATAATTTAACTATCAAATATTCTTTAATTTGTCTATTTTGCAATATTTAAAATTTTTTATTATTTTTCGCTTCGAATTATACTATTTTTGAAGATTTTTTTTAATATAGGTTTTCAATTGTTGAAAAAAAGAAAAACTACCTATAACTAAAATGTAAAACTAAAACAACAATAATTTTTTTGTTTTTTTGGATAAATAGAAAAAAAGTTTAGAAACAACTTGAAAAAAAAAACCAATAAATTTTAAAATAACTTAAGCTACTAAATCAATTAGTGAAAATATCTTACCGTGTATATATTAGTTGCCAGTACCGTGGTATTGGTAAACTTAATTGACGATTAATTTGTTTTATCATAAATATAAAATTTCTGTACTTATTAATAGCCTAAATTATAAGGTAATAGGATATTATCAAATTCATAATCAAAAAATTACAGTTGCTATTTTAATTTAAAATATCATTACCGTGGCGATCAGTACCGTGTCAAGAAATAATAATAATATATTTAATTGTTAATAAACAATATTAAGTTGCTTTTATTGCTCTAATAAGAATGTATCAGACACTTTTCTATGAGAAAAATTGATTATTTTTCCCAATTGATAAGGGGGGAAAAATAAACTAAATCAATTAGTGAAAATATCTTACCGTGTATATATTAGTTGCCAGTACCGTGGTATTGGTAAACTTAATTGACGATTAATTTGTTTTATCATAAATATAAAATTTCTGTACTTATTAATAGCCTAAATTATAAGGTAATAGGATATTATCAAATTCATAATCAAAAAATTACAGTTGCTATTTTAATTTAAAATATCATTACCGTGGCGATCAGTACCGTGTCAAGAAATAATAATAATATATTTAATTGTTAATAAACAATATTAAGTTGCTTTTATTGCTCTAATAAGAATGTATCAGACACTTTTCTATGAGAAAAATTGATTATTCTTCCATTGATAAGGTGGAAAAATAAATAACAGAATGACGCAAAAAACAAAAAATCGGAGAACTCGTCCCAATAAGTTAAAAAATTCCCAAAGATAACTGAAACTGTATCACTGCGCAGAAGCTTAAGACTTAAAAATGCTGTGATAAAAACAAACAAAAATTAATTAAGTTAATTTTTTGTGAAATGTGTTAGATTTGAGTTGATTAATGTTTCATAGAAATTATAATGTATTATTTAGTATGCATAAGTTACTATGGATTATTGAAATGTTAAATAACACAGGTCTGCAACAAAAAAGCTGTCTGGATGTTTTCAACTGATTTCCATGTATTTAGGTGTTCTGAACACTAAAAAAATACTCAAAAAATTCCAGAACGTCAGGTTATTTTGCAAAACGCAAAATTTTATTATAAAAAAAAGAGTTTTTTAGGCTAACTTGAAGTCATAAATAAATAGATACAATTTTATTTTGATTAGTGTTTTTAAATGTATACAGGCTGTAACTATCATTACTTTATCAATAAATAACGCCTTGTGTGAGCTAAATTAACAAGCATAAACACGTTGTAACCTATCGTGCTCTGATAGTGTAGAAAGTAGTGCAATACAATTACTTGTTAACTCATCATTGTTTTTATATATCTTGGTTCAATATAGTGCAATGTTGTCTGTGCAGAAGTGTGTGAATTCGTCTGACAGTTTTTGTTATATTTGTGGCGAATATGTGGTATTAAGACGAAAACTTGTTTAACATAGATACCTAGATTGCTAGAAAACGTGACGTTCTGCAAAAAAATGAAAATCGTTTTCAGATTCAGCGCACCCAAAAACATAAGAATTACGTAAAAAAACCAAAACAGCTCTCATTTATTTTTGCAGACCTGTGTAATCAATAAAAAAAAGATTCAAAATGTTGCAATACAATTCATAAATGAATTTAATAATTTTTCTGAAAAATGTCTACCAAATTTATTTTATGTCAGTACCGTGGATGAGTGTGTCAGTACCGTGGCATGGAAATTATAAAATATAATTATCATTCTCGATATTTTAAAGTTGTAGCAAAATACTCTCGCACTTTCATTTTTACTATCAAATAGAGTAATGATATGCATGAAAAATCAAAAAAAATTTAGTTATAGAATTCAAAAATTTTAATCAAAAAAGTACGTTAGAACAGAATCATCCATTTACTAAATTAAATTAAAATTTTTGATTTGAAGGAGCGCATGGTAAATTAGACGAATGTAATAAATACAAGGATGTGCGCATTCGAGCGAAAAGTGGCACATTTCCGAGCGAGGGAGGCAAATGAAGCGCGACGCGGAGCGGCGCGCTTCATTTTCCCGAGATCGGAATGTGCCACTTTGAGCTCGAATGTGCACACTCGGTTTTAAGCGTGATTCACAATAATTTAGGCCGATATATTAGACAATAAACTTGTTAAATAATTTTAATCGTTCCCTCTCACTTGCGCTGACAAGATTTTCGTATCTTTTCGCTCTCTTCCACTCATTGCTATGGTAAAAACGTTTTTCGAACATATAATCGAAATTTACTACCTAGTTTAATTAAATTTTTTGATTTGTAATAGCGGGGGATAAAAGAGAAAAATCGAATAAATACGAAGATGTGCGCATTCGAGCGAAAAGTGGCACATTTCCGAGCGAGGGAGGCAAATGAAGCGCGACGCGGAGCGGCGCGCTTCATTTTCCCGAGATCGGAATGTGCCACTTTGAGCTCGAATGTGCACACTCGATTTTAAGCTCGATTACCAAACGTGCCGTTTTAACAAAAAAACAATTGTTCGCGTTAGTTATACCCCACCAACAAAGGTACCAAAATCTCTGTTTAAGTGTTTTCAAACTCTAGAGATCTAAACAAAAATGAAAGCAATTCACATCATCGTAGAGGTAAAAAAATCATTGAACCCTTTTTGTGACAAATATCGAGATCTGTCCTCTCTTAATAAAACGTACGATAAAAACGAACGGAAGCGACGCCGGCGACCACGTTTTTCCCCCCGAAACGGGTGCCCCATCCGCACGCACCCCGCGACATTTCCGAACCTAAACAACTGGGAAAATCGCAAAGGTGCATTTAAAATTCAGGTTTTCCGGTAACTCTGGGTTACAGGCAGGTGTCAGAGGAAAACATGCGCGAGTCTGGAGCACCCGGATCGGACTCCAGTGCTCGGGCAGGCTCCGTCGCAGAACCTCGCGCCTCTTCAACTTACAGGACTTTCGATAAGTTTATTTGAAAGTTTTCCCCGAAGCTCCGAAACCGAACGCGAAAAAATCCAAAAACGGAATGCGGCGGCCGAAGAGCAAGATTAAACGAAATCAAAACGAAAGTGAAATTTGAAGGGGAAAAATTCGAAAATCGTGAAGGACGGGGCGGGCTATTAAAAATCGGGCTCGTTTGATATTTTTATGGGTTCGCAGGGAAAAGTGTCGGGCGGCCGTAAGATGCGGTAAAAAGGCAGATGTGCAGAAATCCGCGCTTTGTGGAGTAAATGCGAAAGCTTAGTGTACACACGGAGAGAGCTTTCAGGAGTTGCTCGACCCCGGCGAAACAACCAGTTGCTTCAATTGAGTGCCGGATCCCCGGTTTCTAGGCGTGTTCGCAAATAGTTTTCAGAATACGCTTCCTTCAAAAAGTTAATAAGGTAAGATTCACTTTCCCCATACTAGGTGACTAAATGTCACATGCCGTACTAGGTGGGATTTGCCATACCCCGAAAATGTAATGAAATAAAATCCACAAATTGTACTTTATGACAGTTCAATGATAAGAAATATATTTTAACCTCTTGACATACAAAAAAAACCGAATTTGATGAGACCAAAAAAAAAACTATTAATTTGGCTCAACTTAACTGTTATGAGCATACACAAGTAACATAAAATAAATAATGAATAGTTTTAAAACATTTCGAAATATGTAGAGCGGTGTTTTTGAAGTGAAACTTCTTTTGCGCGGGTAAATCAGAATTTTTTTTACGAAAAAGGGGCATACTTTGTGAGGGAAATATAAAGTGTACGATAAGATCGATAAAAAACACGTGCATGATTTTTTCAAATATTTTGACCATCCGTTTTTGAAATATGATTTTTTTTCAAAATCTGAACTTCTTTTAAATGCTTATAAGTTTGCAAGAAGCGCACCAATCTGATTGTTTTTCCTTGGAAAATTTTCGTCCTCAAGTGCTCTTTCAAGAAAAAAAATATGCTTTGAGTCTGAGGCAATAGCCTCAATTCTTTATTTTGAATTAATTTTAAAAAGAGGTGGTTATTTTTGACATTATTCAATTTATTCGATTTTTCAGAAAACATTCTCAAAAAACCGATAAATATAAAACTGTTTTAAATTAGTTTGGTCTTGGATAGACATTTATTACCATTTTTTTTTAATTCGAAAATTTTAATTTGTCTTAATCGTATGTTTTTACTTTTTTTTTACTTTGATGATTTTTTTTTCATTAAAGAAATTGTATAATAAATATTTTGATATTTTCACTAATTGATTTAGTAGATTGGGTTAAATTGGAATTTATTGTTTTTTTTCAAGTTGTTTATTAAGTTTCTTACTATTTATTAAAAAAAAAAAAAAATTATTGTTCTTTTAGTTTTACATTTCAGTTATAGGTAGTTTTTCGTTTTTTCAATAATTAAATTGCTATATTGAAAAAAAACCTTCAAAAATAGTATAATTCGGACGGAAAAATTATAAAAATTTTAAATTAAATTAAAGAATATTTGATGGTTAAATTATGTTAGAATATATGATTTAATTAAATCCAAATTTTCGAATTAAAAAAAAATACACTAAGAGAAAAAATTAAAAGATCAAAAAGATTTCAGATATTTTATGGTGTTTTTTGACAGGCTGTATTTCAGTGAAAAATGGTCGTATTTGAAATTTTAAAAACCATGTTGAAGCTCCAAGATTCTAGTTTCCAGATAATTTATTCAAAAATTTTTAGAAGCCACTGTTATCATGCAATCTTAAGCAATGGCGCGCAAGAAAAAGTTTGCAAATTTTTTTTTTTTCGATTAGGTCCCGCGGACTTACAATTTTTTTTTCAGCTAAACCATTATATGTAGCAGATAGCCCAGTGGTTTTCAACCTGTGGGGCGCGCCCCCCTAGAGGGGCGCGAGACTGTTGCATGGGGGGCATGCAGCTGTTTCCAAAATATCATTTTCGAATACAAACCAAAAAAGTCGAATAGGTATCAAAAAAATTTTATGTATATTTTTACATAACATTGTATATTATTTTGTAGCCCATTAAATAAATTATAATATCAGATGAGTATTTATGAAATTAGATTGCTAGAAAGATTAAGGGGGCGCAACAATTTTTTTTTAAAGGGGGGCGCAGGTACAAAAAGGTTGGAAACCACTGAGATAGCCTGTTTATTCAGCTTCAAGTTTCTTTTTTTAAAACCTTGATACGATTTTTTTTCACAGAGATACAGAACGTTAAATAGAAAAAGATCCTTTTGTATTCCATCATTGATATCTCAGTAACCAATAGTCGTACGGAAAATTGCAAAGCAGTTTTGGAAACTGGAATAAACGTCCTATATAGAAACTGCTATGATTTTTATATAAAAAAAAAATTTTCAATTTTGTTTTTAATTTAAAAACACATGAAAAAAAGAGTATTTTTTGAATTTTTAGAAAATTAACGGCCAAGTTACAAATATTTATGAAATGACAAATGTTGACCGTGATTTTTATAGCTGAATATACCCTAAAAAACTCTGTGAAGTTACTATTCGATCTACCAAACTTTCCGTATATTTTTACATAACATTGTATATTATTTTGTAGCCCATTAAATAAATTATAATATCAGATGAGTATTTATGAAATTAGATTGCTAGAAAGATTAAAACAATATTTTTAAAGGGGATACAAAAAGGTTGGAAACCACTGAGATAGCCTGTTTATTCAGCTTCAAGTTTCTTTTTAAAACCTTGATACGATTTTTTTTCACAGAGATACAGAACGTTAAATAGAAAAAGATCCTTTTGTATTCCATCATTGATATCTCAGTAACCAATAGTCGTACGGAAAATTGCAAAGCAGTTTTGGAAACTGGAATAAACGTCCTATATAGAAACTGCTATGATTTTATATAAAAAATTTCAATTTTGTTTTTAATTTAAAAAACACATGAAAAGAGTATTTTTGAATTTTAGAAAATTAAGGTCAATATTTATGAAATGACAAATGTTGACCGTGATTTTTATAGCTGAATATACCCTAAAAAACTCTGTGAAGTTACTATTCGATCTACCAAACTTTCCTCTTGTTTACACAATCAAACTTTTGAAAAGAATTAAAGGGTCACGTTTTTTGTCGCTAAAAAATTTATAACAATAATTTTAAATGGAAAATAAACGCGTCTATGCAAACAACATTTAAATTAATGCAAAAAAAGAATTTTTTTTTCAAATTAAAAATTTTTTTGTGAAGAAGCTTTATTTAAAAAAAACAATGTCTAATCGTTTCTAGTTTGATTACGATTTCTAATAAAAACGAGTAAGGCAAGAAATTAATAAATAAATAATTTGAATTAAAATCGTTTATTTTTTCAAAACGAATATACCCAGTCGGCTTTAAGGATTATTCACAATAATTTAGGTCAATAAATTACACGAAAAATCAGTTGAATAATTTTAATAGTTTTCTCTCACTCGTACTGACGCAAATGTCGTATCTTTTTGCTCCCTTCCACTCATTGCTATGGCAAAAAAAAACCTTTTTTGAGCATATAATCAATTTTTAATTTTTTTGTTTGAAAAAAGGAAAAATAAAGTAGAAAAAATCTAAGAAATACGAGGATGTGCGCATTCGAGCGAAAAGTGGCACATTTCCGAGCGAGGGAGGCAAATGAAGCGCGACGCGGAGCGGCGCGCTTCATTTTCCCGAGATCGGAATGTGCCACTTTGAGCTCGAATGTGCACACTCGGTTTTAAGCACATTTACAATAATTTTGGATAATAAATTAGTCAAATAATTGTTCCATCTCACTTATACTGACACGATTATCGTATCTTTTCGCTCGCTCCCACTCATTGCTATAGTAAAAATTTATTTTTTGATCAAAAAATTGATATTTACCCAATTAAATTAAAATATTTGGTTTGCAAGAGCGAAGAATAAATTAGAAAAATGTAATAAATACGAGGTTGTGCGCATTCGAGCGAAAAGTGGCACATTTCCGAGCGAGGGAGGCAAATGAAGCGCGACGCGGAGCGGCGCGCTTCATTTTCCCGAGATCGGAATGTGCCACTTTGAGCTCGAATGTGCACACTCGGTTTTAAGCACAATTTACAATAATTTTGGATAATAAATTAGTCAAATAATTGTTCCATCTCACTTATACTGACACGATTATCGTATCTTTTCGCTCGCTCCCACTCATTGCTATAGTAAAAATTTATTTTTTGATCAAAAAATTGATATTTACCCAATTAAATTAAAATATTTGGTTTGCAAGAGCGAAGAATAAATTAGAAAAATGTAATAAATACGAGGTTGTGCGCATTGAGCGAAAAGTGGCACATTTCCGAGCGAGGGAGGCAAATGAAGCGCGACGCGGAGCGGCGCGCTTCATTTTCCCGAGATCGAAAATGTGCCACTTTGAGCTCGAATGCGTACACTCGATTTTAATCTCCATTACCAAACGTCCCGTTTTTACACAATTAAGCGATCCGTCTCGGGTTTGGGCCGGGAAAAAATTTTCCCTCGGCGACATTCGCCCCCGTTCCTTTTTAATTGCCGAACGTGAAGCTTTGCGTAGGGCAACGTGCCGATGCGAAAATATTTCCTTTCGCCGCCTATTTACATATTATATATGTGCCGCCTCCGTTTCCTTCGGATGCCTCTGACCCTCTTTGCGTTAACCCATTTTTTCGATCTTTATTGTCATTGAAATTTTGTTGGCAACTCGAAGAAATTTGCACTTACGCATTCGGAAGGTTGACGAACGCGAATCGACCCGTCCCTTTTTTTTTTATTTCGAAAATTCATTTCGTCGAATTCCGAATATTCCTTTTTTCTTCTCTTCTCCCTCAGATATAAATAAATATATCGGCTTAGTTTAAATCTTGTCTTGCTCAATATTTGATATCTTTCTGTTGTGGTCGATATGTTTCAATTCCTTTCGGTTTATTTCTTGTTTTCTGCCTTTAAATATAGAAGGGAATTGCTTTCGGCTTTTTTTCCTGCGTGCTCACTGCGGATTTTTGGTTTTTAACGGTTCGAGTAAAAAATCCAAATTGGTCGAGGGAAGGGACGCGGGTTGCACTTTTAAAAATAACTGTTTTTGTTGCGGCTTAAAAGAGCTTTTCGAGTTTTCTTCAAAGATTGGAGTTAACGAGGTTTAAATCAATTTCTGGTGGAAACTACTGTGATTTTCTGCGTTTTCTTTTTGTTTTATTACGTGAAGAGCAAAGAAAAATAAAAACGAGGTTTAAAAATTGGTCTCGTTAGTTCCTGCAAGTTAATAAGTTTGTTCTTTCATTAGTTTAATAAAATTTTTATTAATTAAAAAGTATGAGTTTCGAAAGTTTTCTAGTTCAAACGGTAAATATTCTCATAATCGGTGCTTTTAAAATTGTTGTTTTTTTTTTTGAAAAAACGGCATAGAAATGAAGTTTAATGTTGTGCTTCAATTAAAGTAATTCAGAAAGTTTATTTTCTATGGCAATGATGCAATTTTTTTTCTTCTGGGAATTATTTATCAATTTAATGATAACGTGTTATTTAATTTTAAGATTTGCTCAATGCTTTTATTATTTGTTAGCGCTGTACAATTTGGCGGACTAAATCGGCCGTAGAGTTTAATCGGGTTAATTAGTACGTTAGCTAAACGGCCTAGCTAAATTAACCGGTTAAATTAGTTAAATTGGGTAAGTTTGTTCTTTTTCATATGTAAAGTTAATAAGTTGCATATTATTAACGTATGGTATTTTTTTGCCCGTTTCCAAGCTATATTTAATTAAAGTTTTAATGCACTAAGTAAATTGATTTACACTTGTAGGGGTAAACAGTACAGTGATTGGCCCTTTTAGAACCTGAACAATTAAAATATTAAATTTCATACTTCTATAAAACGTATTTATGATTTTTTATTGTACTAGTAGCCGCAAAAAACGATATTTTTCAATATAAATAAAAATTTGAACAAAAAATTTAACGTTTTATATAAAATAAAAATAAAAATATTTGGTTTATCAAAAAACATAGTTATTGGCCATATAAATATAGTAATTGACCAGTGACTTTACAGTGATTGGTCAATATTTTCTAATTAAGATAAGATATAGTAAATTGGCAAAAAAATTTATTTAAAATTTATTAGAGAAAAAATTATTTTATTTCCCACATACTAAACAAAAGATAATTGTAAATTTGTATAAGTACTTATTTAAAAAAAAAACAATTTAAATATGAATTTAATAATTAACTTTATAATATTTAAGAAGGCATATCGTCGCTGCAAAGTCAAAACCTCGTTTCTCAAAATTCGAAACATTTTAGGAAACAAAAAGAACTATAATAATTTTCCATTATAATTTTGATTTAAGTTACAGTCATGCTAAAAATAATCTCAAAATAAATAAATTAATGCAAGCAAAATAAGTTTTTAACTTTTAATTATTTAAATCTAATATTAAATATTTTACTACTAATGATATAAATACAATTCATATTTTAACCTAAACAAAACTGTTTACCTTCTTCTGCTCTTATCTGTTACTTAAAATATAATGCCAATAACTGTCATATAGTCACTCTAACCTTAGAAAAGTAATTGGCCGCATAGCCAATTACTGTCGATACCGTTTATCGCGCGATATTTATCGACCTTTAATTTTTTTTGTAATCTGTGCTTTAATTTAATTTAAATAATTTTTTTTCACAGAATTTAAACCTTTATTGATTTATAATTTTTAATAATTTGTACCAAAAGCTTTTTTAAGCATAAAAAAATCTAAGAATAGTAAGGTCTCCGCTTGTAGATTTTTGTATAAAATGGAATAAATTTGTAGGAATCTCGGCCTGGTCATTTTAATGATTGAATATACTCACAAAACAAGAAATTATAAAAAAATGACTAGTTATATCCAGTACAGAAAGGAATAAAGAATTTTCTAGTATTGATGAAAAATTATCTGCCTAAAATATAGATTTATAATTATATAATTTTTTAAATATGGCCAATCATTGTCGACTGGCCAACAACTGTACTATTTACCCCTGTTTATTCACACTGTTTATTTATTTACAAATTTATTTTCACCCCACTTTAGAGATTACGTTATGTTTCACCGAGAAGCAGCTGAATAGAAAGCACTGAACTAAACAAAACTGAAATTAGACTTAGACCGCTTATTACCGGAATCGGTTGCGCTTATATGTGTGTCTCCGTATCGGTGTCAGAGCTTCCAGAAAGATTGAGATAATTCTCATGTGTAACGATACCAGCATTTTATAAGATAAATGTTTCATTTATTGCGTTCGTTACAATGTGTTTTAATTGTATAACCTTAAACACCATACATTTTAATATATTTTCTGTCGTTATTGCTAAAAAATGACCATAAACAATTTATTCGAAACGAAACTCCCACTTTTTCGCACTCCATCGCTTCTTCGTTGATTATTTTCCTTATTTAGTCTATGCCCTTATTATGTATCACCATCGTTATCTTTTACGTTCCTCATAACGTAAACATAAAAAGTTTATTAGGCTCCGAAAAAAGGCAAAGTTCGTTCCGATGCGTTCCGTTAACAAGTTTTTCGGATAAACATGTGTTCCCCGACTCGGATGCCATTATGAAAGGTATAATCTCCATAAAATTCAATTTTGCGGGTCTCGAAACGCTACACAACGAAATAAGTACAAATAGGTTTAACGGCCAATTCTTTAAACGTATCCGTTTCGAATGGCTCCCACCGAAATAAATATCTCGAAACGTCGAAGATGATGCATTTTTCGACTTCGCCCGTCGTTCCTTTGTAATTGAATATTTTATAGACAATTTAGGGACGTTCGGTCTTGCGGATATTTAAAGCATGACAGCTTCATGAATTTTTACACGCAAGCAAAAGCTTTCTCCGTCAGGAAGGACTTTTGTATAAGTCGGAGGTCAGCCGAAGAATACTAATATTCTTACAGGCAAATTTTTCGACATGGAATGGAGGTTTGAAAAGAACACTGAAGGCACTTCAACTCGTTAAATTACATTTATTTGCTTATTTCGTAAGGTAAATGGCTGAATGAAAGTTTAGTTAACGTTATCCTACGTTTTATTTCAGAATAGAGTGCTAGGATTAAGTTTAATGAAGATTCGAGAAATAATCCGTTTTAGGTACTTGAAAAAAATTAAGTCTGCAATTTGCAAGCACTTGGCATTTAGTAGTCGCAAAAAAAAATTTAATTTCAACTCGAAGAAACGAAGAAAAATATTTTTTATTACTTTATTGAAGTTGTGTTTATTTTGGCGGACTGAGAGTAAAATTTTTAGCAGGCAACAGAAGTTGCGCGCGCACGCCTAACGAAATTGGATAGTATGAAGTTAGCCATCTAAGAGAAACTAAATTAATTATTGTGAATTATGCTTAAAATCGGTGTGCACATTTGAGCTCAAAGTGGCACATTCCGATCTCGGGAAAATGAAGCGCGCCGCTCCGCGTCGCGCTTCATTTGCCTCCCTCGCTCGGAAATGTGCCACTTTTCGCTCGAATGCGCACATCCTCGTATTTATTACATTCGTATAATTTATTGTTCACTTTTTTAAACCAAGTACATTAATTCAATTTGAAATATATCGATTTTATGAACAAAAAACGTATTTTTACCATAGCAATAAGTAAGAGCGAGCGAAAAGATACGATAATCTTGTCAGTACGAGTGAGATGGAACGATTAAAAATATTCAACTAATTTTTTGTCTAAACCGTTGTGAATCGTGCTTAAAACCGAGTGTGCACATTCGAGCTCAAAGTGGCACATTCCGATCTCGGGAAAATGAAGCGCGCCGCTCCGCGTCGCGCTTCATTTGCCTCCCTCGCTCGGAAATGTGCCACTTTTCGCTCGAATGCGCACATCCTCGTATTTATTACATTCGTATAATTTATTGTTCACTTTTTCAAACCAAGTATTTTAATTCAATTTTAAATATATCGATTTTATGAACAAAAAACGTATTTTTACCATAGCAATAAGTAAGAGCGAGCGAAAAGATACGATAATCTTGTCAGTACGAGTGAGAAGGAACGATTAAAAATATTAAACTAATTTTTTTTGTTTAAACCGTTGTGAATCGTGCTTAAAACCGAGTGTGCACATTCGAGCTCAAAGTGGCACATTCCGATCTCGGGAAAATGAAGCGCGCCGCTCCGCGTCGCGCTTCATTTGCCTCCCTCGCTCGGAAATGTGCCACTTTTCGCTCGAATGCGCACATCCTTGCTTTAAATTGATTTAGTTATACACTAAGGGAAAATATTAAAGGGTCAAAAAAATTTCTGATATTTTATGGTGTTTTTGACAGGCTGTATTTCAGAGAAAAATGGTCGTATCTGAAATTAAAAAAAATCATTTTAAAGCTCCAAGATTCTAGTTATCTTATCTTTTATTGAACAATTTTTAGGAGCCACTGTTATCATGCAATCTTAAGCAATGGCGCGCCAGAAAAATTTTACTAATTTTTTTTTTCGTTTACTAGAAACGATTGGACATTATTTTTTTAAAAATAAGAAAGTTTTTTTAAAAATAAATTCTTTTTTTGCATTAATTTAAATGTTTTTTGCAATACAAATGTTTATTTTCCATTTTAATTATTATTATAATTTTTTTAGCGACACGAAACGGAACCCTTTAATTCTTTTCAAAAGTTTGATTGTGTAAAACAATAGGAAAGGTTTGGTATATCAAATAGTAACTTCACAGAGTTTTTAAGAGTATATTGAGCTATAAAAGTCACGCTCAACATTTGTCATTTCATGAATATTTGTAACTTAACCGTCAATTTTCTAAAAATTAAAAAAATACTCTTTTTTCATGTGTTTTTAAATTAAAAACAAAATTGAAAAATTTTTTTTAAATCATAGCAGTTTCTATATAGGGCGTTTATTTCAGTTTCCAAAACTGCTTTGCAATTTTTCGTACGACTATTGGTTACTGAGATATCAATGATGGAATACAAAAGGATCTTTTTCTAGTTAACGTCCTCTATCTTGGTGAGAAAAAATCGTATCAAGGTTTAAAAAAGAAACTTGAAGCTGAGTAAACAAGCTATCTGTTACATATAATGGTTTAGCTGAAAAAAAATTTGTAAGTCCGTGGCACCCAAACAAAAAAGAAAAAAATTTGCAAAATTTTTTTTGCGCGCCATTGCTTAAGATTGCATAATACCAGTGACTTCTGAAAATTGTTCAATAAAAGACCTGAAAACTAGAATCTTGGAGCTACAAAATGAATTTTTTAAAATTTTAGATACAACCATTTTTTACTGAAATACAGTTTGTCAAAAACACCATAAAATATCGGAAATTTTTTTGACCCTTTAATTTTTTCCCTTAGTGCATTAAACTTCTTTTCAAATCAAAAAATTAATTTTAGTGTCGTGTTTTTGTTGTAACTTGCATTTAGACATGTGCATATTCGAAGTCGAATGCCCATACACGGTTTTAAGAGCAATTCACAACTTAAATAAAATGCTAAATTAAATACATAGAAAACAATAGATTATTTATTTAAAAATTGGAAAAATAATAGCGGTTTAGTTTATTATTTCGTTTATGTTACAAGAATATAATTTTTTTATGCTCTGTTGTTTTTGAACTTTATATGTTTCTTAATTGCCAATTTAAGATTGTCTTAGCTCATAAAACTTGCAGTGTTTAAAAAAAGGGTTCAATTTTGTTGTTGCTATAAGATTTGAAACAAATAAATTAAGAAATATTACACAATAGACAGTTCTAAAAAATTACTCTTACCACCCCTTTTTTGGCTCTGTATAACGACCTAGTTTAATTTTTTCATACCGTTTTTAAGCCACAAATGATGGCGTATTTTCTTGATCAGTCTCTGTTAAAATATTCTATTTTCATTAATTTTCTAAATAATTTAAGTGGTGTGATTTTTTAACAAAAATGGTTAAAAAAAATGAAATGTATAAGCAGACTTCGAATAGAACCGTAATTATCATTTTGGATAAATGTTGTTTATTCTAATTTATATGAGTAACCATAACAACGTTGTTTACTTAGGAAACAAAACTTGTTTCAACAAACAAGCTTTAGCTCCAAATTCATAGATGGGGCTTTTAGTTTTACTACACAGCTACCCCCGATTTCATAAATTTGTATTCAAAATATTATATTTTTTATTAATTCCGATTTTATTCCTTTTTTTTGTTTATTATTGTTGAAATCAGAAAAAATAAAAACAATTGATTGAATGAAGTTCGTCCCAAAATCAAAGAAATTTTACTTCATTTTTAAATATATATGTTTAACAAATGACTTTTTAAGCGACTTTCGTTTTTTCTTAAAAATAATTAAAAATTTATTAAAATGTGAAACTATCCCTACTAAAATCTTCTTTATCCTACGTATAAATTGGTTTAAAATTAAAAATTAAAGCAATCATTTTTTTTTGTGAACGCCCCTCCGAATTTACGCCAAACCGAAATTGCATGCGATTTACAGCGACCGATTTAGCGAAATCTGATATGAATACCAAATGCAGTGCATTTTGTAATTACCTAATCATTACCGTGAAATCCAATTTCATTGAAGAGCAATAGAGCAAAGGGTTTTGGCAGATTAATCCATTTGAAAAAAAAATTCAACGTCCGGTGATTAACCCGAAGTTCCGTCGGAAATATCGAAGGGTTTAAATAAAACTCGGAGATTGATTTTACGCGGCCCTTCATCTTATATTTATTCGATTTATCCCCAACCTTGAAAATGCGCAAATACTTATAAGCTACAAACGCAACCAGCTTCTAACGGCCAAATATTTATTTCTATTACGTACGAAATAAAAATTAAAAAATAAACAATTCGACCCGGAAATTTTGTAATTTCGATCGACCGAAATTTTGTTAATTTCTCTTTAAAAACAGTTTCGGTTCGGGCACTGTAAACTTTCCCATTTTCCCAAATGGTTCTAACAAAAGTTATTTACCTCTCAGCATTTAAATGCGTTCGAATAAATAGAAATGGTGTCGAGAATTCAAAACATTGCAACTTTCCCAATCAAAAGTTTGACTGTTCGTACTTTAAAGGAAAAGTTTCTTTTATTTTAACCGTTTTTAGTTAAAGTTGCTCTTAAATGCTTAACAATATTTGTAAAACCTCGACTTTTTGCCTTTGCAATCGACGCCATTTCTATATTACATTATCAAAAATTTAATGTGTTATTAAATTGTAAAATATTCTGACGAGTTAATTTCATTTATTTGTAATTTGTAAAATTTTTGATCAAGTACGTATAAGATCTCGGTTTTTAATAATTTAATTTTTTTTTCTAAAAAATTATTTAATATAATGCATAGTTTATAAAGTATTTTAATATTATAAGTAAATGTGTAGGATTTAGAAGATTTGTAAAAAAACTCACAAATTATAAATTCTATAAGGAGGTGCTAAAAAAAAATTCTAAATCTGCTGTTGCTAAATAAAGACCTGGGTTAGCATCTCTTGTAAAATTCAAATCCCTACTATAAATGGAAAAGATCCTTAATAATATTCTCTACAAATTTGAAAGTGCTGCTGCAATTGCAAAAGGGCTTGAGAAACCCTAAAATTACTTTAATAAAAATATTGCAATATTATTGGGTCCTTTTGTATATGTTTTCCTTTTAAACCATTTGCTACCAATGTTTTTCGGTGGCCAATCAAAACTTTTAGTAATATTTCCTGTAAATTTGAAGGCCCTACTATAAGTGGAAAAAGGTTTAAAAAACTTTACAAGCGT
Source organism: Sinopyrophorus schimmeli (assembly GCA_036325965.1). Lineage (NCBI taxonomy): Eukaryota > Metazoa > Arthropoda > Insecta > Coleoptera > Elateridae > Sinopyrophorus > Sinopyrophorus schimmeli. The sequence goes on along the minus strand of JARFIZ010000337.1, from coordinate 1,023,025 downwards.
TTTGAATAAAAAAATTGGAATAATTTACGTGATCTTTTGGCCAGTGTATTTTCGCTTAGAAATACCGCAATCAATTTTTTTATTTATTAAATAAAGCCTTTAAGAATATTCTTGTCAAATTTGAAGGTGCTACTGTAATTGTAAAAGAACTCAAAAAACCCCATAAACTACTTCTATTAAAATATTACAATATTTTGTGGTTCTTTTGTAAGTATCTCTTTAAAGCATAGGTTTCCAACTTTTTTTGTCACCAAATAAAACTTTTAGTAATATTTCCTGTAAATTTAAAGGCCCTAGTACAAATGGAAAAGAGTTTAAAAAATCTTACAACCCTTCTGTATCAAAAAATTGCAATATTTTATTATATGATTTTGTAAGTAGATGGGGTATCCCGACCAATAGATGGAAACGCCCCGCTCCCCTACCCATTAGATAGACAAAATTTTTTAAATAACTTTAATAATATTAAATTTAAGTAAAGAATTGTAAAATAAATTGTCTCTTTTACAAATATACATATTTATGATTATAGAAAATATTTTGTTTTGCATATAATTAATATTATGTAGCAGTATAAGAGCAAAGCATTTTTCAAAAAAAAAAATTACTTTTTCATATATTATAAAAATTATTATCCCATCTATAGGTGTTTATTGGTTATTTTTTATTAATTTTAAGCTATTAGTTATTAAATTTAAACATTTAATCAGTCTTTATGTAAATAACAAGACAAAAATATTATTTTTGAGAAGCGCCCATCTATTGGGGCGGCCGTCCATCTACTGGAGGTTTTGTCCATCTACTACTTGTGACTTTTTCTTAAAATTTCCTTTTTTTATAAACTACTACTTTATACAAGATTTTCATTATTTTTTTCGAATTTATTGGAAATTTTTACACAAGTATAACTCAGAAACAGGAATTTGCTTAACCGTCCATCTATTGGTCGAATTACCCGATCATTTCTATTATAACTATTGTTACCAAATATTCCTCATTACTAAATAAAACCCTTAGTAAGATTTTTTACAAATTTTGAAATGCCACCGGTATTAAAAAGGTTTTGAGAAACTATGTTTTATTTCAATAAATATATTTCAATAAGTCGAGGTCCTTTTATAAGTGTCATATTTCAAAAGCCTACGCTACCAAACTTTTTTTTTGTCACCAAATAAAGCATGTATAGGCCCTACTTCAATTCAAAATGTGCTTAGAAAACCTTACAAACTTTGTACACGAAAAAAATTGATTTTTTACGTAATATTTTTGTAAGTGCCCCCTTTTCCTCCATTCGCTACCAATTTTTGAAAATGTCAAAGCCGCACTGCAAGTAACAACCAGTCTTAAAAAAAATCTACAATTTTTTTAAATATAATTTATATTCTAAACACATTTAACTAATTAGAGCAGTGTTTCTTGACTTCTCAAGCGAGCCGCACCCCTTTAAATCTCAAAATAGGTCTTCTTCTTAAAGTACCCCATTGAAAAATGTGTTTCAATTTTTTGGTTTAGAAAAATACATTTTTTGCGAAATTTAATAAATGACATTTAATAATTTATATTGTTAGGGGCTTCTCCCACACCCCCAAAAATACCTTCGCGCGCCCCTAGGGCTGCGGGCACCCTCGGTTAAGAACCGCTGAATTAGAGCAAAGAAAAGCTCGTAAAGTTCAGATGAAAATGTCTCAAAATAATTTCTCATTAATTATTATCGTTAATTATGAGACAAATTAAGGCGCTTAAAGCAAACTTTACATACACGAAGCAAGCTTCCCGCCTCGCGCCAGTTTATTTCGCTTCGGCATGTGTTTGACCTAAGCATTTCGAGTGTGCACGTTCAAACATCTTATTTTAACGTTTCGCGGCAGTAAGTAAACCTCAAGTTCTCGATGAACCCCACAATTAGCGATTAAAGGAAACCAGAAAGCGGCTTGCGCTTCATTAAGTTAAGTCCCTAACCCTATTTGTTTCCCCCTTATTAGAAATCAACTCCACGGAACGCCATGCGTCCTCATTAAACTGCTAAGCTCGTCCTTTTTTATTTATTTTCGTAAAGAACGTCTGCCGATGGCGACGCAATTGCGTTTTGCTTTATTTAAAAGGCCTCGAAATGGCTATCGTATGATTGCAGCGAAGATGGATGAGGGTTTTTAGAAAACGTCCCTGTTTGCAAATCCTAAGAAAACAGGACTTGTTTGAAGAAGAAAATTGAGAGATTGGCAGTTCGTGAGACTCGGAAATGTGTAAACGCTTAGGAATGTATTACGTAGTGTTTTCTTGATATTATTTTATCGGCTTTCAGTGGCGCGCCCAGAATTTGAAGGAAACATCAAATATTGCTAAATACATATTTAGCAATAATGACAGAAAATTTAAATATATTAAATTGTATGGTTTGAGGTTATATTATTAAAACATATTGTAGTGGCCGCGATAGGTTAACCTAATCATCTATCTTATAAAACCTTGAATGCTGGTATCGTTAAAGATGAGAATTATTTTAATCATTCTGGAAGTTGTGATACCAATACCGAGACACACATATAAGCGCAGCCGATCCCGGTAATAATCAGTCGAAGTCTAAGTTTATTTTCGTTTAGTTCAGTGCCCTCTACTCAGCTGGTTCTCGGTGAAACTCAAGGTAATCTGGGATAAATAATTTAAAGTATTTGTTAAAAATTGTATTTATAAAAGTAACAATATAACATAATAAATAAGTGGAACTTAAATCCAATATAACCCAAATATATTCATATTAAGATTTTAATAATTGTTTTTAGAACAAATAGGTATAGATTAATATAAAATAATAAGTAATATGTAATAATAAGTAATTACAAAATTAAATATATTGATATATTAGCGTGTCAGTAGAGTCAACAGTAAATTATGTTAAAGTGTTGCCGTTTCAAACACTCGTGAATAATAATCAAAATTATAATTTTTCACAACAAAAATTAAATTAAATGTCTCAAAAAAAAATTTTTAATTTAATACGCCGATTACTACTTTTAACCTCTTGACATACAAAAAAACCGAATTTGATGAGTCGGAAAAAAAAACTATTAATTTGCCTCAATTTAACTATTATGAGCATACACAAGTAACTTAGAATAAATAATTAATAGTTTTAAAATATTTTGAAATATGTTGAGCAGTGTTTCCCAATCTTTTTTTAACATTCCCCACCTAAGTTATTCTAAAATTTTGATGCATATAATATATAACATATAAATATTTTTTTATATTTAAAAAATTAAATTATTCCATAAATGAAGCCTAATTACAACTTGTTCAAGACACAAGATTTAGGTTTTAACGAGAAATCGCTAAGAAATTATTAAGAAAAAGAAACAATAAGTAAATTTTAAAAATGTAAACTAAAAAATATTTTTATATCGATAGCTCGAATTTTTGATAACGCGAATTATTTTTAGTTTCTCTTTAACTTCGACCTATCGAGGTTTGACTGTATTTAATTTTCTAAATTTAATATTTCTGAACAATTAAGATAATTTATTTATTGAGTTTTCTCCAATATTCATTTAATTTGCGTAAATTAATGATCTTCAAAGTTTTTTGAAAAACCACAAATTTCTGTATTTACTCTATTTGAGTATTCTGAAAATATATAATAATTTTTTCATCAAAATTTCCTTTTAAATTTACCGAATAAAGTATTGTTTTATTCAATTTGTGTTATACAAAAAAAATTGATAATTAAAAATTTCTAAAGTTCTTAAATATATTTTAAAAATTTTCCAAGTTATTATTTTATTTAATTTTACTTGTCTAAAAACTTAAAATAATTTATTCTTCAAGTTTATTTTAATAATTTTGCTAAATGTTTAAAACTGAATTTCATTCTATGTAAAAAACCTGGTGCATGTACTTATGTACGCACGTTAGAAGTAATACCTCTTTGGCGCGTCTAAATTAAATATAACAACGCGCTATGTTGCGTTTGTGTATAGCCAGACCAGTGGTTATCAAACTATATGTTACTGCGCCTACGTCGTTTTATTTGAATACATTGCTATTTCCTTTTTAAATCCAAAAAGTAATTTAAAAAAATTGAATAAATACGAAGATGTGCGCGTTCGAGCGAAAAGTGGCACATTTTCGAGCGAGGGAAGCAAATGAGGCGCGACGCGGAGCGGCGCGCCTCATTTTCCCGAGATCGGAAATGTGCCACTTTGAGCTCGAATGCGCACACTCGGCTTTAAGCACACTTTACAAAAATTAATTTACTCTCTGACAATTCGCAATTAAATATTACAGAATTATATTAATAACAAAATTCCCAAATCGCCAATTTTGTGCCTTTTAACAAAATTATTGTTGAAAACAAACCTTTTTCGGAACATAAAATTGAATACAGTTCTTGACGTCTTAGAGACATCAAAATCTACAATGACACCCTAAACGATTGACGTCTCCTAAACGTCATTGTATGTCAAAGGGTTAATGAAATTATGTAATTATATAGATAAACCGAACCATGGTGTTTTAAAACACCGAAAAGTAAAAAGTGGAAAAAATAAAAGCGAAAGTAGGTACTTTCCACACATGTGTCGAAAGGAACGGCAAAACTATATTTTGGCATGAGAAAATCGACCACTGTACTACCGCCACACAACGCTCAAAAATCAATCTTACCTAGCGAGCATCACAAAAAAATATTATTACTGTTCTTATTAAAAAAACTAACTATGCAGTTATTTTGTATTTAATTAAAAAAATTTGCTGAATGCAAATAAGTAGCCCCTACTTTTTGAGTGTGCCACTGCCATCTTTTCATTTCGTGATAAAATATCTCCTTAAAGCAAAATGTAGCCAAAATCTATAAATTGTGCCGCTCCCCCCATATCCTACAGGTCCTTGCGTCTAATTCGATGTTGTAAAGTGAATTTAGAGCAAATTCAATATTTACGATTTGGGAAAGTATGTGGAAAACTTTGCAAAATCTGAAGTTGCCCGTTGGAGATTTGCATAATTTTTTTTTAAATGTTTTTGAAAACAACGTTAAGCCGGCTCGGCCTAATTAAAAGTGTAAAGAGGAAACTTTTATAATTTTCCGCCGTTGAATTTTTCAACTGAATCAAAATACTTGAGTTTCCTTCAAAGTACACAATTACCTTTTTAGTGAAAGTTACAAAGTTGGATGGGTTTAATTTAAATTTTATATGCTTTCCTTAATTTTTTTGCTTAAAATGATGATTAATGAGCTCGGGGAAACGTGTAAGAAGCGATTTAATTAAAAAAAAATAATTATAAATCCTATAAATAAAGTGGGGAAGTTATTGATTTATTTTCTTTGCTTTCTTTATAAATTTAGTCAAATCTTTGATTTTGTTACTTTTATACTTTTTATGTCGAAAAAAAATTGGCTGGTCTTTTAAAAAAATCTTTTTAGAATAGAATTGCGAGGACTATTTTATAAAAAAATATTTTGACGAACACTCCTTTGCGAACTAATTGGCAAAGTTCGTTTTACAATTATTTTTTTTTATTTAAGTGTGATATTGACATAATTAAAAAAATTATAATATATCTTTATAGAAAATTAAAAAAAAAACTTATTAAACAGACTTCACTTCTATTTCGCAAACTTTTCCACTTAAGAAAGAATCAAAAACAAACTTTTTTCTAAAAAATTTGAGATAACCAAAATAAAAATTCGTGATTTATTTTTTTCCAAAAGATTAATTATTTGTAAAAATTTATAAATTGATTCTTTGTAAAAATGGTGTTGATTTACAATCCTTCGATTTTTGAGTTCATGATAAAATGAAAAACCTTCTATTGTCAACATCAAAAAAAAATCAAAAAAGAGTTTACAAAGCCCTATTAATTTTTTTCTAAAATATCCAATTAAAATGTGAGTAACACGAAAACACCCAATTTTACAATTGTATGTAAAAAATCAAAAAACAGACTTTATAGCAAAAAATTGTCGATATAAAACAGTTTTATTTTATTTGTGCTTTTATATAAAAAAAAATAATAAAACGGACATTCTAAATAGGCACCTACATAAAACCTTTAAAAAAGTCGGATCCTTTAAACCCTCGTTAAAACTCACAAAATACCTTAAAAACTTTTAAATATCAACAAACACATAAAAGGCTCATGGCATTAAATTCTAAAAAACTTATACTAAAACTCTTTCTCGTTCGCAAACATCGTTTCTATGGTTTATAATTTTTTTTTAATAATCTCTTCAAAATATAAAGATGGTGCCCTTTCAAAAATCTCTTTCGCCAAAAAGATGTTTATTGTTAATCTTGCAAACGCTTTCTCGCGCAGAATGACATAGCCTTAGGTTTTTGATCTAAAAATAAGCGCGCTTATTTACATGGCAGGCTCGGAAAATATTGACCGACCCTTTGCGGGTCGATCTTTAAATACAGTCGCGATTTGGGAAAAAAAAACGTTTAAGAAAATTTAAAAATTTCACGAAAAACAGTAAAAAGCATTCGTAAAACTTCTTAAATCAAAAACACTTGTTTATTAAATAATAATATAATAAATAATTTCAAAGAACATTTTTTTTTTAATTATTATGTGTCTGGAACATTAATATGTGGATGCATTTAATTATTTATAATAAATTATAATTTTTTTTGTTAGCGACGCAGCTAAAAAAATGATTGAAATATGTTCTCGTAATGCCCGCTGCGAAAGTTTGATTTTCGAACGTCGTACGGTGAAAGGAAAGTGGTAAATTTCGCCATGTCAGAATGGAGTGTGGTTATGTCGCTCTTTTCTGCACATGTGTATAAAGTACGGACTTTCGCTCTTCTCCCTTCCATTTTTTTTTTGTTCTTTATTCTAAAATGCTATGGTTTGTTTAAGTACTTACTGCCAGCACAATACTGCTGTACAATCAAAAAATTTAAATAAATAAGATAAATATCGATTTTACTTCGAAAAATGTATTTACCATAGCAATGAGTGGAGGGGAGCAAAAAGATATAACAATAACGTCCGTACGAGTGAGAGGAAATGATCAAAATAAACTAAGTACCTTTTCGCCTAATTTATTGGCCCAAATTATTGTGAATGGTGCTTAAAACCGCGTGTGCGCATTCGAGCTCAAAGTGGCACATTCCGATCTCGGGAAAATAAAGCGCGCCGCTCCGCGTCGCGCTTCATTTGCCTCCCTCGCTCGGAAATGTACCACTTTTCGCTCGAATGTGCCCATCCTTGTCTATCTCAAACTACTATGTACATACGATTCACCCTGTATTATATTTTTGTCACGAACCGTACTTCAACATTTGTTTTAGCTACAAAAATCCGGTAAAAACGTAATTCAATTCTAACCACAGTGCATTATTGGCCAAAAGTAAATTCGCGCTTTATTTATGTGCAAAAAGGTCACTAAATTAAACGAAAAAACCAATTTCGTCGCCGCAAAACAAATCGATTTAAATAAGACGGCGGCCAGCCGTTTCTTTTGCGCGCTAAAACCGATCCTAAGAAAATTAAGATGGATGTGTACCGGTGGTCGGCGCAATAAATAACAGAAAGACCCATCTTTTGTGATTGACAAATACGTAAGGGAAACGGAAACGTGCCCTGCCCTGCACACGTTGGCTGGAAACTCGTGATTTACACAATGGTCCGCGTAATTACCGGGCTGGAGACTAACAACCCGCATGTGTTTGATAAATATCTTTCTGTTTTGCGCCATTTTACTGCCCGCTGATTAATTTCGCTGTTTGTTTTCGCAATTTTGGGCCCGAAATAAGTTTTAGAAGGAAGTTAAACAATTAAATGGTAGAAATTACGCCGTTTTAGTAGAAAGGTCGAAAAGTTGCTAGGGGTAACCTTTAAGGGCTAATTAGCGAACTGAAAGTAAAACTAACGACGTCGATTTTATTGGGGGGTGGAGTTCTTTTCAAGTTTTAAAAACTTTTTACATTTAATAGTGCGATTTTGCACCTTCTTTTAGCGCGTTGAGAGTAAAATCTTGAGAAGCAACGGAAGTTGCGCGCGCACAACTAAAGAAAATTTGACAGTTGTAGTTGGCCGTCCGAGAAAGTAAATTAATTGCTGTGAATCGTGTTTAAAATCGAGTGTGCACATTCGAGCTCAAAGTGGCACATTCCGATCTCGGGAAAATGAAGCGCGCCGCTCCGCGTCGCGCTTCATTTGCCTCCCTCGCTCGGAAATGTGCCACTTTTCGCTCGAATGCGCACATCCTCGTATCTATTACATTCGTCTAATTTATTTTTCGCTTTTTCAATTCAAATATATAATTTAGTTGAGTAACTATTGATTTTATAATAAAAAACATTTTTTTTACCAATAGGAATGAGTGGGAGCGAACGAAAAGATACGATAAATTAGTCAGTACGAGTGAGAGGAAACGATTAAAATTATTTGATTAATTTATTGACCTAAATTATTGTAAATCGTGCTTAAAATCGAGTGTGCACATTCGAGCTCAGTGGCACATTCCGATCTCGGAAAATGAAGCGCGCCGCCCGCGTCGCGCTTCATTTGCCTCCCTCGCTCGGAAATGTGCCACTTTTCGCTCGAATGCGCACATCCTCGTATTTATTACATTCGTCTAATTTATTTTTCGCTTTTTCAATTCAAATATATAATTTAGTTGAGTAACTATTGATTTTATAATAAAAACATTTTTTACCAATAGGAATGAGTGGGAGCGAACGAAAAGATACGATAAATTAGTCAGTACGAGTGAGAGAAACGATTAAAATTATTTGATTAATTTATCGACCTAAATTATTGTAAATCGTGCTTAAAATCGAGTGTGCACATTCGAGCTCAAAGTGGCACATTCCGATCTCGGAATGAAGCGCGCCGCCCGCGTCGCGCTTCATTTGCCTCCCTCGCTCGGAAATGTGCCACTTTTCGCTCGAATGCGCACATTCTCGTATTTATTACATTCGTCTAATTTATTTTTCGCTTTTTCAATTCAAATATTTAATTTAGTTGAGTAACTATTGATTTTATAATAAAAAACAATTTTTTTACCATAGCAATGAGTGAGAGCGACCAAAAAGATACGATAAATTAATCAGTACGAGTGAGAGAGAACGATTAAAATTATTTTATTAATTTATGGACCTAAATTATTGTAAATCGTGCTTAAAATCGAGTGTGCACATTCGAGCTCAAAGTGGCACATTCCGATCTCGGGAAAATGAAGCGCGCCGCTCCGCGTCGCGCTTCATTTGCCTCCCTCGCTCGGAAATGTGCCACTTTTCGCTCGAATGCGCACATCCTCGTATTATTACATTCGTCTAATTTATTTTTCGCTTTTTCAATTCAAATATATAATTTAGTTGAGTAACTATTGATTTTATAATAAAAAACATTTTTTACCAATAGGAATGAGTGGGAGCGAACGAAAAGATACGATAAATTAGTCAGTACGAGTGAGAGAAACGATTAAAATTATTTGATTAATTTATTGACCTAAATTATTGTAAATCGTGCTTAAAATCGAGTGTGCACATTCGAGCTCAAAGTGGCACATTCCGATCTCGGGAAAATGAAGCGCGCCGCTCCGCGTCGCGCTTCATTTGCCTCCCTCGCTCGGCAATGTGCCACTTTTCGCTCGAATGCGCACATTCTCGTATTTATTACATTCGTCTAATTTATTTTTCGCTTTTTCAATTCAAATATTTAATTTAGTTGAGTAACTATTGATTTTATAATAAAAAACAATTTTTTTACCATAGCAATGAGTGGGAGCGAGCGAAAAGATACGATAAATTAGTCAGTACGAGTGAGAGGGAACGATTAAAATTATTTGATTAATTTATTGACCTAAATTATTGTAAATCGTGCTTAAAATCGAGTGTGCACATTCGAGCTCAAAGTGGCATTCATTGCAATTGTCTACTTTAGCCTTCGCTATTGCAAATAATAAATTTAAATTTAGCTTAATTAATATCGTTTTATGTATTAATCATGTCAATGAGTGGAAGGGAGCAAAAAGATAGGACAATGTCATAAGTGCGATTGAGAGGGAACGATAAAAATTATTTAATTGATTTTTGCGTTTAATTTATTGGGCTAAATTATTGTGAATCGTGCTTAAAAAAATCGATTAAAAAATGAACCAACTTTAAAAAGATTATGTAGGTAGATATAGCGATATAAGTACTTATTGTGTTATGTTGTGTTGTTACGCATTATTTTCAAATTTTTGGTTCTTTCTTGAAGTGGATTCATTGTCTAATCAAAAGATTTTTTTCAAGTCCGTTCATTCTTTTTAATTAATTTTTTTGTTAAAATAAAACTTGATAATGTATATTCAGAATCCAATACAGCTAATTTTTGACGTAAAACTTCTTATGCGAATGTAAATCTTTTTAATGTCGTTAAAAAAGGATGCTATGGCAGAAAACTATACGAAACAGATCAAGATGAATATTTAACTGTACGTATTATTCTTTAAAAAAACGTTAAAATTACACAATTGAGGACGATTACAGATATTCGTTTTATTTATATAATAAATAAATAATTTAGTTCGAGTTTTATTCATAAAATATGTTTAAAGTTTGTTGTTACTTGAAAAAGGACCTTTGTAAATTTCCGTAGTTAATTTAGCAATGTGCTTTTGTATTAACATAATTCAAGTCAACCGTAATGAACAATGTCTTTACATTTCTGTTTGTTATAAAATACACAACTTTACATAGAGAACGGCCTAAATAAACCATTATTCTTTTTTTGTCGGATAGTTTAGTAGGTACACAATGTTGCCAGTGCTTTGAACTAAAATAAAACGTCTTTGAAAGGTTCAAAAAGCTTTCCATTTTAAATTTTTAAATTTTTAATTTATATTTCGGTGTGGATAAAGTTTAAGTTTTAAAATATTTAATTGCAAACTTGCATAAAAGTCACAATGAATGTTCGCATTTTTGGAAGAAAATCCAAAACTTATTTAGAATTAAATTTAGAAAAGTGCATATTTTGAAATAGGGAGATATCACTACATCCAAACTGCGTTCAGAAAAATACCAGTTTTTTTTTTAAATAAAAAAATGTGCATTAATTTCAACGAGAATATATAATTATATTTTCTAGCAGTAATTGTCTTCGATACTCTTTTATTAGTTTTTACGTATCTACTTCTTTTAATTAGGTTCCAAATATTAGCAATTGTTTATTGAAATGTTCACGTTCCTCTTCTTCTTTCAAACTGCTCTAAGTTTTCATTAAATTAAAAAAAAAAAAATTGTAATTAAAAGAAATTGTTTCAAAAAAATATTTTTTTACGGTACCGATTTACATCACCTTTTCGGATCAGTAAATTAAAAATCGTCCAACCGAAACCCACCCCTTTTTTTGGCGCAGTTTAAACCCAAAAAGTCGTGCTTTAGCCGGCAAAAGCTCCAGACTTTTCGAGCTGAAAGACGCTTCAAATGTGGGAGAGTCGAAACGCATTACCAATTTTTCCTCTCAACGTACAATTTTATGAGGAAAACGCCCAAGTTTTGTACAATTCGAGGAACAAAAGCTGCACCTTTAAGAACTTAAATACGTGACCATTAAAATAAGCATTAAAATAATGTAAGTCAAAATTAGCGCCCTAAAAAAAAAGTAAACGCCCTGTAAAGCAAAAGTTAGTCGATTAAGTATTTCGATAAAAATAATTCAAAAAAAGGCTGAAAAGGAAACACATCATTTAGTTAAAAGTAACCGCAAGCGCAATTTCGGTGACGTCAATTCACAAACACTAACCCGCAACCGAAAGTTTACGAAAAAAATCGATCCTTTAGAGGTTTTTCACTTCAAATTCACCCCTTTGTATATCAATTTCGCCTTTTTGAAGAACAAATTCATCTTTCTTATTTGAATTTGATTTGCAAACAAGTGAATTCAAAGGAAACTCGCGATTTTGCCGAGCCCAAAGGGCTGCAAAGCAATTATTTCCAAAAACCGCAACTCTCCCAACATTTGATTATTAAAACTAAGCCGCTTTTTTATTTCCCCAAAATTTTATTTAATGATTTTTATTTGAACTTAAAAAATACAGGGGCTTGCCTCGTTTGGCCAAAGCCCATATTGGCCATCTCTTTGGGGAAGCCAAATACCTAAATATTACTTTTTTGGAAACAAAGCGGAAAAGAACTCGATGACTTCCAAAGGGAAAAGTCAAACATAAAAGACCCAACCAAGAAGACAAAAGTCTCACGCCTGTACTTTGACCTTAAAAGCCTTCGCACCTGAAAAATGGGTGATAAATCTATTGCCCCCTCTTCTACCACCTCTAAAAAGATTGAATTTAAATTTAACAAAAAAACTAAGAGCTCGCACCCAAAGTTTTGCAAAATCTTTTTAAAAGTGGTAGCATTTAAAAAACGCGTTCTCTAAAGGGTGCCCCGTGTCCAGCCAGCGTGGCACGGGGCGGCACACAAATATACAAAAAATACACAAATATAGAACATTTTTTTGTACAACCGCATTCGGACCAATCGAATTTATTAAAGAGCAAAATATTAGCGTTTCGAATATTTATTTAATTAGCAAAGATTGGTCTTTCGGCGAATTGCACAAAGGTTGAAGCAATAATCGGAAATGTTCTCTCTTTTTGGGTTTTGGCACGTTACAAAATCAAAAATTCTTAAAACTAAGCGAGGGGGCGCAGGGGACCTTACAAAAGATAACACAACAAACGCCAAAAACCCAAAAGTTCGAATATATTCCGATTGCAAAAGGACGAATACCTTTTGCAGCTTATTGAATCAACTCGGAAGTTTTTGAGCAGTTTGGAAATTAATTCAAAAGTGATTTTTGAAAAAATATCCGCCCTTACTAAAAACAACCGTACACAAATATAAAAAAAAAGAAAATAAAATTGCAGGGGTGAACTGGTTTTTAAGCAAAGACCGAACATCCAATTCTGAAAGACGTACTCTCCGAATTTTTATTTCGTCCTTTGCTTAATTTAATGCAAAAGCCGTTTTTTTTATTAACCAAAGAAATGGTTAATAAATGTTTGTATCAATTTATTTTAAAAATAATTATTTTGATTTAAATCTATGATTTGTTTGGAAACAATGAAATCAAAAGTAGTTTCATTTAGTTTACAATAAATGGCAACTAAAAATGTTGGAAAAATTGAGATTGTCAGGAAGCATTATGCAAAATACAAATTAGACACTTGCTTTATACCAGTTTTAAAAAAATTAATATAATAAAATATTTTAAATAAAAAGCAACAATAATTTAAAACAAACTTCTGATCAATTAATAATAAAATTCTTTAAACAATTTGAAAAAATACTTCTAAACGAAATTACATTTGATAATAACAAATTAGAATTAGAATTTTACAAAATGTTAGCTAATTGATTTTAAAAATATTATTAAGACTTTTTAAAAACAAAATTATTGATAAAAATATAAAACTTTTACAATCTTAAATGTAATTTAATTGTCAAATTATTAATCAGTAAATATTTATAAAGCTTTTTAAAAAACAATTTAGCAATAAGCTAGAGATTGAATTTGTGAAAAACTATTTTTTAAATTAAAGCAACTGACGAATGTCTATTTTTGTTAAATCTTTAAACTTAAGTAAACAAATATATTTAAACAATTAAATTGAAAAACAAAAGTTGTCTTATTGTATATTTGCAAGATGGTTCCAATTTAGAAAAAATAATAATTGATGAACAATTACCAAAAGCAGTAAAGTTATTAATAAAACAATTTACGAAAAAGAGAATGGTGCACATAAAATTTTACACAAGTTTTTAAATTTAGAAAATCAAATATCAATTATAAACAACAAGAGAAATAGGCTATTATATCATTGAACAAATTCTTCAGGTGGAGATTTAACCCTGCTCTAAAAAACGCAAAAAAAATGAGAGAAAACTATATGACTGAGTACCTACCAGAAAATTAAATTGAAAACATTTGGAAAATACTTCAGTAAACAGTCATACAGTTTATGTCGTTGAATTATGGATGGAAACTGCCTGAAGGGCATTACAATTTTAAAAACGAATTAAAAACGACCCACCCCAACCGTAACCCAGGCGCAACGCATCATTTCCTAAGTAAAATATTTAAAAAAAATAATAAATCTCCACCATCCAGTTTCACCACCTGCAATGGCAAAATTGAAAAGGTACTCACCGAAAAGCGTCTTCCTCCTCTTCCAAAGTCCCAAACGCTGGACGGACTTACCTAATGTCCCAGTTAAAGATGTCTCGGCACCACAGAAGTTGGCTAACTCTGGTTGCGGTCTTCCACGATCCTCCTCGTCCTAGGTCCAGCTGCTCCTCATCCGGATCCCGAAGAAAAGTATTAAACAAGGAAACGCGCGATTTTTGATTTAAAAGGACCACTACTTTGACTGGGAGGGCATACACTCGTTTGTAAAACTACGAATCAAAGCGAAACCGCGGAAGTTCAAATATCTGGATGCCATGCTGAAAGAAGACCAAAAAGATTAGTTTAACTGGTACTTGGTGGCCGTAGCATTAATTAATAAATATTAACAAATTAATATTTAATAATTAAAGCTGCAGCCAAAGTTCCAATCGAAATTAAGATAATTTTGATTGAAACTCTTCATTTTTTAAAATACAAAGACATTGTAATATAAATATCAGTTGACTAACAAAAGAATAATTTGATATTATGCTATGGTAATGGATAACATCTTTAGTAACATCTTATTCCAAAATCAATAAGAAAATTATTTGCATTAATGGAATGTGCTATTGATAAGCATTAAAGTTAGAGGTAGAAGTTAAATTTTTCATCTCCAAACTTTAAGAAAAACTTTGATCGACAATAGTCTTGAAAGCATAAAATTAAAACAAATAAATATAAAGCTTAATATATAGCGAAAATACACCACTTCTAGGTATATCAATGAAAAGCCAAATCATACAAAATAATTGTGAAGACACAATTAGTTTTAAACGCTAAAAAGAAAAAACACTTATACAGATTTCCATAAGTAGAAAATAGACATCTTTTGAAACATTTACTGATGGTCCATCCTTAAATGTCCACCGATAGCAGACACACCATTATAAGAAATGATTGAAAAACATTCGTACCGTTAGAATAAATATGGATCCTCTTCAAATCTTGGATGCTTTTTGAAATTGATATCTCGGAGGTTGTTCTAAGTATTCCACTGCATATCCTCTGAAAAAAAAACAACATTAGAATTGTTGCACTGTGTAGTACAAAATAATTACAATATATTAGTCCAAAAATAACAAATAGAATTTGCAAACATGTATTGAAATATTAAATTAAAAAATTAAACAATTACATCCCTTAAAATCCTCTTAAAGAATAGAATTTACCTCTTCAATTAGCAACGTAAACTGCATTTAATGCAACTCGGACGAATGGAGGCAAATCGTGCAAGGACAAGTTGCAAATAATCGGTGGCGTCATTTTGCCACTGGCAAGTCTTCAGGTAGCCTCGCTAATCGTACATAAAAGATACCACCGAATTAATTGTTGGAGCTATCTGTAAAAACATACCAAATATTAGATTTAAATAATAATTGATAAATAAATGAAAACCTTTAAAATAAATATTAGGTTTCGAAGAGAAAGGGGGTCACCCCGCCACTCTAAATCCTGGTTGTTTTCCAAATTCTAATTTAAAAACAAGAATCAAATGCCCTGGTACGAAAGCCTAAAAAAATAATTAAAACCAATAAATACAAAGCTTAAATGGGAACAAAATACACCACTTCTGGGTACAGCAATAAAAAGCCCGATTTTACAAAATAAATGTCAAAAAACAATTATTGTTGAATGCTGAATTAACATAAAAATGAATTGCTGTCCCCATCCAAATGAACTGCAATGAAAGAACCATTCTGCAAATGTACATAAATGGTAGATTTCCATTCCTTGAAACCTTTGCTGAAAGTCCACCCCCAAACGTCCGCCGATAGCAGACACAATCATTATAAGAAATGATTGAAAATAATAATTAGCTCTTGAAGAACTACTGATCACGTTCAAGTCTTAGATGTCTTCTGAAATGCATATCTCAGAGGTCGTCCTAACAATTCCATTGCATATCTTCTGAAACAGAGGAAAAACAACATTAAAATTGATGCAATTTTAATTAACTTACACACAAAATAGATAGGAATTACAACTAATTTACAACCCACCTACAACTGTATGATTCGATAAATGTCTGGCAAACAGCTCAAGGGGTATCCAGCAAATCAAGAAATAAAATCACCACCCTTAGGTTTGTTGGTTGATAGAATCCAAATAATCCACAAGCGAAACTAAAAACAGATATAATCTTACTACAAGAAATTAACTATCTATTAATCCAAAAATGATAAATCAAATTACCAAATATTTATTGAAATATCAAATTAAAAACTTAAACAATTACATCTCTTAAAACCTCCTTAAAAACCATAATTTACCTCTTCAATTAGCACTGTGTACTGCATTCGAAGGAACCACAACGAATAAAGGCAAATCGTGCATTGGCAAGTCGCAAATAATCTGCGAGGTCATTTTTGCAGGTGGCGAGTGACGAGGTAACTGCTTATCGTTCATAAAAGATACCACCGACTCAATTCTTGGGGTTATCTGTAAAAACATATCAAATATTAGAATTAATTAAAAATTGTGAAATAAATGAAATGTTTTAAAATCAATATTAGGTTTCGAGAGGAAGGGGGTCGTTAGGGCACTCTAATTCCAGGTTGTTTATAGAACCCAAACAATATATAACCGAACACGAGAAAAGAAATACTCTCATTAAATTTTATTTAAATTTGTATTTCCCTCCTCCTGAAGGTCATGTAATGTCACAGTACCAAGTGTTGCTAAGAAATGAAATTCATATTGCAAAACGAATAAAATCCATGGAGATCTTGGATATGGTGTAAATTGACCCCCAAATGTTGTTGTTTCATCCCCTAATAGTCCGCAGCAGCTAATTATTAAAATAAATTAGAAATATTTTAGAAACGTGAAACGGCATTTGCCGCTATGCAATCCCATGGGGAAAAGCTGTAAAGAATTATGAACTATTTTCCTATGAAAAACAATAGTTACCACATACCCTTATTAATCAGTTGAAACAACACTATGTAATCGCACTTTTACCGTATATAGGCATTGTATAAACAGTTTTAAACTAGTAAAATTTTGTAAAATTATAAGCACGACGTGTATCACAAATTGACATATGAACAATTGAAGCGCGCCTAGCGCCATTCGCGTGAATTAGCAATGTAAGCCTACCATGATCCTAACTTGAATTCGAAACGAATTTGTTATATGAACTACTGCAAATGAATGAAAACTAACAATTCGGCATTAGAACTAATTTTTTGCAATAATTTGATCACATTATTTATTAATTGTATTCATAACCCGTACATCGCAAATTTCGAATTTTAGAATATGATTTATAAACATTATTTCCATGCTGAGAAAAATGGTATAGAATTAGTAATTGGATCATTGCTACTATAATAAATAATTAGTAAATTAATAATAATGAAAACCAAAATTGATTAAATTTTGATTGCAAATCTTCGAATGAAATGAAAGAAACAAAGATGCCTCTTCAAATGCATTTTTTTCTTAAAAAGTGAGAATACTCACTCGTAGATTTAATTACCATTTTTTTAAGAAGAAATCTTAATGTTTGTTGTAACTGCAAAAGTACCTTGTAAACATTAAAAATTGTAATTAAATACAGAAATTTATATATAGACCGATTTATATAAAACATTCCTTTTTTTGATTAAGTCTTCAATTGAGTTTCTAACAATTCTTAGGGCAAGAATAAAACGAAGTTAAAAGTTTTAAAATGCTCACTTAATTTTTGTAAATTTTATAAGTATTCGCATAAAATTAAATTAAGCTTTCTGTCGTTAAAATTTTATTTTTGATATAAATATGCAAATTGAAAAGGGTTATTTTCTAAAAATGCTGAAGCCTACATCCATCCCTGTCTGTTGTAGAATGTTAATCTATTTCCATCTTTGTTTGTTGATTAATTTCCATAGTTACACACTTAAAGCCATGATTAAAAAACGAGATAGCCACTGAGAAACGTAGGATTAAAACAAAGATGGATATACAACTATCTTTTCGTTAAAAGCTTCTATTAGATTTAATTTCTGTATTGGGTGTCCCATAAGTCATTGACTAGCGGGATGATATTCTGAAACGAAAGGTTTTTTGAGAATACTTCATCTGACGCACCCTTAATTAGTTATTAATTAAATAAAGTTCCAATCAAGAGCGCGCCCTAAAAAAATTGTTAAATATAATGTAAAAATTTTTCCCAAAATCATGGTTTTAAATCTTATTCAAAATAACACAATTTTTTTCAAAATAAAAATTTATTTGCCACCTTCAAGCCTTCTACCTTGCCTCATTTTTCTAAAGCGCGCTCCTGATTGGTTACTTGATTTAATTAATAACTAATAAAGAGTGCGTCAGGTGAAAAAAAGCCAAAAAACATTTTGTTTTAGAAAATCATCCCTTATCTCCCTTCTCCCGCTTGTCAATTACTTTTATGACACCCTGTATAAGGTTTATGAGTAAAATGTATCTAAGAAATAAAATTGTTCGTCGAACGAAAAATACTAAAAACTAATTGAAACTATTTTAAGTAGTGTAATTATTCATACTTAACACAATTAGGCGTACAAAACTGTCAAATTGTTCGAACGAAGAAAACTTCAGAATTCTTTACCGGGCTCGCCTGTTTCTCAGCCTTTAAATTGACAAATCGCTCTCTGGAGCTTACCCGAAAGTTTTCTCAATAGTCCTAATGCTTTCCCCTAATACACATGACCAATTTAATTGAATACATTCGGCTGTATTAGTTGTTCGACTAATGAACCCTTTAACTTCTGAAAAGCGATCACAAAATGACGAATTTCGAAATTGAAAATTCCGTTATCGAAATAAAATTGGCACGTGCATTCGCCGAAGGGGAAGCCGTGTAATGTTTGCGAATTAGCAAAACTTTGAAATTTGTCGAAAAAATGGGGCGAGTTGCGAAGGAATTAGTTATGCTAGTTAAGGCCGACTTCGACCGCTGCCGAAGTGGAGGAACAATAATCAGAAGCAGGAAGTTGGTGCAAAGTTACATCGTTGGACGTTGCCCTAAATAGGAATATCAATGTGGCATTACATGGCCAGACTTAAACAGAGACAGGAAGCCGTTTTGCATTATTGATGCGCCCCAAAATACGGTGCAGTTGAAACTACTACCTTCACCTTTGCTGACTTTTGACCTTAGCGATGTATTCGCGTATGTGTACAAAAAATTACCAAAGCATAAGTAATTCAAACCTACACGTCGTGTTGTTTATTGATATTCGCAAAATAAATTTGCAAAGCCACGGAAAATATGAAGTTAATATTTGCAGTGCCGGCGCAAGTGGGCGTCGGTACCAACGGGCGAAAGGGCCAAAACCTTTTTTTTTGGAACGGTCAATATTGAAAAAAACATTAGAGGTTGTAAAAGAACAGTTTACGCTTGGTCCAAGGTCTGTCTAAATCTTGAAAATTATAAAAAATATAATTAAATCACTAGAAGAAATTATAGGTCGGCCACTGCGGTTTTAAAATTTTTAATTTAAAATTTTTACCATAGCAATGAGTGGGAGCGAGCAAAAAGATACAAAAATCTCGTCAGTACGAGTGAGAGGGAACGATTAAAATATTTTGACCAATTTATTGACCTAATTTATTGTGAATCGTGCTCAAAATCGAGTGTGCACATTCGAGCTCAAAGTGGCACATTCCGATCTCGGGAAAATAAAGCGCGCCGCTCCGCGTCGCGCTTTATTTGCCTCCCTCGCTCGGAAATGTGCCACTTTTCGCTCGAATGCGCACATCATCGTATTTATTATATTCGTCTAATTTATTCTTCGTTCTTTCAATCGCAATATTTTAATTTAGTTGAGTAACTATTGATTTTACGATAAAAAACAATTTTTTTACCATAGCCATGAGTGGGAGCGAGCGAAAAGATACGATAATCCTGTCAGTACGAGTGAGAGGGAACGATTAAAATTATTCGACTAATTTTTTGGCCTAAATTATTGTGAATTGTGCTTAAAACCGAGTGTGCGCATTCGAGCTCAAAGTGGCACATTCCGATCTCGGGAAAATGAAGCGCGCCGCTCCGCGTCGCGCTTCATTTGCCTCCCTCGCTCGGAAATGTGCCACTTTTCGCTCGAATGCGCACATCATCGTATTTATTACATTCGTCTAATTTATTCTTCGCTATTGCAATCCAAATATTTTAATTTAGTTGAGTAAATATTGATTTTAAATTAAAAAACGAATTTTATACTATAGCAATGAGTGGGAGCGAGCGAAAAGATACGATAATCCTGTCAGTACGAGTGAGAGGGAACGATTAAAATTATTTGTCTAATTTATTGACCTAAATTACTGTGAATCGTGCTTAAAATCAAGTGTACATATTCGAGCTTAAAGTGGCACATTCCGATCTCGGGAAAATAAAGCGCGCCGCTCCGCGTCGCGCTTCATTTGCCTCCCTCGCTCGGAAATGTGCCACTTTTCGCTCGAATGCGCACAACATCTGTTCATTGCATTTCTTCATATTAATCTTCTTACTTTCCACTTAAAAAACTTAACTAAAGGCAGTGGTAGTAGATTTCTTTGATTTGAAAGAGAGAATATTGGTTATTACAAATCTTAATAATTGTAGTAAATTTATTTTTATCGAAATTATGTTGGTATTAGTAATCAATCAAAATTGATTGTTTATTTACATCTCCTTTCTATGGTTACTTAAATTGCCATTCTTAAAATGAAAAGATCAAATTCATAAATGTGTTTTTCTTAACCCTTTGACTTACGAGCTTTAATAAAGGCGGGTTTTTTAAATTTCTGATAATAAAATAATGCATCATTTCAAGTCATTAAATAACAATGTTTTCCAGTTTTAATGATTTTTTATGTTTTTATAATACGGTAAAATCCGGTTGAGCTATTTCTTTGCCGGGGTGCCCGTACCAGGTATGGGCAAGGCCGCAAAGGCCCATTTTTTGCCCGTATGTGGTACTGGCAAATCATGCACAATTTAAATTGAAAGGTACATCGAGCAAAACATTTATTCATTTTCAACGATTTTTAATTAAAAATGATCAACCACAGTGGCGCACCCACAATTTCTTTTTAGAAAGAATTTGATTATATTTCATACGTTTTCAAACGAAAATTTTTAAGTAATCGCCCTTGCCATCGATTTGTATGTAATCATAGATGGCAGGACTGCGGTCCCTAATTTTGATTAATTTTTTTAAATAATTTCATTAATGTGTATCGTCCTTCGAGTGTGCACATTCGAGTTCAACGTTGCATATATCTTCTTTCATTGGATATCTTCAAATTATTATTTTCACTTTTAACTTAAAAAAATTAAAGACATATTTAGTAGATATTTTTAATGTGAAAAAAAAGATTGATATTTACAACAATTCGATGAAACAAAATATGTGCACTTTCGGCTTTAAATATGGTCTTACTTATTTTAGTAAATTCATTTTTATTTAAATTGTGTTGGTAGTAATAATCATACAAAATGGGTCATTTATTTACATCATTTCTATGGTTACCTAAGCAGTCATTATTAAACAAGACCTCCCGCATGGAAACTTTTGGATGCGCCACTGGCTCGTGTTCAACAAGAAGCACTTCGGCCCACATTAAATGCGTACAGCCACCCCCTAGCGCCGGCCCCGATTATTTCTTATAAACTTTGCGTGGAATGTTCATTTCAACTTATGAGTTTGCAAATTGGAAGAGAGGGCGAGAGAAGGAGAAGAAAAAAATTGATTTATTTTCAAAACGAATTTTAACACTACGATGCCTCTAAGACCGAGTAATTTGGAAAATAGAGCTTCGGTATTATATAAATGAAAGCCTGTCTTGTATATATAATTAATGGTGAAAATATTAAATATTTTAGATCTCATTTTCAGGCCTTAAGCTTCTCCACTGCTTCGCGAATTTGTTATTAAAATCTTTCATAGATTTAAAGCGATCTTTGGCGCACATTACGACGATAAATCTTTGCCCCTTTTTTTTTATGTGTGCATTTTGTAATTCGTTAGATTATTAGAGTTTTTGTGGGTCTAAAGTAAGAAGTCGATTTTTTTTAAATTGGAAAAGAACCACTTTTTACATTGTTACAAACACACCACACTATTAAAAAAAAATTCTGTTGGTCCAAATCCTTCTGATGTGAGCCTTAAATCACTGGGTTTATAAGTAAATCAATTTATTTTAAGATTGTTAACGATTCAATCTTCAAAACGACTCCTCATGCTAATAAAAAATAATACATAATAAAAAAAAACAAAGTAACCAATACAATTGACAAAACTTAATATACAGGGTGTCAGCGGAATAAGTACTGATACTTAACCGGGTGATAGCTGACACCAATCTATACAATAAAGGTTGGAATGCAATATGTCCTAAATTTAGAGAATTATGAAAAAAAAAGCATTTTAACTTCCAGTAGATAGCAATACAGTATTGTCTCCAATGTTCTTAAAACAGAGTGAGGTCATTTAGAACGTGCTTTATCCCTAATTTATTTTCTTATTTAAATATTAAGGTCACACAATAAGATTGTTTATTTCGCATGTAATTTGTCGTTTAGATGTCGCTTTTTACAATAAATATGCAAAACTTTGTTATTATAAACATGTTATGTTACCCATAAAGTGATTAAAATAAGCAATTTTTTTTCAGGTCTCAATTTTGAGGCTTGTACATAACAAGATATTTCTTAAACATTTTTAAATTGAAGTTTACGGTACTATAACTCAAAAATATTGCACATAAGGCCATATAACTTTAGGGCCAGTTTTTCTTCAGTTTAGGGCCATTTAGAAGTGCGTTGAGTTTCAGTACTTATTCGACCAACAAACAGTATAAAACAATTCGTTGTATTTAAAAAATGAACGTTAAACCACCACCAGAAAAAACAAAATTACACAAGTTTTTTCTTAAAAAAAAAAATTTAATTTAATTAAAATTAGGCATTCAAATCCGATTGCCAGCGAAACATTTTTCAAAATGCGGCTAGCTAATTTTCTAATAAAATTGGCCCAAAAAGATCTTATAAATTATTGATCGCAAGCAGCATTTTTAATTTTTTTTATAATTGAAAAAGAGGAAACAGGCACGCGGATCTTTGCAATATAGAAAAGAGGAAATTAAAAACGTCGGAATTGTTTACTCGAAAAATATGATAAAAAAATATTTTAATTAACATTTCTGATGGTGAGCTCTTCAAAAAAACAAACAAACCTTATTCAAACAATCCATTTAGCCGTTTTAGTTTATTAAGCAACATTATTTTCATTACCTGAACGGTAACGTTTGAGTAAGAGGGTTGAAATTGAAACAATAGCAAACACACTGAAATAATACAAAGAGCAACCCTTTAAGAAACAAAGAAAATCTTTTTGAATAATTACTCTTATTCTTATTTAATATATTTTCGGAATAATTATTTTAATTGTTTTGCCGAATTTATCTGCGCTTTTGCAAGAATCGCCTACACCCACGCAAATAACCTAAAAAGATTTTATCGAATCTCAAAGCAAAGTATCGTGTTCTTCTCTAGGCCCATTACGCTTTTTATGATCGGTTCTCGAACAACCCTTCGAATTGTTTGAAGACCGTGCTGTTTTTTTTTTGTATTAAAAATATTCCTTGGGCTCCTACCTCGTTAAAGAAAGATATCGGCTTTTTTCGGCTACTTCATGTTGGTTATTTTTCCAATTGTTTTTTTTTATTATTAATATTTTTACTAATTAGTTAAAAAGATATTTTTCTCAGCAACAGAGACGAATAATTTATTTTTTTTTTTGAAATGCGTTTTTGCGAATTTTTTGGGTAGAGGTTTTTTTTAAAAATATTTTTTGTTCATAATTAATAACAAGAATTTCATTTTTGCCTCCTCAATTAAATGCAAATTAAATGCACGGCAATTTCTTGATGTAAAAAATGTGAAAAATTATGAAAAATAAGCAAGGCCCCAAAAGAAATTTTGAGAGCACAATTACGGTTTTATAATTAGTACAAGATTAAGTTTTTTTAACATATTTGTTACAAGCAATCGAAATTTTTAATACAGATAAACCTCGATATTATGAACATATTTGTCTGGAAGGTTTTGTACTAAAAAGTAGTTCATACTAATAGGGTACATACTAACGAGGTTTGACTGTATTCTTAAACGTTAAATCGTAAAATTAATTACAAAAAACCATATGGGAGTTTTATTTATTGCTAGAATTTTCTGAATGGATTTACTGAAATATTGAACTCAAGGGTTTTACTTTACACGATACATCCCATATACAATTTTAATTGACAAAAAATGCGAATTAGTAAACACTCGAAAGTACACCTGAAAATATTTTTATCAGGCTGGCTGCAATTAGGCGTGCAGAAGAGCACCACGATAACTTATCAAAAAATAAATGAAGATTAAATAGACTTTTAATTTTTTTAATTAAAGAACAAAAGATTAATATAGGCAAATCCAACAAATACGAGGATGTGCGCATTCGAGCGAAAAGTGGCACATTTCCGAGCGAGGGAGGCAAATGAAGCGCGACGCGGAGCGGCGCGCTTCATTTTCCCGAGATCGGAATGTGCCACTTTGAGCTCGAATGTGCACACTCGGTTTTAAGCACGATTCACAATAATTTAGACCAATAAATTAGGCAAAAAGTTACTTAGTTAATTCTAATCATTCCCTCTCGCTCGCACTGACGGTATTGTCGTATCTTTTTGCTCCCTTCCACTCGTTGCTATAGTAAAAACATTTTTTGACCATAAAATCGATATTTACCTAATTGAATTGAATGTTTTGATTTGAAAGAACGAAGGATAATGTTTAGTAATTTAATAAATGCGATGATGTGCGCATTCGAGCGAAAAGTGGCACATTTCCGAGCGAGGAGGCAAATGAAGCGCGACGCGGAGCGGCGCGCTTCATTTTCCGAGATCGGAATGTGCCACTTGAGCTCGAATGTCACACTCGGTTTTAAGCACGATTCACAATAATTTAGACCAATAAATTAGGCAAAAAGTTACTTAGTTAATTCTAATCATTCCCTCTCGCTCGCACTGACGGTATTGTCGTATCTTTTTGCTCCCTTCCACTCGTTGCTATAGTAAAAACATTTTTTGACCATAAAATCGATATTTACCTAATTGAATTGAATGTTTTGATTTGAAAGAACGAAGGATAATGTTTAGTAATTTAATAAATGCGAAGATGTGCGCATTCGAGCGAAAAGTGGCACATTTCCGAGCGAGGGAGGCAAATGAAGCGCGACGCGGAGCGGCGCGCTTCATTTTCCCGAGATCGGAATGTGCCACTTTGAGCTCGAATGTGCACACTCGGTGTTAAGCACGATTGACAATAATTTAGACCAATAAATTAGGCAAAAAGTTACTTAGTTAATTCTAATCATTCCCTCTCGCTCGCACTGACGGTATTGTCGTATCTTTTTGCTCCCTTCCACTCGTTGCTATAGTAAAAACATTTTTTGACCATAAAATCAATATTTACCTAATTTAATTGAATACTTTGATTTGAAAGAACGAAGGATAATGTTTAGTAATTTAATAAATGCGAAGATGTGCGCATTCGAGCGAAAAGTGGCACATTTCCGAGCGAGGGAGGCAAATGAAGCGCGACGCGGAGCGGCGCGCTTCATTTTCCCGAGATCGGAATGTGCCACTTTGAGCTCGAATGTGCACACTCCGTTTTAAGCACGATTACCAAGCGACCCGTTTTAACAAAAAATAAATTGTTCACTTTAGGTATTACTCGGTTAAGATTCAGCACCTATTCGTCTGATACCCTTACTTATTGCATGTTAATTATGTACACTTTAATAAATAATATCTTACTTTAGAGTTTATCAAAAAAATTGATTTTTTTATAAAATAAATGATACTTAACTCACTATCATTTTTTAATCTTATTAAATTGGTAAGGAAGTGAGTGCGCTTATCTGCACGAGTGGTCAATAGACAACCGCACGAATTGTACATACTATTTCTTATCACTCATGCAGCGATGATAATAATAATAATAATTTATTATTTAAATTACAATAAATAGTTATGATCTGTCTTAAGTGTCGCTTTAGAAATGGCTCTAAGAGAGATATCTGCGTTTTTTTCATTCTATTTGTTTTTATTATCTTTTGACCGCAGCTATAGTAATTTACGCACGCGACATAGTCGAATGGGTAAAGAGCTACTTTTCGCACGGAATAACGTGCGCAAAGTAAGCATTTTCCAAACAAGAATGATAAAAAGGTCTATTTTTTCACAGGTTAATTAATCCGTGTACTTAATGTTAGTTCCCTTAACAATTATTTTTGCTAATTACTTATAAAAAAACCAATTTTTTTAAATTATTTTAGAAATGTTTTTTTTGAGATTTTCTCGCCTGGAGGTTTTTTTTTAAATCAATCTTCTTGGTTCTCAATTAAAAACGTAACAAGAGCGTTAATATTCGAGGGACCAAAATCTCCTTTAACATTATGAGGGCGGATTAAACGAACCCCATCTGAAATCTGTAATGTACCGTCGCAAAAGGGCAGATGCCTTTTAATGGCAAATTCTTCGGGCAAATTAAAATCAAATTAAAATTAGCATTTTAAACGTGCGGCTCACATCAAAAATAGAGCAAATTCTAACGATAGCCGTTCGCTTAGTTCTCCGCCGACGGACATTAACAAAAATAAGCGAGCCAACGAAACGCTGAAAGCAGATCCGCAAAAAAAGCCAACTTTTAATTACGACCAAAGCTGTACCAAACGTTACGAACATAATTCGTGCACTTTTCGTGTATTTTTAATTTAATCGCGCGTCACGATTTGTCCGAAACGCGGGGCGTGGGGGGGCGAGGATGTTCTTGTTGTTTGAACGTGAACGATGTTGTCGACGGCGCGCCCATAAATTTAACGCCGACGAAATATGTGTGTACGGTTCTGGCGGTAGTTTTGCTTGGATAACATGGTCCGGAACGTGCTTGCAAATCTAAATTTTATGACGAATAAGCGCCAGGCCAGGGAAAACCTTTAATGGCCTAATCCCCAGTTTGAGTATTATAAATTAGGTTTATGGTTTCGTAATTGGGGTCTGTTGCGTTCCATCCGTACCATCGAACGGGAACGCACTGTTAATATCTGCTCGACACCTCTCCCATCAAATATGATTGTTGGAACCTTTTCGGGAAATTGCCGGTTTCGGGGCCTGAATCGTGACCGCATTTAATTCGTAACGTTTATGGTTGGGCCTTGAAATGGGTCGAAGTGTGTAGGGACACTCGTACATTGTACTATAGCAATGAGTGGGAGCGAGCAAAAGATACGATTATCTCGTAAGTGTGAGTGAGAGGGAACGATTTTAACTATTTTTTAATTATTTATATTGTTAACCGTGCTTAAAACCGAGTGTGCGCATTCGAGCTCAAAGTGGCACATTCCGATCTCGGGAAAATGAAGCGCGCCGCTCCGCGTCGCGCTTCATTTGCCTCCCTCGCTCGGAAATGTGCCACTTTTCGCTCGAATGCGCACATCTTTGCATTTATTAGATCGGTCTAGTTTACCTTTTGCTATTTCCCATTAAAAATTTTAATGTAGTTTAGTGAATGTCGATTTTATGTTTAAAAACGTTTTTACTATAGCAATGAGTGGGAGCGAGCAAAAAGATACGATAATCTCGTAAGTGTGAGTGAGAGGAACGATTTTAACTATTTTTATTATTTATATTGTTAACCGTGCTTAAAACCGAGTGTGCACATTCGAGCTCAAAGTGGCACATTCCGATCTCGGAAAATGAAGCGCGCCGCTCCGCGTCGCGCTTCATTTGCCTCCGCTCGGAAATGTGCCACTTTTCGCTCGAATGCGCACATCTTCGCATTATTAGATTGGTCTAGTTTACCTTTTGTTATTTCCCATTAAAAATTTCAATGTAGTTTAGTGAATATCGATTTTATGTTTAAAACGTTTTTTACTATAGCAATGAGTGGGAGCGAGCGAAAAGATACGATAATCTCGTAAGTGTGAGTGAGAGGGAACGATTTTAACTATTTTTTAATTATTTATATTGTTAACCGTGCTTAAAACGGAGTGTGCACATTCGAGCTCAAAGTGGCACATTCCGATCTCGGAAAATAAGCGCGCCGCTCCGCGTCGCGCTTCATTTGCCTCCCTCGCTCGGAAATGTGCCACTTTTCGCTCGAATGCGCACATCTTCGCATTAATTAGATTGGTCTAGTTTACCTTTTGTTATTTCCCATTAAAAATTTCAATGTAGTTTAGTGAATATCGATTTTATGTTTAAAATCGTTTTTTTACAATAGCAATGAGTGGGAGCGAGCGAAAAGATACGATTATCTCGTAAGTGTGAGTGAGAGGGAACGATTTTAACTATTTTTTAATTATTTATATTGTTAACCGTGCTTAAAACGGAGTGTGCACATTCGAGCTCAAAGTGGCACATTCCGATCTCGGGAAAATGAAGCGCGCCGCTCCGCGTCGCGCTTCATTTGCCTCCCTCGCTCGGAAATGTGCCACTTTTCGCTCGAATGCGCACATCTTCGCATTTATTAGATCGGTCTAGTTTACCTTTTGTTATTTCCCATTAAAAATTTCAATGTAGTTTAGTGAATATCGATTTTATGTTTAAAAACGTTTTTTTACTATAGCAATGAGTGGGAGCGAGCGAAAAGATACGATAATCTCGTAAGTGTGAGTGAGAGGGAACGATTTTAACTAATTTTTTGTCTATTTATATTGCTAATCGTGCTTAAAACCGAGTGTGCACATTCGAGCTCAAAGTGGCACATTCCGATCTCGGGAAAATGAAGCGCGCCGCTCCGCGTCGCGCTTCATTTGCTCCTCGCTCGGAAATGTGCCACTTTTTGCTCGAATGCGCACATCTTCGCATTTATTAGATTGGTCAAGTTTACCTTTTGTTATTTCCCATTAAAAATTTCAATGTAGTTTAGTGAATGTCGATTTTATGTTTAAAAACGTTTTTTTACTATAGCAATGAGTGGGAGTGAGCGAAAAGATACGATAATCTCTTAAGTGTGAGTGCGAGGGAACGATTTTAACTAATTTTTTGACTATTTATATTGTTAACCGTGCTTAAAACCGAGTGTGCGTATTCGAGCTCAAAGTGGCACATTCCGATCTCGGGAAAATGAAGCGCGCCGCTCCGCGTCGCGCTTCATTTGCCTCCCTCGCTCGGAAATGTGCCACTTTTCGCTCGAATGCGCACATCTTTGCATTTATTAGATCGGTCTAGTTTACCTTTTGTTATTTCCCATTAAAAATTTCAATGTAGTTTAGTGAATATCGATTTTATGTTTAAAAACGTTTTTTTACTATAGCAATGAGTGGGAGCGAGCGAAAAGATACGATAATCTCGTAAGTGTGAGTGAGAGGGAACGATTTTAACTATTTTTTAATTATTTATATTGTTAACCGTGCTTAAAACGGAGTGTGCACATTCGAGCTCAAAGTGGCACATTCCGATCTCGGGAAAATGAAGCGCGCCGCTCCGCGTCGCGCTTCATTTGCCTCCCTCGCTCGGAAATGTGCCACTTTTCGCTCGAATGCGCACATCTTCGCATTTATTAGATCGGTCTAGTTTACCTTTTGTTATTTCCCATTAAAAATTTCAATGTAGTTTAGTGAATATCGATTTTATGTTTAAAATCGTTTTTTTACAATAGCAATGAGTGGGAGCGAGCGAAAAGATACGATAATCTCGTAAGTGTGAGTGAGAGGGAACGATTTTAACTATTTTTTAATTATTTATATTGTTAACCGTGCTTAAAACGGAGTGTGCACATTCGAGCTCAAAGTGGCACATTCCGATTTCGGGAAAATGAAGCGCGCCGCTCCGCGTCGCGCTTCATTTGCCTCCCTCGCTCGGAAATGTGCCACTTTTCGCTCGAATGCGCACATCTTCGCATTTATTAGATCGGTCTAGTTTACCTTTTGTTATTTCCCATTAAAAATTTCAATGTAGTTTAGTGAATATCGATTTTATGTTTAAAAACGTTTTTTTACTATAGCAATGAGTGGGAGCGAGCGAAAAGATACGATAATCTCGTTAGTGTGACTGAAAGGGAACGATTTTAACTAATTTTTTGTATATTATATTGATAATCGTGTTTACAACGGTTTTAAGCATAGTTCACAAATAATTGATTTACTTTTTTAGACGGCTAACCTCCATTTCCGTTGTCTGCTAATATATTACTCTTAATAGTCAAAAAGAAGTAGGGGAACTTGTTGTATTTGGCCCCTTTTTTACTTGTAATTTTTTTAAACTGTATATGTAAAATTTGTTGATAAAATGAATTGCATCGTAGTGGGGCACTAATAAGGCATTCATCATAAAATATTTGAAAGCATTACCAACCGTTTACTCAAATTGCTATAAGATTTAAAAATTAGTAGATCTATGGCCTAGGTACAACGGAGGTGATGTACCTTGGCTCTATTCACGTTAAGCAAAATAAAAGCCATTGTTCTATGAAAACTATATATTTATTTTTGGATCATAAGAACTACTAATGTTCTTCTTTGAGGTGACACTAAAATTGTTTCAAAAATTAACAAAACTTTTCTCGTATACTAAAATTTCACATATTTATTGGTTAACTTTGCAAAAATTTACATTTTTTGTTAGACTTGCGAGGCATATTATCTGAAGCAAAATACAAAAAAATAAGAATTTATAACAAAGGTGTATCTACATTTTTATTTATTGCACGTTTATCTTAGGGCCAAGGTACAATTTATTGACAGTGACCGAGGTACAACACACCGACCCTTGACGTTTAAATTCAAAAATAAAATTAAAGATTATACTGTGCCCAAATCAGACCAGTACTCTGCCAATGTTAATAAATAATCTTTCTATTACGATGAGTCATTTGTTATTAGGTAACAATAATCAATAAGATATTTAAGTACAAAGAATATAAAAAGACTTACTTTTTTTCGATTAAAAATTTCAATTGATCTCATACATTAACAAAGTACATTGGCCAGCTGCTGCTAACTTTACGTTAATGTCTGTCAATGGGGCATTTCAAGTATCGAAAACTAAAAAAATAATGTTGCCCTAGGTACAAAGGGACCAAGGTACAACAGGTTTTTCTACTTATTTTTGGGCGTTATGGAATTGGTCGGTGTGTGAATTTTAAAGTGGGGTCTAGTTGCCAAAAACATATCGTCAGCGTTTGGGAAAATAAATAAAAATAGGTATTCGGCGAAATAATTTGTACTGGTCTAAATGATTATATACCGGATGTTTAATTTAAAGTGCCACGAGCCTATAACTCCTAAACTGATAAAAATTTCAAAAAAAGGTACAAGTATAGAAGTTTCTTTAATTTATTTGGTCTATGTACTGACATAAATATAAATTTTATATTACTTCCAGTTTAAGCGGAAATAATGTCAACTTTTTTATCTTAAATAGAAGGATATTAATTTTGTATTATAATTGGATAGAGCTCGTTGGGGGCTCTCCAAAAATGTATAACAAGTTACTATTTAATAATTCTTAAAAAATTTTTTTTTAAATTTAGATTTAAAAATGTTTCAGTAAAGTGCCACGAGCTTAAACTAATAAAAATTAAAAAAAAAAATTTTGCAATTATAAGCCCGTGGCACTTATAGTGAAACACCATAGTAATCAAAAATACAACAATTTTTTTGAAATAATTTATTAATGGAATGCTAACTTATTTTATATTTATGAAAAGTCCCCAAGAAGCTCTATCCAATTATAAAAAAAATTCCCTTTTATTGAAGATTAGAAAAAGCACAATTACCGGTTAAAACGGAAGTAAAATAAAACTTATATTTATTCCAATGCATAGACCAAATAAATTAAAAAGACTTTTAAACTTGTACTTTTTTTGGAATTTTTATTATTTTAGGAATTATAAGCTCGCGTTACTTTAAATCATACACCCGGTATATTTTCCCATCGAAGATTTTTCGGAATAAGACTTCACCGTTACGTTTGTAAAAACGTGCGTAGTTTTCGAGTCCCTTTCGTTTGTAAAGCACAGTTTAAAAACACTAATAGTATAAAGGCAAAATAAAATGATATCTCAAAAGCCAGGTAAGAAATGCGATAAAGCCGGCTCGCAAATAGCCGGAAGTTTCTAAGTCATTCTGTGACGTATCACAATTCAACACAAAGCAAATTAATTTAGAGGTTATTTTTAATTTGTTGCAAAAGCCACTAACGCTCAAAAATTGCCAATTTTTTTGTAAGCACAGCGGTACAAAAATTTTTGAGATACCATTAATTTTACACGATAAAAATTGAAAAATTAATAAATATATTTAAAAAAAAAACTTACAGCTTTGAATTTTGCAGAAGGGGTGTCTCTTAGGGGTAGAAGGCCCTTGATAAACACTGTCACACTATACATTTAAATAATCACTGGTAAATTAAAATTTTGGGGAGAGTTTAACTGAGCGCTTCGACGTGCCTTACACAAATGAAATGTGCGGGGAACGGGTGCAGAATTCCAGTTTGCGATAAGCATTTTGTTTACGTTTTATTTGCTTTCAATTTTTACATACAATTTTCGAAGGATTTCTGTGATTGCCTAAATCTTCGATTTTTGCATAAAACCAGTGATTTTGAAATTATAAGCCCGTGATACTCTTCTGAAACACTCTGGTAATCGAAAATATTTTTTTGAAATTATTTATTTTACATTTTTGGAAAAAAAGAAAAATTCCAATATCTTGAGGTGTCCCAATAATTTTTCAAATTGCTAATAACTTCAAATTTATAATTTGAATTTTGTAAGATGTGCGCGCGCATCGTTTGTTTCCTACTAAAATTTTACTATCTAGCGCCAAAAGAAGTATAACTTTAAAAAACGGTTTTTTTTTGAAAAAAACTTGCACATATAATCCTCAATTATTTGTTATGAGAGTAACATCTTTCAACTAAGGACCACTAAAAATGCAAATGGCCCTAATATATTCCCTTTAAAGCCGGAAGAAAAATGTAATTTAAGAACAAATTACCTTTTAACTTTGCTCTAACAGATTGCTCGAATAATTTAGACAAAAATTGAACTTTGATTTTTGTTAAGGCAAGAGAAAAAAATGGAGTGAGGCGCGTAACGTTACGCAAACTCTCTGCAAATTTAAACTGAATTAATTAAGACGGGCGCTCTTTAATACAAAGGTCCTGAAAATTGCTACTGTTATGTACTTAAGCAGCGGCACTAATAGAGACATCAAAGTCCTAAAAGGAAATTTAACGCGATAATTAAGTGCACCTGGTTGGGTGTTATTTTTTGCTTCTTCGGCGGCGCGAGCAGTGAGTGCATGTTCAACCGCATCGTCGCCCGCTTTCGCCGATACGCACTCGTAGAAAAATATCGCGGGGGAAAAATAAGCGAGAGCACTTCGTTGAAAAAACAGGACGAAGAGCGGAAACAAGTGTCGGAGCGAAAATTCAAATTTAATTAGGAACGAAAGTCATAAATGGTTTAGCGCTTTTTCGGAGTCATCGGAAAGTGGCGCTTTGTTACTTTTTATGGCTCTCCGGCGACTTCTAATTATTTGAACAGGAATACGGGAAACACCTGAGACGGGGCCCTTAAGCAAACTGAAAACTGAGTAAACTCGAGATTTGGGCCTTAAAACCGACGTCCTTTCATCTGTTAGGATTATGATGCCGTGAGGCTCGAAATAATCCAATCAATAAGGTCGTCGACGAACGCAAACCGAACGGTCCGCGGCTATTATTTTCGCATTCGACAAAGTTTTCAATTATCCTTAGATTTGCCGAATTGTGTTTTAATTATTTCGTGCTCGATTGCGATTAATTTATTTCGTAAATATTTAAGTCTGCGGCCGTTCCATTTTGAAGCCCAGTAATGGCTAAAAATTGAATTTTTCAGGATGGTGACGAAACGTACTTTCGTCGAACCGTACCAATTTGACTAAGTTAGGGCAAATTTGAAATTTGAATTTTAAAAAAATGAACACTTTTCAAAGGACAAAAAATTTTGGCGTTACGGGGGTAGCAGAGCAAAATGGCTTCGGCTATGGACATAATGAGTCCATAAGAACGTCTATATAAAAATAGAAAGCAAAACCAATTTTTTTAATTTTTAGCAAAAACGCAAAGAGGTTAATTCATGTTTTTCTTCATTTTTAACCACTTTGGAGATTTTGAGGTAGCGCCGATTTGCGATAGAATAAAATTTAATACGTTTGGAAGTAAAAGGATTTTGGGAAATATAATCCAAAATAGAAAAGTTGGCGCAAATTAAAACTTTGAATTTAACAAAAATGGACGCTTTGCAAATGACCAAAAAATTTAGCGTTACGGGGATGTCAATACAAAATGGCTTGGGTTATGAACACTATAAGCCCATAGGAACGTCCATATAAAAAATATAACAAATCTAATTTTTTCAATTTTTAGCAAAAAAGCAAAGGGGTAAGCCCATATTTTTTCTTGATTTTCGACCATTTTGAGGTTTTTGAGTTATCACTGGTTTCATATGGAATAAAGTCCAATGCGTTTAAAAATAAAAGGATTTTGAAAAATAATCCAAAATAGAAAAGTTGGCGCGAATTTAATTTTAAATTTAACAAAAATTGACGCTTTGCAAATGACAAAAAATTTTGGCGTTACAGAGGTAGCAGAACAAAATGACGCCGGCTATGGACACTATGGACCTATAGGAACGTTCCTAAAAAAAATAAAGCATATCTAATTTTTTCAATTTGTCGCAAAAAAGTTAACCCATGTTTTTTCTTGATTTAGCACCGGTTTCCGATAGAATAAAGTCCAAAACGTTTGGAAATAAACAAAATTCGAGAAATAATTAAAAATAGAAAAGTTATCGCAAATTAAAAGTTTGAATTTAAAAAAAATGAACGTTTTGCAAATGACAAAGCACAGCTTTATGTAAAACACTATTAAAAACAAATCAATTTTTAAAAATTTGTCTATTACTGTGTTTTAAAATGGTTTTTTTTAATGAAAAGCTACAAAGAACACGCGTTGTTTATTTTACATTGGAAGAATTTAATTATAAATTATGACGTTCCCGAAAAAAGGTTAAATGAGAAAAGTTTTTTACATAGGTGTTAATTAATTTCTTATTTTGATGTTGTAGAATTCGACTTCTTCCTTTAACTCTCCGCATACTAGGTGACTAAATGTGACAAAATGAAATGAAATAAAATCCACAAAATTGTACTTTATGACAGTTAAACGATAAGAAATATATTTTAATAACCAATAATGAATAGGTTTAAGTCTAAACACATAGGGGAAGATGGGGTAGCCCCGGACACTTGAAAGAATTAGAAATAAAAAATATAAATAAATAAATTTATTTATTTTTTATGATTTAAAATGAAAGTAGGGACTTTTAAGTTTATACTACTTAAAAATTTGTAATGATATATTTGTTTTTTTAGGAAATATGACCAATCCAATTTGACCTTATTTTATGGCAATACAAAAAGTGGCGGGTAGCCCCGGACTAGTACTTATTGGTGGCCCAATCGTTTTTTGGTCTTATAAACATCACAAAATTAATTCATATTTAAACAATTTCTATGTGCCCAGTCTTTGCATTCATAACATTGAATCCAGTCTTCATCAAAAGTTTTTTTGCATATGATGCATTCGGTTTCTTTCTCCCGGCCTTTTTGGGAAAAAGTTTGAATAATTTTGTCTGTTTTCAATATTTTTAGCAATTTTTTTGTTTTTTTGCTTTAACAAATTTATTGTTTTTAATTTTCTGCTTTTCCTCTAAATTTTGTTTAAATGGAGATGTTAAAATATCGCTCATATGGGTTTTTGAGCTCCGTTGCTAAATGTTTTTTTGATGCATCAGGAAATCGTAACAGTTATTTTAATAAATGTGCTGTGCTGATTGAAGGCACCGGGTCAGTATAGATGTTGACCACCGTTGCGATTCGTACTGGATGTGAAAAATACACAAAGTTGACTAAAATACAGTAATTTAACCACTATTTATTATCACAGTAAATAATAAAGCACCGACAAGTTATTTATTTCAACTGTAGTATAGAGTAACTTTTGAAAAAGATTATTAATTAAGCTAAAATAATGTCCGGCGATACCCGACATTTTAGTGTCCGGGGGTACCCGATTCTCAATATTCAACATTTTTATTCAGAGCTCCTAAGATGTAGTAGAAATATTTCAAATACTATTACAAAGTTAAAATATAATGCATTTTCTTCAACTTAAAAAAAAATAAGTATTCACACTTACGTTTTCTAGTTGATAACTTAAAATTAAATCTGACGAGCGCGATGAAAAATTTTGATATTTTACAAACTACTCCTTAAATTGTAACAGACTCGGTGTTTACGTGACAACTAAATTGCATATGTTTTTACTCTAGACGACGCCTGTTTTAAAGAAGATTTTACCAATGCAACGTGATTAGGTTCTTGGAAATTCTTATGTCCGCGGTTACCCGCTGTCCGGGGCTACCCCACTTACCCCTAATTATTTATGCATTAGAATACACTTTTATTAATAAAAATACAAAAACTTAACTTTTTCTTCAACTTATAAACTATTGAGTTTTTTCTTCCAATGACACGTTGGCAATGACGATACCGAATATTAAGAATATTAAAAAAAAAATTCATTTTTGCCTACTTATTGATATACAAATAAATTTCATCACAATTTCTTAATGATTCTTAATAATTTAGACCAATAAATTACACGAAAAATTAATTGAATAATTTTAATCGTTTCTCTCACTTACATTGACAAGATTATCGTATCTTCTCGCTCCCTTCCACTCATTGCTACGGTAAATATGTTTTTCAAATATAAAATCAATATTTACTAAATTAAATTAAAAAAATTATTTGAAGGAGCGCATGGTAAATTATCCTAATATAATAAACACGAGGATGTGCGCATTCGAGCGAAAAGTGGCACATTTCCGAGCGAGGGAGGCAAATGAAGCGCGACGCGGAGCGGCGCGCTTCATTTTCCCGAGATCGGAATGTGCCACTTTGAGCTCGAATGTGCACACTCGGTTTTAAGCACGATTCACAATAATTTAGACCAATAAATTATACGAAAAGTTTTAATCAAAAAAGTAAGTTAGAACAGAAACATCCATTTACTAAATTAAATAAAAAAAATTTATTTGAAGGAGCGCATGGTAAATTATCCTAATATAATAAACACGAGGATGTGCGCATTCGAGCGAAAAGTGGCACATTTCCGAGCGAGGGAGGCAAATGAAGCGCGACGCGGAGCGGCGCGCTTCATTTTCCCGAGATCGGAATGTGCCACTTTGAGCTCGAATGTGCACACTCGGTTTTAAGCTCGATTACCAAACGTCCCGTTTTAACAAAAAAAAAATTGACTGCGTTAATTATACCCCACCTAGTACACGAAAGCTTAAAAAGGTTTCAAAAATCAAAATTTATAAATATTTAGATTTAAACATTTTATTAAAAATTTAAACTTATTAGATTTTTGAAAACACCCTATGCATTTTTTTTTGTTCAGAATTTTTGTAATAAAATTATTAATCTTAATTAAAATGTCATAAAATAATTAATTTTAAAACTACATAAACGTTTCTTAACAATTTTCAAAAATTCAATTTTTCACATAAAAATAAGAAGTAATTTTTTAAATTTTGAAATTCTGTATCAATTATTTTCAACGAACAGTTTTACAAGTCCAACATCCTCAACCTGTTGTTAGTTCCTCAAAACCCCATTACATCCCCCAGTAATCCCCCCTACGCGGCAGAAAAAAAACCAGCTTAGAACAAAACATTTTGAAATTAATTATACGATTAAAAAGGTCGGTAGTAAAATTCGACCCTCATCATTTAAGAGCCAAATAGAAATTTCTTTTAAGGTTGTTCGAGGCTTAACAAATTTAAGCAATTTTTATCTCGAACGAGCACCGCAACCGCCGAGATTTATCTCGTCGTTAAAAATAAAAGAAAAATCGCGACAAAGAAATTTTCGAACGCTTCAGAGGCCTCCCGACTAAATGACAAACAAAAAAAAAAACTTTAAATATGAAAAGGCGGCGCAAGGGAGAGCTACTTAAGGTTATTGCATTCAACTTTGCCGGCTCTAAAATAAATTGTGTATCCGTTAAAAGTTGAGATATAAATTTTCGAAGCAATCTAGAAAGCAGATGGCTCTCGGCCCGCGTTTCAAAACGAGAAGGAAAAAAAACAGAAAACAATGCGAGAAAGTACGAAATAAAAAGCGCCGCAAAAATTAAAGTTAATTGGCGTAATTACGAGGCGATTTTTTTTCGTCAAAAAAAGGAAAACGAAGAAATTTATTTATTGTTGAGGTTTCTCCGCTTTGTTTGTTCAAATTCGTAAAATAGACGTGTAATTGCTTTCTTAATTGCTTTATTGTAAAGCTGTAAACGAGTCTGTTAATTGCGGTTTCAAGATTTAGAGAGTGCAGTTCTGCTTTAACGGTTTTGTTGCTTTTCGGAAAACTCCGATACTCGCCGTAATTGCTGCTTCAAACACTTAATAAAAAAACGTCACAAAACGATTACTGTATTAAAAGCGACATCCGCTTATAGGTTTAGTAACAAAGATGTTGCCATAGCAAAAATAATTTAGTTGTTAGTTACTATAAATAAGTTTTGTTTGTTAATAAATAAATTTTAATTGAGACATCACGAAAGTTCGATTTTCGAGCGCGGTGTGGCGGTAGTAAAGTGGTCGATTTCTGCACGTGTGTGGAAAGCGAGTACTTTCGCTCGACACTGTCCACCATCGATTCTGGTTGTGTTTTAATTTTATTAATAATCGCGGCGAAAGCCTCAAGTCCAAAAGACATCAATTATTCAAATAAATAATTTTAGTACGTTTCCAGGGTAACGAATTACACAATCAAAAAATAAAGTTATAATTTGCATTTGCGACAGCAACAAACGACAGAATTTCAGTTATTTGATTAATTGAATCAATTTATTATTAAAATCAATTTTGTTATTAATAAAATAGGAAATTAAAACAAAAAAAAAGGTTTTAAGCAAACCCCGCCATTTCCATTTCTCAGCCGCCACATCCGCGCAAAAAACAACAACAATTAAAGCAGCCCCAACTTTTCCGAGCGCGTCACCACACGCACATAATTAAAAAATAGCGTCGACGGCCATAAAAAACAAATAATGCCGCCTTTTATCATCAACTTAGTGTCAGTCGAGGAAACAAGCGTTTAAACTTTTTTCCGGGGCATAAAACTAAGCCAGTCATCCTTCATTTTTGCAGCAACCACAACAACAACAAAAACGACACTGTATTAATGTTTCATATTTGGCGCTTTTGCTATTTTTGGGGAGCGAAGCGACGAACCATTTGCTGTCTTTTTGCAATAGCAAACGATGAAAGGGTTGCCAAAAGAAGAAAAAGATAATTTAATGAGAGTTGGAGAAAGTTGGGGTACGAATGGCATGTTTATTGATCGGGCCGAGCGCGGTGCTACACGAAACCGCTGCTTTTCCTAACGCACACACACCTGGCCTTTTTCCTACCTGTTCAACCGGCCACCTAATTAAGGTCCAAGCAAATATTTTTATAATACCACCATAAAAAGCCCTCAGGAAATTTGCGCTGCAAGAGCAACCTTTATAATTAAAAAAGAAATAAATTATTTTGACGCGTTCAGAGTAAAATTTGAGTAGGCATTGGAGGCTGCGCGCGCACAGCTTACAAAAATTTAGTGATTGACGTTAGGCATCTAAGAAATTAAATTAACTATTGTGAATCGTGCTTAAAACCGAGTGTGCGCATTCGAGCTCAAAGTGGCACATTCCGATCTCGGGAAAATGAAGCGCGCCGCTCCGCGTCGCGCTTTATTTGCCTCCCTCGCTCGGAAATGTGCCACTTTTCGCTCGAATCCGCACATCTTTGTTTTATTAGATTTGTGCACTTATTCTTTGTTCTTTCAAATCAAAATATTCAATTAAATTAGACAAATATTGATTTTATGGTCAAAAAATGTTTTTACTATAGCAACGAGTGGAAGGGAGCAAAAAGATACAACAATACCGTCAGTGCGAGCGAGAAGAAATGATTAGAATTAACTAAATAACTTTTCGTATAATTTATTGGTCTAAATTATTGTGAATCGTGCTTAAAACCGAGTGTGCGCATTCGAGCTCAAAGTGGCACATTCCGATCTCGGGAAAATGAAGCGGGCCGCTCCGCGTCGCGCTTTATTTGCTTCCCTCGCTCGGAAATGTGCCACTTTTCGCTCGAATCCGCACATCTTTGTTTTATTAGATTTGTCTACTTATTCTGTGTTCTTTCAAATCAAAATATTCAATTAAATTAGACAAATATTGATTTTATGGTCAAAAAATGTTTTTACTATAGCAACGAGTGGAAGGGAGCAAAAAGATACAACAATACCGTCAGTGCGAGCGAGAAAAATGATTAGAATTAACTAAATAACTTTTCGTATAATTTATTGGTCTAAATTATTGTGAATCGTGCTTAAAACCGAGTGTGCGCATTCGAGCTCAAAGTGGCACATTCCGATCTCGGGAAAATGAAGCGCGCCGCTCCGCGTCGCGCTTCATTTGCCTCCCTCGCTCGGAAATGTGCCACTTTTCGCTCGAATCCGCACATCTTTGTTTTATTAGATTTGTCTACTTATTCTGTGTTCTTTCAAATCAAAATATTCAATTAAATTAGACAAATATTGATTTTATGGTCAAAAATTTTTTTACTATAGCAACGAGTGGAAGGGAGCAAAAAGATACAACAATACCGTCAGTGCAAGCGAGAAGAAATGATTAGAATTAACTAAATAACTTTTCGTATAATTTATTGGTCTAAATTATTGTGAATCGTGCTTAAAACCGAGTGTGCGCATTCGAGCTCAAAGTGGCACATTCCGATCTCGGGAAAATGAAGCGCGCCGCTCCGCGTCGCGCTTCATTTGCTCCCTCGCTCGGAAATGTGCCACTTTTCGCTCGAATCCGCACATCTTTGTTTTATCAGATTTGTCTACTTATTCTGTGTTCTTTCAAATCAAAATATTCAATTAAATTAGACAAATATTGATTTTATGGTCAAAAAATGTTTTTACTATAGCAACGAGTGGAAGGGAGCAAAAAGATACAACAATACCGTCAGTGCAAGCGAGAAGAAATGATTAGAATTAACTAAATAACTTTTCGTATAATTTATTGGTCTAAATTATTGTGAATCGTGCTTAAAACCGAGTGTGCGCATTCGAGCTCAAAGTGGCACATTCCGATCTCGGGAAAATGAAGCGCGCCGCTCCGCGTCGCGCTTCATTTGCCTCCCTCGCTCGGAAATGTGCCACTTTTCGCTCGAATCCGCACATCTTTGTTTTATTAGATTTGTCTACTTATTCTGTGTTCTTTCAAATCAAAATATTCAATTAAATTAGACAAATATTGATTTTATGGTCAAAAAATGTTTTTACTATAGCAACGAGTGGAAGGGAGCAAAAAGATACAACAATACCGTCAGTGCGAGCGAGAAAAAATGATTAGAATTAACTAAATAACTTTTCGTGTAATTGATTGGTCTAAATTATTGTGCATCGTGCTTAAAACCGAGTGTGCGCATTCGAGCTCAAAGTGGCACATTCCGCTCTCGGGAAAATGAAGCGCGCCGCTCCGCGTCGCGCTTCATTTGCTTCCCTCGCTCGGAAATGTGCCACTTTTCGCTCGAATCCGCACATCTTTGTTTTATCAGATTTGTCTACTTATTCTGTGTTCTTTCAAATCAAAATATTCAATTAAATTAGACAAATATTAATTATATGGTCAAAAAATGTTTTTACTATAGCAACGAGTGGAAGGGAGCAAAAAGATACAACAATACCGTCAGTGCGAGCGAGAAGAAATGATTAGAATTAACTAAATAACTTTTCGTATAATTTATTGGTCTAAATTATTGTGAATCGTGCTTAA
This sequence comes from Sinopyrophorus schimmeli, assembly GCA_036325965.1. Lineage (NCBI taxonomy): Eukaryota > Metazoa > Arthropoda > Insecta > Coleoptera > Elateridae > Sinopyrophorus > Sinopyrophorus schimmeli. The sequence continues at coordinate 980,926 of JARFIZ010000337.1, read as the reverse complement.
AACCGAGTGTGCGCATTCGAGCTCAAAGTGGCACATTCCGATCTCGGAAAATGAAGCGCGCCGCTCCGCGTCGCGCTTCATTTGCCTCCCTCGCTCGGAAATGTGCCACTTTTCGCTCGAATCCGCACATCTTTGTTTTATCAGATTTGTCTACTTATTCTGTGTTCTTTCAAATCAAAATATTCAATTAAATTAGACAAATATTAATTATATGGTCAAAAAATGTTTTTACTATAGCAACGAGTGGAAGGGAGCAAAAAGATACAACAATACCGTCAGTGCGAGCGAGAAGAAATGATTAGAATTAACTAAATAACTTTTCGTATAATTTATTGGTCTAAATTATTGTGAATCGTGCTTAAAACCGAGTGTGCGCATTCGAGCTCAAAGTGGCACATTCCGATCTCGGAAAAATGAAGCGCGCCGCTCCGCGTCGCGCTTCATTTGCCTCCCTCGCTCGGAAATGTGCCACTTTTCGCTCGAATCCGCACATCTTTGTTTTATCAGATTTGTCTACTTATTCTGTGTTCTTTCAAATCAAAATATTCAATTAAATTAGACAAATATTAATTATATGGTCAAAAAATGTTTTTACTATAGCAACGAGTGGAAAGGAGCAAAAAGATACCACAATACCGTCAGTGCGAGCGAGAAGAAATGATTAGAATTAACTAAATAACTTTTCGTATAATTTATTGGTCTAAATTATTGTGAATCGTGCTTAAAACCGAGTGTGCGCATTTGAGCTCAAAGTGGCACATTCCGATCTCGGGAAAATGAAGCGCGCCGCTCCGCGTCGCGCTTCATTTGCCTCCCTCGCTCGGAAATGTGCCACTTTTCGCTCGAATGCGCACATAATTGTATCAATCGAATTTAACTTAAAATATGCCAGATAAAGTTTTTATTTATTTTTGAATGAGTGGGAGCGAGTAAAAAGATACCAAAATCGGATGTAAACAAGTGAGAAAGAGTAGTTAAAAAATACGAAATTCATTAAAAGTTTGAATTTCTATTATTGCAATGAGTTGGAGAGAGTAAAGAGATACAAGGATCCCATAAGTGCAAGTGGGAGAAAATGATAAGAATTAAGGCCTTACATACGTCCAAAATTTAAAAAAATCGTTTTTTTACAGATTTTTGTTCTCTATAGTTTTAGGCTTAGTTTTGTGAAAGTTGATTGCAAAAATTCCCTATAGATCCAAAGTTATAGTGGAGAATGTGGCCGATCCACAAGTTTGTTGCGCGCAGGTAGATGTCTTTAAACGCGTTTGTCTCAAAACCCATACAGTTTTTAATATTTTTTAATGCAATTTTTTTTTAAATATTCTAAATGGTTTTTCTATAGTCTGTCGAGCCGGATTTTTGATATTTTAATTTAAAAATTTTATAAAAATTATTAAAGTGTAAAATTTATGATGTAAAATACATACTTTTTTTAAACTGCCATAAATTGCAGAATTTTTCAAAATTTAAAATTCCGGCTTGACAGACTATAACTACTACTTTATTGTACAAACATTTTGTTAAATTTTGCAAATTCATCAACATTTACTGAACATATGATGCAGAACATGGAGCAACTTTTTTTTCTCAGTGTTGTAGATCACGTGATTTTTATATAGTAATTATTGTAAAAATAAATTACAATTTTTTTTTATAAATTTTAAATACCAGTAAACAATGTGTACTTTTAAGAATTTCTATTGTCCTACTAAAAAAAATGTTTCTTTCAACGCATTTTTGGCGCTGCTAGACGTATGTAAGGCTTTAAGTATTAGTAAAATTTTAAACATCTAATTAAATATATGAACATGGGGTAGAAAAACACCGTTTTGGACACTTCAGGGTTTTTAGCAACTTAAAATATTTCTTAAACATAATAAAATAACATAAAGTCCAATAAATTGTTTTTTAATATAAGCACAAATATATAAAAAAACTGATAATGGCATTAATAAAGTTTTTTTCAATCCCAGTATTTAAAAAATAACATATTTACTTAACATTGCCTGTTTGCACCGTTTTTGGACACAAGTATAAAAAATATAAATAATTATAAAAATCATTATTAGAAAACAATTTTACTATATTATCTTTAATAGTACTTCAAGGAAATATAAAATATAATGCCATATGAAAAATAACTCGGTAACATAGGAAAATAATTATTTTATTCATTCTATTGATTTTTTAACTTTTTTGACGGATAATTTTTTTAGATTTTTCATACGTTTTTCTTCTTTCAATCTTTTATTATTTTATGCCTTCAGATGTCTCTTTATTTTTTTATTTTTTTTTTCAATTTCATTATCTTTTTTTTCTCTATCTTTGGCCCCCATAACTTCCAACCATCCATCAGCAGTTACTACTGAAGGTAAATGTTCAAAGACTTTACGCTTCTTTTAGAATTTTTTTTGCCATAAAGCTAACTTATTAAATATTTTGTCAACTGATTGTGATTGCATAAGAATTTTAGATGACTGACCTTCAATTCCTTTATGGGATAAAGGTTCTGTAGCGACAGGCAATACAATACCATTCTCTATTTGTAGAATCTCAGTAACATTGGAATTATTAGCTTTTAAGATGGAATCTTGAAAAAAAATCACTCAAAAGATTTAGGTCAGGATTAAGAACAATTATTAATAAAAATAATAATTAAGTAAAATAATTTTAGAATATTTGACATGAAAAGATTACGACTATATACTTCGTGTCCAAAAATGGTAAATAAATTTTTTGTTGTTACTATTTGTGGACAGAACATTTTTTTAAATTATTTTAGGTTATATTGGCATAAACATATTTTGAGCTGATAATTAAAATATTTTTAAGTTTATATGTAATGGACAATTATAAAATATTGAGTTTAATTAATCAAAATAATTAATTACTTACTCAGGTTATTTTTAGCACTTATGATAAGAATAATTAAAAACTGATTATTGGATTTTTAATTTAATTTTTCTTATGACGAATGTTATAAAAAGAGTTTGTTTTATTTTGACCTTTAGGAACTAGCTTTTACAATTTCTGAAGTTTTCCTCCCAGCTTTGTGCAACTCAAGGAATGTTGTACGTTCATTTTGACGATTCATTTGACAGTTATGTAAATTTTGAAAAATATTAAGACAGTTTCTAAAACAAAATGACATGGGCAATAATGATAAATACATAAAAATAATAAATAAAAGTGAAACAAAGACATAAACACGATATTAAATAATAATCTCGGAACTTTTACCGCACCCTGTATATAAAAAAAAAGTATAGTGTCCACAAACAGTATAGTGTCCAAAACCTGTACGTCTACCCTATACCTACGATTATTTTTTAACACAAATTTAATTGTTACGTTTAAATTAGAATTAGTACCCGAAAACCACTTTCGATTCATCTAAAAAACGAATTTCTACCTGAATTTGTCTATTTCCTAAGACCAAAGCGATGTTCGAGGTCCTTTAATGCTTTCTCCGATAATGCTCGGAAAAGTTGAGACTGAAGTTGTACGCACTTTGAAATTCTCTTAAAATGGCTTAACTCGGATTGTCGTTTCTCGGCCAGATTTCTTTCAATAAAAGCGTCCAACGTCAAAGGACGAAGCGCCGGGATTTAGAAAAATATAAATCCAATTAGCTGTAAGACTTTTCGAGCTCGGATTTTATGTTTTTAAATTTAATACGATTTGGTAATGAACGCCGCGACGCGTTCCGTCTGCAAGATTTTACGTTGTTGCGGACGCTCCAATATGGAATCGCAGAAAAAGAAGCGGAGAGTAGGTAATTCAACGTAGCAACAAATTTAAATTTAATTGACAGATGAAAAATATCATCCTGTTTCGTGGAATTATTTTCTTCGGTTGCCGCGCAGGAAAGGAGTTTTCTTATAAATTAGGAATCTACGGAAGAAAATTGCTCGGTTGACCTTTGAGATAATGGACTCGCGATTTTGTTGTCGAGCTTTAAGGTTTGTTCTAGAAAAATTCTTCGTAAGAGTTAAATAAAAATTTTTAAATTAAAAAAAATTATTGTTATTACTTTTTGGGATTTTCTGCGCGTATTTTGCTCATTTTGTGAACTTGTTGAGTAATTATTTATTGTTTTTGGCAGTTTTACAAAATATTATTTCGGGTTACAATTTAAATTAAAAATTTCTTTAATTAAATGTTGAGGTTCGACTTAATTATTTTACTCGTAAAATAGCTCGAAGATAAAACGCCTAATTACGGATGCTTTTAAATAATGATTATAAAGATTCATAGTTTTTTAATCTTTAAATAGGGCCTTAAAATGTAAATCTGTTTCTTATTAATATTTTATGATAGAAAATTCAAATTTAACTAAACGAACTGTGCTGAGAATTAATTATAAATCAACTAATTTAAGCCGTCTTTTTTTGTGTGTAAATTAACAATTTTTTATATATAATTGCAATAATAAGACGTGTTTAGACTAGATTTAATTAGTGTTAAAAGAGTTTTTAATTAAAATAAAAATCGACCAATTTACGGTACAAATTTGATTTTCCATACTGATTTTTCATTGTGGTATGACATATCTTAAAAAAAATCGTACCGTCGTTATTTTTGCGACCATCGCAAAAATTTTTTTAGTCACATTTACAAATGATTTGACATCAAATAGGCTTAAAATTTTTACCATTATTTTTGCAAATTGAAATAACGCTTAAAGCTTCCTCAAAGAGCTTTTAATATCACTTTGAAATTGCAGTATGGCAAATAAAAAATATAACTTTAAGACGTTGCAACTTGTGAAATTTCTTGAGAACGCTCCGATATTGTTTTAACCTAATTTTTTTAATTATTTTTAATTTAAAAGATGTTTTAAAAAACAATTAAAATGACACAGGTTACGCGTTTCAACTTGCGAATTTTGTGTTTCTGTTATTAATCATAAGTGCTGTAAAATTTAATATTAAATTTTGGTTTCTAAACATTGATATTTTGAAAATTATAATAATTAAGTGCAATTCTTCCTTAGAACGGCTCAACGAAGGTATGTTACGTCGTTGTCTTTAAGAATTTGAATTTTTGCTGTTGCTGGATTTTAAAATAGAACAGCATTGATGTGCGGAATATAAAGAAAGATATGTATTTTATTATTCAAAGAAACGTGTTTTCCGTCTCATGGTTATTTAATTTAATGAAGCTTTATCCACTACATTTTAATGTAGAATTCGCGAAGCTTTTGAATAGTTAATTAAATCAACCGTTTCCAAGGAGGAATATACGAAATAGGCAAGTCTTTGAATATTATTTCCTATGAATTATTAACAATGTATTTGTGATAATGCACAATACCAAAATAACAACATAATGTGAACGTCGAGCTCCCATTACTATAAACATTTAGGCAAACTTTATCATGTTCGAAATTCGTTAATGAACACAACAGAATTTATCGCTACATACAAATTATTTCTAATTGTTAACGTAATAAATGGCATTATAGTTGATATTATTCACGCTTTATGGATTTTCAAGAAGCGCTCTGCACTCCAAAAATAGAAACTGAATAAAAGGTAAATTGAAATTTCACTAATTAACGATTTGAATACGTTTGAATAATTTGCCAATAAAAATACTCCCATTTTCTTTTTTCTGTAAAGAATAACGTTGATGATATTAATTAAATCCCACGTTTTACAAAGTTATTAAAATGAAAAGATTAATTTTCATATTTTATCAAAAGTCTTTACTTAGTATAATATTTATAAGGGTCGAAATGAAAAAGGAACAAAGCCAAAGCGAAGTTCTGACCTAAATATCGCTTATGTGTAGATTTCAGATTAATTGGACGAATGGAATTGTATGCAACTTTTTTTTTGTTTTTTTACTAGCAATAGATGCGAGTGAAATAGAAAGGTAAAACTGTTAAAAGCTTAAATTAATCCATCAAAAAGACAATATAATTGTTTTCACGCCTGCTTAAACCCTTATCGTCCGAACCTGTTGCTTATCCTTTGTGTTCTCATTGCTGTGCTATATTTAAACAGTTAATTAAATCGGTTCGCAAAAACTTGGGTTACTTTTAGCACTAAAAATTAGGACGTAATTAAAAGTGGACCGTTCAAAATGGAATTAGAGAATGGACCTTGTCGAAGCGTCTCTGAATGTTATTCGATTTAAACGTGGTAGACTATTTATAATGTGTTGGTTTGTTGTATTAATTCGCGCATACTATTAAAATTTAAAAAAATCAGTGCATGTAGAGCGCACGTCAAAAGAAAATGGACATGCGAATTTAACATGGGAAGTTCTAGCTCTGCAAGTTAGAGAACCAATCTTACATTAAGTTGAACGCCCAATTTATGACAATAAAATATTGTACTAGAATTTGAAAGTTATAATATTTTATATTGTCGTTATACTAATCGTATTTTAAGAGTTGATTGTTTACAAAATTTATAATCAATAAAATTTAGAAAAAAAAAAGACTTGGGATTCAAACATCGGTAAACCATTCCAAGGTTACTGGACTAGCCGGCTGAGTTAACACTAGATTTACCATACCAGCAAAATGACTGGTTTAACCATTTTACGTTCAAATTCCAACTTCACCTTAATTTTTTTTAAAAAAACTTTTCATGAAATTGTTACGATAATCAAATGAATGATATTAAACGTTTATTTTTATTTTTTAATTCAAAATCAAAAAGTTTGCGATAATCCTCGGTACTTGTACCAAAACCAGGCAAAATGTCTGGTACATTTTTCTATCTCAGTATACGCAGCTATAATAAAATAAAAAAAGCGTAATTTAGCATGCCATGCAAAACTTGTGATACTTGTGATACTTGTGATAACGGTAAATTATTGATTACAATATAAAATTTCAAATTTTGAAGCGTGTTATTTGTGCAATTTTTTTGACTTTTTTTTGAGGCTGTCATATTCAAAGTTATATTCTATGGTAAGAAAACTAAATACAGAAAAAAATATAATCCTGTTCTTATCTCACCAGTCTTTTTCTACCCTGCTTTGTATATAGGCCTCCTTCATAGTTCTATTTTTTTTCTTGTCTTGCGCTTCTTTGTACCAATATACCCCAGCGGCCTTTTTGAAATAATCTTTTTTTTTTGGAAATATTCTTATTATTAGTTTTAATTTTTTTATAATATTTGAGGTCCAAAAAAATGGAAAAACAAAAGAAATATTCTGTATTTTTGGAAAATGTACTCAAAGTAAAATCTGAATATTTAAAAATTCTGGCAAATTCAATAATACTATTTTATAAATTTCTGATTCAAAATTGAAATAAAATTTCGAATTGCTTTTTCTGTAATAAAAAAAATAAATGCACATACAGTCGAACTTCGATAAGTCGAAGTTAAAGAAAAGCTAAAAATAAGTCGAGTTATCAAAAATTTGAGTTATTGATATAAAACTATTAACGTTGAAATAGGCAAGTCCTAGTGAAACAGGTTCGAGTTATCAAAAATTCGGCTTATCGACGTTCGAGTGTATATTGTGTTTTCGATCTTGAATCACACAGCAGTTCATTTATGTTTATATATCTGAATATATTATGTTTTAATTAACTGATTAATAAAATGTTTTAAAATTAACCCAACCGAAGTAATCTATCATTTTTTTAAATATATTAAGACTAAAAACCGCAATAACTATTATTACCAACACCCGTAAAATGACTGGTGTCGGTAAAAACAGTTGTAGTCAAATTGTTGGTATATCTGGTGTTAAACGAGCAATAACCAAATCGTTTCAATTTTAAACATATAAAAACAAGAAGCGTGTAATATTGGTCCTCTAACTTTCAGGGCTTGAATTTCCCATATTAAATTCGAATGTATATTCTCTTAAGATAAGCACTCTAATGTACGCGTAATTAAATTACATATAACCACGTGCAAAAATTAATAGAAATAAGTTTAATAAATAAAAGGATGTGCGCATTCGAGCGAAAAGTGGCACATTTCCGAGCGAGGAAGCAAATGAAGCGCGACGCGGAGCGGCGCGCTTCATTTTCCCGAGATCGGAATGTGCCACTTTGAGCTCGAATGTGCACACTCGGTTTTAAGCACGATTCACAACAATGTGGACCAATAAATTAGGCGCAAAGTTAGTTAGTTAAAGCTAATCATTCCCTCTCGCTCGCACTGACGGTATTCTCGTATCTTTTTGCTCCCTTTCACTCGTTGCTATAGTAAAACATTTTTGACCATAAAATCGATGTTTACCTTATTTAATTGAATATTTTGATTTGAAAACCGACGGATAATGTAGAGTAATTTAATAAATGCGTAGATGTGCGCATTCGAGCGAAAAGTGGCACATTTCCGAGCGAGGGAGGCAAATGAAGCGCGACGCGGAGCGGCGCGCTTCATTTTCCCGAGATCGGAATGTGCCACTTTGAGCTCGAATGTGCACACTCGGTTTTAAGCACGATTCACAACAATGTGGACCAATAAATTGGGCGCAAAGTTAGTTAGTTAAAGCTAATCATGCCCTCTCGCTCGCACTGACGGTATTCTCGTATCTTTTTGCTCCCTTTCACTCGTTGCTATAGTAAAAACATTTTTTGACCATAAAATCGATGTTTACCTTATTTAATTGAATATTTTGATTTGAAAAACCGACGGATAATGTAGAGTAATTTAATAAATGCGTAGATGTGCGCATTCGAGCGAAAAGTGGCACATTTCCGAGCGAGAGAAGCAAATGAAGCGCGACGCGGAGCGGCGCGCTTCATTTTCCCGAGATCGGAATGTGCCACTTTGAGCTCGAATGTGCACACTCGGTTTTAAGCACGATTCACAACAATGTGGACCAATAAATTAGGCGCAAAGTTAGTTAGTTAAAGCTAATCATTCCCTCTCGCTCGCACTGACGGTATTCTCGTATCTTTTTGCTCCTTTCACTCGTTGCTATAGTAAAAACATTTTTTGACCATAAAATCGATGTTTACCTTATTTAATTGAATATTTTGATTTGAAAAACCGACGGATAATGTAGAGTAATTTAATAAATGCGTAGATGTGCGCATTCGAGCGAAAAGTGGCACATTTCCGAGCGAGGGAGGCAAATGAAGCGCGACGCGGAGCGGCGCGCTTCATTTTCCCGAGATCGGAATGTGCCACTTTGAGCTCGAATGCGCACACTCGGCTTTAAGCGTGATTCACAATAATTAATTTACTTTCTGAATAATTTTTAGTAAAAATCAAAATGCCGTACAATTTAATCTCGCGAAAATGTAAACAAATGTCCTTTTATTTAAATACAGTACTATTTTCTTTGTAACCCTTCGTATAACGCGGGGGCCTCCAAAGCCTGCTCGACATTATTAATCGAATAAACCGAGGCTAACGCAAAACCCCCAAAATGGGCGAAAATCAAGAAAAAAATTTTTAGCAACATAATAAACGGTGGGGAGACAATTTTTGTTAATTAAATGCATAGCTTGTAATGATTAGTTTTACGATTTATTAGGTGGCAACGTTGCGTAAAATTTCCGACAGAATTTAATTTGTTTCCCGAACTAATTGAGTCGCAAATGAAAATTCGGTAGTGCGTATTTTAATAATTGGAAGGATGAAAGGATGTTCTTTTCCTGCGAGGAGTCTACTCGCGTTCCATTTTCTCTCGGTCTTCTGAGAAAAAGAAACCGTCTTATCTCGCATGTTTTAGGACGTTATATTAATGCGATTTTAATGTAAATATAATGTTGGGATTTTATAACAGGGAGCGCTGCATGTAAGAGATAATTTTATGTGTCGCGGGAAAGGAGAGCGATTTAATTATGGGCTTCCCCCGATAATGTGCAATGTGTACGCGTTGCATTCGGAGCTCAATTTTTCTAATTCGGTTTTCGTTTTTCGCGAACGATCGTTATTCGTGTTAATTTATTCTCGTCTCTTGGCATAAACTTGCAACATAAACCTGCAAACACCGAAACAGACGGATTATCGTGGCGCGTTACATTTGCGAGAGTTATTAATGAAGACATTATGGCAACCGGCGACTGTCTGAAATATTTAAATTAAATTACAGTTGCACGACAGACATTTCTGGTTAACACATTCATTAAGTTCGTTCGAATGCAACGCCACTAAAATTGAACTGTTTGAATCGGCACGAAAGCCCACAGAAAGTTATCGCATTTTCAAATTTTGGATGTTTTCGTTGGATGACAGTGATTTTTAGACGGGAGGGGAAAGGGGGTCGCTGAGGGGTCGCGGTCTAGTGCAAAAATGTAATTTTTTATATTAATACATTTTTTTCATTTAAAAAAGTGCCGTATTATTTTATGAAAAAAAACTATCCCTCTATTTACACGGTTTTCAAAATAAACATTTAAAAAATTTTTACGAATGAAAACAATTTAAAATTTTTGCCATAGATTTGGTTCCTGGTAGAAATACGGTTCTATAATTTTTAATTAAAAAGGTTTAGTTAATTTTTAAATTAATTAATTGTTGTGAATGGTGCTTAAAACCGAGTGTGCACATTCGAGCTCAAAGTGGCACATTCCGATCTCGGGAAAATGAAGCGCGCCGCTCCGCGTCGCGCTTCATTTGCCTCCCTCGCTCGGAAATGTGCCACTTTTCGCTCGAATGCGCACATCCTCGTATTTATTATATTCGCCTAATTTATTATTCGCTCTTTCAAATCAAATATTGTAATTTAGTTCAGTAAGTATTGATTTTATGATCGAAAAACGAATTTTTACCATAGCAATGAGTGGAAGTGAGCGAAAAGATACGATGATCTCGTCAGTACGAGTGAGAGGGAACGATTTTAAATTATCGGATTAATATATTGACTTAAATTATTGTGAATCATGCTTAAAACCGAGTGCGCACATTCGAGCTCAAAGTGGCACATTCCGATCTCGGGAAAATGAAGCGCGCCGCTCCGCGTCGCGCTTCATTTGCCTCCCTCGCTCGGAAATGTGCCACTTTTCGCTCGAATGCGCACATCCTCGTATTTATTATATTCGCCTAATTTATTATTCGCTCTTTCAAATCAAATATTGTAATTTAGTTCAGTAAGTATCGATTTTATGATCGAAAAACGAATTTTTACCATAACAATGAGTGGGAGTGAGCGAAAAGATACGATGATCTCGTCAGTACGAGTGAGAGGGAACGATTTTAAATTATCGGATTAATATATTGACTTAAATTATTGTGAATCATGCTTAAAACCGAGTGCGCACATTCGAGCTCAAAGTGGCACATTCCGATCTCGGGAAAATGAAGCGCGCCGCTCCGCGTCGCGCTTCATTTGCCTCCCTCGCTCGAAATGTGCCACTTTTCGCTCGAACGTGCACATCCTCGCATTTATTAAATTGGTTTACATTAATTAAAGAAAAACATAATGTAGGTTAGAGTGGCGCAAAAAACCGACTATTTTTTTTTTGAGTCTCGAGTGAAAAAATGTTAGTTTTTGATGTTTCAAGAACTACAACCAAAGGACAGCTCAAAAAAAAAATTTTAAAAGGTCGCTCAAAATTTTTAAAATTTCAAAAACCGTCAAAAATCAAATTTTTTAAAATTTTTTTCTCGTTACAGTATAATTTTATAAACAAACAGAAAATAAGTTTCTGAAAGTTTCAATTTAAAATTTGAGTTTTAAAAGGTCGCTCAGAATTTTTGTTATTTATTAGTACATTACTTTGGATTTTTCGAGTGATATTTTAATATTCAAATTAAATTTTATACATTTTTTTTCTATTATTTAGTAAAATAATCAACAAATACAATTTTAATTTTAATTTTAATTTTAAAACTTTAAATACAATTCGTTAGATGACACTCGAATTGCAATATAGCCAAAAAAAGGAAATTTTTTTATTTGTTATACACAGAAAAAGTAATTCATCTAAAATACTCCTAAATCCTGATTTACTGTGAAGATAAATTTCTCAGAAAAAAAAAATCGAAAGAAAGAAAAATGTGCATAATTCAGACATTTATTTCAATGCAAATACAAAAAAGATATTGTATATATATTCTTATGAATTAGATATATTTATTTTTTAAATCATAGAGACCTAGTATTTTTTTCACGAACTAGGTAATGCACTAAAAATATTTACAACCATTTTACGTAAAAAAAATAATTAATTTCTAAAATTAACGACCAATTTATGCATATTGTACTTTGTCTTTGATTTACACAACTTTTTTTGGAACCGTGTAAATCAGGAGATAGGCGTACAGAGAGAGAGGCGCCAATATTGGATTTTTTTAAGGGAGGCGCAGTAACCTAAAGTTTGGAAACAATTGCGCTTTATGTTAAAGTTGAAAGTTTTAAAACGCTCACAACAATGAAATTTACGTGATTTTTATTTAGTATTTTTCTGACATTTTAATTTATCGTGTGACTTTTGAAAGCGTTTACTTTGCTGTGAAAAGTTTTGGCAGACGAAACTAGTTTTGCTACTTACAGTTCAATGCATCTTTTTCACGTGCCAACCATTTGTTTTTGTTCTTTCTATTTTGCAGTTAATGTAAGAGACAATCGCGAGGGTTAGTCACATGTTAATACACCCGGATTTTCTTTTTGTACGATTTTGGAAGATTGCGATTTACGAAAAAGAGCTGATTATGTTTTGACACTTTTTTTTAAATTTTAACACAGTTGAAAAATTTAAGAAGAATGTAATCTAAGAAAGCATTGATATAAGTTTAAAACAACGCAAAATATACAACCCCTAAGTAAAATAAAGGGAACAAAAAATATTAATATTAATAATAAAGAAGTTTTATTCTAAATAATTGTTTTCAAGTTTATTTAGATGTGTCATCCATGAGAAAAAATGTTTACACACAATTTTTTTTCCTTCTAACGTTAGCTTATAAAAGTTTGATGAACCACTAGGTTAAAATATTCATGCATTGATATTAGCTACTCCACAACAGATGGCACTACATGACATTGTTAACATGTAGTTATAAAACTTAGAAATGATAACTGTAAAATGGAAATCAATAATTATTTATATAAATTTTAGCATCTGAGCGACCGAAAGTTATTACATTCCCACAGCAAACTGAAAAAACGCCTAGGTACTTAAAATAAAAAGTAAAAAAATTTAGAGAATCCTATTTATGATAAAATATAATTCTTTCTGTGACTATCATCGGTTGATATTATGCGATATAAATCATGTTTAAAAAATTCGTAACAAAAAAACTTGCAAATCCATTCTCAAAAACAGCAGCCCAGAGTGACATTCGTTGAAATATTCGAAAAACTTAATCCACGAAAATCTGTTACACAGTCCGAATGTTGTCATTAATAAAACTCTAACAAAATTTCGAGTGTTCCAATTGAAAATAATTTATCTAATCTCTTTGGACACAGGTGGGTTGGTATCATTAATTAATACCATCACGAAGAGCTTCGATTATACTTGAACTTTGCCGCCTAATTGGATTTTCTTAATTTTTGAATGACAATCCAAACTTTTTGAGTTGTTAACGTAATTATTAGACTGCATAAGCGTAATTGGACGTGTCCGTAAAATATAAGGATGTTGGTGTACACAAAGTTTTAATTAAATATCTCATTTAGAAGCATCTGGAGTTAAATGCAGTTACGATGTATTTTTTTTGTGAACAAAACGACAATGAGGCTTGTAATAAATTAGCCCTTGTTTTCGTTGCGGAGTTAAATTACGACACTGGATGTAACACACTCTGTTACTATGTATTTTCGTTATAAGATACTTGTTTATTTTTCTGCTTGAAAGTAGAAGACGTCGAGCACAAAATACTCAAATGTATAACTGGAAAAAATAAATCTGTTTTACATTATTTAAGTAAAACAATTCAGGTCGAATGTTTAATGTAGGAGAAGGCCCCGAAGGACAAATAATTATTTATTACAACCCTTAGCCCTTTTAGAGTGTCTTCGAAGAAAAGGAAGTCGTAAAATACTGCTCCCTTAATGCTATGTATTTTTTCCAGTCATACAATTATTTGTTGCTTATTCTAAATGAAATATTGTTTTAGTTTTTTCTATGTTGTTGTTTTCAATATTATGTTTATGTGTTCTGATTTAAAATGATTAATATTTTGTGTATTTAAAAGTTTCTTGCTGTTTTGGAAAAGTTCAACAGTTTTTAGTGTCTTTTAAAGAGAAAGAAAAAAGGGTTAGAATAGTAATAATTTGCAATAATTTATCCAAGTAACATTGTAGTCATTGCTTAGTATATTGTCATAATATTAGGGTATGTTTGTAATAACGTCTAGTAATATTTTGTTATAATTTTAGGTTATATATTATGTATTACCAAAATATTGCCATAATATGAAGTCGTGTATTTATCATATTATGATGTAAACTCATAAATTTGTTGTTTATTAATTAGATAAATAATCAACAGAGCTCAGTAGAAAAATAAGTCATAAATAATATAAATTGGTAAAGGTTTGTGAGGTTAAAGGAAAGCAAGTTATGCTTGTATACTTGTTTTATGCATATTTTCATAAAACATAAAATCTATCTTAATTTTAAACTTAGTGCAATCTCTTTAGTTATTTGTTTTTTGTTTTTTGTTTTCAATTCAATATATTTCTTTTCCAAATACGTTTTTTTTTAAATTTTGTAAATTATTAATAACCAATAATTTGTTACAATAATTATTAAAAATTTGATTGGATTTCTTTTGCAATGTTATTTTAATAATTAAAATAATTTTTTTTTGAATTTTTGTGATAAAAAACTTATAAAAACTTGTTTATCTATCAAAAATTAATTATTTTATCTTATAAGCCAAAATAATATGTAAATCGAAACTGTAATTTAGAAAAGTAAATAAAAATTAGAAAAAAGACGGCGCTGTTGTACTAAATATCGAAACATGACGATTTGCTAATTTGATTAGGCTAATAATTAATAGATATGTTAGTGCCCGCCTATATTACACAACACACATTGCAGTGATTATAATTTTGTTATGATGGTTTGACTATAGCTCTAAATCAGCAACCCTTAACATCGACCCATAAACTATGAATGCTCCGCGCTGTGAAGAACCATTAGCCACTTCCTAAATGCCATTCTATAAATAATTACTGATACTTGGTAATTTATTACGTCTTCGATTTGTGTTAGTTCTGCGAGGTGACTTCCATTTTAAATCCACTGAACTTATTATAAAATTTTCTCATGCATAGTTTTATGTCGACTCTCTCATTGTCAGATTAAAGTTAAAATTAATCGTCGTCAAATGTTGCAAAAATTACATAAAAGAAGTTCATCTTCGAAGACAGTCGTAAAAATTAAAAAAAAAAAACGTGTAAACACACAATAATATTTTTTTTTATAATTTTTATAAGATTTCGTTTTAAATCATAGGATAAAAGTAATTAAGTCTAAATTAAAAAAATAATATTAACTCCAGCCAGAACCACACGAATATTTTTGTTTGAGGGAGACTGGGGTCACTTTACATAAGTTTCAAAATATTTTTTTTTATTGCCAAATTGGCTTTGCACTTGCTTTGTATTTAATTACGGAAGCCTTCAGCCGTGGATGGGAGATATACAGAACCTAATATTTAATTATAATTTTTTTTTCAAATTAACCGTGCTTAAAGCTGAAAGTGGCACATTTTCACGAAATAGAAATGTGTCACTTTGTGCACAGTCTGCTTTAACTACGATTTCCAGTAATAATTATAGGTTCTAAAAATGTTTAGTCGAAAATTATAGGATCAATTTTATTTAACACTTTTAATATACGTCGCTAAGCAACTAATTCTAAAATGGCTGCTTGGGTCGCGGTTGTTGTAGAAACACAAACAAACAGTTAATAATAAAGTTCCAGGTGTAAAGTTCATTTTCGCCGAACTTTAAAACACAATTCGCAAAAATTAATTTATTTTCTAAAAAAGTTTGAATAAATAATTAAATACAAATTCGCTGCCAGGTCAATTCTTTCCATCTATCACTTTTGAGTCTAAAAATTAAATTTAGACCAGTTTTATAGATTTTTTTTGGCTGACTGCGCGGTACAAAATTATATGGGAGCAAAAATATTCAAAACGTATGTAAAAGTGTAATAGTGGGTGGTGGGGAGCGTCATGTGCCAATGTAATACAAAAACGGATGCGCAACTCAGTTTGGAGAGAACTTTGTAAACAGGGTGTCAAACGAATAGGTACTGCAACTTAACCGAATGATGGGTGACAACGATCTAGACATTCAAAATGTCCATGTCCTAAATTTTCAGGAATTCAATTTTTCAGTTAATGGCAACAACATAGTCACCACGTGCTTTTAAAAGAAAGTGAGGTCATTTAGTACGTGCTCCATTGCTAATTCGTATATTTGTTTGTCATTTCTGTTTTTTCTTATTTTTAAGAAACGCATGGCTTTAATGACATCGTTATAACACACTTGAACCAAAATTTTGAAATATTCTAAATTTTTGGATATCCCATAAATAATGCGGTTTTTAGAACTTTCTTTATTATTTCGAACTAAGGTAAGAAATCGATTTTTTAATCTAAAATATGTTGTTTTTTATTATATACAATGCTTTTTGATTTTTCGGATAGAATTTAAAGACCCCGCTTTCAAAATGCAGTTGTTCGTAACGACAAATATTAGTACCATTTTGGCCTTATCTATTAAATTCGTAGATTTTTCGTTTAAATAATTTTAAGGACTGCTGTTGGTATTTAACAAACTACAAAAAAATCAGTATATTGAGGATTAAACCAAGTTATTAATAAAAATAATTAACACTATAACTTTTCGAATATAAAATAAAAATAAATTAATTGTTTTTAGTTTAAAGAGAAAAATAAACGCAGATAATTTCAATTAATACGTGGATGTGCACGTTCGAGCGAAAAGTGGCACATTTCCGAGCGAGGGAGGCAAATGAAGCGCGACGCGGAGCGGCGCGCTTCATTTTCCCGAGATCGGAATGTGCCACTTTGAGCTCGAATGTGCACACTCGGTTTTAAGCACGATTCACAATAATTAAGACCAATAAATTAGGCGAAAACTTACTTAGTTAATTCTAATCATTTTCTCGCACTCGCACTGACGGTATTTACGTATCTTTTTGCTCCCTTCCACTCGTTGCCATAGTAAAAACATTTTTTGACCATAAAATCGATATTTACCTAATTTAATTTAATATTTTGATTTGAAAGAACGAAGGATAATGCAGAGTAATTTAATAAATGCGAAGATGTGCACGTTCGAGCAAAAAGTGGCACATTTGCGAGCGAGGGAGGCAAATGAAGCGCGACGCGGAGCGGCGCGCTTCATTTTCCCGAGATCGGAATGTGCCACTTTGAGCTCGAATGTGCACACTCGGTTTTAAGCACGATTCACAATAATTTAGACCAATAAATTAGGCGAAAAGTTAGTTAGTTAATTCTAATCATTTTCTCGCACTCGCACTGACGGTATTTACGTATCTTTTTGCTCCCTTCCACTCGTTGCCATAGTAAAAACATTTTTTGACCATAAAATCGATATTTACCTAATTTAATTTAATATTTTGATTTGAAAGAACGAAGGATAATGCAGAGTAATTTAATAAATGCGACGATGTGCACGTTCGAGCGAAAAGTGGCACATTTCCGAGCGAGGGAGGCAAATGAAGCGCGACGCGGAGCGGCGCGCTTCATTTTCCCGAGATCGGAATGTGCCACTTTGAGCTCGAATGTGCACACTCGGTTTTAAGCACGATTCACAATAATTTAGACCAATAAATTACGCGAAAAGTTAGTTAGTTAATTCTAATCACTTTCTCGCACTCGCACTGACGGTATTTACGTATCTTTTTGCTCCCTTTCACTCGTTGCCATAGTAAAAACATTTTTTGACCATAAAATCGATATTTACCTAATTTAATTTAATATTTTGATTTGAAAAAACGAAGGTTAATGCAGAGTAATTTAATAAATGCGAAGATGTGCACGTTCGAGCGAAAAGTGGCACATTTCCGAGCGAGGGAGGCAAATGAAGCGCGACGCGGAGCGGCGCGCTTCATTTTCCCGAGATCGAATGTGCCACTTCGAGCTCGCACGTGCGCACTCGGTTTTAAGCACGATTCGCAATAATTAATTTTTTAAAAATTTGTAATTTAAAATTCCAAAACTGTATTTATATCGGAAACGTCAAATTTTGGATTTGGTGCTTTTAAACAATATTATATAAAAAGCTCTATTCACAATAATTCATGTACTTTGTAAAAATTATGAAACCGCACAATTTGTCAAAAATGGCATTCGCTTTTTCATTGAGGATCCTTGCAGTCAATTTGTGCGTAGTTTAAGGTCTCCTTGGGGGCGGCACTAACTAAAGTGTTTAATGGCACTGTGTTATTTACGAAAATAAGAAGATAAGAGGATAAAATAAAGGGGGGCATTAGGGATGCGGTTGTGGTCGGAGACGCGATCAATCAGGCGTTTGTAATGCAGAATGTGTGTTAGCAGATGCACTTCTAAGCTTATGGAAAGTTTAAGCAGAACGTTACCCCGACGCCATGAATTTTACAAGAGTATTTTTAAGGGCTTTTATAGACCGTTCGACTTTTTCGGAATTTGAGATAAAATTGTTGTTACGAAAAAAAAAACTCGTCAGAAAGATTCAAAGTATTTCACTGACACGATCAAGATCCAAAAAAAGTTGTTAATATACCTGAAATTGTCAAAATTATCAAAATTAATTATACAAAATATTGCAAATCATATTTTTGAGACTTTCAGAATAGCATTGGTCCTTTTCTCCCAAATCTTTAATTTTTTAAATATTATTGTGAAAAAGAATGTGCATCTAATAAATTTCTTTAAAAAAAACTTTCATAGGGTTTATCTAACCAAAAAAAAACAATTTTTGGATATAAAATTAAGGTAACTAAGTAACGCTTTGTACTTATGTACGCGCGTTAGAAGTTATACTTCTTTGGATGTTCACTTCCGGTATAACCGAAAGTAACATGTTTATCAAAATATTTTCCCTTGCCAACTAAAATTTCACTCTCAACACGCCAAAAAAAGTATAAATTTAAAAACTACCCTTTTTTGAATTAAGATAAATGTTGTCTTATTTTTTTCTTAATCAAAAAAGAAAACGGCACCCAAAAAAATAGAGCTTCGACTCCATTTAAGAAAATTCCCATTTTCTATTATGAATTTCGAAATTTTAAAGCTCGGACACTTTCGTAAGAACCGCTTTATAATACATTTATGCACAATATTCGCTTAATTAAATTTCCCTCTACCCGTAAAGGCGCTTCGTTCAATAACAAACCATCGTTAATTGTAAGACGGCTCGCTTTACAACAAACTTTCAACTTTAAGGATCGTGTATCGGCTTACTAAACTCCCAACTAAAATATTAATTACGAAGCTACTTAATTATAAAGTTCGTCGAAAGAAATAATGTCGACTTTTCTTGCGCCAAAAAAAAAAACTCGCATCTATGAATATGTCTGCGAGGCGCAAGCTTGCACAAGAAATTGTTCAAACGTTACGAGCATTAATTAAAATTAATTATATTTCAAAACTGGAGTAGTCTCGACGAAAATTATGACAAAAAAGTAATTTTGCTTTGGTCGATGGTATTATAGCGAACGCGTTAGATTAATTTAATCGCGCGCTCCAGAGACATCTATCATATAAAACCTTGAATGGTGAGGTATCGTTAAAGATGAAAATTTTCTCAATTTTTCTGGAAGCTCTGATGAAACCGATACGGAGACACACATATAAGCGCAACCGATGCCGGTAATAATCAGTCAAAGTCTAATCTTAGGGCGCCCACAACGTGGTTTATCATTTATCATTTTTAGATATATTTGAATCAAAATAAATAAATAAATTGAATGGACGACTATTTTATGTAACACATAATAGGAAAGACCGGGTATAGTTGTCTCACGGGTAAGTTGTCACAAAAGCCATAACAGTAAACCTAATGATCTAATAAATTTGTTTACCCGTGTCAAAGAAGCCCGAGCACAATACCTCCTTGCGTACTTTACTTCAGTTCGCTCTGAAATACCGTAAAATAAATATATGCGTTCGTTTTTTTTATACAGTAAAAGTAATTTTTTGTGAATCTGTGTTGAGTCTCGTAAGTATATTTAAATTTTGCATAGTGATATACTTTTTCGTGTATTTATGATGTTTAAGATATGCTTCATGATATCATTCACATGATTTTTTAATAACCATTGATTTAAATGTGTTTTGGGAGTTAATTGTCTAAAACTGTTTTGGGGAAAGTTGTCTCAAGTTAACGCGGGCTAGTTGTCACATGTGCAATGCAACACCATAAATATGTGCGGCCTTTTTTATTGGTTTCTAGGGGTTTTACTACATAAACGATTGGCTGTAATTATATTTATGTCATATTTGTTACCATAACCTAAGTTCGTTAGATAGAAGTTACTATTCGCTCACAGCAAATATTTTTTATTTTTTTTAAATTATGAATAAGATATTTTTCGTTCCTTTCTTATCTAAAATTTCTTACAAACAACATAGCTGAAAATCTAAATCTCTGGACGTTGCTATGCAACTAATTTTAACATGGCTGCTCGGGCCATGGTTGTTATAGAAACACAAACAAACAGTTAATATTAAAGTGCTACGCGAAAAGGACCTTATTTATTTTTTGAAAAAGATTTAATTAAAATTTAAGGGTTGTTTTTCTGCCAGTAATAATTACATACAAATTAGCTGTCAGGACAACTCTTTAATTTTCTAACCTTCAAATCAAAAAAATTAATTCAAATCAATTTTATTCGATTTGTTTTATTTGAAAAAAGGAATATAAAATAATCATGTCCAATAAATACGAGGATGTGCGCATTCGAGTGAGAAGTGGCACATTTCCGAGCGAGGGAGGCAAATGAAGCGCGACGCGGAGCGGCGCGCTTCATTTTCCCGAGATCGGAATGTGCCACTTCGAACTCGAATGTGCACACTCTACTTTAAGCACGATTTACAATAATAAACATATTTAATGGATTTTTTTTTGAGCAACAATTGAACGTGCACATTTAAAAAATTCAATCAAAGAAAGCAATAACTATTTAATTTGTTTTGTCGTTTTGTATTTTACGTTTTATTTAGTATGTGACTACTTACCCGAAACACGGGGTTAAAAGTCACACTTTCTTTTTTTATAAAAATTATAATATGTTCTCATTAGATAATGCTAGAGAAAAGTCTTTATTTCTTCTTAAACTAGAATAAATAAATATGTAATAAATAAAATATATCTATTGATATATAAATCTCATTCATAAATTAAGACCATGAGCTCTATAAATGCAAAAAAATAAACAAAAATCGAGACTTCTAACCCCGGTCTCCCTTAAACAAATTTTAATGCTATAAACACACTTTATGTATTATTTTGCTGATTTTATTGTCCTAAGAAGCATTTCTAAAGACTTATTCGTAGCACTGTATGTGAAGTTTTTGGTGATGAGTACTTAACAGAACCCAACAGTTTGAATTGGTTTAAAAAATGTTGTTTTGGAAATTGTGGACAGGGTTCTCTGTCCTATTACACGACCAAGTGCTTAACTATTAATTTTACCAACAAGAATAAATTCAATGTTTATTGGTATCTTGTAGATAAAGAATATGTCTTCCCTTTTCAATGGCCAATCAGAAGTTGGTTAAAGGTTTGGTTTGCTTTAACACGCGCTGATCACGATTAGTTGTTACTCCGTCCGTTCGGCGGCCCTAGTATAGTATTTTAGCTACCTTTCTTACTAAATTGTTGATTCTGTTATTAAATTGATTTACTTATTACTTAAAATAAGTGACCGTCTTTTAATATTCGTAATCCTGGTACGAACCACAGCAAACTTGTTACAAAATGAAAACCTAAAAAAAAGGCCAAACCAGAAAAAAGCGAAAAGCTGCAGTCGACCAGTTTGCGGACCGATAACTAAGAAAGACGCTATTTGTTGTATTTTTTGTGTTACTTTTCTTGAGCCTTTTCTTTTGAAACACGGCCCTCGGCCCTGCGGCAAAAGTCCATTTTTATTTCTAAATCTCTTTTATTTTATGGTTCTTATAAAGGAGACTTTATGACGCAAAGGATCAAACGAAAATTAAACTAAATAAAATTCGTGGTAAAGCAAACAATTCCTATGATCCTCAATTTGAAGAATAACAGTAAAAGACACATAACTCCGTAGATCAGATCAAAGCAAATGTTCTCGTAAATTCGTAAAGGTCGCAAAACAAATCTCTTTAAAATGTTGAAAGTACAATACGTTCGTTTGTTCTCAAATTTGAAAAATAATTGTTACCAAAAGCGAAAAGATTTATATTTTTAAAACTGAATTAAAAAACTGAATTGAATTAACCCTTATTTGGTCAATTTTTTTGAATATAAAAATAAATAAATTGGGCAATAACTTTATTTGTGTCGAGTCACAGAAAAAAAACAAAATTCTGCGATTTTTCGAACAGCTCGTCGCTTAAATGTAATTTGAAAAATACGAACAGGCACATAACATCATTTTCATGCACAAAATTAATTTAAAAAGAAGAAGAGAAAGAAATAGAGTCAACTGATAAGACTCATTTGTTACACGCATCTTTTTTTTGCCGGAAAACGTTCACGGAATTTAAAAAACGCAATTGTTTGTTGGGATTTATGTTTGCTTTCGAGATTGGCGGTTATTATTTTTCAAATTAAATCAAAGACGTTTTGAGATAGGTTCGCGCCCGCTTTGCTTGCGTATTTTCTTAAAGGCTCTAAGTAATTTTAGGTCTTATGTGCTCTTCTCTAAAATGGCCATGAATTGTTAAAATGGATCCGGTGGCAGATCTATCAAAGTTCGTCCGATTCGTCGAGCTGCCATTTCTGCCATTCGTTTAAAATGCAACCAACTGTTGCATAATTAATTTAGATCCATCATCCTTTTACTGTTTTTTTTTTTAGGTTATTTTGAATTCTGTTTCTTTTATTGAAAGCCTCTAGGAATAAGTGTTAATGCGGCTCTTGTTGGGGTCATAATTTTTTTTGAGGTTATACTTCTTGTGGGGCAGACAACGGATGTTGCGCGCGCACATTTAACAAAAATTTGATAGTATGAAGTTGGCCGTCTAAGAAAGTAAATTAATTATTGTGAATCATCGTTTGCTCTTTCAAAACTTTTTCAATTTAGTTTCGTAAATATCGATTTTATTTTCAAAAAACATATTTACCATAGCAATGAGTTAAAGGGAGCAAAAAGATACGCCAATCCCATAAGTGCGAGTGAGAGGGACCGATAAAAATTATTCAACAGATTTTTTATCTAATTTATCGACCTAAATTATTGTGAATCATGCTTAGAACCGAGTGCGCACATTCGAGCTCAAAGTGGCACATTCCGATCTCGGGAAAATGAAGCGCGCCGCTCCGCGTCGCGCTTCATTTGCCTCCCTCGCTCGGAAATGTGCCACTTTTCGCTCGAATGCGCACATCCTCGTATTTATTACATTCGCCTAACTTATTTTTCGCTCTTTTAAACCAAATATTTTAATTTAGTTCAGTAAGTATTGATTTTATGATCGAAAAACGAATGTTTACCATAGCAATGAGTGGGAGCGAGCGAAAAGATACGATAATCTCGTTAGTACGAGTGAGAGGAACGATTAAAATTATACGATTATTATATTGACCTAAATTAGTGTGAATCGTGCTTAAAACCGAGTGCGCACATTCGAGCTCAAAGTGGCACATTCCGATCTCGGGAAAATGAAGCGCGCCGCTCCGCGTCGCGCTTCATTTGCCTCCCTCGCTCGGAAATGTGCCACTTTTCGCTCGAATGCGCACATCCTCGTATTTATTACATTCGCCTAACTTATTTTTCGCTCTTTTAAACCAAATATTTTAATTTAGTTCAGTAAGTATTGATTTTATGATCGAAAAACGAATGTTTACCATAGCAATGAGTGAGAGCGAGCGAAAAGATACGATAATCTCGTTAGTACGAGTGAGAGGGAATGATTAAAATTATACGATTATTATATTGACCTAAATTAGTGTGTATCGTGCTTAAAACCGAGTGTGCGCATTCGAGCTCAAAGTGGCACATTCCGATCTCGGGAAAATGAAGCGCGCCGCTCCGCGTCGCGCTTCATTTGCCTCCCTCGCTCGGAAATGTGCCACTTTTCGCTCGAATGCGCACATACCCCGCATTTTCTGGATATGTCTATTTTATTCTTCATTCTCTCAAACCATAAAATAAATTTACTTTAGTCAACATCGATTTTTGTTCGAAAGACGTATTCACCATAGCAACGAGTGGAAGGGAGTGAAAAGATACGACAATCTCGTCGGTGCGAGTGAGAGGGAACGATTAAAATTATTAATCTGATTTTTATTTAATTTATTGAACTGAATTATTCTGAAGAGGTCTTTTGCAAAAATAATATCTGTAGACTTTGTGATTTAGTGAAAATCTCTTTATTTTTTCTTTGCAAATACAAGGCATAATGACTGACCTATTTAAATTGAAAAATATCAAAGTGATTTATTATTTTTCTAGATTTTCTAATTTATTTATTATAGTAACAATTATCGTGCCCATTTTCTTAAAACCAAATTTTTAATATTTATAATAAAATAGACACGGTTTAAGATTGATTTATATTTTAATTAAAATGTTAAAGGCCATCCAATATTCTAAGGTTAATTAGGTATTAAAAGACGTGCCGCTTAAAACGATGTTAAACTCGGTAATCGTGTTAAAAATCAAATTTTTGCTATAGAGTTATTGCTATTAGAGGCATCCGGAAGAGTCTGCGTATCGATTTTCCATTGGTGTAAAATTCAAGTCAATCGTCGGAATGCCGGCGGTTGTGTATTTTTAATGAAATGTCCTTTGCCAAACCCAAGACACATTTTCGACCACCAAAAACAACCGCTATTATTTTTGCTCCTTTCCGCAAGCGCTTTGTAATTCAAATAACCAAAGTTTTGGTTTTAAATGACTTTGTTTTCCGAAAAAAATCTGTAATGGAAAGTCCACAGACAATCAGCCATCTGCCCAAAATTTTGGTCTGAGGATGTGCGATAAAGGGAAGAAGAGGGAAGATTTTTTAATTTTTTTTTTCCATTAATTTATAACCGAATTGACTTTGCATTTGATTTGTATTTAATTTTGAAGGGCTTTAACCATCCAGCGCCTCTTAGGTCAATTTTTCGCCTACCGAACGGAAAAATTACTGACCGGACTCAAATTGTAGAGAGCAAAGAACTGATTAATCGTGTATAATTTTTTTTTAAAAGTGCCTGAAACATGAAATTCTAGCGACTTGAAAAATGAGCTGCGCTTGAACGGTTGAATGAGTTTTTATCGCAATTTTAACGCGTTTTTTTAATTGTCACCCAATTCTTTAAGCTAGATATTGATGAAAAAGATTATAACGGTCCGAAAAATTTTTTATAAAATAATTTTTTTGATGTGAGCCTTCCGAAACTAATTCTGATAGGTCGATTTTCATTTGAGTTTTTCTTAATGTTCCCAAACTGTTTTTAAACATTTTTTTCCACAAATCAATTTTATTTTACATGCTCTTCCTAGTGACGCTAGTCAGTAATGTTTCCATCCACTCATTCGCATTTAGGCCAACTTCTGATCAGAGGCGCTGGCTATTTTGAATCAAATTAGTGTTAACGAAAAAAAATTAAATTAATAAAACATTATATTACTTTATTCAACAATGCCTTTATTTTATTCGTTAAATTTAATAGTGCCCATAACTCCTTAGCTATTAAGTTTTGGACAAAAGTGTACGAGGCACTTTCAACTTAAAATTGTCAAAAGAATTCGTTTTAAGCTATGGCTATCAAGTTATGGGACACTCTGTATACACATGTTTGTTTTGTACTACTTTAACTCCCATTTTTCGGCATTTTCTAGATGTTTCACTGACATATACAAAAAAAATAACTTTGCAATAATTTGTCTTTAATTAGTGGGGGTTCAATGGGGGTCCGCAGCTCGGCACCTCTCCCCCCGGCCCGTACCCCAGTCAATAGTCATTCAAAAAAATTATAAGACGATAAGACAAATTAATAACATCGCCTACAGCAAATCGCAGAACGAAACGAATCGGAAAAAGCACTCGTTCAAATATATTAACGTCCACATATTATAAAATCCGATACAATAAATCAGATACGATGGTTAGCGGTGATTTATGGGCCACAATGCGTGCTACCAGACACGCATAACTCCATATCTGGCGGGTCGAAATGTATTTATAAGCGGAATTTGCTCGCACACATCCCTCTCTATTATTATTGCACCTATGCCGTTCGCGGGGGCCCCCAAAAAACATTCCGGACATTTTTCACAAAAAGCCGACGCAGCTCGTTCCATCATCAACGGGATAATTCCGTTCTGATTTATATTTGCGGAAAGTGCGACAACATAATTACAAAGCGATTAATTTGCATTTGTGTGATCCATCAATTTTTCTAGATAAAATTAACTTCGCGCTTCGCAAATTTGCGCGGGCCATAAATCTTCTTAAATGCCCCCCTTTTTTTTTCATTGAATTTTTTTTATTAACATCGATATTTTATGTGTCGCAATTTTAGCACTCGTATTTAATTGAATTGAATTTTCAAAAAAAAATATTTAGATACAACACCTAAAATTAATGATTTTATTTCGAAATAAAATAAATCATTGCTTTTTATTATTAGGAAAAAACACTTTTCTTAAGAAAATTAAATAAATAATTATTTTTATAAAAATAGGAAAGTAATTGTTATTTTCATCAAAAACATAATAAATTATCACTTTTACATTTCGAAAAGAGAAGCATCAATGCAATAATTTCGCAGTAAAAAAGGTAAACGTTGGTGGAATATTTTATTTTCCCAAGTGTATTGTACCTAAACCAAAAAAACATCAAAAATGCCGCGTTCAGCTTTAAATAATGGCCTATTAAAGTTTTATTGACAATAATAACAAGGCGAATTTGTAGTGTAAAACTGTTATTTCCTTCTGCAACGGCGTTTGCGTTTTATTTCTTCTTTTTTTTTCTTCGGCGACGCAGAAAAGTAAATATTTTTTTGTGCGGACGGAAGCGACGAACCGAAAACGAACGGGAATTATTAAGAGGGCCGATTGAATTTGAAATAATTAAGTTTGCGCTTTTGGAAATGGCGAAAACTAAGCCGGCTTTAACTGAACTAATTATTTTCGTTAGATTTCGGGGGTTTTAAGTGGGATTTGAAGAGTTTAGGTTTACGAATTTGTTTAACTGCTGTTTTAAAAGCTGCGAAATTGTTTTTGGCTTTTTTCATTGCCGCTTTTGTCGTTTTGGGGGCTGAAGTTAATTAAAATTAATTTTAAAGAGGGGAGTTTTTTTCAAACATTGACTACGTATTTTTTGTCTACCTTTTTAAATAAATAAGAAATGTTTTTATTGAACATTTAAGACGTGTAAATTAGTCTTTTGATTTTTTTTAAAGTTATACTTCTTTTGGCGCGTGGATAATACAATGTTAGCAGGCAACGGACGTTGCGCGCGCACAACTAACGAAAATTCAACAGTATGAAGTTAGGCGTCTGAGAAAGTGAATTAATTATTGTGAATCGTGCTTAAAGCGGAGTGCGCACATTCGAGCTCAAAGTGGCACATTCCGATCTCGGGAAAATGAAGCGCGCCGCTCCGCGTCGCGCTTCATTTGCTTCCCTCGCTCGGAAATGTGCCACTTTTCGCTCGAATGCGCACAACTTCTTATTTATTAGATTAGTCTATTTTATCCTTCGTTCTATCAAATCAAACTATTCAATTAAATTAGGTAAATATCGATTTTATGTTCAAAAAATGTTTTTACCATAGCAATGAGTGGAAGAGAGCGAAAAGATACTACAATTTCGTCGGTGCGAGTGAGAGAGAACGATTAAAATTATTCAACTGATTTTTCATCTAATTTATTGACCTAAATTATTGTGAAACATGCTTAAAACCGAGTGCGCACGTTCGAGCTCAAAGTGGCACATTCCGATCTCGGGAAAATGAAGCGCGCCGCTCCGCGTCGCGCTTCATTTGCCTCCCTCGCTCGGAAATGTGCCACTTTTCGCTCGAACGTGCACATCCTCGTATTTATGGAATTTATTCATATGAATTTCTACACGCGGTTATATTTAATTTAGTCACGCCGAAGAAGTATAACTTCTCACGAGCGTACATAAGTAAACGCATAGGTTATTTAATGATCGTAATTTAGATCAGTTCTTAAGAACAAAATTATTTCTGACAATTTAAAAACATGCGTGGAATTTATTTATTTTTTTTTTCATTTTTTTCTGGATCGTTAACTATTCGAATGAACTGAAATTAGATTTAAACAACGCTAACTTAAAATGTTTAGTGTTTTCGAAAGAACAAAGTCAGTTCAAATAACGATTTTTATTTCGAAACAGCGTCATAATTTTTTCAATGTAAATCTATAAAGAAAACTATAATTAAAAAAAATAAGTTGTGAGTCTGATAATAAAAACATGAAAATAAATGTAAACAAAATTATGATTAAAAAGGTCTTTAATGATTGCTCAACAAAATCGGAATACATTCTTCTACTGCACATTTTTTTTTAATTTTCAAAATTGGTAAAACAATTAAAAATACGTGCGAAAAAATGTAACCTTGGCAAATAAAATAATTCTATAATTTTTGAGTATAAAAAAGGTGTTATTTTAATTTAAAGCATTCTCGCAGAGTTCTTTTTTTTTTTAAACTAAAAAATTATAACTTATTGCCCCCACAGTTATCAATTGTTATACATGCAAAAAGATCTTCGTAAATAATGGTTATTTTTGTAAAACTAATTTATTTTAAATTAATTTACAGAAATCTGTTCGACCTATGTTTACCAAAAGTTTTCCATTTTTTTTGTACTAAATTTTTTTTCGTTAATGGCTAAATTTGTTTGTTACAAAAATCTTCAAAAACACATTTAATTTAACCCATTTCGCCCCGAACAGCATTTCAATGTATCAAAATGGAAAAAAAACCAATAACCCGGTCAATTTTTTTATTTTTTTCCAAATGATTTATTAACGCAAAATCAATCATAGTCGCTCCTTCTATCTGTAACCAAATCTAATTAAAAATTGTAATACGAACACACAGAAAACTTCGACGAGATAACAAATTAGCTTTTTTTTTCCTTTTTGCTAATCCAACGAGCTCGTTTGTTGCCCGTTTGCCCAAAAAGAATTTCGCGTAATTTTATATTCGTTTTTTAGCGAAAAAAAAAGGGCAAAGGTTTTAATTAGAAATCCAGTTTCGAATTATTGGGTAATTAAGCGCATAATTATTTAAGTTGATTAAACTTTGCAAAGTGTCATTAATTTGCGCTCGATTATCTTTTGCGTTAAGCGTTTTCTCGTTTTCATAATTTTTAATATTTATCGCCTTAGAAAATTACGGCGCCCATTTTAATGTTAATTTCGCGAAATTATCTATCGAAATGTCGGCGTTTAATTACCGAAATGGTTGCAAAACTAATAAACTGGGGAAAAAAATTGGTGCGTGCACTTATGGACGCGCGTTAGAAGTTATACTTCTTTAGAGGAATTAAATTAAATGTGGTTATGTATGGCTAAGATCACTGGTTTCAAAATTATGTTAGTGCGCTTTCCTTAAAAAAAATGTAATCTTGAGGCCTTCCCACTGTAGACCTATTCTCCGATTTACGCGGAAAAAACCGTGTAAATCGATAACAAAGCAAGTTATGCATAGATTGTATGGTTATTATTGAAAATTAATAATTTTTTTACGTAAAATCGTTGTAATTTAAGATGCACAAAATCAAATTCAATAAATACGAGTATGTGCACATGTGTGCGAAAAGTGGCACATTTCCGAACTTTTATACTTGTAGTTCTTTTTTTAAATCCTTATTAGTTTTAGAGTTATAAGTTCAAGACACTCAAAATGAGAACAACAAGCGTCATAAAACGGTTAAACAAACAATAAACAAATAATCTTTTTATTTAATAGAAATTTATACAAATATCTATAATCGACATTGCAATATCTTTGCCTTTGTTAGTAAAAATTTTTAAAAATCACTACTTATTACAAAAAAAATAAAATAAAATTTATGAACTGCGAACCTCGTTTCTTTACACCCCTTGTCCCATAACATTAAATTAAACAATACACCTCCCGTCCCACTGTTTGCAAACGTATTTAATAAATGACCCCTTAATAACACTGAACCAAAATTAATTTTGGTTTAAAAAAGAAAATATTGATTTGGACGAATTCGTTGAATACGCAGATGTGCGCATTCGAGCGAAAAGTGGCACATTTCCGAGCGAGGGAGGCAAATGAAGCGCGACGCGGAGCGGCGCGCTTCATTTTCCCGAGATCGGAATGTGCCACTTTGAGCTCGAATGTGCACACTCGGTTTTAAGCACGATTCACAATAAAATAAACGAACAATTAGTTAACATCGTTCCTCTCGCTCACACTTACGCGATTATCGTATCTTTTCGCTCCCTTCCACTCATTGCTATAGTAAATATACGTTTTTATACATAAAATCGATATTTACTAAATTAAACTAAAATTTTTGATTTGAAGGAGCGCACGGTAAATTAGACAAATGTAATAAACACGAGGATGTGCGCATTCGAGCGAAAAGTGGCACATTTCCGAGCGAGGGAGGCAAATGAATCGCGACGCGGAGCGGCGCGCTTTATTTTCCCGAGATCGGAATGTGCCACTTTGAGCTCGAATGTGCACACTCGGTTTTAAGCACGATTCACAATAAAATAAACAAACAATTAGTTAACATCGTTCCCTCTCGCTCACACTTACGCGATTATCGTATCTTTTCGCTCCCTTCCACTCATTGCTATAGTAAATATACGTTTTTATACATAAAATCGATATTTACTAAATTAAACTAAAATTTTTGATTTGAAGGAGCGCACGGTAAATTAGACAAATGTAATAAACACGAGGATGTGCGCATTCGAGCGAAAAGTGGCACATTTTCGAGCGAGGGAGGCAAATGAAGCGCGACGCGGAGCGGCGCGCTTCATTTTCCCGAGATCGGAATGTGCCACTTTGAGCTCGAATGTGCACACTCGGTTTTAAGCACGATTCACAATAAAATAAACAAACAATTAGTTAACATCGTTCCCTCTCGCTCACACTTACGCGATTATCGTATCTTTTCGCTCCCTTCCACTCATTGCTATAGTAAATATACGTTTTTATACATAAAATCGATATTTACTAAATTAAACTAAAATTTTTGATTTGAAGGAGCGCACGGTAAATTAGACAAATGTAATAAACACGAGGATGTGCGCATTCGAGCGAAAAGTGGCACATTTCCGAGCGAGGGAGGCAAATGAAGCGCGACGCGGAGCGGCGCGCTTCATTTTCCCGAGATCGGAATGTGCCACTTTGAGCTCAAATGTGCACACTCGGTTTTAAGCACGATTCACAATAAAATAAACGAACAATTAGTTAACATCGTTCCCTCTCGCTCACACTTACGCGATTATCGTATCTTTTCGCTCCCTTCCACTCATTGCTATAGTAAATATACGTTTTTATACATAAAATCGATATTTACTAAACTACATTAAAATTTTTCATTGGAAATAGCGAAACACAAACTAGACAAATCTAATAAATGCGAAGATGTGCGCATTTGAGCGAAAAGTGGCACATTTCCGAGCGAGGGAGGCAAATGTGCCACTTTGAGCTCGAATGTGCGCACTCGGTTTTAAGCACGATTCACAGTAATTAATTTACTTTCTTAGACGGCCAACTTCAACAGCCGAATTTTCGTTAAATGTGCGCGCGCAACTGGAATTTTACTTTCAAGCCTCCAGAAGAAGTATCACTTCAAAAAGAACCTTCGACATAAACATTTTAAGTCCCACATTTGTGGAGATGCGTACTTTTTTTTATGGATCCATAAAGAGCGAAAAAAACGCTTCTCCCACTTTAAGATAATTGGAATTGGAGCGAGAAAGTCGAACGAAATAAATTAATAAAGAGGACAAACGAGTCGATTATTTCGAGAGTTATTTTATTAGGATTGTAATGGTGACATGGAGAGCGAGGAAAAAAAGCTTTCACGAAACGTATGGCTGTAAATCAAAAGTTTTCCAATATTTGCCAAAGTATTTGATGTATTTTATAGAAGCAGAAGTATAAAATACGGCGGATTTTGGGCGTAAATAGAGCTCATAAGTGTCTCGGGCAAGTTACGACTTGTAAAAGTAAGCCAATTCGAAAATTCGTACGACCTTACCTTTGAATATACAATTTATAAAGAGGTTCCACTTCTTTTGTATGCGTACCTCGCGTTAAAATGTGCTCCAAAGTTGCTCGCCACTTTCTTTTACGCGCCCCTTAAAAAAACAGTCGGTATTGAATAAAAAAATTTCGTATTGTAAATTGAAGATGGACGATTTTTTCGATTTGTTTATTTTAATTTATGGTAAACGTTTAAAATTGGAATTTTAACGTGGTTAAAATGTTTTTTTTTTAATAAATTTATTTCGTTATTTTTTTAAATATCCGAAAAAAAATTAGTTCGAAAGAAAGTGCAAATAAAAGTTATAAACAAGGAACAAACAACCAAAACGTTTTTTTTTTCATTAATGTTTTAATTAATTTGTTTTTTAAATATGTTATAAAAAAAATTTAGAACCGTA
Organism: Sinopyrophorus schimmeli; assembly: GCA_036325965.1. Taxonomy (NCBI): domain Eukaryota; kingdom Metazoa; phylum Arthropoda; class Insecta; order Coleoptera; family Elateridae; genus Sinopyrophorus; species Sinopyrophorus schimmeli. Next base: position 948,232 of record JARFIZ010000337.1, on the reverse strand, counting down.
TTTATCATCGAGGCAACGGAAGTTGCGCGCGCATGGCTAACAAAAATTCAACAGCATGAAGTTAGCCGTCTGAGAAAATAAATCAATTATTGTGAATCATGCTTAAAACCGAGTGCGCACATTCGAGCTCAAAGTGGCACATTCCGATCTCGGGAAAATGAAGCGCGCCGCTCCGCGTCGCGCTTCATTTGCCTCCCTCGCTCGGAAATGTGCCACTTTTCGCTCGAATGCGCACATCTTTGTGTTTATTTAATTTGGCTACCTATTCTTCGTTCTTTCAAATCATAAATCCAAAAATGTAATAAATATCGATTTTATGTTTAAAAAATGTATTAACCATAGCAATGAGTGGAAGAGAGCGAAAAGATACGACAATCTCATAAGTGCGAGTGAGAGGGAATGATTCAAATTATTCATCTAACTTTTCGTCTAATTTATTGGCTTAAATTAATGTGAATCGTGCTTAAAACCGAGTGCGCACATTCGAGCTCAAAGTGGCACATTTCGATCTCGGGAAAATGAAGCGCGCCGCTCCGCGTCGCGCTTCATTTGCCTCCCTCGCTCGGAAATGTGCCACTTTTCGCTCGAATGCGCACATCTTCGTGTTTATTACATTGGTGTACTTTATTCTTCGTTCTATCAAATCTAACTATTCAATTAAATTAGATAAATATCGATTTTATGTTCAAAAAATGTTTTTACCATAGCAATGAGTGGAAGGGAGCGAATAGATACGACAATCTCGTCGGTACGAGTGAGAGAGAACGATTAAAATTATTTAACTAATTTTTCATCTAATTTATTGACCTAAATTATTGTGAATCGTGCTTAGAACCGAGTGCGCACATTCGAGCTCAATGTGGCACATTCCGATCTCGGGAAAATGAATCGTACCGCTCCGTGTCGCACTTCATTTTCACCCTCGCTCGGAAATGTGCCACTTCTCGCTTTAATGTCCACAATCTATTATTTAAAATGTTAGAAAAAAAATTTAGGACTGCATTTATCGACGGGGTTGCAGCTCCTCTCCTCCCCCCCCTCCCCCGCCGCAATTAAAGGACGCGTTTAGTGTCGAAAACGATTTTTATTGTCGCCGATTAATGGCAATTAATCGAATTGAAGTTTGATAAGAAATAAAATGCGATATTTTAGTCCGGTTAAAGGACGACGTATCCTTCGGGAGCGGCATTGCCCCTGCGGAGCGCCGTGCGTGTTATTTCTTCGACGAGCTTTCGGCCCTAATTTCGCTTAAGCGTCAAAGCTGACCTAAAAGCTACATCAATCACTATTAAAGAAGTTTAGATTAGTTTTTGCTCATAAAGAAATCGTAATTTGGTCGAAGGGTTGCTCATTTAAGCACTTACAGGGACCTATCGGCACGTACGACTTACAAAATTGTGTCTTGTGCGGAAAGAATTAACGAAATTGAAGAAAATATTTTAAACAAAGTTCGACGTTATTTATTTCGCATTTCCCAACTCAGAAACGCTGAGAAATTTAATTTAATGGGTTTGTTCTTTACTATCTTTTCGAACACGTATTAAAAAAGATAGAGGTTGAGAAGAAAAGATAAATTATAAAATAAATTCTAACTTGTTAATTAGGGGAATCTGTTGTACCTTGGCCCTTTTCCAATTTTATAACAATTTATAACAAAGGTATAATGTAAATTTTTATTTATTGCACGTTGATCTTAGTGCCAAGGTACAACTTTTTGACGGTAACCGAGGTACAACACACCGACCCTTGATGTTTAAACTCAAAAATAAAATTAAAGATTATGCTGTGCCAAAATCAGACTACTACTATGCAAACATTAATAAATAATCTTTCTATTACGATGAGTCATTTGTTATTAGGTAATAAAAATCAATAAGATATTTAAGTAAAAAGAATATTAAAAAACTTACTTTTCTTCGATTAAAAATTTCAATTGATCTCATACATTAACAAAGTACATTGGCCAGCTGCTGCTAACTTCACATTAATGTCCGTCAATGTGGTTTTTGAAATATCGACAATTATGGGTCACGATAGCACGCAGATATTAATAAAAATAAAGTTGCAGTTGGTACAATGGGACCAAGGTACAACGGGTTTCCCTATTTACTTGGCGTAACAAAATTAAATATAACCACGTGTAAAAATTAATATTAATAAATTCAATAAATACGACGATGTGCGCATTCGAGCGAAAAGTGGCACATTTCCGAGCGAGGGAAGCAAATGAAGCGCGACGCGAAGCGGCGCGCTTCATTTTCCCGAGATCGGAATGTGCCACTTTGAGCTCGAATGTGCACACTCGGCTTTAAGCGCAAATCACAATAATTATAAAATTAGACGAAAAATCACTTGAATAATTTTAATCGTTCTCTCTCGCTTGCACCGATGAGATTCTCGTATCTTTTCGCTCTCTTCCACTCATGGCTATGGTGTATACAATTTTCGAACCACAAAATCGATATTTACTAAACTAAAGATTTATGATTTGAAAGAGCAAAAAATAAGTAGACAAATTCCATAAGTACGAGGATGTGCGCATTCGAGCGAAAAGTGGCACATTTCCGAGCGAGGGAGGCAAATGAAGCGCGACGCGGAGCGGCGCGCTTCATTTTCCCGAGATCGGAATGTGCCACTTTGAGCTCGAATGTGCACACTCGGTTCTAAACACAATTCACAATGATTTAGGCCAATAAATTAGACGAAAAATCAGTTGAATAATTTTAATCGGTCCCTCTCACTTGCACCGATGTGATTAAAGGATCTTTGCGCTCCCTTCCACTCATTTGCTATGGTAAATACGTTTTTCAAACATAAAATCGATATTGAGTTTATCAAAATTGATATGTGACCTTTTAACAACAATTTATTACAATATTAAAGCGATAAATTCGCTTAAATTTTAAAATGGCCGTATCTATTTTATTATTTAATTTAACAGTTTTCAATTTGTGCGAATTTTTCACGGGCACTTCGAAATTGTTTTGGTACTTGATTAAAATTTCAAAAAGTTGCATACGAGATTGAATAGTTCTGTTACAAATCAATGTTAATTGCAAAACGAGGGCATTCGTTGCAATTGTATTGCACTCCATTTAAAATTTACGTAGTGTTTTAATTAAACTTTTTAATTAAAACGCAAATATCATGTTTCGTTTGTAATTACTACATAATTACAAGCCGAAGTATTAACAATCGACACAGAAACGTTCTGATAAATTGGAGAATAATTCAAAAACCAAAATACCCGTACACGGTTAGATCCTTTTCATTTAAAAACTTTGCAATCGATAGCTTTCCGCACAGTTTACTACTGCACAATACGCGATGTGTGTTTATTGAAATTTGCAGTTGTGTTTTTGGTAGTGCCAGTGCCGTATTAAGCCAGCGCGAGGGCCTATAGCAAATCGGAAGTCGTTGGTTTGCTCTACGTATACCATATCTACACTGTTAAAAATTTTTATTGTAATTTTACCAAACATTTTTACTGTATTTGATTTGGAAAATTACAAAAAATTCCGTGGTAATTTTTCTACACAACTCCGTTTGAAAATATTACAAAATATTTGTTGCAATATTACTAATTGTAAACATTTATCAAAAATTTGTCCCATGATTAAACTTTTTAGTATTTTTTTTTTATTAATCCATACTAGTATTATAAATACAAAAGTAACTGTCTGTCTATCTGTTTGTCTGTCTGTCTATCTGTCTGTCGCTTACATTTTCACGCCTAAACCACTGAACCAATTTTGATGAATTTTGGTATAAAAACAGATTAGACCTTAGAGAAATACATAGGCTACACATTGTCACAAAAATACAACTTGTAGGGGGTGACATAGGAAATAAAAGTTTGTATGGGAAATCAATCATTACTCCAGTAAGGGATATATTTTTAACAAAAGCCTTAGTAAAATTAAAATTGTGCTAAGAATGCATCCTTTGTAAAATATTTTAATTTTACAAATATTTTTATCAGTGTATCTTAATTGAAAAAATTATTTTTTTGTGCAGACGCGTAAGGCCACCCAAATCGCGGGGCCCCTATTATTTCCTAGCTTTTGCTACGTGACCGATCCGGCACTGGTTAGCACCCCACAAGTTTTCAATAGTACACGATCCGAATTAAACGAATCGGGCTCCTGTAGCGATGCGCGCAGCAAGTCATCTGCTTTTATATTCAATTTGTTGCAGAAATAATTGAATTCGTAAGCAAATTATGAGGAACACAATGCTTTACCTTTGTAGACAAGTAGACATCATTACCTTGGCCGCATTGTTGGATAAAATTGCCGAGGGAACTTGCGAAATGTAATCATTGCAGCTTCTACATGTGCCATTTAGAAAATTGAATGTAATATTTTGTTTTTATGCATTTTCACGTTTTTAATTAAGACTCTCTATTGGTTTCAATTGCCATTGACGGAAAAACAAAGTTGCATAAAAACGCCATAATTGAGACAAGGGAAAGAAATAATTTTGCAGACGTGTTGTTTGGGAGTTTCGACTATTCTTGTTTTGGTAATTATTAATACATATTTAAAACGTTTATTGGTTTTTTGGTTTAAAAAATACATTCAAGGTAAAAATGACTAAGTTTTGCTATAGCCCGAGGCACTGCTAATATCGCTCGTAGATAGACGTGTGTTGTCTTTAGGCAAAAAGATTATTTTCACGAATCTTTAAATTTTTAACATGTAAATTGTAATACACATATCGCCCCATTTACATGCTACTTCTTTTACACGATTCCGCTTTTACACGTTTTACAAAAATAGAAATTCTAAAAACGATTCTAAAAAGCGAAAATGCTTTCTTGCTAGGGCGAACTGTCCAGTAAATAAACGTTTAGTATCACGGTCATTAAATACTCAACAATTAAATATTGGCTCTAATTTTATAAAACTGCATACTACAAATAGACTATATTAATTTTTAAGTGTAATTAGAAAAACTCACAACTTAATATTTCAAGTTGAAGACGCAACGTTCATTCGCTGGCTCGGTTCATTCACTGGATAGTTGACCCTAATCCGAATTTAACACTCCTTAAAAAGAAGAACCTTTTAGACGTTGCTAAGCTATACATCTTTAAAATAATTATTATTCATTCATCTATTTGTGACTTAAAAGATTGTGCTTTGTTAGGCTTAAAACATTTTCTACTACGACCCCAAAATGTTTTTTTAGCGAAAAAGCCGTTTTCCGCTTTTCCTAGTAAAAATAACACCTCAACATTGTACGATTAACTAGCATTGAACTTGTCTAAAATTATATCGTAAGTTCATGTGAGTGTGAAATTAGAGAAAATGAAGTTAGCCCTATATTAACTTGTATCCCCCGTTTTAAGACCCATCAAAATTGTGAAGTTGGGACGGTTGTGAAGTGTGAAAAGAGAGAGGCCAAACCCTATCTGGTTTTCAACCACATTAAACTTTAAATAGCTTATTTATTAAAATAAATTAAAAGTAAAAAATCACTTTTTTCCGCCCTTTTAAATTTGTGTAAAATAAACTGATAATTTGGGGTGTGTCACTGCTTACAACAAAAATTCGTTTGCCAAATTAACTACAAATCAATAGATAACGATTCGTATGAGAAGAGGAACGTGTTGTTATGAGTCAAATTTAATTTGGGTGCCTAATTTGAAGGGAGCCCTGTGTGCTGTAAATTAGGATAGATTTTAGACAAGATGCGTATCGATTTTGTCAATTTAGAATTAACTGGTCAAACGATTCTCGACGGGATTATTCCAAGTCTGTATTGTTGGCTGCCCAAAACGTTAATGTTTCAATCTTTAATTTATTATGGGGAAGAAGGTCTGTAGAAAATCTGTTTATCAATGATCTACTTTTCTAAAAAATTAAAGGTTTTTTGTGAAAGTAAATCGTAAATTGACAAAGTCGTGACTTTTTTGGAATGGGGCAAAACGTCCAGTCTCCGATCACCTACCAGTGAATGACCGTTACGCAAAGTAATGTTTATAAAAATTAATTTTTATTTATGATATATTTATCTATGCAATTTTATATGTTTTCCTTTTCATTCAAGTAAAAAAGTAATAATGAAATGGATAGCTAAAATAATTAAATTTATATATTGTAGCAGTTTGCAATATTTTAAACATTGTTGAAGCTTGGAAGAAACCGTGAACAAAACCTGTGATTTATAAAATACCAAAAGGAACTTTAATTAAAAAAAAACTAAACGAAGATACAGCTAAGCATAGTGTTTAAAATAAACTGTATAAAATTGTATGAGTTACTCTTTTTTAATAAGCGAATAAAGGAGTTGTCCCAGTTTGAAATAATTTTTTTTGATCTTATTGAAATTTGAGTCATCAAATGAGGACTAAATATCATGATGAATAACACAAAAAAATTGTTTATTGATTAAAAGGGAAATGAGCAAGGGCATATCGAATTAAAAATAAATAAGTATCATAACTTTATTGTTAACAGAGATAATTAAAAATTTTTTTCAAATTGCTGTTTATAGTTAATGAAAGCATCTAAAAAATTATATTAAATTTTTTAAACATGAGTTGTACAAACAAAAAACTACATTTCAAATATTGATTTAAAAATTTGAAAACGTGATACCAGAGTAACCATTAATTTTATTGACTCAATTAATAGACATTTAAATTCTTAAATTAATAAAATTTTAAAAGTTTTGGTTACCCGAGTATAACACGTCGATTTTAAAAGTTGAATTTTTTTTTTAAATTAAAAATGTCATTTGAGTTTGAAATATGTTGCTGTTGCCAAATAAATCTTAATAAAGTTAATAAAAACTGTTTAAGAAAAGTGAACACTGAAGATTTGTTGAACAAATTGCAAAATGTGAGAATTGCTATACTGAAAAGAGAGAGAAAGGAAAATTATTGACTTTTTGTTTTTCAAACTTATTAATTTTTTTTCCTCAAATTATGTTTGAGAATAAATAATTTTATCAGTTCACAAAATTTAAATTAAATCTGAAGAGTTTTATCCAAACTGGGACAAGTCCTTTATCATTGATTTACTGGGCTGTAGCCCGGTCATTATTTAGACGGAACAGTCATTTATTGGACGTTTATAATGAATTTTACGCAGTTTCTGACCAAAGTGCAATAATATTTTCATTAATTTATAAACAAAAAAAGTTGTTTTGAGTTTATTAATTTGTTTTCTTCTTCTTCTTCTTCTTTATCTTCGCTTTTAATGCAATTGTTCCAACTGCTTCCTTATCGTGTTCTTAAAGAGTATTCTCTTCTGTTATAAACCATTTCTATTTGTTTTTTATATCCAGACTATCGAAATATCGAAAATACAACAAATCGGTCATTCACTGGAGTTTTACCTTAAGGTTTTTGTGCAAATACAATTCTATTGTGATTTTTTTTAAATTTTTGTCAAGGATTCGATTATTTTTTTAATCATCCGCATACTGGGTGACTAAATGTCATATGCCATACTAGGTGGGGTTTGCCATACCCCAAAAATAAAATGAAATAAATCCGCAAAATTGGACTTTATGACAGTTAAATGATAAGAAATATATTTTAATAACCAATACCCGAGTCGAAATTTAGAGCCTACATAGATCCCCGAGTCGATGTTTAGAGCCTACATAGATTCCCCTAGTCCGAAAAAGACCCGATTTATAGCAGTGTAACCCGACTAGGTCCGACAGTAGGCCCCTAGCTCCTACTATTCCCCAAGAGATGTGATTTTGAACCTCTGTCTGATAACTGCAAATACCGAAATCAGCTGAGCAGCGTTGCCAGTTGTTTTCGATATTGTAATTTGCTTGTTGATCACAAGTTAGCTGTTATATTACAATTGAATACGTTTATATTTTTTCATATCATTTATACACATAAAGTACGCGTAAACTAAATACTTTTTATGTAAGTTATGGTTTTAAGCGTTGACATTGGTTATTACACTATTACGTTTATTAATTAACATCCAAATTAATTATATGTATATTTAAATAAAAAACTGTTACTACTAATAACTAAAATGTTTTTAAAATTTTGTCTATTAAATTTATGAGAATGGCATTAAATGGGTTCGACTATATGAAAAAGACGTGGCAACACTCCCTATTTACATGTGTTCTTTTATATTGATGACTGTCCACCAGTCAAGTAAATCTTATGGTCGGGCAACCTAACCTAAAAAGTGCCCTCTTATTATTAATCTTTACCGATTTGTCTTTAATTCCGAAGAAACAGCAACAGCTTACTAAAAAGTTACAAACTCAGAAAGTAAAACCCATCCTACAAAATCTCAGAGTAATCCAAGTATTTTATAATTTTGAATATTGTTTTATCAAAGTCACTAGGTAATTCTGTACTATCAATGTATTTGTATATTATAATACAAAATAAATATATATATATATACATACAATATTAGTTTAATTATTATAAATACTAATACGTAATAATATTTATGATTATTATTCTTTTTTTTTTAATGTAATTGTAATTTTAAACTTTAGCTACGTATTTTAAATAAGAGTATTCTAAACATTTTAAATGCGAATTAAATCCATATTATTATTATTATTATAAATAGATTATAAATAGGGTACAGAGGTCTAAAATCGGATCTAATTTAAATTTCCATCAGATCCGACATTGAACCCCAAAGTGGTACAAATGGAAATTTGTACCTCTTTGGAGACCAAAGTCGGACCTAATTTAACATAGGAATAAACTCTACTTTGATTCTCCGAATCCGGAATGAGTCCGACTTTAGGAGGCTCAATGTCGGCGCTAAATTTCGACTCGGGTAATGAATAGGCTTAAGTAAAACACATTTATTTATCCATTAGAATAGACTTTTATTAATAAAAATAGTAAAATTTAATTTTTTCTTTAATTTATAAAGTATTGAGTGTTTTCTTGAGCATTAAATTCCAATGACACGTGTCAATTACGATACCGAATATTAAAAAACCTAACAAGAATTTCATTTTTGCCTTCTTATTTAAATACATATAATTGTATCGCAATTTCTTAATGATTCGCAATAATTTAGACCAATAAATTGAACGAAAAATTAATTGAATAATTTTAATCGTTCCCTCTCACTTGCATTGACAAGATTGTCGTATCTTCTCGCTCCCTTCCACTCGTTGCTATGGTAAATACGTTTTTCGAATATAAAATCGATATTTACTAAATTAAACTAAAATTTTTGATTTGAAGGGGCGCACGGTAAATTAGACAAATGTAATAAACACGAGGATGTGCGCATTCGAGCGAAAAGTGGCACATTTCCGAGCGAGGGAGGCAAATGAAGCGCGACGCGGAGCGGCGCGCTTCATTTTCCCGAGATCGGAATGTGCCACTTTGAGCTCGAATGTGCACACTCGGTTTTAAGCATGATTTACAATAATTTAGGTCAATATATTAGTCGTATAATTTTAATCATTCCCTCTCACTCTTACTGACAAGATTATGGTATCTTTTCGCTCGCTCCCACTCATTGCTATGGTAAAAATTCGTTTTTCGATCATAAAATCGATATTTACTGAACTAAATTACAATATATATATATATATATATATATATATATATATATATAGTTATACCCCACCTAGTACTCGAAAGCTTAACCAAAGCCTAGAATGTTTGAATAAGGGACGTTATTAACGATTTTCCGAAAGATCCCAAATTTTCAAAATTTATCTCGATGACACTCACGTTTCTTATCGAAAACGCGCCTTTTCCGCCGCCCCTTTTCATTATACATCGAAAGGTAATCACGTACGGCATTTCCTAAGCTCCACGTCCCCGATTAAATATTAAAAACGAAAAAACACATAAACACCGCCGACAAATTTTATAGTTTTTTTACGTCGTCGCTTTATTAAGACGTCCACATTCGCGAGGATCGCGTTTCGTTCCGCAGCTTCGAATTCCGCTTAGTTTTTCTTCTCCCTTAAAAAAAAAAAGAAGCGGACGAAGTGAAAACAAAGCGACAAACAATTCGCAACGCGGAGTAAATTTATTTTGCCGATCAAAAGGTTTTCGGCGAATTTATTACGCGCTGGAAACGTCGGAGATTTTTTTTTTTTTTTTTTGGTTGGACGTGTAATTCCCATCTGCATTCGGATCGGTTTTAATTTTTTTTATTCGTTTCGTGTCGGAGAGAAAGTAGGTAAAGCGTGCGCGCCCGTAGATGGGTTTCGGGGGTGTTTCTGGGAAAGGCGGAAGAAGTTGATCAAGTTCATTAGGAAGAAGTTGCCGAGGGAGCCACATATAGTGATTAAGTTTAGTTATCATCCGATGTTCGGATAGCCTTCGGGGGTTGAGTTATAATGTACGAGGGTTGAGTTTTAGTCCGATAGTTCAAGCGAGGCCAACTATTAATTACTACCGATATACCATCTATTCGGGTTTTTTTGTTGCTATAGTTACGTCGTTTTTTTTTTGCGTAAAAGATATATCTCAATTTAAAAAATTTCGCGACGCCGTATTTCATAAAGGCCATACCGGGATATGCAGGATAAAAATGCCTTTTGTAAGCAGCTTAACACTAGAACCGCGGAATCGCTCATTTTGAGCATTTCGCAATTTTATCGTCTTGTTACTTTTTGTTAGTAGAACATATTTCAGCCATATTACATGACTTTTCCTAATTTTAGTTGATAATTACTGTCCTATGATTGTTTTTTTTTTAATTATATTTTTTCCCTTTAATAGAAGACACGTACTTTTGTCTTTCCGGTTATTCATTTGATTGGTTCTATCCATAATGAATATTTATAGCAGCAGAAAAATGTTTTATTACATAGAAAAGAGAAACCGGAAACACTGCCTTATTATAACGAAAACTAAATAAAAGTAGACCTTTTTGGTCAAATGCCCAAATAATATTATGTAAAAGCAGCTTCTTAAAGATGGCTGTTTTTTAAAATTTTCAATATAACAGGAATCACATTTGCTCGAAACCAGTGGCCCATGTCCTTGTTTAAGGTCCAAACTATCTCTATATCAAAATTTATCAAAATTGGTTCAGTGGTTTAGGCGTGAAAAAATAACTGACAGACGCACAGACAGACAGACAGACAGAGTTACTTTCGCTTTTATAATATTAGTTTGAAGAATTAAATTTTTTTAGAAAATAAATTAAGTATTGTGAATTGTGCTTAAAATGGAGTGTGCACATTCGAGCTCAAAGTGGCACATTCCGATCTCGGGAAAATGAAGCGCGCCGCTCCGCGTCGCGCTTCATTTGCCTCCCTCGCTCGGAAATGTGCCACTTTTCGCTCGAACGTGCACATCCTCGTATTTATTGATTTGCCTTAATTAATCTTTTCACTTACAAATCAAAAAATTATAAGTAAATATGAACTTTATGTTTAAGAAACGTATTTACCATATAGTAATGAGTGGAAATGAGCGAAAGAATTTGATAGGTGCGAGTGAGAGAAAACGATTAAATTATTTATGTAATTTTTTGAAAAATTTATTAGCCTAAATTTTGTGAATGGTGCTTAAAATCGAATGTGCACATTCGAGCTCAAAGTGGCACATTCCGATCTCGGGAAAATGAAGCGCGCCGCTCCGCGTCGCGCTTCATTTGCCTCCCTCGCTCGGAAATGTGCCACTTTTCGCTCGAATGCGCACATCTTTGTTTGTACTACATTTTTACATGAATCCTGTTTTTTTCAAATCAAACAATTAAACTCTTAATCAATTTTGATTTTATATTCAGTGAAAGTTATGGCATTTATTGTTTTTAAAAACTGTTCAAAAGTATTAAATGCGGTTCAATAAATACTTAATTGTTAAAAGATCAATTTTTCTTAAAGGTCTAATTGACCGGTAACCGCGGTTGTAGTAAGTTCAAAATTGCCGCGGTTCTAGTGTTAATGATATTCGATGGATGTATGCGTGATTCTCAGATAACTGTGATTTTTTATGTCCAGTATTTTATTTATCATCCAACATGGTTTTTTTCTTATTAAGAAGTCATTAATATCATAAATTTGATCATTTTCTTCAACCTACATTATATATTGAAACATAAGTGGTCTTAGATTATTTATAACTTACAAAAATATACTGGAAATGTCAGTACCGTGGCATGTCCGATTCTCATTTTTCAAACTAAATGTAAAAATTTCCATTGATATTTGTTTTGAAATTTAAAAGTTACTTCTTATAACTTAAGTCTAATATATACACCATTAAATTATATTGCAATTATACGAAAATAAGATTTGGTAAAAAAAATATCCGTATTTGATTTATGTCCGGGAATTTTATTCAATTTTTAAGTTTGAAATATTTGCCGCCTAATCGCCATCTTAATTTAGTTTCATCCACTTCTTCTGGCAGCATTTTCAGGAGAGACTATTTGTGCAACGTTTACAGCTGTGTATTTATTTTAAAGTTTCAAAAATATAATTAAAGTAATTTGTTTTATTTTGAGAAAGGTAAGTCACAAAATTACATGTCAGTACCGTGGTATTGAAATTTAGTAATTTAGTAATAATAATTGAGGCAAAAGAAAAACATTTCAATAAATTGAATAATTATTATGTGGGTTACAACATATTGACCGTTTACCGTGTATGTTGGAAACGACATGTTAGAAACCTGCTAACGATATATTATGCGCATCCAAAATTGCCGCGAGCTATAGCAAAATCAATAGCTGAGGTACAACAGGCTTTAGATACATTAAAATCAAAAAGCAATACAAACGAGGAATTTTTGTTAATCGCCGATTTTACAGAAAATTTTGTGTAAATTCCGAAATTCTAAAAAGAAACAATTACTGTGATACAAAATGTCTATTTTTTAATTACTTTTTCTTTTGTGTCTTTAAAACCAATTTCGTAAAAATGTTTAACAGGTATAAAGTGCAAATACAGCCTGTCAGACAAATAAAAAATGGAACTTAACCCAACTATAAATGACCGTAAACTAAAGAGAAACTTGTCCCAAGTCAAGTGACCTTGTGTGAAATATTTTAGGGTTATGGTGTCAAACTTTAATTTAAAAATTTGTAATAAATAATTTGGTAATTGGAATATTTCGAAAATTTTTGTGCAGGTCTATTATAAAGATGCCATTAAAACTATATGATTTTTTTTTTTTTAATGAAGATAAACACCAATATAAATGGCATATGAATTATGCATAGAAATAGGAGAAATAGGATTGGCAGCAATGCCACAAAATTGAGACGTGAAATAAAGTTGCTTATCTTAATCACTTCACGGGTAACAACATATTCATAATGACAAAGTTCCGCAAATTTATTTTGAAACGTGATATCTATGAAGACAAACTATCTTAATTGATGTTTATTGAGAAACATAATATTCAAAAAATAAAATAAATTACCAATAACGCACATGTTAAATAGCCTAATTTATTTTAAACACCATTTACTAGAAAACTTAAACTGCATTTTTTTCGAAATTCTTTAGATTTCGGACATATTGCATACAATCTTCGATTGTTTAGGTATCAACCGATTAAGTAAATTTTCAAAAATGAATTTTTTGATATTTTTACTCCTAATAGGAATAATAATTTTTTTAAACCTGGTAACTACGCTATTTGTTAAATATGTTCAAAACACAATAAGAACTAGGTCTTATTTTTAATTGTTTTAAATTATATGCGCTTACAAACATTTTTGATACCGAAATACATAAATTTTTAACGTCTACCCATCTTTTATCTGTCTCATATGTATTTTAATAACTACATGTTCTTCATTTGTATTATTTTCATAGTTACGCGAAAATACTGATTCCAAGGTAACTTTATAATAGTACCTAAGCCTTTTTAAAAACTTTAAACGACAACTTCTTTCGCAACAAATTTAAACAAGGCGAACAAAAATTGAACGTCCGAAGATTTAAATTCGTTAAACTTTCCAAGCAAAAATTTTGCGCGCCAATATTTTCTCCATTCGCAGCTTCTGCATTTTAATGAATAGAAATAAAACAAGTATCGTTAATTCTTAAAGAATAATAAATATGGGGATTTGTGTGCTTTTACAATACGAACGCTCTTCTAAATTTATGACTGCATATTAATCTACCCTTATATTCTTAACGTCTTATTACGAGAACAATGCGAAAGTACCGAAAGATAAATGCGTTGCAAAATGTTACTAATAATAAGAAGAGCACACAGTCGAACGTCTGAACTGAGACAAATGTGCCAAAAAAAAAAAAGAAAATTGAAGCATTAAAAACTTAAAGATAGTCCCCCCACACACAAAATAAATAATCGTAAAAAATTATCTAAGAATTTGTAATCGCTCGAAAGAGAAAGATACAAATCGCAGGAAATAAATCACGCGCAGCCCTTATTGTAAATTTCGCAACCCTTCCCGATCCACTTACATTATAAAATACGATAAAAACGTAAGGTATCAAATTTTTTAGCGGACAATGGGAAGCGTCGAGCAATAATTTATAACTTTCTTTTGTAAAAGTGCATCACAAAGCCCGCCTCGCCTAAAAATACCATTATAATCCATATGGCACCCCCCCGCCTTCTTCTTTTTGGATATTTTGAAATTTTCAAATGAGTAATTGCGTCAGACGTCTAATTCTCGTGAGTTGAGCGCTTGTTGCTAATTGTTCATTGTTAAAGTTTTGCGCTAAACTACTCTTAAGCGTGCGGTTGCACAAAGTTCTCCAACGTAATTTGACGTAATAAGCAAAGAGATGTTTAATCCTCGGGTTTAACTATGTCGCTGTCGCACGCTGTTTGCCGATGAAAAAATTTGTGTTTTTTTGAAGTTATACTTCTTTTGGCGCGTGGAGTATAAATTTTAGCAGGGAACGGAAGTTGCGCGCGCTCGGTTAAGAAAGTAAATTAATTATTGTGAATCGCGCTTAAAATCGAGTGCGCACATTCGAGCTCAAAGTCAAAAAAAAAAAACATTCGATCAGCAATAATCATAAAAATAGTTTAAATAACAGTAATAATACTAAATGATTTAATAAATTGTTTAGTGTTGCAAAAAATTCGAAAACAAATTCGAAGATCTATATACACTAATTAAATTTTGAAGGGCCAATAAGGCATTAATGATGTTTAAAATAGCAAAAGAAACTTTAATTAAAAAAACTACACGATGATACAATTGAAGTTTTTCCAACCGTGTTAACTAATAAAGAAGAAGAAAAAATTACAGATTAGAGAAATGTGAAACCAGAATTTTTTGCGGAAGATTGGCGAAGGTAAGACAAAGAAAAAAAGATTGTAACAAAATGAAGAAGAAACTTACAATAAAATTAAATAGAAAGAATTGAAAAGTAAAAAAAAATTGGAAAAAAACGAAAAATATGAAATAATAAAAGAAAAGAAAGGACAAAAAATAATTAAAACCCGAAGAAAAAATTCTATTAGAAGCCGAAAATTAAGGAAAATAAATCTAGATAGTTTTACAATTAATAAAAACGCCAAATGTCTAAATTTAAAAAATAATAATCCAAAAAAAAAAAATTAGTAAAAAAAATTATTTGGCGAGTACAATAAATTTTTGTTAATTTACAACGTTATAAAAGTATTTCAAAATAATGCAATTATTATACAGGGTGCACAAAAAGCAGAAACGAAGGACGGTTTCAAAATTTAAAAAAGCATCTCAAGTTTTATTCAAAGGGGACCAATTCTCACGTAAAATTTATACTCGAAAATCTCAGCCCCAGGTGCCCAGCATCATCCCCCTATCTGTTTTTTAATTGCTGGTGAGGCCAAGTGACACTTCGTTTGAAAGACTTTTTTTTCTCCATAATTGAAATTTTAAATGGAACTATTTATTTGAAAATGTTAATAAGAAGATAAAAAACATCAAATTTCTTAAAATTAACGAATGTATTTTATAAACTGACTTACATTTAATGGATTGATTCTGGGCTCCAAAAGATGGCAATTCTAAGTATAAATTTTATATGAAAATTCGACTTCTTTCAAATAAAACTCGACGTGCATTTTTAAATTTTAGAAAACTTTTGTTTTTGAGATTTTGGAGACGTTTTGTTGCTACACCCTGTATAAAAATCTTTATTCATTAATAGAATCAATACGGTCCTTAACTATTAATGAAAACTAATAAAAACTGAATTAATTAATGTGAATCACGCTTAAAACCGAGTGTGCACATTCGAGCTCAAAGTGGCACATTCCGATCTCGGGAAAATGAAGCGCGCCGCTCCGCGTCGCGCTTCATTTGCCTCCCTCGCTCGGAAATGTGCCACTTTTCGCTCGAATGCGCACATCCACGTATTTATTATATTCGCCTAATTTATTCTTCGCTTTTTCAAACCAAATATTGTAATTTAGTTCAGTAAATATTGATTTTATGATCAAATAACAAATTTTTACCATAGCAATGAGTGGGAGCGAGCGAAAAGATACGACAATTTTGTCAGTACGAGTGAGAGGAAACGATTAAAATGATTTCAGTAATTTTTCGTTTAATTTATTGTCGTTAATTATTGTGAACCGTGCTGAAAACCGAGTGTGCACATTCGAGCTCAAAGTGGCACATTCCGATCTCGGGAAAATGAAGCGCGCCGCTCCGCGTCGCGCTTCATTTGCCTCCCTCGCTCGGAAATGTGCCACTTTTCGCTCGAATGCGCACATCCACGTATTTATTATATTCGCCTAATTTATTCTTCGCTTTTTCAAACCAAATATTGTAATTTAGTTCAGTAAATATTGATTTTATGATCAAATAACAAATTTTTACCATAGCAATGAGTGGGAGCGAGCGAAAAGATACGACAATTTTGTCAGTACGAGTGAGAGGAAACGATTAAAATGATTTCAGTAATTTTTCGTTTAATTTATTGTCGTTAATTATTGTGAACCGTGCTGAAAACCGAGTGTGCACATTCGAGCTCAAAGTGGCACATTCCGATCTCGGGAAAATGAAGCGCGCCGCTCCGCGTCGCGCTTCATTTGCCTCCCTCGCTCGGAAATGTGCCACTTTTCGCTCGAATGCGCACATCCACGTATTTATTGCATTCGCCTAATTTATTCTTCGCTTTTTCAAACCAAATATTGTAATTTAGTTCAGTAAATATTGATTTTATGATCAAATAACAAATTTTTACCATAGCAATGAGTGGGAGCGAGCGAAAAGATACGACAATTTTGTCAGTACGAGTGAGAGGAAACGATTAAAATTATTTCAGTGATTTTTCGTCTAATTTATTGTCGTTAATTATTGTGAACCGTGCTGAAAACCGAGTGTGCACATTCGAGCTCAAAGTGGCACATTCCGATCTCGGGAAAATGAAGCGCGCCGCTTCGCGTCGCGCTTCATTTGCCTCCCTCGCTCGGAAATGTGCCACTTTTCGCTCGAATGCGCACATCTTCGTACTTCTTTCTTTTAATTTTTACACGTCGTTATATTGAATTTAATTACGTCAAAGAAGAATAACTTCTGACGCGCCGCCATAAGTACACGCGCCGATTTTTTTTAAATATCAAATAATTAGAAGTTGATTTCGTATCGGACGCGATTAAAACTTAATCTTTTAAGCTCCATCCGAGCACTTCCAGCTCGTTAATTTTTAAGGAAATTTAAGTGGCCATTTGGCAGGGAATTGTTTTTAAAGGATTTGATGAATGGAAGTGCGCCTTTTAAAGATTTCTTTGGAATCGATTAATTTATAATCTTTTGATTAGTCGAAGAGCTACTACAATCGCTGTTTTGAAAAATTTATTGCTGAGAAAGAAAATCGCAAAGAATAGTCGACTTATAATTATTAAATTTTAATTGTAAATAGAAAATTATGGAAGGTGTGCTATTATCAGACTTGCAGTGCCCTGCAATTAAAGGGATTTTAATAGTTATATTGGCATGGGTGATTAATTGGCAACAATTAAAATATGCTAACCCTACTTTTCTCATTGGAATCATACATGTATAAGCCATGATGTGTGGCGGACCGAAAAATAACAAACATCCTACAACTATCGATCGACAAATTAACAAATTATCTTGTTTATCAAAAGTCCAAAGAATTTTTAAATGCTCAGAATTATCTATAATCAACATTGAAATAGTTTTTTCTTCATTTGTGAAAATGCAAATAACTACCATATATGAGCTTAAGGAAAAGTCTTTATTTCAAAGTCATAGACAGATACTTCAATTTAATTTATATTTATTGATAAGTTCATTATGTTTTATATCCGTAATAAATAAAATTGAAATGTCTGCCTGGGATTTTGAAATAAAAGCTTTTTCATAAGCTCGTATGGTTATTTGAACATTGTCAAAGCCCGAACGCGCGATTTTAAAATTTTGGTCTGTCTGTTTTTTTGTCCGTTTGTCCGCGCTAATATCCAAAACGGCCGAACCGATTTTGGCGAGGAGAAGATTTTTCAGAGAGCAATTCATCTTGGAAAGATTTGAGCTTCGTACACAAAAATTCAAAAACTGAGAAAATTGGGAGTAATCGAACCAACTTCTGCGCGCACGAAGTATAAATATGGATTTTACTTTTTCTACTTCTCTGTAAATTGTAAATTCTTTGATGTGATCTACGTCTTCCCAAAAATTTCGAATTTTTTAAACCGCCATACTCAGTTTAATCGATTTCTTAAAATCATCAATATTTATAGCATAATTGTGAGAACGTGCGGATAAAGCCAAGAAGTGGTTGGCTCTTCCAAACGAAGCAAATCAATTGAAACTATCCGAAATATAATTATCGCACCGTAGCGGGGGAGCTTTGGCTTTACAATGGTTTACTGTCACAATATCGTGGATATTTGAACGTAATATACTAAAACTTAGTTATCGGGATCTTGTGCTAAAGCGCTGCCAAGTTCCTATGTTCCTGTCAAGCTTTGTTTTATAGATCCGAAAGGTTTCATTATTTCGACGCCGTTAACGAAGCACGTTATGTAAGCCAATTTGCGAAACGTATCATTGATACAAACCGTTCCAGATATTTTACCTTCGCAAAATATTCAAACAGAACTACAGATTTGGTTCTATTGTTCGCACGCGTATTAACTTTATCGTCCAAATCGTTTCGCTTTGTCTGACATTAAATCCTCTTGTCTCCTATGTTCGATCGAAACCTAAATTTTCTAATTATCTTTGATTCGGATGAGTTCTACTTTGGTGCCATAATAAGGAAAAATAATGGTTAATGTTTTTTTTTTAATTTGTTACTTTAGTACTGATGAAGTACGTAGGGAGTAAGGCTGTACAATTTAACCGGTTAAGCCGGCTAAAAAAGTTAACCAGACTAATTAGCTAGCAAATGGATCAGCTCAGCTGGTTTAGCCGGTTAACCAAAAGCCTGGATATTTAGCTAACGACTTAACCGGTCAAACCGGATAAAACGAGTTAAGCAGGCTACTTAATTGGCTAACGGAGCAACTTAGCCGATTTGTTCGGCTAAACGCATTGGTTTGGTTATTTGGCCAACAGCTAAACTAGCTAATTTTATTTTTTTGCTATTGGTTACTAAAAACTTGGGCTGTACAATTTCGCCGGTTAAACCGGCTAAAACAGTTAACTAAGTTAATTAGCTGGCTAACTGACAGTTTAGCTAATTTAACCGGTTAATTTAATTTAGCTCAGCTAATTAGCTAACGGTTAATCGGCTAAACAGTTAATTTTTTTAAGCGTTTTAATGATTTCTTATTCTCCGACAGGTTCAAAAAATTATACTGATATTGCTTTTATGACAAACAAAACAATAATAGAGTAAACTATTAGGAAATTAATATTTTACAATTTTTTTTATTTAAAAAACTGGCTTTTAAATTAATTATTTTTTGAACCTGTCAGAGAATAAGAACTCATTAAATTGCTTTAAAAAAATTAGCTATTTAGCCGATTAACCGTTAACTAATTAGCTGAGCTAAGTTTTTTAGCCGGCTTAACCGGTTAAAATGTACAGCCCAACTAAAAACAATTAAACACAGAAAATAAATTCTATTCAATTATATTGAAAAAGCAGTAATAGAATTATTCATTTGTTATATTAACTAATATTTATTTGTTACAAAATTTAGACTGTATGATATGCTTTTTTATTTGCGATTATTTATTAGCTAATTAACACGGCTTAATTTAATTGGATTAACCGGCTTAATCAGCTAAGTTGATCCGCTAGCTAACTAATTAACTTGGTTACTAATTTTAGCTGCCTTAACCGGCTAAATTGTACAGTTCTAGTAAGGACTTTTAGTAATTTTGAGTTCAAGTTTATAAAATTAATTTTACTTGTTACCAATATAAATATTAAAGAGCCTTCAATTATGGAGGGCTGCAACCCTGATGGAATGCATATGATTCTTAATTTTTAATTAAACAGTTTTAGACAGTAAATAATTTATTGTGAATTATACTCAAAATCGAATGTGCACATCCTCGTATTGATTAAAGTCTACCTATTTTAGGTTTTTCAAATCATAAATCTTTTAGTTTAGTAAATATCGATTTTATGATTCGAAAATCGTATTCACCATAGCAATGAGTGGAAGAGAGCGAAAGATACGGCAATCTAGTCGGTGCAAGTGAGAGGGAATGATTAAAATTATTCAAGTTAATAATTTTATAATTATTTTGAATTGTGCTTAAAGCCGAGTGTGCACATTCGAGCTCAGTGGCACATTCCGCTCTCGGAAAATGAAGCGCGCCGCTCCGCGTCGCGCTTCATTTGCCTCCCTCGCTCGGAAATGTGCCACTTTTCGCTCGAATGTGCACATCCTCGTATTTATAGAATTTGTCTACTTATTTTTTGTTCTTTCAAATCATATATCTTTTAGTTTAGTAAATATCGATTTTATGGTTCGAAAATTGTATACACCATAGCAATGAGTGGAAGAGAGCGAAAAGATACGACAATCTCGTGGGTGCAAATGAGAGGGAACGATTAAAATTATTCAAGTGATTTTTCGTCTAATTTTATAATTATTGTGAATCGTGCTTAAAGCCGAGTGTGCACATTCGAGCTCAAAGTGGCACATTTCGATCTCGGGAAAATGAAGCGCGCCGCTCCGCGTCGCGCTTCATTTGCCTCCCTCGCTCGGAAATGTGCCACTTTTCGCTCGAATGCGCACATCTTCGTATTTATGGAATTTGTCTACTTATTTTTTGTTCTTTCAAATCATAAATCTTTTAGTTTGGCAATTATCGATTTTATGGTTCGAAAATTGTATACACCATAGTAATGAGTGGAAGCGAGCGAAAAGATACTACAATCTCGTTGGTGCAAGTGAGAGGGAACGATTAAATTTATTCAAGTGATTATTCGTCTAATTTTTTCATTATTACGCATTGTGTTTAAAGCCGAGTGTGCACATTCGAGCTCAAAGTGGCACATTTCGATCTCGGGAAAATGAAGCGCGCCGCTCCGCGTCGCGCTTCATTTGCCTCCCTCGCTCGGAAATGTGCCACTTTTCGCTCGAATGCGCACATCTTCGTATTTATGGAATTTGTCTACTTATTTTTTGTTCTTTCAAATCATAAATCTTTTAGTTTGGCAATTATCGATTTTATGGTTCGAAAATTGTATACACCATAGCAATGAGTGGAAGAGAGCGAAAAGATACTACAATCTCGTTGGTGCAAGTGAGAGGGAACGATTAAATTTATTCAAGTGATTATTCGTCTAATTTTTCATTATTACGCATTGTGTTTAAAGCCGAGTGTGCACATTCGAGCTCAAAGTGGCACATTCCGTCTCGGAAAATGAAGCGCGCCGCTCCGCGTCGCGCTTCATTTGCTTCCCTCGCTCGGAAATGTGCCACTTTTCGCTCGAATGCGCACATCTTCGTATTTATGGAATTTGTCTACTTATTTTTTGTTCTTTCAAATCATAAATCTTTTAGTTTGGCAATTATCGATTTTATGGTTCGAAAATTGTATACACCATAGCAATGAGTGGAAGAGAGCGAAAAGATACTACAATCTCGTTGGTGCAAGTGAGAGGGAACGATTAAATTTATTCAAGTGATTATTCGTCTAATTTTTTCATTATTACGCATTGTGTTTAAAGCCGAGTGTGCACATTCGAGCTCAAAGTGGCACATTCCGCTCTCGGGAAAATGAAGCGCGCCGCTCCGCGTCGCGCTCCATTTGCTTCCCTCGCTCGGAAATGTGCCACTTTTCGCTCGAATGCGCACATCTTCGTATTTATGGAATTTGTCTACTTATTTTTTGTTCTTTCAAATCATAAATCTTTTAGTTTGGCAATTATCAATTTTATGGTTCGAAAATTGTATACACCATAGCAATGAGTGGAAGAGAGCGAAAAGATACTACAATCTCGTTGGTGCAAGTGAGA
This sequence comes from Sinopyrophorus schimmeli, assembly GCA_036325965.1. Classification (NCBI taxonomy): domain Eukaryota; kingdom Metazoa; phylum Arthropoda; class Insecta; order Coleoptera; family Elateridae; genus Sinopyrophorus; species Sinopyrophorus schimmeli. Next base: position 925,921 of record JARFIZ010000337.1, on the reverse strand, counting down.
GGGAACGATTAAATTTATTCAAGTGATTATTCGTCTAATTTTTTCATTATTACGCATTGTGTTTAAAGCCGAGTGTGCACATTCGAGCTCAAAGTGGCACATTCCGATCTCGGGAAAATGAAGCGCGCCGCTCCGCGTCGCGCTCCATTTGCTTCCCTCGCTCGGAAATGTGCCACTTTTCGCTCGAATGTGCACATCCTCGTATTAATTAGATTACAACAATTTTCTACTAATTAAGCAAAATTAAAATAATTTTTTGATCAATTTTGGCGATCAATCAAACTAAATTCTCTTATGTGCACATTCGTGCGAGAAGGTTAAAACAATAAAATCCGAAGGCTTCATATCGCGAAAATAATAAGCAATTTATCAAAACGGCACCCCTAACGATGCAATCCAAACGAAATGGAAGACTACTCGAGCAACGAAAATGCAACCAATAAAAATACCATTTGTTCGGCGACACCCTTTCACCAAAACTTTCCATTATCGTATCCCATTTACTAGCAAACAGTTCGGAGCATTTACGAGCAGTTTAGCGTCCAGCTCAAAACCTCGTAACAAATTCAAGAGTCCGGAAAACGCTCAACTTTTCCCGGGCCGCCCCAAAACTATTTGGCTTCGGGGCAGCGAAACGCGTCGTTCGAAGCAATGACGGCCGAAGAAATCCTTTTGCTATTTATATACAAGCACTGCCACACTTCTCGCCTTAGGAGAGATTATTATCCCGCCATATTTCGCTAAAATATTGTTTCGGCTTCGGATATAATCCGCAAAAGCGCGCCTCGTTCTTTGCCGCCTCAAAAAAGACATTTTTTACGACCCGAATGCTCAACACAAAAGGTTCAGAGCAATCGTCGATTACCCTATCATTAGCGCCCTTAATTATTGGTGTGTGCAAGTTTGCGCTTTCTAAATTTCTGAAAGCCTCTTCGCATTATGATTTAGATAAGTCACAATAGACAAAAGCTTTTACGGCCCTTTCGGCGACAAAAGCTCTTAAAATAATGCTTCGCTCTCTCATTAAGCTTTTCATTACACACAAAAACAAACAGACACGCCAAGGAACGTATAAAGCTCGATATGGAATCGCAATCAAAAAGCTCTTTCCCCCTCTTCTCCCGAGTAATTATATGAGAATTTTAATTTCTCAAATTTGTCAGGGCCGCAAAGAAACCGGGAGCGCGTCTCGTCGAAAAAAAAATAAGATAAAAGACGCGACCGGAGTAATCCGTAGGTTTGGTGGGGGAGAGAGAGAGAGAGAGATGTAAAAAACAAATACAATTACAAAAGCTTAGATTTTGTGAAATACGTTTTCAGCTTTAATTAAGCTCCGATTTGAGTTTAGATAAACAAAAAAATTTACGTCTTTTGGGGACAAAATTAAATTAATCGGAATCGCATTAAGCTTATTAAACAAAATTTCACAAGAAACTCTCAAGGCGATCTTAATGGGATCGCAACAAACGTCGTTTTGCTTTCTGATGTAATTATTGAATTTTACTTTTAGAATTGCATTTGGAAAAACGAGCTGTTTTCTCGAAAGATTAACCTGCTTTAATCTATTTGTTGAAAAGATTGAAAAAAATAAAAGTAAAAGGTTTTGGAAGGAAAATTCATTAGTACTGTAGGAATCGCAAATATTTAAGCGTAAAGAAAGTTTGATTAAATTTCTACTGTTACTTTTTCGGTTAATAATGTCGCGATTTAATCCTCTATAACTCAACTTTTTATAATTTTGCATGCATATTAATTAATTTTGATTTTAGTGAATTAAATTTGGAAACATAGCGGATGACAGTTTATATCGAAAGATTAATTTTGAATTTGTATAAAGGTATCGAGAAATAAAATAAAGTTTTATGAATTCTTCATGTACTTTTAAAATTTAAATTTTTGTAACATTTAAAATATGGTGATTTTTCTAACATGTTAATTTTGAAATTGTATTGAACATTAATAACTTTTTTAATTAAATTCATATATTAAATCATTTAAGTAAAAGAAATGCTATTTAAAGTTTAACTTACGATGTAAAATATTTTATGATATTCCGGTATCAATAAATTTGTAAATTCTTCAGCAAATTATTAATTTATTTTTGATTGTAAATTTCTATTTGTATTTTAAATTTAAATACGTAATATTATATTTTAATTTAGTAACTATAAATTTGTAACATCTCAAAATTTTAAATTTATAAATGATTGTAACATTTAAAACTTTTTATTGTTATTTAACATTTAATAATCCAATTTGTACTCTATCTAAGATTTGAATTAATTTTGATTAACTATTATTTATTAAAAGTAAATTTGAATTTTTATATTCAAGTTTTCATTAAAATACGACATTTATAACTTCGGAACTATTCGGAATTTTAAAATTTTCTTAACAGAATCTGAATGGGCACCTAAAACTGCAAAACATTGCCATTTAACCAAACTTCTATCTTCACTAATAAGAAAGATACCCATGTTAGCCTACTCTATTTGGGACACACTGTATAATGTATGACCAGTGAGAGCAAACAGTATAGGACACAAAAATCACAGTTAGAATAAAATCACGCAATAACCAAATCGTTTCAAATTAAACATCTAAATAAAAGCAGTATGTAAGATTGGTCCTCTAACTTTCAGAGCTTTAATTTTCCATATTAAATTAAAATGTCTATTCTCTTATATTGAGCACTGTACTTACGCACGCGTAATTAAATTACATATAATCATCTGCAACAATTAATAGAAATAAGTTTAATGAATACGAGGATGTGCGCATTCGAGCGAAAAGTGGCACATTTCCGAGCGAGGGAGGCAAATGAAGCGCGACGCGGAGCGGCGCGCTTCATTTTCCCGAGATCGGAATGTGCCACTTTGAGCTCGAATGTGCGCACTCGGTTTTAAGCACAATTCACAATAATTTAGGGCAATAAATTAGATGAAAACGCAGTTGAATAATTTTAATCGTTCCCTCTCACTCGCGCCGACGAGATTGTGCTATCTTTTCGCTCCCTTCCACCCATTGCTGTGGTAAATAAGTTTTTCGAACATAAAATCAATATTTACTAATATAAATTGAATTTTTTTATTTGAAACATCCAAGGATAAAATAGATAAATGTAATAAGTATTAAGATGTGCGCATTCGAGCGAAAAGTGGCACATTTCCGAGCGAGGGAGGCAAATGAAGCGCGACGCGGAGCGGCGCGCTTCATTTTCCCGAGATCGGAATGTGCCACTTTGAGCTCGAATGTGCGCACTCGGTTTTAAGCATAATTCACAATAATTTAGGGCAATAAATTAGATGAAAACGCAGTTGAATAATTTTAATCGTTCCCTCTCACTCGCGCCGACGAGATTGTGCTATCTTTTCGCTCCCTTCCACCCATTGCTGTGGTAAATAAGTTTTTCGAACATAAAATCAATATTTACTAATATAAATTGAATTTTTTTATTTGAAACATCCAAGGATAAAATAGATAAATGTAATAAGTATTAAGATGTGCGCATTCGAGCGAAAAGTGGCACATTTCCGAGCGAGGGAGGCAAATGAAGCGCGACGCGGAGCGGCGCGCTTCATTTTCCCGAGATCGGAATGTGCCACTTTGAGCTCGAATGTGCGCACTCGGTTATAAGCGTGATTCACAATAATTTAGGTCAATAAAATGTATGGCCAGTGAGACCACAAAAAATCACAGTTAGAATGGAATTACCCATATACTGTAAAAAAAAAATATATAGTAAAAATCTAGAATAAAAAGAGAAGGGAAAATGTTTTAGCAGCCAGCCCAGTGTTTAAAAGGGTGGGGAGAGTCGAAGAGCCCGGCAATATATAATGTAGAGAGTTTTCAACACCAGTAGTGTTTGGCGCATGCGTCGAAATTTGTCAACGCTATTATATCAGCTATAGCGAACTATAGGGCCCGTCGATCATCCATTCTTTGCCACTTATTATGTCGCACTTCGCTCATGGAAACATTTTTGTTGAAAACAACGAAATTTTGTAATTGTTTCGAAAGCCTTAAATAAATAATCCGAAGTTCGGAGATGCGGTTTGTTGATTTATTATTTTTTGGGTTTATTTGTATTGATTTTAATTAACGGTTTTGAATGTTTTATGATCGATGAAGGGTTGAAAAAGCGAGCATTTTTATTTTTAAGGAAACTGTTGTTAATTTTACGTTTTGTGGAATGTTTTTTTTAAATGTATATTAATATTAATTTCTCCATTATAAACAATTATTTTTTAAAAATAAATACATTTGACAGCAGTGAAGATTAAAATTTAACGAATACTAAGTCAATAGAAAATTTAAAAAAAAATTTAATTACTATAATCTTCTTCAATCGAACAAAGAGCTTAAAATTTTATATAAAAAATAGCTTTAAAAATCAGAAAAGTTGAAAAGGGTTTAACTTTAATCCTAAAAAAAAAATCAATTCCTAAACCGCACGATTTAAAACTACAACTTCCAAACTCAATACTCGCTTTTATTAAAACTGAAGCAATTTCAACGATACTAAAAACCGCGATGGCTGTTAGAAGTTACAAAGTTCCGCAGTCATAAAAGAAGAATGTTTTATACACAAACTCCGACACACACGCCCTTAGAAAAGTACGATGTACGTCATTGAAACGGTATAACTTTTAAAGAATTTATGCGGCGCAGCGACTTCCACTATTCTTTCGCAAAAAAAAAAAAAAGTAAATACTCAATTTTTCAACGAAAGACGAAGAAGATTAAAGCAAAAAAAAAGGTTAATATTTAATAAAGCGATAGCAATAATACTGAAAGATCGATCTCTACGGGAGTTTAATATTTATATTGGTATGCCTGCTTAATTGGCAATAACAATTATAATTCACTTTAAGCACGATTCACAATAATTAGTTTATTTTTTTTAAATGTTTAATAAACAATTAAAGACCGTCAGGATCATCAGGATTGCAACCACCATAATTAGAGGAACTTCATTATTTATATTGGTATGCCTGATTAATTGACAATAATTAAAATTTAGCCTGCAAGCTGATTTAATTAAGTAAATGTGTTTAAATAGTTTTATCTTTATTAAATAATTAGTATTGATTAATTTTATGTCGGTCATTCACTGGTGTGTTTTATTGTAACAGTCAATCAGTAAATGACCGACTAAGTCATTCATCGACAGTCAATAATTTGACATTACCAGTGAATGATCATTTTCATATACTTAATTTTTATTTGTTTGTTGACGATACATAAAGTCAAAAAAAAAACATTCGATCAGTAATAATCATAAAAACATTTTATATAAAAGTAATAGTACTAAATGAATTAATACAATGTTTAGTGTTACGAAAAATTCGAAAAAAAATTTGATGATTTGAAAATATTGCTGATTAGAGAAATGTGAATACAGAATTTTTGGCAAAAGATTGGCGAAAATAGGACAAAAAAAAGAATGTAAAAAAATGAAGAAACAACTTGCAAATAAAATTAAATAGAAAGAATTGGAGAGTAAAAAAAATTGCAAAAAAAACAAAAAATAAGAAATAAGAAAAGAAAAAACCAAAAAATAATTAAAATCTAAAAAAAAAATTTTATTAGGGGCCGAAAAAAAAAAGGAACGAAAATCTAGAGGAGTTACAATTAATAAAAACGGCAATTGTCTAAATTTAAATAATTATGATCCAAAAAATAATAAATTAGCAGAAATTTTTTTTTGATGAGTACAATAAATTTTTGTTAATTTACAAAGTTATAAAAGTATTTCAAAATGATGTAATTATTATACGGGGTGTACCAAAAACAGCAACAAAGGACTGTTTCAAAATTGAAAAAAGCATCCCAAATTTTATTCAAAAAGGACAAATTCTCACAAAAATTCATATTAAAAAAGCCCCAGGGGCCCAGCATCATCCCCCTATAATTTTTTTATTTGCCGGTGTGGCCAAGTGACACATCGTTTGAAAGATTTTTTTTCTCTATAATAAAAATTTTAAATGGAACTATTTATTTAAAATGTTATTAAGAAGATAAAAGACATCAAATTTTTAAAATTAACGAATGTATTGTATAAATTGACTTCCATACAATGGATAGATGCTGAGCTCCAGAAGGCGGCAATAAATTTTATATGAAAATTCTACCCCTTTGAAATAAAACATGACGGGTATTTTTAAATTTTGAAAAACTTTTGGTTTTAGGGAGGTTTTGTTGATACAACCTATATAAAAATATTTATTCATTAATAGAATAAATACGGTAAATTATTGTGAATCGTGCTGAAATCCGAGTGTGCACATTCGAGCTCAAAGTGGCACATTCCGATCTCGGGAAAATAAGCGCGCCGCTCCGCGTCGCGCTTCATTTGCCTCCCTCGCTCGGAAATGTGCCACTTTTCGCTCGAATGCGCACATCTTTGTATTTATTAGATTAGTCTACTCTATCCTTTGTTCTTTCAAACCAAATATTTTAATTTAGTTGAGTAAGTATCGATTTTATGATCGAAAAACAAATTTTTACCATAGCAATGAGTGGGAGGGAGCGAAAAGATACGATAATCTTGTCAGTACAAGTGAGAAGGAACGATTAAAATTATACGACTAATATATTGACTTAAATCGTTGTGAATCATGCTTAAAATCGAGTGTGCGCATTCGAGCTCAAAGTGGCACATTCCGATCTCGGGAAAATGAAGCGCGCCGCTCCGCGTCGCGCTTCATTTGCCTCCCTCGCTCGGAAATGTGCCACTTTTCGCTCGAATGCGCACATCTTTGTATTTATTAGATTAGTCTACTCTATCCTTTGTTCTTTCAAACCAAATATTTTAATTTAGTTGAGTAAGTATCGATTTTATGATCGAAAAACAAATTTTTACGATAGCAATGAGTGGGAGGGAGCGAAAAGATACGATAATCTTGTCAGTACAAGTGAGAAGGAACGATTAAAATTATACGACTAATATATTGACTTAAATCGTTGTGAATCATGCTTAAAATCGAGTGTGCGCATTCGAGCTCAAAGTGGCACATTCCGATCTCGGAATGAAGCGCGCCGCCCGCGTCGCGCTTCATTTGCCTCCTCGCTCGGAAATGTGCCACTTTTCGCTCGAATGCGCACATCTTTGTATTTATTAGATTAGTCTACTCTATCCTTTGTTCTTTCAAACCAAATATTTTAATTTAGTTCAGTAAGTATCGATTTTATGATCGAAAAACAAATTTTTACCATAGCAATGAGTGGGAGGGAGCGAAAAGATACGATATTCTTGTCAGTACAAGTGAGAAGGAACGATTAAAATTATACGACTAATATATTGACTTAAATCGTTGTGAATCATGCTTAAAATCGAGTGTGCAGTCGAGCTCAAAGTGGCACATTCCGATCTGGAATGAAGCGCGCCGCTCGCGTCGCGCTTCATTTGCCTCCTCGCTCGGAAATGTGCCACTTTTCGCTCGAATGCGTACATCTTTGTATTTATTAGATTAGTCTACTCTATCCTTTGTTCTTTTAAACCAAATATTTTAATTTAGTTGAGTAAGTATTGATTTTATGATCGAAAAACAAATTTTTACGATAGCAATGAGTGGGAAGGAGCGAAAAGATACGATAATCTTGCCAGTACAAGTGAGAAGGAACGATTAAAATTATACGACTAATATATTGACTTAAATCGTTGCGAATCATGCTTAAAATCGAGTGTGCGCATTCGAGCTCAAAGTGGCACATTCCGATCTCGGGAAAATGAAGCGCGCCGCTCCGCGTCGCGCTTCATTTGCCTCCCTCGCTCGGAAATGTGCCACTTTTCGCTCGAATGCGCACATCTTTGTATTTATTAGATTAGTCTACTCTATCCTTTGTTCTTTCAAACCAAATATTTTAATTTAGTTGAGTAAGTATCGATTTTATGATCGAAAAACAAATTTTTACCATAGGAATGAGTGGGAAGGAGCGAAAAGATACGATAATCTTGTCAGTACAAGTGAGAAGGAACGATTAAAATTATACGACTAATATATTGACTTAAATCGTTGCGAATCATGCTTAAAATCGAGTGTGCGCATTCGAGCTCAAAGTGGCACATTCCGATCTCGGGAAAATGAAGCGCGCCGCTCCGCGTCGCGCTTCATTTGCCTCCCTCGCTCGGAAATGTGCCACTTTTCGCTCGAATGCGCACATCCACGTATTAATTGGATTTGTCTAGTAGCCAAGAACAAAATTTGTTATCGTAATAGACATTTCTTTGAAAAGAGGTCAAATTCTGGCGTTCCAAAGCTTCGCTTAGAGATAATTGGACAGACGACCTAACAAAAAACAGTCCCATTCAAAACGGATCGTATGGTCGCGCCAGTAATTACCGATTGTGTACTATGAATGGGTTTGATACAAAAGCATTTTTGTGTTTTAAGAGCATGGGTACGCTCTCGAGCCGTCTTCTAAAGTCAAGTAGCGTAGCGTTTCGTCTCTAATTAAAATTTGAATTATGTTCGTGTTATTTTCCGCGTTTAATAAGCATAAATTCAAATTAGGAACTGAAGATTCGAATTTTCGCGTTTAGAAAAATTTCGTCCTAGTGGAGAGCGCTCTTTTAAAATCGAGTTTGGGGTTTGAAATGAATTCGCTCTTTTAGTTATCGGGAGCGAATGTAATGTGAAATTGGGAATAAATTGTACTAACTTATGTTCTTGTAGTAAGGCTAATATAATGAAGACATATATAAGAGCATTAGGACCATAAGCCAAGCGCATTATGGATCGTTCTGCTCAGAACTCCTAAGTTACCTACTCTTCATTAATAAAACGAAATTTAACTCTCCGCTTTTGAATCCATTGAAGAAGAACGATGTTAAATTATTATTACCATTGTCTTTCTACCTGAAAGTTACTTTAAATGGACCTTGTACGGTTTTATGCATTCCCACGTTCCTTTTCATAAAAAAGTATGGTTTAGGTGTGCAAGTCATTCCTTCTTCTGTAAAAAATAAATTTTGCTAATCATCGATTCAATTTAAGTAAAATATCAAAAGTATTAAAGAAATTGTTGCTATATAAGGTAAGAGACGCAATATCCGATCACTATTTTGTCGTGTTCCACGAAATAACGTTATTTGTTGATTAATAAATGTTTTCAGATGTAATATGAATAAAATATTGTAACAAACCCGATGGATAAATGTAGCGGCCGCAAAAGATTAATTTAATCGAACGCGAGAGATTAATGTAAGCGAATGAGATACATTAATCTCCAACACACGCACCCGCGAAATTTTCATCTTATATTACCTTGAATATTCATATCGCTAAGGACGAGAATAATCTATACTTTTCGAGAAGCTCTGATAATTGATAACACGACACGCATATAAGCGTAGACGACTCCCGTAAGAGGCAGTTTAAGACTAAGTTTTTTATTTTTCATTTGTTCACGGCAAACGCTTTGCAAACCTTTGAAATTAAACGAAGTGGAAATCTTATGCGCCAGGTAAATGAATTTAATTTAACGTAATGTACAAACTAACTTCCTACGCGCTCAAAACAGAAACTTTAACCTCTATTTAATATTTAATAATACAAATGGAAGTTTACATGTTGTTCGAGGATGTGGTTTGGTGGTAAAGTCGTATCAGAATGCTGCAGAAACGTTAGCGTAGCGGACTAATTACTGATTGCAGTGCAATTTTAATGATATTTTACTTTACAGAAGTAGAATACCAACGTGTAACATATAAAACCTTTTTATATTTTCGTTTTTTGTTCACTTTGGTTGCTTGAAGATCTGGTCCAGTAAATTGTTACTCAAATTGCTTCAAATCTGGAAATTTTTGTAGAGATAGGTGCAATCTTGTTTAATACGAATATCATATTAACTTTTTTGAGGTTATACTTCGTTTGAAGCGCGCACAGCTAACTCAAATTTTACACTTGAAGTTAGGTCTTTAAGAAAGTGAATTAATTATTGTGCACATTTTTCAGATTAAATTGTAAACTTGGCACAGGGCTGTAAAATTTACTGTAAATTTATTAGGAAAGTAGATTAACTATTGTGAATCATGCTTAAAACCGAGTGTGCACATTCGAGCTCAAAGTGGCACATTCCGATCTCGGGAAAATGAAGCGCGCCGCTCCGCGTCGCGCTTCATTTGCCTCCCTCGCTCGGAAATGTGCCACTTTTCGCTCGAATGCGCACATCCTCGTATTTATTACATTTGTCTAATTTATCCTACGCTTCTTCAAATCACAAATTTGAATTATTTCAGTAAATATCGATTTTATATCCGAAACGCGTATTTTTGCCATAGCAATGAGTGGGAGCGAGCGAAAAGATACAATAATATTGTCGGAGCGAGTGAGAGGGAACGATGAAAAATATTCAACTAATTTATTTTGCTTAAATCGTTGTGAATCATGCTTAAAACCGAGTGTGCACATTCGAGCTCAAAGTGGCACATTCCGATCTCGGGAAAATGAAGCGCGCCGCTCCGCGTCGCGCTTCATTTGCCTCCCTCGCTCGGAAATGTGCCACTTTTCGCTCGAATGCGCACATCCTCGTATTTATTACATTTGTCTAATTTATCCTACGCTTCTTCAAATCACAAATTTGAATTATTTCAGTAAATATCGATTTTATATCCGAAACGCGTATTTTTGCCATAGCAATGAGTGGGAGCGAGCGAAAAGATACAATAATATTGTCGGAGCGAGTGAGAGGGAACGATGAAAAATATTCAACTAATTTATTTTGCTTAAATCGTTGTGAATCATGCTTAAAACCGAGTGTGCACATTCGAGCTCAAAGTGGCACATTCCGATCTCGGAAAATGAAGCGCGCCGCCCGCGTCGCGCTTCATTTGCCTCCCTCGCTCGGAAATGTGCCACTTTTCGCTCGAATGCGCACATCCTCGTATTTATTACATTTGTTTAATTTATCCTACGCTTCTTCAAATCACAAATTTGAATTATTTCAGTAAATATCGATTTTATATCCGAAACGCGTATTTTTGCCATAGCAATGAGTGGGAGCGAGCGAAAAGATACAATAATATTGTCGGAGCGAGTGAGAGGGAACGATGAAAAATATTCAACTAATTTATTTTGCTTAAATCGTTGTGAATCATGCTTAAAACCGAGTGTGCACATTCGAGCTCAAAGTGGCACATTCCGATCTCGGGAAAATGAAGCGCGCCGCTCCGCGTCGCGCTTCATTTGCCTCCCTCGCTCGGAAATGTGCCACTTTTCGCTCGAATGCGCACATCCTCGTATTTATTAAATTAAATTTAAAATACGTAAGATAAATTTTTTTCAAATTTTCCAACGAGTGGGAGTGAATGAAAAGATACGAACATCATATGTATAAAAGTGAGGGAAAACAATCTATAAGTAGACATTCATCAAAAAGCCTATTTGTATTATTGCAAGGAGTGGGAGAGAGTGAGAAGGTACAAAAGTCTCATAAGTGCGAGTGAGAGGGACCGGTTACAAATATTTCAAAAAGTTTTAGTAACATTTTTAACCAATCATTAATTTAATGAAGACATAATAAAAACTTATGTTGCTTTTCCTTTATTGATTTTTTTTTGTCAAATCCGCAAATCAAAATGTTAGACGTCTTAACTAAAATGGTCTCTATCTCTACAAAATTTTTGAAATTTTTATCTTTAAAAATACGCCTAACAATTTGAAATCTATATTGAAAACAAAGAGCACAAAATTTGATGAACTAGACAAGTATTTCCCAACGTGCGGCTCACACCCCACAGGGGGGCAATTTGATTGTTCATTAAAGCAATTGAAAAAAATAGACTTTTTCAGAATGTAAATTTAACCATATGGCGACTTTTAGTTTCTTGGTTTTTTTAATAACTTCTTTGTGATTTTTTCCTGAAGTCCATCGTTTAAGCTAGTTAGTAAATAATTAAAAATTTTGACTATTAAAAGTTACATGGAAGGACATCATTAATTTTTAAAAGCTCAGGTGGAGCATGGCACAAAAGAGGTTAGGAAACACTGGACTAGATCCTTAATATAAACAAAAATCTCGACTAAAATAAACTTAATTCTTTACACTAATAATAATAGTTAATTTTTTTCAATTTTGAATATTGCTTTGAGTAAATTACAATTTAATTAGAAAAGTTAGCTAGAAGTAGTTTTTAAGGCAAAAATTTCCTTAACGAGTCCCATAAAAGTTACCTACTTTCTGTGTAATAAAACTTTAGATATTACGAACATAAATTTGCGAATTTTATGGTTTGCATTAAAGCAAAACGCTCTGATAGTTTGTACTTCTTTAGTTTCTGCAAGTTTTATGTTCCGATTTTAATTCTCGGCCGCCCAACTTTCTATTTGCTACACACATAACCGAAAGGGATGCTTTCGTTCGAGTTTTAATTCTGCCCATATACAAAATTAAACAAAAATAAGTACCTAGTGTTCTGAAATAACATTATAATTGATAAAAGATTGAAATTATTGTGTTTTGACGTTTCGAAAAAAAACATATCTGCCAGGACAAAAGTCTCTAAGAATTAGGGAGAAACTAGTTGAAAAGTAAATAAGCTTTGTTGCTAAGAAACTCGATTTAATTTGCTGCCATTATTTATTTTAGGTTAATCATAATATTTACGTCCAATATCTTTTAATAATGTTTAATGTTCGCTGGAATTGGACACTCAATAAAATAACAATTGTTAAATTTGCAACGTTTGGTTTCTTTTATTGAAACTTTATCAAGCAACTTACAAACAGAAAAAGGAATTTAACCATCAAAACTAAAAAAATTCTACCTGCGTCAAACATGAAAGATTGTTGGTTTATTAAGTGTCCAATTCCAGTGAACATTAAACATTATTTATTTTAGGTTATGCACACTATATTCATTTTTTCTAATCAAGTTCGTCTTTTTGCAAATTAATTTTATCCTTTCGTAAATCAAATTTGTCTTTTTGCAAAACAATCGACTTTGTTATTATAAACATCTCTTGTTACCCGTGAAGTGATTAAGATAAGCATTTCTATTCTATGTTTCAATTGTTCTCAAACCCACCTCTCTTATTATAATACATATTTCATCAGCGATTTCTGTTTTTTTTTATTCCAAAAAATTGCTCGTGTGACTTTAATGGAATTGTTATAGCAGACCTAAACAATAATTTTCAAAATATTCCAAATGATAAGGTATTTGTTAAAAATTTTTAAATAGAGGTTTACGACACCATAACCTAAAAATATTCCACATAAGGTCACTTGACATAGGGTATGTTTTTGTTCAATTTATAAACGAGTCAAGTTTCAGTACTTATTCGTCTGACAGTCAGTAATATAAACAATTTATTTATCAATAAATTTTAATTAAAATTAGACCACAGCAGCGATACATCGACAATATCTGCTTAACTCCACTTTTTATAATTTTACAAAAGATTAGTGATAAGTTTATAATTAAAAAATTAGTCTTATCATTAGTTTGTTGTGTAAATAAATTTTATTTTGTTTCAATTAATAATTTATTAATTAAATTTCTATTAATACTCATTTTAAAACGCTGGCAACTAAAAAAACCGGGGCCTGCACGCGCGTTAAAAGTTATACTTCTTTGGCGTAACTAAATTAAATGGAATCACGTGTTATTTTGCTTATCACTGATTTCAAATTATATATTACTGCGACTATCTTAAAAAAATCTAATTTTTGTACCTCCCCAATGTACACCCATCATAATTTCTTTTATGGAAAACCGTGTAAATCGAAAATAAATCAAAGTAAGAAAAATTAATGTAAACAAATTTAATAATTTGAGAATATACACATTCGAGCGCAAGGGAAGCGAGGGAAGTAAATGAATCTTCATTTTACCGAAATCAAAATGTGCCATTATGAGCTCGAATTTGCACACTCGGTTTTAAGCACGATTCACAATTATTTAGGCAAATAAATAAGACGAAAAAGTAACTTTAATCGTTTCGTCTCGCTCGCACTTACAAGATTTTTGTATATTTTCGCTCTCTTTCACACATTGCTATAGCAAATACTTTTTTCAAACGTAAAATCAATATTTGCTAAACTATTTTTAAATTTATGATTTGAAAGATCAAAGGATAAAGTAGACAAATATAATAAGGTCAAAGATGTGCGCATTCGAGCGAAAAGTGGCACATTTCCGAGCGAGGGAGGCAAATGAAGCGCGACGCGGAGCGGCGCGCTTCATTTTCCCGAGATCGGAATGTGCCACTTTGAGCTCGAATGTGCACACTCGGTTTTAAGCATAATTCACAATAATTTAGGGCAATAAATTAGATGAAAACGCAGTTGAATAATTTTAATCGTTGCCTCTCACTTGCACCGACGAGTTTGTCCTATCTTTTTGCTCTCTTCCACCCATTGCTATGGTAAATAGCTTTTTCGAACATAAAATCAATATTTACTAAAATAAATTGAATTTTTTTATTTGAAACATCAAAGGATAAATAGATAAATGTAATAAGTATTAAGATGTGCGGATTCGAGCGAAAAGTGGCACATTTCCGAGCGAGGGAGGCAAATGAAGCGCGACGCGGAGCGGCGCGCTTCATTTTCCCGAGATCGGAATGTGCCACTTTGAGCTCGAATGTGCACACTCGGTTTTAAGCATAATTCACAATAATTTAGGGCAATAAATTAGATGAAAACGCAGTTGAATAATTTTAATCGTTGCCTCTCACTCGCACCGACGAGTTTGTCCTATCTTTTCGCTCCCTTCCACCCATTGCTATGGTAAATAGCTTTTTCGAACATAAAATCAATATTTACTAAAATAAATTGAATTTTTTTATTTGAAACATCAAAGGATAAAATAGATAAATGTAATAAGTATTAAGATGTGCGGATTCGAGCGAAAAGTGGCACATTTCCGAGCGAGGGAGGCAAATGAAGCGCGACGCGGAGCGGCGCGCTTCATTTTCCCGAGAGCGGAATGTGCCACTTTGAGCTCGAATGTGCACACTCGGTTTTAAGCACAATTCACAATGATTAATTTACTTTCTTAGACGGCTAACTTCAACTGTCAACTTTTTGTTAGTTGTGCGCGCGCAACCTCCCGTTGCTTGCTAAGATTTTACTCTCAACCCACCCAAAGAAGTATAACTTCAAAAATTAATAAATTACGCTATATTTTGCCCGTCAAATATTTTTTTCAAGTCTAGTTCCTAAAATAAGAAAAATATAATAATAAATGCCGACTTTTTTGGGTGCGTCTTTTCATTTTTAATGCGAAATAATTTCCATCTATCGACTTTTTCGAAAGTTGCTTGGATATTTGCCAGTAGTAAGTTTTATGGTCGCAAATTGATGACTTTTTGTGATTGTAAAAGCAATTTTATGTTTAGCTAAAGTATTCATGTCGGCCTAAATATGAGCGCGGTCCTTTAAATGCGCGAAGAGCCAAAAATAAGGCCGAGATTTTGATTGAATGCAATTTTATTGCTCGAAATGGAAACATGAACGATTACGTTGTAATACATCCCTCCACCCCCCTTAAGCCCGACGTCATAAAACGAGAACATGCCTCATAACCGTAACTAAATTCGATATTCGCAATGGCGCTTTCAACATTGTCGAAGATAAATTGAAAGCAATACGTCGGAAATGAGACGAGAGCTTTCTTTTAATGTCCTCCCGCTGCGCCCTTAGATTTTTTCGATATCAAATTTTAAACTTATTACGAAAGCGTAGAGGCATTTCGCTCGAACGAAAGCGCGACACATTTATCTTAATTTTTGCCCGAGTGCAAAAATACGTAAAACATTCTCAAAGGACCCGGAAAAAAAGCTGGAAAGGGGAGCAAAAACCTGAACGGGCGTGCTTGGGACGTTTTTTAAAAATACAGAAAAACCGACTGAATTAAGACGAATTAGATTTTGAAATGTGATACGGAAAATTCGGTAAGACGAAGAAGCAGAGGCGTGCATAAATAGGGATGTGTCAACTGAAAAGTGTCATCCAATTTGTAATGGGATTGAATTATTGTTCGAATCACGTTTTGGATTATACGTGGTGTACATTTAAAGGTAAAGAGTGATGAATTTTGGTTGAGGCGACTCCATTCTTCTTCTCTTCTTTGGCCGGGATTCGGGGGGTGGTCGGTTTTTTGCGAAGGCGATGGATAATTTCGGAAGCGAAATCGCTTCTTTTGAGCCTTTTGGATTTGTTTTTCAATCAAAGGATGTGTAAATGAAATTTGGATTTTGAATTGATAATTCAAAATTTGCCGGTGTAAGTTATACTTCTTGTGGCGCTTCGAAAGTAAAATTATAGTTGGCAACGGAAGTTGCGCGCGCACACCTATTTTAACAAGTTAGATTTGTAAGAACGTAAATTAATTATTGTGTATCATGCTTAACAACGAGTGTGCGCATTCGAGCTCAAAGTGGCACATTCCGATCTCGGGAAAATGAAGCGCGCCGCTCCGCGTCGCGCTTCATTTGCCTCCCTCGCTCGGAAATGTGCCACTTTTCGCTCGAATGCGCACATCCACGTATTTATTACATTCGCCTAATTTATTCTTCGCTTTTTCAAACCGAATATTGTAATTTAGTTCTGTAAATATCGATTTTATGATCAAATAACAAATTTTTACCATAGCAATGAGAGGGAGCGAGCAAAAGATACGATAATTTTGTCAGTACGAGTGAGAGGGAACGATTAAAATTATACGACTAAACATATTGACCTAAATTATTGTAAAACATGCTTAAAACCGAGTGTGCGCATTTGAGCTCAAAGTGGCACATTCCGATCTCGGGAATATGAAGGACGCCGCTCCGCGTCGCGCTTCATTTGTCTCCCATGCTCGGAAATGTGCCACTTTTCGCTCGAATGCGCACAGTTTCGTATTTATTGAATTTAACTTAAAATACATAAAATAAAGTTTTTTTTAATTTTCCAATGAGTGGGAGTGAGTAAAAAGATACCAACATCATATTTACAAAAGTTCACCTCGCACTAAAATAATTAATTTAAAAATAATTTTTCATTGTGTGACGTAAAGGGTGTTAAATACGTTTTTTTGAGAATTTTACTGATTATGTCTTCGAAGAGCATTAATTTTTTTGTGTGTTATTTAAAATGGCAGTAAAATTTTGAAAAGCAGGCTGTACAAGCCCTGTTCTCTCCTCACGCAAAGATAATTAAATTAAAAACAAGTCTTAAAATTATTTAAAATATCAAAAAAATTGAGTTAACCAATTTGTTTACAGCAGTTAATTTTTTATAAAATCTAAATTTTTTTTGTTGCATTCTTTTCCATCCCCTACACCAGTCCTATCCTCTCTCAAAAAAAAATTAAATTCAAAATATTTTTTATTGTGTAAAGTAAAAAGTATTAAATATTTGTTTGTATGAATTTTTCTGATGAAATCTATGAATTGTTTGTAAGTTATTTAAAATGGCACTAAAATTTTGAGAAACAGGCTCCTTCAACCTCTACACCTGTTCACTCCTCACACAAAAATCATTAAATTAAAATAACGTCTTAATTAAAATTGTTTAAAATATCAAAAAAATTGAGGTAACGAATTTGGTTACAGCAGATTATTTTTTTTATCTGGATTTTTTTAATTGCAGGCTCCTCCATCCCCTACACCTGCCCTATCCTCCCTCAAAAAAAAATTAAATTCAAAATATTTTATATTGTGTAAAGTAAAAAGTATTAAATATTTGTTTATATAAATTTTTCTGATGAAATCTGTGAATTTTTTGTAAGTTATTTAAAATGGCACTCAAAATTTGAGAAACAGGCTTCTTTCCAACCCTTACACCTGTCTTCTTCTCACTCAAAGATTAATAAATTAAAATAACGTCTTAATTAAAATTATTTAAATAATAAAAAAAATTGAGCCAACGAATTTGGTTACTGCAGTTAATTTTTAGTAAAATCACAAGAAAAAAATTTTGAAAATTACAGGCTCCTTTACAACCTACATCTGCCCAAATCTCACTTTATCGCTGAAACAATAAAAAAGTGTGTTAGTTGAATGTTTAAAAAACTAAATATTGCCTAATAAAATTCGTAAAAAATGGTTTTTTAAGAATTTAAAAACGCTTTCCGATGCGTTTTCCGTAAAAAAAAACACGCGAGGTTGACCTTTTAAAAGTCAAAACGCAAGACCCAAATATTTTGAACAAATTTTCAAAAATTGGAAGCAAAAACGCATAAGTGATTATTTAAACGCAAATCACAACGCAAACCTTTCAATTCTTATACACTAAATAAATGCAAAGGTGACTTTTTAGTTAAAACGCAAATTAATTATAAAATTATACGCAAAACCTGTAACTAGAACAATTATAATTAGGTACACAAAAATAAAATACCCTGAAAAAAAATATTAAGCTGAAAAAAAAAGGTTAAGCTGAAAGAAAGTCTAATTACAGGAACAAATATTTTACCCAGTTGTGGACTGAAAAATGCTGAAAAGGAAAATGGTTAAGCACACAAATATTTAAAACAAATTCAAAACACATAAATAAAAAAATATAAAAAAGCTGAAAAAAAAAATTGATTAAAAACGCTGTTTTACGCAAGACGATGAATTTGTAAAAAACCATTTTTTACGAATGAGCCCACCCCTGCCTATTAAATCTAAATACGCAACACTCGCAAGTATTTCAGATCCGCAAAACGTTTTATTTCTTAAACTAGCGCAAAAGTGACTTTAAGAAAAGTCGTGACGTCATTGCGAAAGTACGTTTAAAAGTAAGAACCGATTCGCAATAATAATGCGGCGTTTATTTTTCATAAGAAACCTGAAAATTTGGGACAAATCTAAGCCACCCTCTTCCGCCGCCCTTAAAAAGTTCTCTAAATTTACTAAAAAAAAAAGTTAAAGTTTGCACCTCAACTTTTGCAAAAAATCTCGTTAAGGGCGGCAGCATTAAAAAACGCGAGATCTAAGGGTGCCCCAATGCCCAGCCAGTCTGGGCACGGGGCGATACATGTTTACAAAAAATACACAGATATATAACAAGTTTTTTTGTACAATCGCGTCGGGTACAATCGAAAATGAAGAAAAAAAATCAATTGAAAGTTTAAATTAAATTAATTTGGAGCAAAAGATTGGTTCTTCATCGAATTGTACAAAAGTTGAAACAATAAAACGGACATGTTCGCACTTATTGGGTTTTGGTGTTACAATACATATAAACAATCAAATTGGCGAGGGGGCAAAGGGGACCTTAAGGAAGACAACATTGCACCAAAGCCCAAAAGTTCGAACATGTTCCGATTTGCAAGGCAGGCGAGGCTGCTTGCGGCTTTATTGTGACAACGCAGAAATTTTCAGAAGATTGGAATTAGTTCAAACGTATCTTTGAAAAAAATCCGCCCTTGTTGAAAACTTCCATACACAGATATAGAAACAGAAAAAAAATTGCAGGGGTGAACTGGTTTTTAAGTACGAAACAAACGTCTAACTCTGAAAGGCGTACTCTCATAGTTTTCCATTTATTCCGTACTTGATTTAAAGCAAATGCCATTTTTTCGAAAATGCAAAAAATGAAAAAAATTAATTAAAAGATATTAATGCAATCGTCACATCATAAAAATTTGGTTTTTCAAAATAATAACAATGTTAGGCAAATTCGACAAAATACACAAGCTGAGTTTATACTTTTTTTTAAATTTTCTAATTCTTGAAGAAAATGTTAAAACCGATGATTTTAAATATTTTGCAAAATTTAACAAACTTAACAATTAATTTTAATAGTTTTTTGTTGTTAACAAAGACAACTAAAAATTGTACTGCAATATGAAGATGTAAAAATTAGAAATTAGAAAATTAGAAATTAAAAATTCTATTTATACATTTTATTTAAATCTTCAAAAAAAAACTGTTCTAAAGAAAAATTTATTCTGATTACCAATAAAGAACAATTTAAAAATTAAAAAAAAATACTTTTAATTATCAATTTAGCGATTAGTGCAGAAAAAGAAAATTTTCATCAAAGTATTATACAATTTACTCAATTAAAACACAAATTTGTGTTTACCGCATGATTTTTTTAATTGTTTAATAAAAAATTTTAATGCTAAAGCAAAAACTAATCGCATTGCAAAAAGAAATTGTTAAATTAATTCGAAGCAATTGTTAAGTTAAATTGTATTCGTTAGGTAATTGTTTAAAAATATTTAAATTTGTTTAAACAATTATTCTTAAAAATTTGTACAATTATATAAAATAATATTCTATTCATCCAAATTCGAAAAAGTATCAAGATTTTAAATCATTAATCAAATTTTTATAAAAATTACTTTTTAACACAAAGTTTTTGATGTGATTTTTGCAAAATTATCTAAAATAAAACAAATAGCTATTAAACGTTTTACTATTTAAAAGTTGGCAACAAAAATGTTGCTTTATTTACTAATGTGATTTTAGAAAAATAAATTATATGGCAGTAAAATAATTGAACAAATAAATTGTAGAGGTGGAGACTTCCTTCTAAGTACAAAAAAAACTAAAAATTGAAAAAACCTTACGGCTATTCATTAAAAAAAATTAGATTAAATTAAATCAAAATTAAAAAACAAAATTTTAATGTAGCCATGAAGGTTTGCAACATAGTTTTAATGTTGTATTGAAAAGTGCCTGAAAGGCATTTCAAACGCAAAAAAGACAATTAATCCGGCCCACCCTCAACGGTAATTTAAGCATGTTATCCCCTAATTTGATAAAAAAAATAGCAAGTCTCCACCATCCAGTTTTACCACCTGCAATGGGAAAATTGAAAAGGTACTCGCCGAAGAGCGGTGCCTGCATCCTCTTCCAATGTCCCAAACGCTGGTCGGACCTACCTGATGTCCCAGTTAAAGATGTCTGGGCACCAGAAAGGTTGGCTGACTCTGGTGGGCTCTTCCACGGTCCTCCTCGTCCTAGGTCCAACTGCTCCTCTTCCGGATCCCGAAGAGAAATATTATAAAAAGGAAACGCGCGTTTTTTTTATTTAAAGGGACCACTACTTTGACTGGGAGGACAAGCACTCGTTTGTAAAACTACGAATCAAAGCGGAACCGCGGAAGTTCGAATATCTGCACCCCATACTGAAAGAAGACCAAAAAGATTAATTTAACTGGTAATTGGGGCCGTAGCTGTAATTAATAAATATTAACAATATTAATATTTAATAATCAAAGCTACAGCCAGAGTTCCAATCGAAATTAAAATAATTTTGATTGAAACTCTTCATTTTAAAAAATGTTGGTTACTTAAATACAAAAGCATGATATAAATATCAGTTGATTGACTAACAAAAAAATTAATTTGATATTTTGCCAGGCTAATGCATAACGTTTTTAGTCAATAAGAAAATTATTTGCATTAATGAAATGTGCTTTTAATCAGCATTAAATTTAGAATTACAAGTTAAATTTTTCATCCTCAAACTTTAAAAACGTTAAAACAAACATTGTAATGCCTTTGTACATAACTTTGATAAAAAAGGTCTTGAAAACATCAAATTAAAACAAACAAATATAGTTTAAAATGTAGTGAAAGTACACCTATTTTGGGTACTTCAATAAAAAGCCCAATTTTACAAAATAAATGTCAAAAAACAATTATTGGTAAATACTGAAATAACACCAATTAATTGCTGTGTTCATCCAAATGAACAGCTGAAAACTGAAATGCATGTACAATTCTGCACATAATTCTGTACATAAATGGAAGATTTCCATCTTTGGAAACCTTTGCTGATGGTCCACCCCCAGACGTCGGCCGATAGCAGACACAATCATTATAAGAAATGATTCTTACCTCTAAAACAAATAATGATCTTGTTCAAATCTTAGATGCCATTTGAAATTCATATCTCAGAAGTTGTCCTTACAATTCCATTGCATATCTTCTGAAACAAAGAAGAAACAATATTAACATTGAGGCAATTCTAATTAACTTACACAAAATAGTTAAGACTTAAACCACAAAATAGATAGGAATTACAACTTATTTATAACCCACCTATAACTGTTATAATGCGATGAATGCCTGGCAAAGAAAGCAAGCGGTATCCAGCAGGACAAGGAATAAAATCACCACCTATAGGTTTGTTGGTTGATAGAATCCAAATAATCCACAAGCCAATCTAAAAACAGATATAGTCTTAGTACAAAAACGTAACAATCAATTGATCCAAAAATGACAAACAAATTCCCAAATATTTATTGCAATACTAAATTTAAAACCTAAACAATTACATCCCTTAAAACCTCTTTAAAAAATATAATTTACCTCTTCAATTAGCACCGTGTACTGCATTCGAAGAAACCACAACGAATGAAGGCAAATCGTGCATTGGCAAGTGGCAAAAAATCTGTGACGTTATTTTTGCAGGTGGCGAGTGGCGAGGTAACTGCTTATCGTTCATAAAAGATACCACCAAAGGAATTTGCTCGAATTATCTGTAAACACATATCGAATATTATATTTAAATTACAATGTGAAATAAATACAATGAATATTAGGTTTGAATTAGAATTGAAATTAATATTACAAAACAAATAAAATGCATAGAAATCTTAGATACGGTGTAAATTCGCCCCCACATAACGTTGTTTCATCCCCTAATAATATATAGCGGCTAATTATTAAAATAAATTACAACAAATATTAAATATTTCGCCAACGTCAAACGGCCATTGCGCCAATGCAATCCTATGCAGAAAAGCCGTAAAGAATTATCCACTATTTTCCTATTAAAAACAAAAGTTACCACATACCCTTATTAATCAGTTGAAACAACACCATGTAATTACACTTTTGCCATAGATGCAAATCATTATAAACAATTTTAAACTAAACAAAATTAATAAAATTACAAACGCGATCTCAACCACACATTGACATTAGAACAATTGAAGAGCGCCGAGCGCGATGCGTGCTAACTAACCGACTTAGGCGACTATGATCCTAAGTTGAATTTGAACTTCTTTTATTATTAAAACTACCATTAATTAATGAAAATTAGCAATAGGAAATTAGAATTAATTTTAAGTTAATTAATTGTAGAAACTAATGAAAGATGTTAAATTTGTTGAAATCAAAATATACTAGTCGCTACACCTACTCGTAAGAGACTTTAAAATTAAATGTTTCAAAACACCGCAACTATTAATCTTTTAAACTTAAATAAATTAAGTTTGTCTACTGTTAAAAAACGCATTCCAAAAAACTGATAACATGTTGATAATAAAACCAACGCACACTTTGGAATAAGATTTATACAAACATTAAGACAGAACAAATTATATAGATAATTTTTAATATACAGTGTGCGTCACATTTGGCCATTCAGCAAAATGTAATAATTCACACAATAATAATTATGTTACCAAACAATTCATAAATTAAAATACGGACCTACAAAAACTCAGTTTAGATCAATTCAATTTCTCAATTCTTTAATTCCAGAATTTTTCGAGATGAAAATTGTGCATCGTCACTGCCATTATGCCTTCTGTCCAAAATGAATTATTTATTTTCGCATCTGTTGCATTTTATCAGGAAAAAAAACAACCTACTCTAAATTCGGTTCCCATCAAAATTTATAAGTCTACAGCTTAGACCTTGGAAACTTTCGCCGATCTTCTTCTCCGACTTCGAACTACATATTTATAATAACAAAACTAAAAATAAACTACTTTTGCTGATAAAGTTTTCGCATAGAAAAATACGTGTTTAGTGATCGATGTATCAAAAATTGTTTACAAGTCAAAGAAGAGACGAATCGTGAATCTTGTGCAATGCCAGAAGTAAACTTTACATAAAACAGAAGGAAAGAGTTTGCGGAACACCGAAGGGGACACTGATAACTTTTACGAGTGCTGAATACAAATCTAAGAATTGCTTAAAATTGGCGTTATCATCGAGGAGTTTTTGCTGCTGTTTGCATCGGATTTGAAAAACGACTGTAAAATTCGGTGGAAACTTTAGATAAGCGAATTTGTACGTTCTTTGTTTCAAAGCTCGCTAACGAAGAGCTAAAATAATTGTATGACCATCCGATTTACGTAAAAAATGAGCAGAAAGCGCAAAAAATGTAGAATCCCTTTAATTTTTTGGTGTTAAATGTTTTCTAGGTTTTTATAGAAGCTTATTCAAAATATTTGTGTAAATACCTCTGTCTTGGGTCTGAATATTTTAATTTAAATTACTAGTCTTTTGTAGGAAAGCTCCGGAAATCTAAATTTTAACACTTCACAACGATATTTCGTCGATTTTCAAAGTGACATTTTTCATGGTTGAATTCAAATCGATTTCTCTCGGAAATTGCTTTTTACACAAAAAAACCGGCATTTTTCTAACGGCATTTAATAGAATATTGAGGTACCAGTAAGGTAAAATATTTATGCATGGATATTAGCTACTCAACAATAGATGGCACTACATTACATCGCTAACATGAAGTTATAAAACATTAAAGTACTAATGTAGCGACAAATTGAACCACAGCAAAAGTTAAAACTGTCACATGTTGTAGTAGATGTTAGTTTTTTGCTGTACTTGACTACAATGTTGTAGTTGAGGCAACTCCAAATTCGTGTTACGCTAACCTACAATTTTTCTCTTAAAAACAGATAAAAAATAATAAACATAGTTGTATTTTTCTATTGTCATTTTTTTCATTATAAATGTAGGATGATGTCACGATGCGAGATGGTACGGCGTTGCCAGATTGTAAATTTTTTCTTGGACACAACTCAACAAATGTTTTCAGTAACACACCGTCAATTTATTGGTTAAATGGATTAAACGGAGCTGCTATCAAGTCACGAAACCGTCAAATGTCAAATAATGATTGCTTTAAATTTAGTACATCGTCGCAAAGTGCCGCCATACTAAAAACAATAAAATTTACTAGTTTAACAGGAGCAGGGCTGTAACTAGGTTAAATGGTCACTTGGGGCAATACTTTATTTTGCGCCCCCCTCCAAAACAATTACCAATTTGGCGTGTCTGAAAACCCAGCTTTCGGGGCCCAAGCCCCCTTAGTTTTTTCTTCTAGTTACGTCCCTGAACAAGAATTAAAACGATCAAAAGCAGAAATTTAAGATTGTTCTATCGGCGGTACTTAATTACTAAACGTGACGTCATCCCATATTTACCATAGAAAGACTATGTTGAGTTATAATTTAAAACTCGCGCCTAATTGTCGCAAATTGCTAATTAGGTTTGTTCGAAGAGCGGAATTTCGGTCATGAATAAACGATTCCGGAAATGCGCACCGTTCCCCGTTTTATTGGGTTATCCTAATCGCATCTTCTCTCTTTGATCCGTTCCCCCTTGAATGGAATCGATGAAATTAATCTCGAATTTTTCTTCCCTTCTCCCAATCCCGTTTACTAATTTTTTTTCTTCCAAAGCGTAACACGAAATATGATTGACGTCGATCCAGATTTCGCGGCACGCTTCTCGGCTTCGCAATAAAGCACGTCCTTCGTCGATCGAAAAATGATGTTTTTGTCTTTGCGCCGCGATGCAAAAAGTCGAAAATATAATAAATTCGACTGTGCGAAGAAGGCGAACTTAGCAATTCACCTAAAATATTTTGATAAATGTTTTAGTACGTATCGCGACGTCCCTGCAGAACTTGATTAATGATAGTTTTATTCAGATTTTCGCGAGGAAAGTGCTTTCGCCCGTTTTCTCGTTTTTCCGCCGAAAGTGAGGTTGCATGTGTTTGCTTACTCATTTTTGCACTTTTTAAGTTTCTCAGTTTTTTGCTATTTTTGCTAACTCGTCGGCCCTAATTGATGAAACTTCCAGTTGACGTTTGATGAAAAAAAAGAGCGTTTTGTCCGTTCGATATGTGGAACGCGCCGGATGTGTTTTTCCCATCCGTAGATCGAATATCCGGTCGATTTCGTTTTAATTTTATTTTAAACCCGATAATTTTTGTGTATTGTGTAAACCAGTAATTTTCAAACGGGAGGGAAGGGGGGCTCTTTAAGGAGTCGTTGACTAGTGCACAGAAGGGCGTAAAAAATTTAATAAATATGTAGTACAGTAAAACCTAACAATTTCATTAACTTTTTTCCTGTTAAAACGGGAGGCTTTGTAATCGTGCTTAAAACCGAGTGTGCACATTCGAGCTCAAAGTGGCACATTCCGATCTCGGGAAAATGAAGCGCGCCGCTCCGCGTCGCGCTTCATTTGCCTCCCTCGCTCGGAAATGTGCCACTTTTCGCTCGAATGCGCACATCCTCGTATTTATTACATTCGTCTAATTTATTCTTCGCTCTTTTAAACCAAATATTAGAATTTAATTCAGTAAATATCGATTTTATAATCGAAAAACGTTTTTTTACCATAGCAATGAGTGGGAGCGAGCGAAAAGATACAATAATCTTGTCAGTACGAGTGAGAGGGAACGATTAAAATTATACGACTAATATAT
The DNA here is from genome assembly GCA_036325965.1 of Sinopyrophorus schimmeli. Classification (NCBI taxonomy): domain Eukaryota; kingdom Metazoa; phylum Arthropoda; class Insecta; order Coleoptera; family Elateridae; genus Sinopyrophorus; species Sinopyrophorus schimmeli. The sequence goes on along the minus strand of JARFIZ010000337.1, from coordinate 899,510 downwards.
TGACCTAAATTATTGTGAATTATGCTTAAAACCGAGTGTGTGCATTCGAGCTCAAAGTGGCACATTCCGATCTCGGGAAAATGAAGCGCGCCGCTCCGCGTCGCGCTTCATTTGCCTCCCTCGCTCGGAAATGTGCCACTTTTCGCTCGAATGCGCACATCCTCGAATTTATTACATTCGTCTAATTTATTCTTCGCTCTTTTAAACCAAATATTAGAATTTAATTCAGTAAATATCGATTTTATAATCGAAAAACGTTTTTTTCCCATAGCAATGAGTGGGAGCGAGCGAAAAGATACAATAATCTTGTCAGTACGAGTGAGAGGGAACGATTAAAATTATACGACTAATATATTGACCTAAATTATTGTGAATCATGCTTAAAACCGAGTGTGCGCATTCGAGCTCAAAGTGGCACATTCCGATCTCGGGAAAATGAAGCGCGCCGCTCCGCGTCGCGCTTCATTTGCCTCCCTCGCTCGGAAATGTGCCACTTTTCGCTCGAATGCGCACATCCTCGTATTTATTACATTCGTCTAATTTATTCTTCGCTCTTTTAAACCAAATATTAGAATTTAATTCAGTAAATATCGATTTTATAATCGAAAAACGTTTTTTACCATAGCAATGAGTGGGAGCGAGCGAAAAGATACAATAATCTTGTCAGTACGAGTGAGAGGGAACGATTAAAATTATACGACTAATATATTGACCTAAATTATTGTGAATCATGCTGAAAACCGAGTGTGCGCATTCGAGCTCAAAGTGGCACATTCCGATCTCGGGAAAATGTGCCACTTTTCGCTCGAATGCGCAAATACTTGTATTTATTGTTTTTTTTTATATTATTATTTTATTCTTCAATTCAAAAAATTAAAAGTCAAATAAATTAGATCTATTTGTTGTTTGAAAAAGGTTAGATATTTTCTTGCTTTTGATAAGTCATCATAGTGCTTTTCCGCACGCCTAATTGTAGCGAGCTTGATAAAAATACTTTCAGGTGTACTTTCGAATGTGTACTAATTTGCTTTTTTGATTAATTAAAATTATACACGGTGTTTCATGACGAGCTTACACTATCTATATATTGGAAACTACTCACACGATTTTTATAAAAATTAGTTGAGAGAGATAACAAGCTATGGCAAATTCATGGAAAATATTTTGACAGACATGCCACTTCCGGTTATACCGGAAGTGAACAACAACATGGTTATTTTAAACGGAACAGCCTATATATTAATAACTTTTCGGATTCTACGTTAAATTTTAATATTACTTTGTGTAAAATACTCCATACCTAAAATGTACCTATACTTTTCTAGATATTAATTTTTTTAATAAATAATTGTCAGTTTTAGACCCTTATATTAAAAATTCTATGTGAACATCCCCTACACCAAATAATTAAGTACTACTGAGTAGGAAAATCAAGCTAATTGGGAACCTGTCAAAAATTGCTTTATTGTATACAGGGTTAGCAAAAAAGGTGTAGAAAGTTCATCTTCAAAAAAGTCAGATATTTTAATTTTTTTAAATAAAATTACTATTTTTTTTTCTCTTTTACTGAAATTTACGGCCAAAAATAAGGGGAGTTTATGTGTATTTTCTTATACCTAAACCTAAGCGTTTTTGAGATATTAACAAAAGTTTTAAAGTTTTAATTATTTGTGCTTTATTGTTGCTTATTAAAATGCTATTAATTTTTTTAATTTAGTAAGCCGTATATATAACTCTCTTAATTAAATACTAATTGTTATTATTTGTGATTATTGGCACTTTTACCAAGTGATATATATGGCTCGTTCAGAATCAAACAATGAAGATTATGTAATATTCAAGTAATTCTAAAACCATAGTTGTGCTCTCAAAATGTCTTTTGGGCTTCGCTTATTTTTCCTAATTTTTTACCTTTTTCATTAAGAAATTACCATGAAATTAATTTGTATTTCAATAAAGAGGCAAGAATGGAATTCTTGTTAGAATTTCTTAATATTGACAATTTTTAAAAACGGGACATTTTGACGTCCTGAATGATTGCTTGGGGATAACGGGACAAATGATCTGAAAACGGAACAATCCCATTCAAAACAGGAAGTATGGCCACATTATATATAGCTAAAATTCGTTTTTTCTATACATTCAATTAACCGAATTTTCGATTATCCGAATGAGCTGCAACAATAATTAATTAGTCCGTATAACCGAGTTTCCACTGTAATACATTTTTTCTTTTTAAAAGTGTGCTGCATTATTTTATGAAATACGCCTATTCTTCTATTTACACGGTTTACAAAGCCAAAAATTCTAAAATTTGTTAAGAATGAGAACTTCAGTGTACGCCGCTTTGGGACCTAGATAAATTGATTACATTAACCCACTGATAACAATAAGTGCAAAACATCAACAAAAAAGATTACGTTTTGAAAGTTTCGAATGCGTTTTTCTCCCAGATTTAACATTGGTTCCTGTTAATTTTTTGTACTCATCTTACGTTTCAATAAACGGGCATTTAGAATCTGAATAGTTTTTAAAGTTATGTTCACAAATCACTACGCTACAATTTTTTAAAGTGGAAATTAAAAAAAATTAATAATTACATGTTTAATTCTTCGAAACGGTTTTTCTAAAGAATTTTGTATAGCATGGCTATAGTTTTTTGAGCTTATCCGAAGCCAAAAAGTTTTGTGAATCCGAATCTGTATAGTTTTTAAAGTTTCGTCCACAAATAATGGCAGCACAATTTTTAACGTAAACTTTTGTGCTACAAAAATGAATATAAAACTTCAACCCTTAATTACACGAAAAATTAACATTGCACCCTATATTTATTTTGTACACATCTAATAGAAAACAGTCTCAGGATTCCGAATCCGAGTCGTTTTTAGTAATTGAATTAGAAATAAGGGCGCTGCGATAATTTTTGTAAGTCAAAGTGTATTTTTTGGAGTTACTTAGTTTTCTGGAAAATTTTAAGGGTTGGAGCAGGTAAAAATGACTCCAGTTATATCTGTTTGCGACCATTGAAACTTCCTGCAAAAATATAAAGCAATTCCATTACCTAAAATTTTTTTCCTGTATTTCAAATATTTATTTTTGTCGGAGATTTATTTTGATTTGCACAAACCTATCTACCGTGTAAATCGGCCCAAATATTAGATAATTTTACGGGAACACCGGTAACGTAACGTTTGGAAACCGCTGATGTGAACCGTTTGTTCGATGCTTTAGTGTTACAACCACCTGACTCCATTATTTTCGAGCAAAAGCTCATCCAATCGAAAAGATAGATAAACACAACGCGCCACATAAAAAATTAGAAGAAAAGCCCTCTGTCGCCTTTCACATATATATATTTTGTTCGAATATAAAAAATATCTGTTTTTTTTAGGGAGAGTACAGTTATGGAGAACAGTTCGTTATAAGTTATACGTTTCATATTTCAGACTCCTGAGAATTTGTGTACCCGCCCGGCAATTTATTTTATGGAACATATAAATATCGCATGTATTTATATCTCCAATTTAAAGAGCGGAATGGCGGCCTGAATTATTTAAATGTTGTTTTAAGAACAATAAAGGCACTGTTTTAATGGTGGAAGTTGGCGTATTCTTTTATGTTGAAAGATTTATATTGAGGGCCGCTTGAATAATCGTTTCTGTAATTTTAGGGGGTTGGTTTTAAATGTGGCCGAAATGCTTTGTCGATTTTTCTGTGTCGATTTTAAGTAATGAGTTTGATATTCGATGATTGATGAAGGGCTGCGCAAATGTATATTTGTGGCAGTGGTGGATTTAAAGATACGAAGGGGAGATTATTGGGAAAAATTTTATCGGTTTTTTTTTAATGGGTTGTATAAAATTCGTTGATTACAAAAAGATGAGGTTTGCTATTGAAAATGAAAGTCATTTATAAATAGTGTTATTGTTAAAATAAATATACAAAATAAACAAAAGTTATTTTGATTAATTAAGTGTAATATGTTGTTCTAAGTTTTTATTTTCATAATTAGTTCAAAACTTGCTTATTTCTTGAGAGAAAAATTATTTATATTAATGAGTTGCTTTTTAAATAATTTTAACATAGGTATATCAATAAATAATAGTTGCCCACATAAACTGACAAAAGAAGTAAAACTTGTTTAATAATGGTGGTCGAAATGATTATACATACAGTAGGACCTCCGTTTCCAGGTTATCAATCAACCGGGGTCGCAAGTAGCTATATTTTTTTTATTTAGTGATTATTAGTTTTGATGCCATTTATTAAAAATACACATTATATTTTTCGTCTCACAGTACACCTATTTTAGATTTTAGATTTACCCTCGCATACGAAGTATTACTTTAACAAAGTATTAAAAAATTCTACATCTCAAAATTCTATTCAAAAAATAGTACAATTTTTTTCTGTACGACGAAGTGTGCTGCGGTTATTTTCGTTTTGGGTTTAAAATCACTAAATAAAATATTTAATTTTTGGTAAAAATACGGTCCTGTAATATTTAATTAATAATTTTTGAAGGTTGAATCGATTAGCTTTTTTCTAAATTCAATTTAAAATTTTTTTAAAACCACAAAATATTAATAGGGAAGATCGGGGTTGAAAGTCAAAATTTTTTTTTGTATTTATAGAACCCATGGTCTTAATTTATCAATGACATTCATATGTCAATAGATAGTGTATTTATTCTAGTTTAAAAAGAAATAAAGACTTATTCTCTACCATTATCTAAAGAGAACATATTATAATTTTTCTGAAAAAAAAAGTGTGACTTTTAACCCCGAGTCAGTGATAGTTGTCACAGTGTCAGGGGTAAGTAGCCACATATTAAATAAAAAGTAAAATACCAAACGATAAAACAAATGCCTATTTTTATTAAAGATAAAATGCTATAAGTAACAAATTTTACCTAAGAAAGGAACGAAAAGTATTTTATTCATAATTAAAAAAAATAAAAAATATTTGTTGTGAGCGAATATCGTAAATACACGAAAAATTATATCACTGCAAAATTTAAATATACTTACGAGACTTAACACAGATTCACAAAAAATTACTTTCACTGTACAAAAAAAAACAAACGCATATATTTCTTATACGGTATTTCAGAGCGAATTGAAGTGAAGTACGCAAGGAGGTATTGTGCTCGGCTTTCTTTGACACGGGTAAACAAATTTATTAATTCATTAGGTTTTCTCTTATTGTTGTTGTGACAACCTACCCGTGAGACAACCATACCCGGTCTCCCCTATGTAGTACACCACAGAACTTAAAATAAATGCGATAAAATTTCTTCTATTTTTCAATAAGTGAGAGAGAGTGAAAAGATATTATCACCACACGTATACAAGTGAGAAAGAACAATTGAAACGATCCCCATATATTTGAGTTCTCATTTTTAATACAGCAATGAGTGGGATAGTGTGAGAAGATACAACTATAGCATAATTGCAAGTGAGAAAGAACGCGTAAAATTGCTTCAACAATAATAAAAATGATTTCTAACTAACGATTAATTTAATAACAACATTCGAACGTTCAACAAACAATTTTAAAATTACAAGCTTTTAATTAATCGAAGAAAACTTAGATTAAGATAAAAATTTCACTTTGCAAAATCATCATCCCAAAAGAATTAATGAAAAAGTAGCGTGCGTAATAAATTAAGAAGAATCGCGTGTCGAAGTACAATAAATCGTTTCTAATACAATCGAGATTTTCACATACACCAAAACCTACTTTGATGTAATAGAGAAAAGCGTAAAATTCAAAGGATAAAGAATTATTTTCCTAGTCCCTTAGGGATCCGAACCTTTGATTTTCTAAATCGCACAATGGAGTTACTGGCAGTGATACGTTTTTGTCAAAAACTTGTTATCTTTCGAACATTTCTTTTTGCGTCGGGCGTTGGTTCGCCGCCGCCTTTTGAGTTTTATTTATTATTGACAAGATTAAAACTTAATATAATTGAAATCTTAAAAAGGACGACTTCCCTTTCAAAGCGTTCCGAATATAAAAATATATCTACGTTCGGCGTTGGCCTACATTTCGAGGTTTATTCGCACATAAATCTTCTTTGTGACTTGTTTCTATTTTTTTTATTTTAGTACAATTTTAAAAATTTGTTCTCTTTTGATCTTTCGTTTTGCGTTTTCTAGAAATACACTACGCTTAAATATCCGACTCGAAAGATTAATATAGACACTAATAAATTTGTAAATTAATTAATAAATTTAGATTTTTTATATTGAAATGGCCACTAGAAATTTCAATACCCGAATTACTTATTAGTGGAGTGCCGTAAGGTTTATACCTCGGAATCCAAGGACTTTGAATGGATCTTTATAAAACCTTTTGGAATATATTTTTAACATTAAATACAAAAATGTTACAGTATTGATTTTGGCGCTTTCAATTTTTTAATGGTGAAAATACAACCGTCTATCACACAAAAGTCTATCTCTACTAATAGGAAAGATACGCATGTTAGCCTACTCAATTTGGAACACCCTGTATATATAAATATCATCTTGCTCGGTTGGTTGACCCACGCAAAGTAGACGTACCGCAAATTAAATCTTTCGCTTGACTAGAAGCCCGTAAGCCAATGCTGCGATCTTACTAAGGCATCCTTGAGCAGTGGTCGGGCGAATGCCGGCGCTCCGGCGACCGTCTCGAATTTGGGACCTTGTGCAAACTTTTATTCTACACCGATTCCGACACTCTTTTGCACTCGTGACTAATTAAAACACTAATTAAACACAGTTAAAACACTAATTTGTGCCGTTTTGCGTGGCAGCAAGCGACGAATGCAGGTTTATTTATGAGCAACGCACAGGTCAGTGGCCTTAAACATAACGTAACCACTGGAAATTTCTGGCGATGTCGCTACCTGTTTGGAATATCTAAAAATCAATACATTGTCGGCTTCGTGAAAAATCAATACATAAACTCCGCCCCTTTACTTAACCCAAATTTTCCATAACTTATACATAGGCAGCTTGAATACAACGTGCTTCGAGTGTAACATATGTGCTTCAAAAAATAATTAGGACATTTAAATTATATCAGTCGTTAAAACATTTTTTTTAAACGACTTTAATACATTGCCAAAAAATTGAAAATGCAAATATTTGTTTAATTGTATTATTTATTTAAACTCTTATAAATCAATTTAAACTAGTGCGTGTACCGTAGATGGGTCGCACGAGTTGATTTAAATTAGTTACATTATTTGTTTTTGGTGTGTACAAACTTATAAATAATTATAAAACATCGGTACGGCCGTTTTTAGAAAGTTTCTTAATCGTATTTAACATATACCAAAATTGAAATAAACGGATAACGTTGCAAACTGCACACATCGTTTCCCCCCTCATTCCAGTTGTGAATCGCGCGTTGAAGTGTTAAGAACGTTCTAAAAAATTTGATTTTGACTAATTAGTGTTTGTGTAGAACAGAATAATGTTTACCAAAGTGTTTTGGAACTCTCCGAAGTACACCCTGTATATAAATCTGAATTGTAAGCTTATTTTTAAATATTCTATTTTTTGTCGTTTTTGTTAAGTCTCAAATAATACTTTAAAAATCTTTACGCCACCTTTCTCAAAAATCTCGGCTTTTTTGGTCGTAATGGATTTCCAAAATGTTAGTTGCAAGGCCCAAAATTCATTTTCCTATGTTCAACGTAGCGCTTTCGGCCATTTGCAAGTTAACGTTATCGCGCTTTCCGGCAACGTGCATTTGAGTTTTTAAATAGGCACACGTGTTTATCGGTTTGTAATAATAATCTCTTATAAATAATTACAAAGCCTCGTAACGATAGTTTTTGGCAATTTTTGAAAATCTTAATATTTTCTGCTTTAATTCGAAACACCCTTTATAATGGAATTTGCGTTTGCACGTAATTAATTTGAAATTAACGCTTACTTTGTAAAATTAAAGCAAGTTATTGGGGTTTTGTTTAGAGATCATAAAAAAAATTATATACAAGGTGTTTCGCATTTTGGTGCACCACTGTGAAATTTATTGCAGTCGTTGTTCAAACGTTTTTTTCGCGACTTTAAAAGTTAAATTTACTTGACGATATTCTATACACAGAAAAGTATTAAACTTGATTTTTTTTGATAACTTGAATTATTTTTATTTTCCCTTCGATTTCGACTTATCGATGTTCGACTGTAATTATAAATTAACATTAAAATTACTATACAAATAGCATTTATTGTATATAAAATTGAGATCTTTACTGTAAACAATTTTTTTTCATATCCCTGTCATTCTTCATTAAATCGTTGTAATCGAGATCGCCCAATTTTTATTCTTTAACTTTTTTATTTCTCCTTTTAGCAATCCAATCAAAAAGGTTTTACTAAAATTCATTCAAAGGCCCTGGATTCCGAGCTTTTGCCATTTTTACGTCTTACGGCACTCCACGATATAAATTTTTCAGTTTTTAAGTTCTAATTGAATTTAGGTCGGTCGACTGAGGGTAGAAAATAGAAAGTTTAAAAAGTGTGGAACAATTGTAAAAATAACATAATATTTAAATACGTTTCTGGTAAATTTTCTGCGCCAATTTTCATATATGTTATTACTTATTGGCATACTAATCCTTAGAAAAATTTTAATTTTGTCATTAAAGCCACGTTCGGATTTTTAAATAGAAAGCAGTTTGGACATATCCGGTATTTAACCAAATCATGCTATCAATAGCTGTAATTTATGATAATCAATTAAATTTAAAAACACTTTGTTAGGGCACTTTTGTCCGCTCTTTACGATGGCAACTTAGATTTTTTAATCGGGTTTTAACAGCACCGGTAGCGCCGCTAAATTCGTTAAATCAAGAAGGCGCTGTATTTTATTTGGCGCTCATTCAAAAGCTTATTTCTTTACGATTCCAACGATACCAAACAGTCTAGGAAAATCTCTAAAAGCCACGCAGATATTTAATAAAAACCATTTTTAAATGTAAAAGAGTTTCCACTTGAAGCCGGATTTCCACCAAATTAGAGGGTTTTTCACGAAAAAACATTTTTGCTAACTTTCGTATTACTTGAGATAAATTGATTCTGTAAAAACTTTCTTAAGGCACTTTTTTGCCCACTTTACAATGGCAAAGTCAAAAAAATGTTGGGGCTTTTATTGGTCCCTGTTTTGGCACCAACTTTGTTATTTTAAATAGGGACCCTATTCGATTTTGCCAGAAATTAAAAGCTTGTTTTTTATGATTTTTGTTGATATATAATTGTCGTGAGATATTTTAAAAAATGCCGGAGTTATTCACAAAACAACAAAAATATTTAATTTTACCCAAATTCTATTTTTTAACTTTTTTATTAGTTGAGATAAATTCGTTTTGTAAAAACTTTCTTAGGGCCGTTTTTTACGTACTTTACGATGGTAAAATCAAAAAAAAAATTGAGCTATTATTTTATTTTATTTTGCATCTATTTTTGCTTTCTTTAATTTTTCAATTTCGAATGCCATTTTTTTTGTATATCTTATTAAAAAAAATTAGAAATGATTTAATTACATAAAACATTATTTCTTCTTGTTTAAATTAGTTAATTAAAAATAGAATCAATCGTAAACTTTTCTTTCTTTGCTGCTCTCAGAGACAAACAGCTAAATAATAAATTAATCAAACCTCCGATGGGATTTCTTTATTAACGTACAACATGTAGGACGTGAGTTTCCAACGGGAACTCCTGAAAAATTGTTTAGGGACTTCGAAAATCCTTTACGATGGCGCGTCTCCCCAATCGGCTTCTAAGAGACAAAACGTGCCGCCCGTGCGCAATTTAACTGTACAACATTTTCGAAATCAGTTCTAAATGTAAATGCGAACTATAATTCTGACCGACGTCTTCCAACGTCGAGAACGCCGAAGAAGAATGTCGTGCCATTTTTGTGACGTTTCCTGCGCCATTCGATACGTGCACTCGAGAAAATAAGACGTCTTATCAGCATCCACAGAGAGGCGAGCGTGGAATACATTCCTTCCGTTCTGTTCGTTTCGTAAATGTCTTAAACTTTGTCTGACGCTTTTTTTCTCGAAGATAAAAATGTGGAAAGTCCGAAATCTTTTCGGGCGCCTCGGGTTTTGAAACGATAAGGGACACGTGCTCTTAAATTATCTACTCCACCTATGAAAGGGTCCTGCGGATTTCCTAACCTAATTTATTTGCTTATGTAATCTTCAGGTTATAAATTCAACTCTCGGCTTCCTAGCTTTAAAGTTTACTAGTTTAATGTTTCAATTTATGTTTTAAAACCTTCACGAAGTATATTTGGCGCTGGGAACGCGTTTTTCCATATAAGGTGGTTGGCAATTTATAGAACTAATTTTAAATTGTAATCGTTGGTGAGATTGCTTTTTAAAAAGTTGGTAGTATAACCTGCAAATCTTTTGATGACGACAGATTTAATTAAATGTTGTAGTTGCCCGATTAGGAATTGACGAGGACAAAGTGCGGTTTGCCTGATTCGCACCCGATCCGGCATGTAACGCATCTAAGATATGAGGGCCTAGTCGGGCATGCCCAGTATGTGCCCTATTCATTTATTTTAAATACTAATAAAATTAAAATTAACTTTTGTACAAACTAATAGAAAAAAAAATGAAAAATAAAGATTATATTTTATAAATTATGAAAATAAATGATATAACAAAAATAAAAGGATTACAAAAAATAATTTTAATAGTTAAAAATAGAGTAATTAATTTAAAATGAAAATTAGAAATTTAAAAATTCCAGTGTTCGAAACGGCAACACTTTAACGTCATTTACTGTTGGCTCTACTAACACGCTAATATATAGGTAGATATATTTTATTTTGGGGTTACTTATTATTATATATTATTGCTTATTACTTGTTATTTCAAATTAATCTAAATTTGTTCTAAAAATAATTATTAAAATCTTAATATGTTTGAGTTATATTGGATTTAAGTTTTACTTATTTATTTATATTGTTACTTCTATAAATGCAATTTTCAACATAACTAATTTGTTAATAAAATAATTAAAACAAATACTTTAAATTATTTAACTCTATTTTATTAATAAAAACTAATACCCATTGCAATTCTATTATTAATTAAAGTTAATATTATTTATTTGTACCATATGTTCTAATTACATAACCTTAAACCATACAATTTAGTGATGTGCCGGATCTTTAAAAATATATATCCGCGGATACGGATACAAATACGGATCATTTGTGTTTAGATCCGCGGATACAGATACGGATCTTCATATAACTTCATATAAAAAAATAATCAATCTTTTTGTTCCAAATTACTATCGTGCTCGTACTTCTTTAATAAAATAAATGTTTAAATATATTTTGGATAAGCAAATCACAAAGATTTGTAATTGATCTCATTATAAAGACAATTTAATTAGTACCTTTCAGTTACTAATGGTAACTCACTACAATAAATGTTTAAATATTTGATTTTTGCAATATATATAAATATACCAAATGTCTGATTTTAAAAATTAAAAAATAATTTAAATGTAATTTAATAGTATTTCATTGCTGCTTAATCACCTATATTTAGAATTTCGCACATATAGTGAAATTTAATAATGTAAAAAATCCGTTCAAGATCCGCAAAAAAGTAACGGGTACGGATACGGATTTTTTTTCTCCCGCGGATATCTGCGGATACGGATACGGATACGGATACATATATCCGGCACATCACTAATACAATTTAATATATTTCACTTTTCTGTCATTATCGCTAAATACAACGTTGCCGTCATTTCCACATTAAACGTAATTCAATCACAAGTACTCCTAATAATTGATTTTTTCATGAGATTAAAGCTTCCTAATTAAATTTGAAATTATTTTATAACCAAAAAGTAAATGCTCCGAAAATAACTTGAAAAAAACTTTTAAAGTTCTTTCGGCGATTTCCATTTTTTAATCTCGTCAAATTCTGCGAAAAGAATAAGTAGACAAATTTAATAAATACAAAAATGTGCACATTCGAGCGAAAAGTGGCACATTTCCGAGCGAGGGAGGCAAATGAAGCGCGACGCGGAGCGGCGCGCTTCATTTTCCCGAGATCGGAATGTGCCACTTTGAGCTCGAATGCGCACACTCGGTTTTAAGCACGATTCACGATAATTTAGATCAATTAATTAGTCGTATAATTTTAATCGTTTCTTCTCACTCGTACTAACAAGATTATCGTATCTTTTTGCTCGCTCCCACTCATTGCTATGGTAATAATTTATTTTTTGATCATAAAATTGATATTTACTGAACTAAATTGCAAGGTTTGGTTTGAAAGAAGGAAGAGTAAATTAGGCGAATGTAATAAATACAAGGATGTGCGCATTCGAGCGAAAAGTGGCACATTTCCGAGCGAGGGAGGCAAATGAAGCGCGACGCGGAGCGGCGCGCTTCATTTTCCCGAGATCGGAATGTGCCACTTTGAGCTCGAATGCGCACACTCGGTTTTAAGCACGATTCACAATAATTTAGACCAATTAATTAATCGTATAAATTTAATCGTTTTCTCTCACTCGTACTGACAAGATTATCGTATCTTTTCGCTCGCTCCCACTCATTGCTATGGTAAAAATTCATTTTTTGATCATAAAATTGATATTTACTGAACTAAATTGCAATGTTTGGTTCGAAAGAACGAAGAGTAAATTTGGCGAATGTAATAAATACAAGGATGTGCGCATTCGAGCGAAAAGTGGCACATTTCCGAGCGAGGGAGGCAAATGAAGCGCGACGCGGAGCGGCGCGCTTTATTTTCCCGAGATCGGAATGTGCCACTTTGAGCTCGAATGCGCACACTCGGTTTTAAGCACATACTGTCGAACTTTCTACCGGCAAGGACTTGTTATTTTTTGGAATGTCTAAGAAGGCGCGACAGATATTCTACCAGCGCGTTTAAAATTCCACTTGAATTTTTTATATTGTAGAGTATATATAAAATGCATGATCGTTTTTACGTTTCGTGCCACAGCGACGTCATTCCAAGGAAAATATCGCAGTTAGAAAAATTAAAATTGCATGCTTTAAGCCCTCGCGAAATGTACGAAAATTGAAATTTGCACGTACTATTTTCGGACGACGATATTTACGAGCCGACACCGCGTTTTTAGTAAAATGAGCAACAACAATCGTAACTTTTCGCCGGTAAAAATCACAACTAACAATAAAAAGGCTCCTTATAAATTATTTCGAGGTGCACACTGCTGAATTTCTGAATAGTAATTTTAAAGAAAGCTTTGCACAATGCCTCGGAAACTACTGCAACGTTTTCCTCTTTTATTTGGACCAGTGTTTTTAATACGAAACCGAGCACAATGTTGTTGCCTTTTTACCTTTCACAATGCGGAATTTAAAGGATAATACGAGGACGCTCGGCTCCTTAACAGACAGACAGACAGCAAGAAAATAATTTAAATGCGTGCTCAGAATTTGACGAAATTAAAAAATTGAAATCGCCGAAAAAACTTTAAAAGTTTTTTTCAAGTTATTTTTGGAGCATTTACTTTTTGGTTATAAAATAATTTCAAATTTAATTAGGAAGCTTTAATCTTATGAAAAAACCAATAATTAGAAGTACAGTCGAACTTCCATAAGTCGAACGCCGATAAGCCGAATTTTTGATAGTTCGAACTCGAACCAGTTTCCCAAAGATTTGCCTATCTTAACGTTAATATTTTTATGTCAATAACTCGAAATTTAATAAATCGAATTATTTAATAAGTCGAAGCGTTTTACAATTCATTAAATTCAAGTTTCCATTAGTTCGATGATTCGAAGTTAAATTTTACAACTTTTTATAAAATTGCTATTTGGAAGGATTAAGGACGGGTTGGTTTGGTGTTATTGATGCTTTAAAAACTCTATTGTTAACTACGATGAAAAGGTTTTATACTACAAGACAAGATTTTTGGATGTTTTGACGTCGCACTTCAATTGGATTTAAATACTAATTTATGTTTAAATGCCTTATAAACAGTTAGGAATTTTAAGATGGTTTTACCGTTTCTTTTGCAACAAAAGGAACTATTTTTACAGTTTAGTTTTTAGTTTGGTAGTTATTTGTTGAGTACGACAACTAACAAATGTGTTTTAGGTTCTTTATAGCTTGTAACAGAGTATAACAGAAAATCTAAAAAAATTTAATAATTTTTCTAAAATTATTTACGTATTAACATGGAGTGTAAACGAAAATTAAAAAGTTTAACCATAAGAGAGAAAATTAATCTCATAAAAGAAGTGGAACGTGGGCTCAAAAGAAAAAAGGATATAGCTAAAGATTTTGGTATTCTCGCAAACACTTTATCAACCATTTTAAAAAACAGAGACCTAATTGTAGCTGCTGAAGATACAAATGACAAATGTCAACGTTGATAAAGATTTGGAAGTTGCTGAAATTCCTAGCGATGAAAGCATTATAAGTAAAGTGCTAGAAGAAAATAAGAAAAACTGTGAAAGTGACAGTGAATATGAAAGTGATACAGATGTTACAGTAAACATCCCTTCAACAACTCAACTTTACAATGCAATAGATACTATTTCTGTATTCCTATGTGCTCAAGAAAATGTTTCTACAGATATATTATTATCGGTAAGATCATTGGAAAAATTTGTAGAAACGCAACATTTTGAAGCAATGAAGCAAAAGACAATTTTAGATTACTTTCAATTTAACAGTAAATAATATGTAAATAACTATATGTTTTAGGGTCGTAATAAAAATAAATAATGTTAATGACTGTAGATCAATTTTGGTTATTTTCTATAAAAAATGAATGATATATATATACGAAAGTATTTAATTGAACTTCTTTTGGTAACTCGAACTTTTGATAATTCGAATTATTTTTGCTATCCCTTCGACTTCGACTTATCGAGGTTCGACTGTACTTGTGAATGAACTTGCAAATGAAACTTAAATTTAAGGAATTGTAAAACGCCTCGACTTATCGAAAAATTCGAGTTATCGAGGTTCGACTGTATTTACTCCTGCTTCGCCTTAATTTGGCGCGCTCGAGCTTTCGTAATAAAAGAAATAAACTGTTTCAGGAGCTAACGGAAGAGGACGATTGTCCAGGCAGGAAGAAGCAATATGAGCATTATAACAATCTGCTTCGGCGAGAGACGCTTTAATTAACGAAAAGGACGTTGGGAACAATTAAAAGTTTTTCACGGAATGCTGCCCATCCAAATTTATTTCATCCACTGCTGACATCACGGAATGGGCTGGCTTTTATCTGTTACTTTTGTGCTAGCCCTTGGATTCCTTATAGGTGAGAATTTCTTTTTTTTATCCTGTCCTCCGAGTGGCTTGTCTTATTTTAAAAGACAAGTACGGTGTACGTTTTCTTATTAAGCGCTCGGATAAAAACACAATTCCGTAGTAAAACGAAGAAGGAAAAAAAACTAACCTCTCTTGAGGCAACAGTACGATAAGTGCAATTTAATCCTTGATTTATTTTTTAAAAGACTATGTCAATCTGTAACTAAAATCCTTTTAATTTAAGTACTTAGCAATTTTATTAGAAAGGTGAACGCCGTTTTATGAAGCTAAATTTTCAATTATCTTTGAGTGCTTTTCTCAAAGTTACTTTTCTATTTAAAACTACTAAATGACAAATAAAGAAGAACAACAAGTGTACAACACAATACGTGTACATTATCTTTTTTCTTTTCGCTCCCATTTTGTTAGTTTAAAATTGAAATAAGATTTACGAAGTAAAAATCAAGTCTGCTAATGTAATGGCTGTTTCCGGTTTATAAATAGACGTCACGATGACGTTTAGGGTTAATATTGGGATTTTATGGTTTTGTTGACGCTCGTAGCTAAGAGCTACAAATAAAAAAGGATGTAGTGATGCAGACTTTAGTAAAACATTCAAGGACGGAGATACTTTAGAATTTTAGGTTCAGTAAATTTTATAGACGTGTTATTTTTTACTAAAAACTAAAGGATTATTTTCTGGAATACGTCTGTTAATACGAAAAATTTTTTAGTGAATTACTTTTGGTGTAATTGGGAAATTTTTTTTACGTACTCAAAGAAATATGAATTATTTCCTTAAATAACTTCAAAGATACAATCCCATTTTAATTAATACGTAAATTATATAGCCTGCTAGACGAATAAGTACTGCAACTGGTCCCACTTATAAATGACCCTAAACTAAACAAAAACGTAGCCCAAATCAAGTGGCTTTATGTGTAACATTTTTGAGTTATGGTATTGTAAAGTTAGATTTAAAAATGTGTAATAAATATAACGAAAATTTTTGATCAAGTCTGTTATAATAATGCCATATAAGCCACATGTAATTTTTTTAATCAAAAAATTGGCATATCAAATAGGTTATGAAATAGGAAAAAGCTTGGCAACCTTGCTCCAAAATTGAGATGTGAAATAAAGTTGCTTATTTTAATCACTTCTCGGGTAACATAAAATGTTTATAACAATAAAGTGCCGTGCATTTATTCTGAAGCACGATATCTAAACAATAAAATAAATATGCAATAACCAATTATACACCCGTTTACTGTGAAACATGATATTAGGTGGATATTGGTGGCAGGTTAAGTGTCAGTACCTATTCGTCTGACCCCTGTACGAAATTGATTTCTTTTAATTAATTCATTTTTTTAGTTGACTAACTTTGTTATTGAATATTAATTGCAAAATTTTGATAATTAAGAAGCACCCTATAACGATGTACGGAGCTGAGTATTTCATCGAACAAATACAATAAAAGACAAATAATTTTAATGTTTATGTATTTTTTTAATTGATTCATTTATTTACCCTTTTTAAATTAATACTTACTTATAACATACTTTTTTAAATAAAAATGAATTCGATATTTAAAGACAACAATATGACATTATATACCAAATTTTATTTTAACGATTTGGGTATATAGAAAAAATAAATTCTGAGCTTTTCTGCTCTTCAGTTGGGTTGCGTGTTTGAATTCCACCATGCCAAATGTAGGAAACGCACGTTCCACTCCAGTTAACAACAAAACATCACTTATTATTTACGGAATATTTTCCATATATTTTTTTCAATTAGTTTTTTCGCATTTCGGATGGTCAGTCAATAATCAAAAGCTTGTTTTTTTTGCAGTCAATAAACATCATTATTAAGAACTTCTCTTATTTTAACATTTCTTTAAATTAATTCAATTCAATCGACAAACTTTTCTCTAAAAACATTTTATACAAAAATTATTGTTTTTTACTTTATTTCAAAATTGTATGACTCGATTAACAAAAAAGAAATTTCCGGACTTTAAAATCTACATAAATTTTTAGATAAAGTCAGATTAAAATAATCACATAATTTTGTAATACTTAATTAAATGAATTTCTGTTTATGTTTTCGCTTTAAAAATTATTAACTCGGTTTATTAAAGAGATTCCTTACAGATTCATATCCCTGAAACTTTTCATTTAAGCTACAATTGAAAAACTCGAAGTTTTACTAAAAATTTGAAGATTTTAACATAATTATTCCAGGTATACAATTTTTTTTAGCCTGTTAGTTGATGCAATGTTTCCAATAACATTAAATCAAGAAAAAATTTAGATCTTATGAAAAGTTTGATCACAATTGCAAAATTTTTAAGAGATTTAAGAAATCGACACCCTTATTCCAATTTTAAAAAATTCCAACTCTGCTATTTGAAAAGTTTTCATTAAAATTCTGGTAAAAATTCTATTTAGATAGGTAAATTAAAACGTAAAAAAAATTTCTATCTCAATTAAAAGTTAGCTAAAATTAAAAAAGAAAATCGGTGCTTTTTTTAGCGAGAAACTTTCAACTTACAATATTCATAACACACTCTTTAGATCGTCAAAAACCTTTTAAGAAAAATACTTTTCGTCCTTAAAAACCATTTCATAGAAGACACAACGGCAGAATAATAACACCCAAAATGATGTAAATCTCGAAGAAAAAAAAAAGCAATGCGACTAACGTTCTGTTTTTGAGACCTGGAATCGAAGACTGCATTATTAAAATTGCTCTACGATGTAGCTATTGATTTCTCTACTGCAGAAGAAAATACTTTATGTTTTTCACGCACTCATTTAAAAAAAAAACAAGTGATCTTCACCCACGTAAGCTTGCGGAAAAAGCAAAACTTGTTTGTTGATTCGTGCTGTTCGAAATGATTATATATATGTACATAATTTCACATGTGACTATAGTATGATATAATAGCGTCGACAAATTTAACGCATGCGCCAAACACTACACACGTAGGCGATAATAATGGTGTTGAATACTCTCTACATTATATATTGCGCGACTCTTCAACTCTCCCCACTCTTTAAAACTGTTGGGCTTGCTGCTTAAACATCTTCCCTTCTCTTTTCATTCTGGCTTTTCTCTATATATTTCCTCTTCCGATATACCCTTTTATTGTGACAAAAATTTAAATATACCCTCTAGGGTGGTCGTTAAAAATTAAATTTCTTTTGGCGCCCCAAAAAATCTTTTAATGAAAAAATACGGGGGAATTTTTTAAAATTTTTTAACAAGAATAACACGTGCCTCCGGACAATATAAGTTTATTTTTTGATAAAATCGTAGTTTTTTATAAGTACAGTAAAACCTCAATTATTCCAACTTCAGTTATACGGATTCGCGATTATCCAGATGGTCAACCGCGTTTGTTTTTTCCTGTTAAAACGGGACGCTTCGTAATCGTGCTTAAAACCGAGTGTGCGCATTCGAGCTCAAAGTGGCACATTTCGATCTCGGGAAAAAGAAGCGCGCCGCTCCGCGTCGCGCTTCATTTGCTTCCCTCGCTCGGAAATGTGCCACTTTTCGCTCGAACGTGCACATCTTGGCATTTATTACATTACTCTATATTATCCTTCTTTTTTTAAATCAAAATATTTAATTAAATTGGGTAAATATTGATTTTATTGTCAAAAAATGTTTTTACTATAGCAACGAGTGGAAGGGAGCAAAAAGATACGACAATACCGTTAGTGCGAGCGAGAGGAAATGATTACAATTAACTAACTAACTTTGCGCGTAATTTATTGGCCTACATTTTTGTGAATCATGCTTAAAACCGAGTGCGCACATTCGAGCTCAAAGTGGCACATTCCGATCTCGGGAAAATGAAGCGCGCCGCTCCGCGTCGCGCTTCATTTGCTTCCCTCGCTCGGAAATGTGCCACTTTTCGCTCGAATGCGCACATCCTCGTATTTAGTACATTCGTCTAATTTATTCTTTGCTCTTTCAAACCAAACATTGCAATTTAGTTCAGTAAATATCAATTTTATGATCAAAAAATGAATTTTTACCATAGCAATGAGTGGGAGCGAGCGAAAAGATACGATAATCTTGTCAGTACGAGTGAGAGGAACGATTAAAATTATACGACTAATTAATTGATCTAAATTATCGTGAATCGTGCTTAAAACCGAGTGTGCGCATTCGAGCTCAAAGTGGCACATTCCGATCTCGGGAAAATGAAGCGCGCCGCTGCGCGTCGCGCTTCATTTGCCTCCCTCGCTCGGAAATGTGCCACTTTCGCTCGAATGCGCACATCTTCGTATTTATTGAATTTAATTTAAAATATGCAAGGTAGAGTTTTTTTTTAATGAGTGGAAGCAAGTGAAAAGATACGAACATCACACATATACAAGCCAGAAAAAATAATTTGAAAATACGACATTAAAGAAAGTTGTATTTAATTTAATTGCGCCAAAGAAGTATAACTTCCAACGCGCGTCTATAAACACAGGCTTCGAGATTTTTTTTTAAATTAAATTACCCACATTTTGGCTTAGATTTTTCTTTTTGACGGTTGGGAGGAGTTCTATTATATGTTTTAGACCAGCAGTTTTCAAACTATATCCTATTGGTTATGTCTTTTTTTTCTTCTTCTTTGTCCATCCCTTATACCCTAAGGTGTCGGGTCCTCTATCCATTTTCGAAATCTCTTCCTGTCCCTAGCAATTTGTTTAGCTTCTGCCATGCTTTTCCCTCTCCTTTCCATTTCCATCCTGATAGTTTCGATCTATGTTTGCCTTGGCCTTCCTCTTCCTCTTTTTTCTTCTCTTCTTGCCTCTAATACCCTTCTTGGCAGCCTTTCTTCGCCCATTCGTGTCACGTGCCCAAACCACATTAGTTGTCTTTTCTGTAGTGGTTATGTATAATGTATAAATACAGTCGCACCTCGATAAGTTCTAACCAAGCTGAAAGCAGAAATCGAGTTAGCCAAGAGAGCGCAATAATGGACTTTTAAAAGTCCCGCTTTAAATGAGCCACTGTGATTGGCTCATTCTTGATTCACTATAATGGCCGCAAATTAATTAGCCAATCAGATGGAATTTATTATGTCGTAACTATAGTTACTTGCTAAGTATTTTCAGGTGTACTTTCGAATGTTTACTAATTTGCATTTTTGATTAATTAAAATTGTATATGGGTCAAATTTTTCTGAAGTGGGCCACTAAAAATCAACTAGTCGATTTTTATATCATCTTTTGCAGATTGTTGAAGGTTTCTATGTCAAAATTAATGACTCCAAATATTTTTGGTATTTTGCATTTTTCTGAAAATTATAAACAAATTAGTTTTAAGGCGCATTTTGTATACACTGTTGTAATTAGACTTCATTTATGGATTAATTCAATTTTTAAATTTAAAAAAATATTTATACCATATATATGTAAGAAAGAATGACGTTTGAAGGTTTTAAAACGTTGACTATATAAAGTTAACGAATTTATTATTGAAAATATCTCTATAAATATGAATTTCATGAAGAAAATAGAAAAAACCTTTTTTGTAGAGAATTGAATTTTTTACAAAATACTCCTATAACTTTTTCTCTAATCTGTATACTTTAAGAGATACTTACAAAAAACTACAAATTTATCAAAAAATGAACTTTGATTGTCTTGAGGCACATGTTAATCTTGTTAAAAAATTTTAAAAAGTTTCTTCGTATTTTTTCATTAAAAGGAAAGTTTTTTGGGGCGTCGAAGAAATATAAATTTTAACGACCACCCTAATACCGTCTCATAAGCAGTTCCCCTTCAATAATAATTAATCTAAAAAATAATTCTACAATAATATTATTTAAGAAAACATTTCGACGATAATTAAAGTTTTCTGCCGGAAGACGATTGCAAAAGAAAGATGCGATAAAATTTATATAAAACGTTAAAGGTAGATCGAAACCAATTACCGAGTAAAATTCCCCAACTGCAAATCTAAAATTTAATATTTAAACTGATATAAAACGCCAAGTTTACTAATATTACCGCCGACTCTTTTATGAAGTACAATACCGCCCTTCGGCTATTTTTCTTTGTTGTTTATTTTAGCATCAAAAACTCGCAACGGAACAGTTCTACGTTCCGCGTTAGTTTACGTTTTTAGATCGACGTTATTAGAACGAATAATTTAAAAAATATTCGGTGCACACGCCGAAGATAAACAACAATAAAAGTTCATATTTTTTTTAACCGAATAAAACAAACATGCGAATCAATAATGAATATGCTTCCAGCCGACAAAATTTCAAGCTCGCTTCTTATTTGCGGATATCTTTATCTTTCGAATGCTCTGCAAACTTTTTCGTGATCGTTCTCAATGCTTTATTGGTTTTGATAACTTTATTAAGTTTGCTTCAAAGTTGTGGTGTTAATAATTTGTTTAGCCCCGCCATAAATACAATAATGAAGAACGTAGACAAAAGAATTATTTTATTTTCGTAAACCATTAGACGAATTTTATTTTAATTTCAAACAAAAAGTAGAAAAAACCTTAATTTTTTCAATCGCAATTTCGCAAAAATTTTTAGTGGACACACGGCGGTGCTAAAAATTAAATTAAGTGTTTTTTGTTCAAAAATAAAAAAGCTGTGTACCTTAATTAAAGAAAATGTATTGGATTGGAACGTTTAAAAAATTGTAGCGACGTTATTTGTGGACGGATCATTAAAAGCTATATAAATTCAGAATTACTAAAGTTTTTGGCTTTTGATACGTGCAATAAACCATAGGCGTGCTTTTTGAAATTTTTGAGAAAAACGGATTTGAAGAGTTTGACTTGCAAATAATTTTTTCCAAATTTCCAGTTTGAAAAATCGTAGCTCGGTTATTTGTGAACAGATCTTTAAAAACTTTTCGGATTATGAAAGCCCATTTATTACAGTGTAAGAACGGTTAAAAAAATCAACAGAGTCTAATGTTAATTCTGCGAGACAAACTCATTCGAATATTTCAAAAAGTAAATTTCGTTAAAATTTTAAATTTTTCAAAATTTTGTAACTCCGCCGTCTTTGCTAATTTTGTCAAATCTTTTCATTTCTGAACGTATCTAGCCCCCATGCGTTGGAAACGGGTACTAACTCAAAACTCCCAAAATGGGCCAAAATCGAGAAAAAACATGGTTATTAACCCATGTTTTTTTGGCAAAAAATGAAAAAAATAAAATTGCTTTATATTGCAAGGGGATGATCCTACGTACCCCTAGCTACTATAACCAGTGTAATTTCCCGGCGCTTACTATCCAAAATATATTTTTTTCGCTTTTTTGAAGAATACAATTTGGCTTTAAAATAAAACTTTTAAAACGCAATAACTTTTTTATTTTAGAGAAGTACGGGGAAAGCGTTCATTTTCGAAAATATTAGGCCTTAGTACGTCCGAAACAGGTGCTAACTCAAAACTTCCAAAATAGCCAAAAATCGGCAAAAAATATGAAAAAAAATACACTTTAACTTACAAAAATCCGATATTTTGCACCACCTAAAAGAAATCCCATTTAGACGTTGCTACACTAGACATCTTTAAAAGATTAATTATTTATTTATTAGTAGCTTAAAAGTAATAGTTTTTTCTCGAACAATTTGTGAGTCGCTTAAAAGAAAAATTAATATAACTCGATGTTTGTTTTATGAGCAATTTTTCCGTGAAGGAATTCATTATTTTTCAAGTTAAATTGAATATTCGGACTAAATAAACATCTAAATTAGCCAAGAGAATTTTAAATTAAATTTTTAAACGTTTTCTTTTTGACAAAGTAAAATCTTCGACACAAATTATGCAACATTTTCATTTAATTAATTCTACAATACTTCCATTACGAATTCGCTCGCAAAAAATCGAAGAAAAACTACATTGTGAACTCGGAAAATAGATATTTAAATTTGATGCTGAAGATTTTGTTGAAAAATGAATTACGAAGGGAATTACAAAAAAAAACCTATACGTTTATAAAGTGGACTAAATTTCCTTTGGCAATTAAGAGAACTAAGTACTTTATTAGCATAAAATGCAATAAATTATAGTCAAACATTTTGTGAAAAAGAAAAAAAAGTAAAGATTATTTCACTACATTTTACACTAAAAACAATACATCAGTACTGCTCTATTGAACGAATAAAAGAAGACATATTTTATTCAATATTTTAACAATTTTATTTTGCCCGACTCGTTCTAATAAGTGTTTATCCGGCTTCCGAATGAAAAAAATTATTGATCTAAGCTCTAAACCTATTAGTTTATAAAATAAATAGATTCAAACAATTTTCAGTGATGTTCTGAGATAATCTTGGGCTAACATTTAAAGAAAAAGTTTTTATATTTTAGTTATAGTTTACATTTCTTTTTTCCTAAAAATAGCACTGCATAAAACTTCACTAAATCAAAATATAAATTTAATATCTTACAGCGTCGCTTGCATACAAAATCCATTACGCAAATCGAGCTCCTATTCTAATTTCAATTAAAAATGCAGCCGGTTCGGCCCTAAAACGAATGTATTTTATAAATTTAACGTTCAACTTTGTACGATTTTATAATAACACGGGAACGCTTTTTAATACATTACAACCGGCTTAAAACTTTCGACCCCATCGCACAAAGCGATCCATTTAATGTTAACTCTATTTATTAACAGTTATGGGTTTTCCTTCGCCCCAAAGCAGCGCACACGGTCAACCCCAGGCGGGCACGCCGCAGAGCACCCCGAGCCCCGGCATCATATTGGGGGGCGGGGGCGGCGGCGTAGGAGGCATCAGAAGAACGTACGGGGGCATGCGGGACTGGAGGAGAGCGGATCCAACTCTTATCAACAGCCTTTGGAAAAGTAAGATGGGTAATGGAATTCGTAAACAATTGGGTAAGTTTCGTCGTTAACATTCGTTCGATGGTTGGGCTTCCGAACGAGATTTTTTAATTGGAAATTATTGTGGACTTCTTCTATGCAATGTTACGTTTTAATTGGGCACGAGAAAGGCATGCCGAATACCATAAGGGGGCCAAATGAGGCAGCCGCAAGAGGCCCGATTTACAAAAATAAACCATATTGAAAAATTCACTTTTTGAAATAATAACTTTAAAATTCACTCCCAAAATAGTGAATTCAAATAAAATTTACTGTCAGAATAAAAATTCCTCTATTTATGAACATGGTTGCTTGTGGTGCCGTAATGAAGTTGTCATTATTATTATTGTTCACTGATTCAATAAGTCAATATTCATTAATTTACAGTGGTATACTTTTAACAATTTCAAATAGTGACTACTCACTGCCAAACACTGACTTTTCACTTGTTCATATTTAGAAGGTATGTATTATTTTTAGTCTTTATATTTGAAGCAAAAAAACCAAGATGCTCAATTAGAATAAATCGTTAGTGACCGTCATTGGGATTAAAACGTCAATTCCAATTGTACACCAGAGTTAGGGCACGCCAGACTTTACCATACCAAACTTCGGCAAGCCTTAGGTTGCGGTCACTATTCAAATGGTATGCCAGAGTTAGGCCATGTCATAGACTTCCATAAAACAACTCAATCTGCAGATTGAATTGTTTTATAGCTTGTCGAAAAAATTGTGTGGAATGTTTTCGACAAGCCAATTTTGTTTTGCCTCACGTGGAACGACCAAGGTTACAATTAGGCTTGTCTTCGTTGGTAAAGTACAATTCGGCCCAAATTAATTTTTTGACATGCCTTACTGATAGTGATGAGCAAAGCAAGACCAAGACCAAGACTGTAATAGTCTTGGTATCGGTCTTGGTTTTGTTCTTGAACAAATGTTGCTAGTTTTGGTCTTGGTCTTGCTTATTTGGTTTTGGTCTTGGTCTTGGTCTTGCGTATTCAGTCTTGGTCTCAACCATTTAGCCTAATACATGCAACTTTTTGGCGAATTTTTATCATCTTTTCTTCTTCTTTATCTTCGCCTTTAATGCAATTGTCCAACTGCTCCCTTATCGGTGTAGGCGTGTTCTTAAAGAGTATTCTCTTCTATTATAAACCATTTCCAGAGGTATGTTATAATGACATTGAAGCTTCACGGAAGACCTATTCCAGGTACTTTTCGGTTCATCGATTAATATCGAATAATATCAAAAGTGATCTTATCTATAGAGTTTAATCATTTCTACTTCTTCACTCATTTTGAAATTGTTTTTGTTTAAATAGAAAAGACACTACACTTATAGGTAAAATTCAATTAGAAAGTATACATTATGTAAAAATTTTGGAATTATTATTATTTATAAACAAAGCCGAATATATTTTACCGATATAACGATTATTTTAAATACTGAAATTTTCTGTCAAACATGCGGGTTTTTCAGGACTTTTAAAGAAAATAGTATTGATAGTTGTGAGAGTTATGAAAACTCGAGAACTTACTCTTCCTCCAACGCATAATTTGACCTTTTAGCGAAAAAAATTGTAGGTACAAGGTACTTGAAAGGAGTGAAAATATTGGAAAAAATTAGTTTGTCTCTATATTTGAACCATGTGTTATCAAGACATAAGAACAAAGAACTTTTACTCCGAGGAAATTCTTGTAAGTTCCTGTTGTCAAACATTGGTAAAGTTTTTTTTTATATTTAGTGTTAAAATCTAGTAAAGCAAATTGAAAATTTCTACTACAAAAAATGTTTTGTTCCAAGAAAAGAATATATTTAAAGTTGCTTCGAATAGTTTAACTCATAAATCCACCGAAAGTAATAATTTTTGGTTTAGTGTTTGCGATATTTGGTTTTGGTCTTGCATACTCGGTCTTGGTTTTGGTCTTGGTCTTGTTCGTTTGGTCTTGGTCTTGCTAGCATAAAGACAGTCTTGGTCTTGGTCTTGCAAAAATGCAAGACCAAGACCAAGACCAATTTTGCTCATCACTACTTACTGACATTTCTAGTCCTGAAAATCTCGCTGCTTCAATAGTTAGTTACCAAATTGATAAAAAAATATATATCTTTTGCTGCTACAGGTTAAATTTACACCTAGAGGAAGCTCTTTCAACTTCTTTAAAAATCTCGTTCGGATGTGCTCGTCAAAACTGGACCACGACCAGTTAATTTTACCACAAATCTTTGATTATCAGGAAACGCAGAAGTGTACATAATGTTAGCTCTTCTAATCGGCCTGGTGACCGTCGTGATCGGCTGCTGGTTGTCGGACAACTGTTGGTCGCCTGAACCGGACGAACCGGTGCTAACCGTCGCCTGACCATCGGCCAAATCCGTCTCCCCCAAAATAGTTCCTCTAACACCGAATAGCGTTCTTAGCGTCTCCACCAGCTCCAGCAGGCCTTCGAGTCCGGACAGCGACTGGCCCTTGGTCGACGTCTCCGATAGGGACTCGATGAACCTCTGACATCATGTCCTGTGCCAAAAAGTCACCAGCGCGATGCTGCAGGACGCCAACTTTTCGGACACTTGCCTCGATAATCCGCGCAAAGAATTGAACAACGGACACGTGTGCCAGCAAATCATTCAGGACGTGGAGGAACTGTTTAATAGTGAGAACGTCTGCAACATTCACGGCAGTGATAATATCTGTGACGATTCGTACGACGAACGAAACATCGACGATAGTGAGTTCTGAGACTTAATTGCTTTGTAAGGACCGATTGAAGACTTTCTAAGCTAAAATTTAAAAATCGATGGAGTTTGTATTGAAATAAAATTTTATTAGGCGCCGCGGTTTTCCCCGAGGAGGAAGGAAACTGTGAGTTGGATTTTTTTTTTTTTGGTGTTTTGTTTGCGCTTTTAGTGCGCTGATGCTTTTCGCTTGATGGTTTTTATTTTTATTTTTTTTTGAGAAATGCGAGCAACTATGCGATTAATATGCAAACCGTCATTGAGAGGTAATTAAGAATGCTTTCCGAGTTCTTATCTTAAATTAAAGCGGAGTCGTATTAATTTATTGCTTGCTTTAGTATTTTGCAAGGAGAGCTCTTATTTTATTTTTAGGGATGTTAATCTTTGATACTGCTTTAGCTTGCTTTTAAGAGGATTTAAAAGAATTTTATTATGTGTTTGAAAATACAGTGAACCTTCGATTTAGGTTACACCGTCGGGAACATTAAGACAAAAGTAAAGTTTTTTGAAATAAATACGCTTTAAAGCAGGGGTGAGCAACCTTTTTAATCAACGGGCCAATTTAGATTTTAACATTTTTTGGCGGGCCGCACATAGAGTAACACTTGTTAATAATTTACAAAACTTTATTTATAATAAACATTAGAATAAAAAAATATAAAATTTAAAAAAGTGAATTCAATTTTAGAAATGCTTGGCGGGCCGCATAATCATGTTTAAAGGGCCTAAAGCGACCCGCGGGCCGCGTGTTGCTCATCCCTGCTTTAAAACTATCATGGTTGCATTTTAATAAATTTTTAATTATCATTGAACTCGTTTAGAAATAAAGGCCATAGGGGGATAAGCATGGTAAAAATGCCTTTTGTAAATATCGTAATGATATTCTATGGATATGTAGACACTATAGAAATATAAAGATCCTGAAAATTTTAGACCTTAATCTATATCTAGTGGAGTGCCGTAAAACGTAAAAATGGCAAAAGCTCGGAATCCAGGGGCTTTGAATGAATTTTAGTACAACCTTTTTGGTTGCATTGCTAAAAGGTGAAATAAAAAAGTTAAAGAATAAAAATTGGGCGATCTCGATTACAACAATTTATAACAACAATTGAATGAAGAATGACAGGGATATGAAAAAAAAATTGTTAACAGTAAAGATCTCAATTTTACACACAATAAATGCTATTTGTATAGTAACTTTAACGTTAATTTATAATTATAGTCGAACCTCGATAAGTCGAAATCGAAAGGAAAATAAAAATAATTCAAGTTATCAAAAAAAGTCGAGTTTAATACTTTTTGTGTACAGTATATCGTCAAGTAAATTTAACTTTTAAATCGCGAAAAAAACGTTTGAACAACGACTGCAATAAATTTCACAGTGGTGCACCAAAATGCAAAACACCTTGTATATAATTTTTTTTATGATCTCTAAACAAAACCCCAATAATGTGCTTTAATTTTACAAAGTAAGCGTCAATTCCAAATTAATTACGCGCAAACGCAAATTCCATTATAAAGGGTGTTTCGAATTAAAGCAGAAAATATTAAGATTTTCAAAAATTGCCAAAAACGATCGTTACGAGGCTTTGTAATTATTTATAAAAAATTATTATTACAAACCGATAAACACGTGTGCCTATTTAAATACTCGAATGCGCGATTCCGGAAAGCGCGATAACGCTAACTTGCAAATGGCCGAAAGCGCTACGTCGAACAAAGGAAAATTAATTTTGGGCCTCGCAACTAACATTTTGGAAAGCCATTACGACCAAAAAAGCCGAGATTTTTGAGAAAGGTGGCGTAAATATTTTTAAAGTATTATTTGTGACTTAACAAAAACGACAAAACATAAAATATTTAAAAATAAGCTTACAATTCAGATTTATATACAGGGTGTACTTCGGAGAGTTCCAAAACCCTTTGGTAAACATTATTCTGTTCCACACAAACACTAATTAGTCAAAATCAAAATTTTCTAGAACGTTCTTAACACTTCAACCTGCGATTTACAACTGGGGTGAGGAAGGGGAACGATGTATGCAGTTTGTAACGTTATCCGTTTATTTCAATTTTGGTATATGTTAAATACGATTAAGAAACTTTCTAAAAACGGCCGTACCGATGTTTGATAATTATTTATAGGTTTGTACACACCAAAAACAAATAATGTAACTAATTTAAATCAAGTCGTGCGAGCCATCTACGGTACACGCACTAGTTAAATTGATTTATAAGAGTTCAAATAAATAATACAATTAAACAAATATTTGCATTTTCAATTTTTAGGTAATGTATTAAAGTCGTTTAAAAAAAATGTTTTAACGACTGATATAATTTAAATTTCCAAATTATTCTTTGAAGCACATATGTTATATTCAAAGCATGTTGTATTGAAGCTGCCTATGTATAAGTTATAGAAAATTTAGGTTAAATAAAGGGGCGGAGTATATGTATTGATTTTTCACGAAGCCGTTCACGAAGCACTTCGTATTGAAGCTTCGTATAACTTAAGGCACATTTGCGCAGTAAAGGGGCGGAGTTTATGTCTTGATTTTTTACAAAGCCGACAAAGTATTGATTTTTAGATATTCCAAACAGGTAGATATCGCCAAAAATTTCCAGTGCTTACGTTGTGTTTAAGGCCACTGACCTGTGCATTGCTCATAAATAAACCTGCATTTGTCGCTCGCTGCCACGCAAAACGGCACAAATTAGTGTTTTAACTGTGTTTAATTAGTGTTTTAATTGGTCACGAGTGAGAAAGAGTGTCGGAATCGGTTTAGAATAAAAGTTCGCACAAAGTCCCAAATTCGAGACGGTCTCCGGAGCGCCGGCATTTGCCCAGCCACTGCGCAAGGGTGCCTTAGTGCGATCACAGCATCGGCCTACGGGCTTCCAGCCAAGCGAAAGATTCAGTTTGCGGTACGTCTACTTTGTTAAAAAAAAATATAAACTATTTTTATTACCAAAAAATCGAATTTTTTAACAAATTCTACTTAAACAACTACAAATTATACTATTATTATTACATAAATAATACGCTAAAACATAATTTTAATAAAGTTGAGTTACATATTATTTTAAATATTTTTATTAAATTCTAATAGGCGTTATATTTCATTGTAAAAACATTTTTTTTATTTCTAATGTATAAGATTTATTTCAGGTTATTATTTATGTAATAATAATAGTATAATTTGTAATTATTTAGATAGAATTTGTTGAAAAATTCGATTTGTTTAGTAATAAAAATAGTTTTTATTTTTTTTAATTATGGCGTACCATTAAAAAAAATTTGAAAAAATTCTGAGTGATTATAATTTGTTTAAGAAATTGAAAAATGATCCCCTATGGCCTTTGTTATTGTTTAATTTCTGATTTTGCAACTAAAGCTTATTAATTTACAATCAACCTTTAAAACAAAAAACGAAACTTATTAGAAAATATATTTTTTTAAATGTAATCTATAAATTCAATTTATTCGATAGAAATTAATTCGCCCTAACTTTATTTTTGAACTGTAAGCTATTAAGAAAAAAGTTTTCTATAGATGTGTACAATCAACCCTTGAAATATTAAAGACTGTATTTAAAGTTTATTTGCCTAAAGTGCCGTTGAAATTTATACATTTTTCGATGGAAATGCTTTCAACATTGCTATATATTTCATTTTTAAATTGAGGTCTTTTAGAAAAAAAAGTTATTTAAATGTCTACAATCAACACCCCAAAATATTAACGACGATATTAAAAAAAAATGTTTAATATTAAACGCGTCTAGACGTTCTAGAAGATTCTAACCAAATAAATAGAAAAAATACGCTTTTACTTACAAAAACGATCGTAGTGCCCTCATTTTTGGCCCGACCATTAAAAACGACCCGGATTCGTAATCATGAGGTTTTTCTCCAAAAAATAAGTCTAAATTAAATAAGGAGCACAATGTTAATTTTTCGAGTAATTAAGGGTTGAAGTTTTATATTCATTTTTATAGCACAATAATTTAAGTTCAAAAAATGTTAACGCCGTTATTTGTGGATAGATCTTTAAAAACTATACAAATTCAGATTTGCCACACTTTTTGGCGTAGGATAGGTTTACAAAACCATAAGCGTGCTATTTACAATTCTTGATTAAACCGGCTTCGAAGAATCTGACTTGTAGGTAATTATTTTTTTAAAATTTCTACTTTGAAAAATGGTAGCTCAGTTATTTGTGAACGGATTTTTAATAACTTTTCATATTCTAAAAGCTTGTTTGTCAGAGCGTAAGAGCAGCCAAAAAAATCAACAGCGTTATTCGTTTATAATATTTTTAATCACAAACATTAATGAAAAACTTGAAAAAAAAGAAGTAAAACCATTATTTGAACTCCAACCAAATTCCTATATATTTTTTATTACTTAAAATACAAAGTAGATCAAAATTCGCTTTAGCAATACAATTTTGTTACAATAATTTAATATCCTGGTTCGGAAACGAGACATTTTGGCGTCCCGAAGCTTCGCTTCAGGACAACAAAACGAATAGTCTAAAAACAGGACGGACCCATTCAAAAAGGACATATTATTAAACATCCTGTTGATTACATTTGAAATTAATATCAAATCGAAGTTTACTGTATTTAATTGATGTTAAAAGCTCCGACATTTGGAACAATCAATTATTTTATCATTTTTGCCATTTTTTGAGTTACATTATTCGAATTTACGTTTTGCAACTTGTAATTTAAAACTTGCGCTTTCTTCGCTTCGGAGGCTTATGCAATTCAAATTTTCTGCATCGCAAATCCGGGGGCAAAAGCTTTAACTTTATGACTTGTTTGCACAACCGAGATAATCAAAATCTTCGTATAAGTATGACAAGCATGTACACTGATTAAAGTTGCCACGAAATAACTAACATGTATTTTCACTCAGGTGTCAACAAACTTTTCGACGAAGAAACTTCCATAGGAATTTGCGGAGAGAGCACCCCCACAACGAAACGCTTCGCAACAGATCCTGACGTTCGTAAGCGCACCTGTAATCCCCATGTCCCAAAATTACTAAAATGAATACGCTGATGTTAGTCTAATTGTAATTGTATCGTTTCTAAAAGTGAAAGAGGAAAAAGTGAAAAAACCACTGATGTCAATTAATAAGCTAAGTGTTTAAATGTAAAATGCATACCTTATCTACTGGAAAAAGCACGTTGCGAAAAGAAGGTTTTGGTCGACTCTTTTGAGCGGTTCTTAGGCCGCGGTTACACTGGATGCGGAGGCGTCCGTGTTTTCGGTCGTGCGCGGATTCAAAAACGAACACCGTACGTTAAATGCCTTTGGTTAAGTTGAGAAAGAGTCTATGTGATGTGCACGTGCGTCAACGTCCGTTAACCATTGCCAAAAAAATCTGTTTGTTTTTTTCGTGATCGTGCGTATGTTTTTCGATATTAAGGTGGTTCACTTGTGATAATCGAAGTTAAAAGTACAAGGTCAATAGTGAATACAAAAAGTTGAATATATTCAATGGCTGAGTATATTATTTTCGTCCGAGACTGTACTTAATACATTAAAAGCGTTTATATACAGACCACACTAATACAATCACACTTTTAAAGAAAGTACATTTGGCAACGCTGTAAATGCTTATACCAAATGCTCTATAAATGTATCGTGCGTATATTATGCTTTGTGTATATATATGTCGTTTTATTCGTGTTACTGCTGTATGGATCTATTAAAAATATAAATTATTTGAAATAGCTTTTTGATTATGATCAAATGCGACATAAAGAATAAAGACACACAGCGTTGCCAAGGTACGATGTCTATCGTCCCACTACTTGTTGATTGTGATAAATAATTTTAACTCTGAATATTTATATTTTTTAAACTAATCGATAAAATAATTATGTTTATTCCAAACAATGTATAGTTTTTTGTTTTACAACATATTTGTTTTTAAAAAAATCGATGTGCCCAAGATATACACAAAACGATGATTTTTTATATAAATCTGTTCATTATGTACACTTTAATCAATAATAACTTGTTTTAAAATCAATCAATACAATTTTATATGAATTAAATGACACTTAGATCAAAATCATAGTTTAATTTCATCAAATTCGTAAAAAAAATAATTTACGAGTGAACTACCTTAAATTCAATCTTGGATATATCTAATGTATGTTGAAAAATCAATTGTATGGGCGACATTCAAAAATATTCAATGAATTGTTGAATCTACTCACTTAATTTTGGAAAACAGCGTTACATATTTACTTTTTTATGTATCGTCAAGTACACTGTAAAAAATTGGGATTGAATTCGTATTAAATTTTTAATCGGAACAAGTTATGGCAAATTCAAAAATTTTTTTTGACTTTTGGTTATACCGGAAGTGAACAGCAACTTCGTTATTTTAACACCTTGTATATTATTAACTTTTTGCATCCTACGTTAAATTTTAATGTCACTTTATGTAGAATACCCTAAACCTAAAATGTATACTTTTCAAAATATTATTTTTTTAACGAATAATTGACAGGTGAAGACCTTCATATTAAAAATTCTGTGTGAACATCCCCAATACCAAATTAAAAATATTTTTTCGGCTTAATGAGTAGGAGGATCAATCTAATTGATGACACATGTCAAAAACTGCTTTATTGTACACAGAGTTCGTAAAAAAGTTATAAAAATTTCGTATGTGTAGTTTCCAATATATAGATAGTGTAAGCTCGTCCTGAAACACCCTGTATATAAGGATACCACTGTTTACAAATGCCATAAGGCAAATTGTCATGTATAAATTTGCACTACCCCATTTCTAAAAATTATTTCCAGCGGTTACCAAATAGATGGCGTTCAAAACTATTTTAATTTATAAATATCAAAACATTTAGACTTAACCTTAATATAAATTGTGTCATTTAATCCGCTAATTTTCACACTTCGTATTTTTCATATTTTTTTTATAAAGAATGGAAGAAAAATTGTCTTTTAAAGTGAATTTCACTCTAGGGGAATTACATAAATAAAAAATAATTTACTTTCCGTTTAATCATTCACTCGGCAAATTTTTTACAGTGTACACATCATTAACTTAAGAATATTTCTTCGTTTTTGCGATAAAATATTTCAAAACGCTATTCTCTCGCGCAAACATGTTGCCAACGCAAAAGTCTATTCTCGAACATCGATCGGCCGATCACTGTCCGTCCGTCTACGCGGAACAGAACTACGTACAACTACGCATCCAGTGTAACCGCGGCCTTACGTCGTCGAAAGCTAGAGGAACCGCTTTAATTTCGTGCAGAACGAAATTCGACCGTGGAAGGCCTAAAATCGGGGTCGTCCAATTTATTCTTAAAGACGAAACGAACGAAGAGGGTCCTCGATAATTTGTTAATTTTTTTTTAAAACGGTCGAATCGGTCAGTTCCAATTTAACCGATCGTTTCTTATTGTTCCAAGATCAATCTTCCAACAACTTCGTAATAAATGTGTAAGTGAACGATTCCTTTTATTAGGAATAGAATTTGTATTAGAACTGTCATATCATGCCTGCCTTCACTACAGCTGTGCCTGTCTTCTAAAAAAAAACCTTTAGAATCTTTGCCCTTAATTGCTTACAATTAATAAAACGAGTAGATTAAAATTCGTTCGATAAAATAAGACTGCTAATAATAAGTACGTTTCTAAACGTTTTCGATTTCTTTTCTATCGCATCTACTTCAGTTTTTGATGGCGGTGTTCATAGTCAGTAAGTTTAATTTTGTAAAGGAGAGAGAGAGACATAAAAAGTTTCTGACGATGTTAAAAGGGCAAGACGCGATAAAGCTCAAATTCTCGGTTCAGTTTTAGGTTAGTAAATACTTTCGGAGACTGACTATGGGCTTGAGCAATCATTTTTATGTAGGACGACGACGATATAAACTGTTATATGAAAATTGCATTATTTATAAAGCTACAAATTTAATTATTCGTTTGGGGACATGAAAAGTTAGTCAAATTGCTAAGACCATCAACTTAAAAAAATTGATTTAAGAACAATTAATTGAAATCGATCTTAACAATAATTTATCGGATACAGTCGAACTTCGATAAGTCGAAGTTGAAGGAAAACTAAAAATAATTCGAGTTATTAAAAAAAGTCGAGTTAAATAATTTTGTGTGTATATATCATATTTGTTGTTAAATTATATAAAAAAACTGTGATGTGCAATTTGACGCTTTCAATTAAAAAAAAACGATTTATTTTGTTAATTAAACTTTTATTTATTTAATGTTGATTATTGTAAATCATAGAGAAAAGTTGAGTGTCAAATTTGAGCAAAATTTCGCTTTTTTATATCTAAATGTTTTTCTACAAAACTATCTAAACTTATGTTGCTTTGCAAAATTTGTAGCTTTTCAATTTTTATATAACTAATTATTTAAATTTATAAGTATTAAATTAACAATTTAATCAAAAACATTACAGTTGGGTCGTGCTAATTTAATTTATTGCTCGATTTTACTTTTAATTTTGATACCGCGTCAAAATTTGTTTAACTTATTTTAAAGTTGATTCACAATACAAAATAAATCTTAAATGCCACGAATAAATTTTGCAAATTTCAATTAAGCTCTATTCTTTTGCAGTTTTTCATCTTTCTAATTAAAAATGAATCCAAAAACATTGTGAATAATTAAAACTTAGCAAGACTGAACTGTACTCGATTCTTCTCAGGCGTTCAAAAAATTATTTTAGTTTGAAAATTTCGGGCGTCTAAATTTAATAAGAGCCGAGTATCCGATACTTCGATTCATAGGCATAAATACTGTAAACAATAATGACGATGTCTAAATTTTAAATTAAAAAAATACATACGAAACTGTGATTAAATTTATACGGGCCAAAAAAAAAACTAAATTCAATTTGAAGTAAGATTAAAAATCTTTAGCTCTGGTTTAATTTTCGACGTTAAGCCTTCGTATAAATGCGTTTGAATTAATTTTGCATGAACTACATCTAAAACTAATTAAACGATTAAAAATACAACTGCAACAGTTGTCTAAAAAGAATGTATAAATACGTTCCTGCTCGTAATCCTATACCTTCCAAATGGCCTAAATTTCAGTAGATTGTAACGATGAATAATAATAAAAAAGAGGAAACAATATTAAAGAAAATATTGGTTTTGCTTTTACAATTAACTTATTATTGTGCTTGTTTGTGTAGTACGTAATAAGAAATTGCTCAATTAATCGTAATTTCATCTGTAATAATCAAACATTGTTGACTTCATTTGCATTTATGTGCTGACAAAGGTTTTCTTTTCATTGACTATAAAGTAATAGTGGGATCAATGTAGATTACTTATATAATGTACATTAATTGCTATTATTAATAGGAATTAGATTTATACGTAAAACATCGATTTGATTTACCAGACTTCTAATTAATTTAATTAAAATCTTTGTAATATACGAAAAGTAACCTGAATACAAAAATTAGTCGTCTTGTGTAAAGAAAATATTTGTTTTACTTACAAAACTAACTTCTAATTATAAATAACATAAACCCAAATATGCAACGATTTGTATTATTCCATATTATGTATAAAAGTATCATAAAAATGTAAGCAACAAGTCTTGTTTATTTCTCCCAACAATTCTATGCAAAAATCAGCATAATGGTATTTAAAATAAGTTTATAGTTTAATTTAATACTTCTAATAATAAGCTGATGTAAAATTAAAACTGACTTATTCCAATTTTAAGGTTAGCTGTTATTTTTTAAATGTAATTTAAACAATATTTGGATTATTTTGTGTCTGATGTTTCAAAAAGGTTTAAAAATAATTTAATACATCTAAATCAAAGTTTTACAATATAAAACACTAGATAAAACCATCGTTTTAACGAAATAATGTAACGCACTTTTTACAAGCGCGTATCAATTTGAATTCAGAAGTTCCGTTTGAACCCTGCAGAGGGACCCACGTGCCGGTCAAAATGGCACGCCTGCGTGTAATTTGCTGTCAACTTAAATTGTCAAAGGCGGTGAGTTGTGTTTGTGCTATTGTTCCTACGTTCTAAATCAAAATGCCCATCGAAAACCTAGAAGAAGAAGGATTAGAAAAGAATCCGGACCTTCAGCTGGCTCAGAGCAAGTTCCTTTTAACGCTCCCCGAGTTTAAAAATGATCGGGGCACTCACGCCAAGATTTGGGACGGAATCAAAAAAGATGGTAAGTGGAATGACTTGTGCTTATGCTTCGACAAAGACCGCTTTTATTTTGCTATGTATTTACCCGGTTTTAGATATGGCCCCGTGGTACGAATTAATATGTCAGGATTCTGGATGGAAGAAAGACTTGGCACTTCTTAAAAAGATGAAAGAAAAGAATGAAGAACAAGTAAAAAAGTTAGATGAAGCCATCGAGGATGCTGAAAAGAACTTAGGTGAAATGGAAGTTAGGGAAGCTTACCTCAAAAAGGCCGAATTTTATAGCAGAATTGGAGACAAAGACAATGCTATAAATACTTTTCGACAGACTTATGAGAAAACGGTTTCTCTTGGCCATCGGTTAGATATAGTCTTTCATATGATTCGTATTGGTTTGTTCTTTATGGATCACGATATTATTGTTAGGAACATAGATAAAGCTAAGACGTGAGTAAATTATCGTAAAAAGATAATATTCTTAATAAAACTTGATAATTGTAGATTGATTGAAGAAGGTGGTGATTGGGATCGAAGAAATCGACTTAAAGTATACCAAGGGGTTTACAGCATGGCTGTGCGTGATTTTAAAACTGCTGCCAATATGTTTTTGGACACCATTAGTACTTTTACTTCCTATGAGCTAATGGATTATCACACTTTTGTTCGGTACACTGTTTACATGTCTATGATCAGCTTGCCACGTTATCAATTACGGGATAAAGTAATTAAAGGCTCTGAGATCCTGGAAGTCTTGCATTTTATGCCTGATTGTAAAGCATACTTATTTTCACTATATAATTGTCAGTATTCTGAGTTCTTTGTTAATCTTGGTAAATGGTAAATTAGTAGGTGTTTTTAACTTAATAATTGTATAATTCATAATTACAGGTGACGTAGAACGTGTTCTTAGAGAAGATTACTTATTGAATCCTCATTACCGATATTACATTCGTGAAATGAGGATTTTAGCTTACTCTCAACTTCTCGAATCTTACAGATCGCTTACTTTACAATACATGGCAGAAGCTTTTGGAGTTTCCAAACAATTCATTGATCAGTAAGTTGTTTTTATGCTTGATAATTAAATTGACATAAATCTGTTTAAATTTTTTAGAGAGTTGTCGATGTTTATAGCTGCCGGTAGAGTACATTGCAAAATTGACCGAGTGGGTGGAATTGTGGAGACAAATCGTCCCGATCAAAAAAATGCGCAATTTAACGCAGTCGTTAAACAAGGAGATCTCTTATTAAATCGCGTGCAAAAGCTTTCTAGAGTTATTAATATTTAATTCCAGCTTTATTCTGTTTAAATAAAAAGTATAATTTACTAAATAAACACTGTCTTTTTTCAGATATTCTTTAAGGGGGGATTCTCATGTTAAGGGAAGAACGCTTTACTAATAACTCAATGCAACTAAGTGCAACTGCACTACACTTAAACAAAATAAAATGGAATTAAATATATTGCAAAATTGAATTAATTTACTTTCCTGCCAATACTTCTTTGTTTTGAAATCCATATAAATAAGTATTGTAAACTCATGATGTGAATTATGTAAGTTGATGCATATAGGGGCTGCAAGAAATAGTACTCAGTATGCACTAGTTGGCCCAATCTTGTTCTAAATGAATGTTTATAATTGTTTCGATTATAGTGTTAATAGATCCTAGAAGTCAATTATTTCCAATTTACACTTAACAAGCTATCAACTTTTTGTTGTGCACGAATATTTCTCAATTGTGATGTTTTTTTGATAAATATTTTAGTGATTGTATTATAAATATTAATTATTGCAGAAAAAAAAATAATGGCTTATTCGTTTAATCCCAATGGAATATAAAGGCACTACAAAAATAAAATTGGTTTAATAGGGACGGACAGTTCTTATGAGTATGCTTTGTGGAGAATTGTTATAATGTAATCATTTTATTTTAGTATTGGATGTACAGTAAGACTGGAGAAATTGGTAGAGATGAGGCTTGCCTTGATTACAGTGGACAGGAAGTAATACTTTATCCTTGTCACGGATCTAAGGGTAACCAATTTTGGAATTACGACGAAGACACTAAGTTACTTAGGCATGGAAGTTGTGATAAGTGTTTGGCAATAAATGCTGCTAAAACAAAGTTGTAACACAAGCTTGGAGCGGCAGAAATGGACTTTAGAGAATTACGACAGCAGTAAACTATGACATAGCTCTTAACTAACTAAAGGAATTGAAGACAACTAATGCTAAATTGGAGGCATTTACAAAACTTTATAAATTCAAATTGACTGCTCTACCAATGTGCTTTATTATAATGTGAATTTTGCAATTGATCGTAGAAAGGTGTTCGTGTGATATCACCTGTTTTTAAATTACTTCTAAGTAGTAGTGTAATACGTGCTCAACGGTTTGACATTCCATATCCTATAGATGTACTTAATTACCTTTATTTTAATGCTAGTAAAGCTATTGAAACTGCCAAATTAATGTCTCGTCGTTTCTAGATTTTAAGTCATTACACCCTTAAATAAGGTATGATGTCTTTTGGATCATTAATGGTAGATATGAGATTTTAAACTTATCGAAATTGTTAAAACATATCGCCAGTTGTTTTTCACTTAAAATAGAAGTGTTGAATATTTACAAACGTACTTAAAAAAATTAATTAAATGTTTACGACTTAACAAGAGTCAGAACAATGCAGATAAATTATATATGAATTAAACTAATCTATTAGTTCAATTTTATTGTTATTATTGGAAGTTTATTTTTATGTAATTTATTTTTTGATTTATGTACAACTAAAGTTAACTAGAAATGAAAATGAAAGTAGTATTTTAAATAAGTTTAAAGCCGTTTGATTAAGGTTGTACATAAATTTGTTTAGTATTTTAAGACTATACTTTTGTTTTCTAATCAAATTTTCGTTAAATGACGATTTATTAAAGATGTTTCAATGGTAAAGGAACATGATCCTAAGCTCTGAAGAGACAATTGTTATTGTAATATTTGTTTGCTTTATGTAGTCATTTAATTAATATTTGATTAATGTGTACTTGTTATGAACTAATTTCAAATTCAATTTGCTCAAAAGTTTATTTATGTTTGTTTGGATGTTGACTGATTATTTTTATTAACTTGTTTTAATAATTTGTGACAAAGCCATATTACATTAATTAATTTTTTATTATTAAGTGTTGCCAGTATTCCATATGTTGTTAAAACACAATTATTTTAATCATAAAAATTTTATTATATCGATTAATGTTCATATGGTAAATTTGTGGTAGATTATAAGATTAATAGCATATCCACAACTGGAAGAGAACAGATATGATCGAAGACAATTCTATTTTCTTCAATCTTGGAGCATCAACCCTATACTACCTTCCACTTTACACTTGGTGGCTAGTAGAACATTAACATATAAAATTTAAAGAATGACACCGAAGAGTTCGCACCATTATATAGGGGTATGTTTTAAAATTAATTTTTAACTTTAATTCTTCGTATCGTAGGCATCTAGCTTCCAATAAGGAGTACATAATTGCATGCAGAATACTAATTGAACTTGTTCTGCAATATAAGCATATAATACATTTGGTCCTTACTTCATCGGGATACATAAGAGGATCATCAAACTACTTAAGCCATTCTGCATCAAATTGCCACCGGGCTGCATATTTTTCTTTGCTAAAACTTCAAGAAACATTTTAACATAACCGCTTAACTGTTACATAATTATTTTGAAGGGATTTTTATATTGGTAAGTATTGGAAAGCTTATTATTTACCTGGTATGAAGAAGAGCAACCCCTATTCTTTAATAATGACTTAAAGGGGGATGAAAGTAAAAAATTTTTGATGCTTAGATTAAATGCGAAACCTACCATTTTCTGACATTACTATTACAGGTAACTGTAATAGTACAGGTAACTGTGATAGTACAGGTAACTGTAATGGTACAGGTAACTGAATTTTAGTAGTTTAGGGAGGGTAGGAGTAGTTCAGCTATTTTCAAATAGATGGCACCCCAATCAATAATTTTGTTGTAAAAGTAGATTGCGAACATTACCTATTCGAGGCCGTGTTTATTATTAGTGGTTACCGATTAAATTTAATGGCTTTTTCGTTAATGTTTTGATTGTTTTTTATATTGCAAAATTTCGTCAGTTCTGCGTATGAAAGTGAAGGTAACATACGTGGTGTGTAATCAGAGCCCTAGGTCCATTATTTGCAAACCTTAAACTTAAAAGGTAATTTTTCTTTGGCTTTTTATCTTTATGTTACAACACATTTTTTTCGTCTCTGTTCTAACTTTTGTACAGTAAAACATGTTTTGATTTCAGATGCAAAGGGTAGGATTGATAATTAATAAAGAAGTGTGTTTTCACAAAAGCAATGAGATCAGTTCCTTGTGTCAAAGACGAGGAAGTCTTCAACGACGAAGACATCTAAGTGGATCCTCCGAGGAATTAGAAAACAAACAACTTGTTAAATACTGAGTGAGTACTTTTATTCTGTACCCCTTTAGCCTTTTAATTACCTTAGTTAATTCTTCTTCTTCTGGTGCTATCAGTTTCTGATGTTAGGGATCACTTCACCGTATTTATTTCTGTCTCGGGCTATGTTGAATAACTGCTGCACTTCTAAACCAGTCCAATTCTTTAGGTTTCTAAACCAGGATAGGTTTCGTCGTCCTATTCTTCTTTTTCCTTATATCCTACCCATCATAATGAGCTTAATTCATGTAATTTCTAAATTTTAACTTGTGTCTTAAAGCAAGCATAGCAAAGACATTTTCTTAGGCATTATTTCTTCGTAATAGTAAGTTAGCTTAAAACAGCAAAGGTCACTTGTGCTGTGCACATGTCCTTGCTGTTTGATTGTATGGAATTGCATCGATGGAAGTATAATAACCAGTTTAAGGATAATACTTATTGTGGAGGATTGGTTCACCGTGCTTTCACAGTCCTTACCTGAGGAAGACCACCGAGAGAAGAATGTTTAGTTTAGTGGAGTGTTTAGTTTAGTGTGGAAAACTATTACATTTGTTAGGAATTGAACAAACACAGAAGGGCTATTTTAACACACAAGATAACAATGTGCCGCCAAATAGTGGCCGAAAGAAGGTCTGCTAAAAGTAGGATTCAATGAAATACAATTTTTTTTTATGCACACCTTTTGTAAAGTTAGGGTTATATCTGTAAATGCTTTGTTTGAAGAATACTCATTATTCTGCGGTTTCATTTTGTGTAACTTGTAAATATTTAGTTATTTTTAAAAAAAAATTAATTATTGAAACATGTCTTTACAATATGTTTATTTTTACAACTTTCATAAAATTTGGAATGCTTCCACCATTATTTATTCTTTCAACTTGTTTAAAATTTATATTAGGTTTATTTTTTCCTTATTATTCCTAGTTTTATTTGGACATCAGTACATGTATTTTATTGTAAGAAATTGAATATTTGTTTTGTGTTTAATTTTAAGTTGATGAATCCTGTGTAGTTTATTAACAATTTAAGTATGCGTCTTTAAGACGACATTATATTAGGACCACATCGTTTCGTACTTTTATTTTATAAGTGTTAACAAATTTAATTTTGGCTGTATGAAGAATTGAATAGATGTTACTTCAAAATTCAGTTTAAGGATTTTTAGATAATACATTTTACCGAGAGCCAACCATCAATTCACAGCGAGATCAATCGAAGAAAGATGACTGCTGGACCAGCGAATAAAAAACCCTTAGTTTTAATTTATATATTAAGTTATTTCGTTAATAATAAGTAAGGGGATGTACAGGGGGAGACTTGGGAAAATAAATATAATTTCTGTACGTCTTTTTTTTTATTATAAAATTTACCTACATAAAAAAATATAAAAATTAAAGGAAACTTTGTCAAAACACTTTAAAAATTTTTGATTTCGAATACCTCCTCATATATCATGTGATCCTGATACAAATTGACAAAATTTCGTTCGGTTTGCAAAATTAAGAAAACTATAGCCGCAGGCTACAAAAAAATCTTGAAGAAAACTTGGACAAAATGCACTAAATTGGATCGATTTGTAACAGGAGTACAGAAGTGAGAAAAGGTTAGCCAAAATAGATTTTTGCAAAAATGTAATTTCAAATCGAAAGTGACGGTCGGCCGAGTCGGCTGAGTCGGCCGAGAGTTTATCTTAGAGATTTTTAAA
The DNA here is from genome assembly GCA_036325965.1 of Sinopyrophorus schimmeli. NCBI lineage: Eukaryota > Metazoa > Arthropoda > Insecta > Coleoptera > Elateridae > Sinopyrophorus > Sinopyrophorus schimmeli. Next base: position 856,210 of record JARFIZ010000337.1, on the reverse strand, counting down.
AATATTTTTCAAATCACGAGTATCCTACGGTCATTCGTCATTCGTCATTCGTCTCGTTCGGCTCGTTGCTCGTTGGATTTTTCTTAGAGATTTTTAAAAATTCGACCTGTATGGGAATCGAACTCGAGACCATTCGAACAAACAACCAATAGCTCCCCATCTGAGCTATGGCGTTATACACTAAATTTTGTGCTTTAGTACTTTAGTATATACGTTTAAAACCAATAATTTTTGAAGTTATAATTTTAAAAATTATTTTTAAATATTTACGTAGTTAGATGTGAACCCCACTCACTTAGATTCAATCCCACCTTTTAGCTGGTCTTACAATTAATTTTTATTAAAAGACATGTAACAATAAAGACTTTATTGTATATATTAAAATTGGTACATTTTACACATTTTATTACAATAAAAAGTTGCAACCCTAACGATTGTTTTTATTAGTATAAATTAAAAAAGAACCTTATGGGCAATATGTAAATCAAAAGTGATTTAATTTGCACTTCAATCTTGGGACTGCAACTTTTTTTACAATTGGTTATAAATTTAATACTATAAATAAAAGGGAAAAGGGTGAATGTGTTTTAAGTGTGTCTGAAAAGATAAAATAATAATATGTGGGTGTTGTTATTTTATAAAAGTAATAATAAATAAAAGTTAAGTGCCCTTCAAAGTGCTACATAAATCAAAAGGAAGACAACAAAGAAGAAAGGTAAGTATTTAAAAGATAAAGAAGTGAAATGTTAAAAAAAGAAGTTCAAAAAATATTAAGTTAAATGAAAAGTATAAGAAGTGGTAATTTTTAACAAATTCCAATAAAATCTAAGTAAAAATGAATTAATTTTGCAATATAATTCAAAAGTTCAAGAAAGTTTGAAGAATAAACAAGATGGGAAAAATTAATTAGAAATAAAAATAATAACATTCAAAACGCACGGTCCAATAATTAAATGAAAAGAGGGTGACTTTAATATTTTTAAGAATTAATTAAATACGTACAAAGCTATACAAAAGGTAGCTCAAAAATGATGGGGGGTTTTTATAGCGCAACCGCAGACAAGTTCTAAAAAATTACCGAAGTTAAAATAAATAATAAACTAAAAATTAAATAAAATGTGTCAATAGAAAAGAAAAATATACAAAATAAGAGATGAGAATTAGTGAGATAAGTAAGTAGAAGTAGGAAAATAATTTTAATGTCGCAAGTTGAGATGTGAATAACAAAAATAATGTAACATAAGCAAATTATATTTCTTAGACATTATATCTGAAAACTTATTATAAATCAAAACGACCCTTTTAGTTTGTTTTTTTCTCTACACATTTCAAATTTATCCCACCTTCTGTAATTATGTGAGTTGTGTGCGTTTGTTTAATTTCAATTTTTACTTTATCACCTTCCATAAATGAATATATTAAAAAAAATGTGTATTAAAAACTAAGTTCTAAATATTCGAAAAGAATATATTATTAAATTTTTAAGTTTAAAAAATAATTGAAATGTAATTATTAATTGATTATTATTAATAATGGTGTTTTACTCCAAATATATTTAACCATTTTTAATAATAAATTAATAAATTAAATAAAAAAATAATTTCAAAAAAAAATTGTTGACTTAATTTCTTTCTAAAATATGTTATTAAGAGTTTGATTTAAAAATGCAATACTAATTCAATTATCCATAACATACTGATTACTGTAAAGATACTTGAAAATCAAACAAATAAGTAAAGCCAAAAATGTGTGTAAGTGTAAATGTGTGTACTTAGCAACTATCCTAATACAATGGATCAAACAGCAAGGACTCGTGCACAGCACAAGTGACCTTTGCTGTTATCAACTAATTTACATCTACGAAGATATAATGTCTAAGAAAACATCAGAATTCATTTTATAAACCGCGTTGCTGTATTATTTTTTTTAACCAAAATAGAAACACCGCATTAGTATTTCTTGCAAAAGGGTATGACTACCCAAACTAAATTTTGGAACAAACGATTTATCATATCTCGATAAGACACAAAAGAACCAACAAATAAATAACAAAATTCTTACAAACTAAAGAGTATATATCTATACATAATATATAAAAGACGTTTTCATAACGTCTGATGATATTTTGTGGAATCCAATCTCCAGGCCCCTCGGTTCTCCAAATCTCTCTCAGACAGGTTCCTTTCCGATATTGCTTTGGTAATTCCTCTTTTCCACGTGTTGGAAGATCTTCCTCTTTTTCTTCTGGTGATGTGGTTCCTGGCCCAGTACGATCCTTCATGGGCTCAGCGTTCATCGATGAATCAATGGTTGTCGCTCGATGAACGATTAACCAGAAATCCTCAAACTCCATATTGCAGTAACAACATGGAACATTTCATGCCCTACAAAAATTAAATTCATTAATACTTATACATATTAAAAATAAAAGTAACAAACCCACACATAAATGGAGTTGAAGAAACAATGTGACTTTTACTGTAACCAAAGAATAACTAAATTATTGAATGGAGGTTAACTGCCGTTAAAATTTGCTTAATTCTAAGTAAATAACGATGGGCATGGTTGTTGTGGATTATATTTTAGATCTGTAAAACATACAGATTGAGATTACTACACCATTTAACTTTTAGAAGTGGAATTTGTGTTGTTTTAAAATACTCCTCCAAGGATCGGTGTGAATGCATTAAAAAGGTATTTAGTAAAATTAATTGAAGTTATTAGAAAATGTTTACTTTTAATACATTTAAGGAGAAGGATTTGGAATAGTCTTTTACTTATTAAAACTTGAATAACTTCGTGGATCGAATTATTTATATGAGTATGTAAATACAATGGAAAAGAAGACAAACACCACTTTCCTGCATTACGTATAGAATGCTGTATGTTTTTTGTCCTAATAATATTAAGTAGCAGTGCTATTTAATTAATAGAAATTTTATATGATATTTTACTCGTCAAGCATATAAACATAAACAATTACACTAATATAGAATTGATAGTATCATATAAAGAACCAGTAAGTAGCTTTAATTTATATAATGTAATATAAATTCATAAATTTTAAATTAATTTTTAGGAACTGCATTTAAAACTTAACCCTTCGTTAGTCACCTCAAATATCGTACCATGTTAAGTCAATGGAGGTGGTCTACGATTGTAGACCAGGTGACTAGCGAAGGGTTAACGCTTTACCTATGATGTAGATGGAAATATTTTTAAAGTGTTACATGCATAAGAACAACAATTTACAAGTGGAAAAAGAACAATAAACATAGTTAATATATATTCTAAATTTAAGAAAGCAACATATGCAACTAACTATGCAAGCACCATTTGTTGCCTAACGATCAGGTGCCAAAATTTAATAATTACAAATAGCAAAAGGACTACGCTACTGACAAGTATGTTGACTTTTTTATAAATAAAATAAAGCTTTATTAATAACATATTAAAATTTTAGGGCTGAAATTACAGCCAAAGATAGCGTGTTTAATTTTGAAAGTTAACTGTTAATAATTCTAAAATCAACGTTTCGAAATACAAATACCAAAAGGACTTCTACGCTACTGACAAGGACGTTGATTTTTTTATAGAAAAATAAAGCTTTATTAATAACATATTAAAATTTGAAGACTGTAATTACAGCCGAAGATAACGCCATTCATTTTGAGAGTTCACTGTTAATAATTCTGAAATCGACGTTTTGAAATACAAATACGAAAAGGACTTCTACGCTACTGACAAATACGTTGATTTTTTTATAACTAAAATAAAGCTTTATTAATAAAATAGATAGCAGTTTGATCTTTATTATTTATTTGGATTTAAAAAGGAAACGAATTAGTTGTATTGGGCAAAATATATATGATTTTCGAAAATAATTAATTATCTTATTCAATATTAGAAGTATTAGTAGTTATCGACCGAGTTAAATCATAACATTTATTAATACAAATTATTCGTAAACTAATTTTAATTTATTATAAAGATTTCATTTTGTTCTATGATTTATTAAAAATCTATGATACTTTATCTTCAATGATTTCTCATTAAAACAGAATGGTGCGATTTGACTTGTAACTCGAGAGTTAATTGCGGTAATAGAAACGAATTTTCAAAGTCAAATGTTAGAAAAACTATAAGACAAGTCCGAGTGTGAATGTTACAAATAAAAACCATAGGCAAAAACAATTACAGAAGAAAAAGGGATATTAACAAGCCCAAGTAGCTGGGACTTACCTTTGAGTTCCATAAACAGCTGGAAAACATCCTTCGAACGAGTCGACTGAAAGAAGTCCGATTGCACATGTGGTGTCTTTGGCCCGTACCTCTGCTTGCCTCGCCGGGAGATGCCCTGACGGTGAAATTCGTTGTCTCCTAAACACATGAGAAATACGAAAAGGACTTCTACGCTACTGACAAATACGTTGATTTTTTATAACTAAAATAAAGCTTTATTAATAAAATAGATAGCAGTTTGATCTTTATTATTTATTTGGATTTAAAAAGGAAACGAATTAGTTGTATTGGGCAAAATATATATGATTTTCGAAAATAATTAATTATCTTATTCAATATTAGAAGTATTAGTAGTTATCGACCGAGTTAAATCATAACATTTATTAATACAAATTATTCGTAAACTAATTTTAATTTATTATAAAGATTTCATTTTGTTCTATGATTTATTAAAAATCTATGATACTTTATCTTCAATGATTTCTCATTAAAACAGAATGGTGCGATTTGACTTGTAACTCGAGAGTTAATTGCGGTAATAGAAACGAATTTTCAAAGTCAAATGTTAGAAAAACTATAAGACAAGTCCGAGTGTGAATGTTACAAATAAAAACCATAGGCAAAAACAATTACAGAAGAAAAAGGGATATTAACAAGCCCAAGTAGCTGGGACTTACCTTTGAGTTCCATAAACAGCTGGAAAACATCCTTCGAACGAGTCGACTGAAAGAAGTCCGATTGCACATGTGGTGTCTTTGGCCCGTACCTCTGCTTGCCTCGCCGGGAGATGCCCTGACGGTGAAATTCGTTGTCTCCTAAACACATGAGAAAATAAAAATAATAAAATGAACAAAAGAACTGAAAAAAATAATTATTAGCTGAAATCTTTTACGAAATGTGTGAATTTTAAAAAAAGTCGTTAAAATTACGATTTACCTTAAATGCAAATTTGTAGTGAGAAATTATATGCACTAATTTATAATAATAAATAACACACAACCGTTCGACTTGGCTATATATTGCAAAATGATTCAGAAATAGAAAGTTTTACGTAAGTGCTAATATACGTTTTATCCGTAGGCCCCCACGTCGAAATCCGGCCCTAACACAAATCCCCCAAAATCGGCCAAAATCGAGAAACAACATGGATATTAAAATTTCTATTTTAGAGGGGAAGCGCGGGGAAATGACACCGGTTATAGTTACGAGGGGTACGTAGGAACCCCCCCTTGCAATATAAAGCAATTCTATTTTTTTCATATTTTGCCCAAAATACATGGGTTAAAACCCATCGATTTTGAATTTTCAAAACGTTTTCCCAAAGCTCTGGAATAGCACGCCTACGGTTTCTTAGGCCTATCCGAAGCTAAAACGGCTGCCAAATCCGAATCTGAATAGTTTTTAAAGATCCGTTCACAAATAACGGCGCTACAATTTTTTTAAAGTTCAAAATCGTGCCAAAATGAGCTGCTAAAATTGCAAATTTTTATGTTCGAAAAATTTACGTTGCGCCCTATATTTATTTTACATGTATCTTATGTAAAAAAGCCTCAGGATTCCGAATCCGTGTCGTTTGTAATGATTGGATCGAAAATAAGGGCGCTACGATTTTTTTTGTGAATCAAGGGGTACGTACTTTTAATCATTTAGTTTGTATCGAAAATTTTTATTTTAGAGGGGAAGCGCGGGGAAATGACACCGGTTATAGTCACTAGGGGTACGTAGGAACCCCCCCTTGCAATATAAAGCAATTCTATTTTTTTCATTTTTCCCTCAAAAAAACATGGGTTAAAACCCATCGATTTTGAATTTTCAAAACGTTTTCCCAAAGCTCTGGAATAGCACGCCTACGGTTTCTTAGGCCTATCCGAAGCTAAAACGGCTGCCAAATCCGAATCTGAATAGTTTTAAAGATCCGTTCACAAATAACGGCGCTACAATTTTTAAAGTTCAAAATCGTGCCAAAATGAGCTGCTAAAATTGCAAATTTTTATGTTCGAAAAATTTACGTTGCGCCCTATATTTATTTTACATGTATCTTATGTAAAAAAGCCTCAGGATTCCGAATCCGTGTCGTTTGTAATGATTGGATCGAAAATAAGGGCGCTACAATTTTTTGTGAATCAAGGGTACGTACTTTTAATCATTTAGTTTGTATCGAAAATTTTTATTTTAGAGGAAGCGCGGGAAATGACACCGGTTATAGTCACTAGGGTACGTAGGAACCCCCTTGCAATATAAAGCAATTCTATTTTTTTCATTTTTTACCCAAAATACATGGACTAAAACCCATCGATTTTGAATTTTCAAAACGTTTTCCCAAAGCTCTGGAATAGCACGCCTACGGTTTCTTAGGCCTATCCGAAGCTAAAACGGCTGCCAAATCCGAATCTGAATAGTTTTAAAGATCCGTCCACAAATAACGGCGCTACAATTTTTTTAAAGTTCAAAATCGTGCCAAAATGAGCTGCTAAAATTGCAAATTTTTATGTTCGAAAAATTTACGTTGCGCCCTATATTTATTTTACATGTATCTTATGTAAAAAAGCCTCAGGATTCCGAATCCGTGTCGTTTGTAATGATTGGATCGAAAATAAGGGCGCTACAATTTTTTGTGAATCAAGGGTACGTACTTTTAATCATTTAGTTTGTATCGAAAATTTTTATTTTAGAGGGAAGCGCGGGAAATGACACCGGTTATAGTCACTAGGGTACGTAGGAACCCCCTTGCAATATAAAGCAATTCTATTTTTTCATTTTTACCCAAAATACATGGTTAAAACCCATCGATTTTAAATTTCCAAGACGTTTGCCAAAAGCAACATATTTAACTAAAGATTTTAATAAACAAAAAATAATTTTTAAAATTTCCTTTTTAAAACGTCACTTATGAAAAGGATTTTTAATTTATTTTAAATTTTTTTGAGGAACGTGGGACCCTAAAATTTTTTTTTTCCAAAGTAAACCGTTTATTTAAATTTCCAAGACGTTTGCCAAAAGCAACAATTTAACTAAAGATTTTTAATAAATCAAAAAATAATTTTATAAATTTCCTTTAAAACGTCACTTATGAAAAGGTTTTTAAGGATTTATTTTAAATTTTTTGGAGGAACGTGGGGACCCTTGCAATATAAAGCAATTCTATTTTTTCATTTTTACCCAAAATACATGGACTTAAAACCCATCGATTTTGAATTTTCAAAACGTTTTCCCAAAGCTCTGGAATAGCACGCCTACGGTTTCTTAGGCCTATCCGAAGCTAAAACGGCTGCCAAATCCGAATCTGAATAGTTTTAAAGATCCGTCCACAAATAACGGCGCTACAATTTTTAAAGTTCAAAATCGTGCCAAAATGAGCTGCTAAAATTGCAAATTTTATGTTCGAAAAATTTACGTTGCGCCCTATATTTATTTTACATGTATCTTATGTAAAAAAGCCTCAGGATTCCGAATCCGTGTCGTTTGTAATGATTGGATCGAAAATAAGGGCGCTACAATTTTTTTTGTGAATCAAGGGGTACGTACTTTTAATCATTTAGTTTGTATCGAAAATTTTTATTTTAGAGGGGAAGCGCGGGGAAATGACACCGGTTATAGTCACTAGGGGTACGTAGGAACCCCCCCTTGCAATATAAAGCAATTCTATTTTTTTCATTTTTTACCCAAAATACATGGACTTAAAACCCATCGATTTTGAATTTTCAAAACGTTTTCCCAAAGCTCTGGAATAGCACGCCTACGGTTTCTTAGGCCTATCCGAAGCTAAAACGGCTGCCAAATCCGAATCTGAATAGTTTTTAAAGATCCGTTCACAAATAACGGCGCTACAATTTTTTTAAAGTTCAAAATCGTGCCAAAATGAGCTGCTAAAATTGCAAATTTTTATGTTCGAAAAATTTACGTTGCGCCCTATACATATTATACATGTATCTTATGTAAAGAAGCCTCAGGATTCCGAATCCGTGTCGTTTGTAATGATTGGATCGAAAATAAGGGCGCTACAATTTTTTTTGTGAATCAAGGGGTACGTACTTTTAATCATTTAGTTTGTATCGAAAATTTTTATTTTAGAGGGGAAGCGCGGGGAAATGACACCGGTTATAGTCACTAGGGGTACGTAGGAACCCCCCCTTGCAATATAAAGCAATTCTATTTTTTTCATTTTTTACCCAAAATACATGGACTTAAAACCCATCGATTTTGAATTTTCAAAACGTTTTCCCAAAGCTCTGGAATAGCACGCCTACGGTTTCTTAGGCCTATCCGAAGCTAAAACGGCTGCCAAATCCGAATCTGAATAGTTTTTAAAGATCCGTTCACAAATAACGGCGCTACAATTTTTTTAAAGTTCAAAATCGTGCCAAAATGAGCTGCTAAAATTGCAAATTTTTATGTTCGAAAAATTTACGTTGCGCCCTATATTTATTTTACATGTATCTTATGTAAAAAAGCCTCAGGATTCCGAATCCGTGTCGTTTGTAATGATTGGATCGAAAATAAGGGCGCTACGATTTTTTTTGTGAATCAAGGGGTACGTATTTTTAATCATTTAGTTTGTATCGAAAATTTTTATTTTAGAGGGGAAGCGCGGGGAAATGACACCGGTTATAGTCACTAGGGGTACGTAGGAACCCCCCCTTGCAATATAAAGCAATTCTATTTTTTTCATATTTTGCCCAAAATACATGGGTTAAAACCCATCGATTTTGAATTTTCAAAACGTTTTCCCAAAGCTCTGCAATAGCACGCCTACGGTTTCTTAGGCCTATCCGAAGCTAAAACGGCTGCCAAATCCGAATCTGAATAGTTTTAAAGATCCGTTCACAAATAACGGCGCTACAATTTTTAAAGTTCAAAATCGTGCCAAAATGAGCTGCTAAAATTGCAAATTTTTATGTTCGAAAAATTTACGTTGCGCCCTATCATTTATTTATACATGTATCTTATGTAAAAAGCCTCAGGATTCCGAATCCGTGTCGTTTGTAATGATTGGATCGAAAATAAGGGCGCTACGATTTTTTGTGAATCAAGGGTACGTACTTTTAATCATTTAGTTTGTATCGAAAATTTTTATTTTAGAGGAAGCGCGGGAAATGACACCGGTTATAGTCACTAGGGTACGTAGGAACCCCCTTGCAATATAAAAGCAATTCTATTTTTTCATTTTTGCCCAAAATACATGGGTTAAAACCCATCGATTTTGAATTTTCAAAACGTTTTCCCAAAGCTCTGGAATAGCACGCCTACGGTTTCTTAGGCCTATCCGAAGCTAAAACGGCTGCCAAATCCGAATCTGAATAGTTTTAAAGATCCGTTCACAAATAACGGCGCTACAATTTTTTAAAGTTCAAAATCGTGCCAAAATGAGCTGCTAAAATTGCAAATTTTTATGTTCGAAAAATTTACGTTGCGCCCTATATTTATTTACATGTATCTTATGTAAAAAGCCTCAGGATTCCGAATCCGTGTCGTTTGTAATGATTGGATCGAAAATAAGGGCGCTACGATTTTTTGTGAATCAAGGGTACGTACTTTTAATCATTTAGTTTGTATCGAAAATTTTTATTTTAGAAGGAAGCGCGAAATGACACCGGTTATAGTCACTAGGGTACGTAGGAACCCCTTGCAATATAAAGCAATTCTATTTTTTTCATTTTTTACCCAAAATACATGGACTTAAAACCCATCGATTTTGAATTTTCAAAACGTTTTCCCAAAGCTCTGGAATAGCACGCCTACGGTTTCTTAGGCCTATCCGAAGCTAAAACGGCTGCCAAATCCGAATCTGAATAGTTTTTAAAGATCCGTTTACAAATAACGGCGCTACAATTTTTTTAAAGTTCAAAATCGTGCCAAAATGAGCTGCTAAAATTGCAAATTTTTATGTTCGAAAAATTTACGTTGCGCCCTATATTTATTTTACATGTATCTTATGTAAAAAAGCCTCAGGATTCCGAATCCGTGTCGTTTGTAATGATTGGATCGAAAATAAGGGCGCTACAATTTTTTTTGTGAATCAATACGTACTTTTAATCATTTAGTTTGTATCGAAAATTTTTATTTTAGAGGGGAAGCGCGGGGAAATGACACCGGTTATAGTCACTAGGGGTACGTAGGAACCCCCCCTTGCAATATAAAGCAATTCTATTTTTTTCATTTTTTACCCAAAATACATGGACTAAAACCCATCGATTTTGAATTTTCAAAACGTTTTCCCAAAGCTCTGGAATAGCACGCCTACGGTTTCTTAGGCCTATCCGAAGCTAAAACGGCTGCCAAATCCGAATCTGAATAGTTTTTAAAGATCCGTTTACAAATAACGGCGCTACAATTTTTTTAAAGTTCAAAATCGTGCCAAAATGAGCTGCTAAAATTGCAATTTTTATGTTCGAAAATTTACGTTGCGCCCTATATTTATTTTACATGTATCTTATGTAAAAAAGCCTCAGGATTCCGAATCCGTGTCGTTTGTAATGATTGGATCGAAAATAAGGGCGCTACAATTTTTTTTGTGAATCAAGGGGTACGTAACTTTTAATCATTTAGTTTGTATCAAAAATTTTTATTTTAGAAGGAAGCGCGGGGAAATGACACCGGTTATAGTCACTAGGGGTACGTAGGAACCCCCCCTTGCAATATAAAGCAATTCTATTTTTTTCATTTTTACCCAAAATACATGGACTAAAACCCACCGATTTTGATTTTTCAAATCGTTTTCCCAAAGCTATGGAATAGCACGCCTATGGTTTCTTAGGCCTATCCGAAGCTAAAACGGCTGCCAAATCCGAATCTGAATAGTTTTTAAAGATCCGTTCACAAATAACGGCGCTACAATTTTTTTAAAGTTCAAAATCGTGCCAAAATGAGCTGCTAAAATTGCAAATTTTTATGTTCGAAAAATTTACGTTGCGCCCTATATTTATTTTACATGTATCTTATGTAAAAAAGCCTCAGGATTCCGAATCCGTGTCGTTTGTAATGATTGGATCGAAAATAAGGGCGCTACGATTTTTTTTGTGAATCAAGGGGTACGTACTTTTAATCATTTAGTTTGTATCGAAAATTTTTATTTTAGAGGGGAAGCGCGGGGAAATGACACCGGTTATAGTCACTAGGGGTACGTAGGAACCCCCCCTTGCAATATAAAACAATTCTATTTTTTTCATTTTTTACCCAAAATACATGGGTTAAAACCCATCGATTTTGAATTTTCAAAACGTTTTCCCAAAGCTCTGGAATAGCACGCCTACGGTTTCTTAGGCCTATCCGAAGCTAAAACGGCTGCCAAATCCGAATCTGAATAGTTTTTAAAGATCCGTTCACAAATAACGGCGCTACAATTTTTATAAAGTTCAAAATTGTGCCAAAATGAGCTGCTAAAATTGCAATTTTTTATGTTCGAAAATTTACGTTGCGCCCTATATTATACATATTTTACATGTATCTTATGTAAAAAAGCGTCAGGATTCCAAATCCGTATCGTTTGTAATGATGGGATCGAAAATAAGGGCGCTGCGATTTTTTTTGTGAATCGAGGGGTACGAATTTTTATTTATTTAGTTTGTATCGAAATTTTTTATATTAGAGCGAGAGCACCGGGAAATGGCACCGGCTATAGTCGCTAGGGGTACGTAGGAACATCCCCTCGCAATATAAAGCAATTCTATTTTTTTCATTTTTTCCCAAAAAAACATGGACTAAAACCCATGTTTTTTCAAAAAGAAAAACGGTTTCCCAAAGCTTTGGAATAGCACGCCTATGGTTTATTAGGCCTATCCGAAGCCAAAAAGGCTGCCAAATCCCAATCTGAATAGTTTTTAAAGATCCGTCCACAAATAACGGCGCTACAATTTTTTTAAAGTACAAAATCGTGCCAAAATAAGGCCTAAAAATTGCGATTTTTAATTTTCGAAAAATTTTCGTTGCGCCCTACACTTATTTTACATGTACCTTTTTTCAAAAAATAAGTTTGCTTTATATGTATAGCGGGGAGATGTTCCTATGTACCCCTAGTGCCTATAGCGGGAGCCATTTCCTCCTGCTATCCCTCGAACACAAAATTTTTCGCCCTTTTGGAAAATGAAATTTCGCTTTAAAATTTAACTTTTAAATTGCTCTAACGTTTTTATCTTTGATAATTACACTAGATTTTGCGTCAAATTAATTTTTTGATTTTATTTAATTCTTTTTGCTAATCTAAAATAAATTCAAAGATACGGTCACAAATCACCGAGCAACGAAATCTCAAAGCCAAATGTTCAATAAATTATAACACAAGTCCGATTGTCGATGTTACAAATAAAAACCATAGGCAAAAACAATTACAGAAGAAAAAGAGATATTAACAAACCCGAGTAGCTAGGACCTTACCTTTGCGTTCCATAAGATGCTGAAAATCCCACTGAAAGAAGCCCGCAAGCAGAAGTGGTGAGTTTAGCTGATGCCTCCGCTTAGCTCGCCGGGAGTTGTCTTCGCACTGCTGACGGTGAAATTCGGGTTCTCCTAAACAAATAAGAAAATATAATTAATAAAATGAACAAAAGAGCTGAAACTAATCTGGTGGTTAAATTAACTCTTTAATTTTAGAAATGTGTAAATTAAAAAAAAAGTAGTTAGAATTACTATCCACCTTAAATGAAGGGTTGTAGCGAAAATTAAATGCACTAGTTTACAATAATAAATAAGACACAACCGTACGACTTGGCTGTTTATTGCAAAATGATTCAGAAATGGAAAGTTTTATGTAAGTGCGGATATAAGTCATATCCATAGACCTCCAAAGCCAAGTTACCTGATATCAAAAACCGATAAGACCAACTAAAAGAGCATTGATTATTTTAAATAAAATTATCGATTTATTTTGTTAAAAAGAAAACAATATACAGGGTATTACGAATGTATTTGTTCCTACTTTATTTTAATTAAACCCTTAATTTTTATTTTATGGACGAGAAAGCATTGCAAAAATTACCAAACGTAATAACTTTTTTTATCTGTGATAATTAGCGGAAAATCTTACATTTCCGAACGTATCGGACCTGAATACGTCGGAATCCGGTCCTAACTCAATCGAATCTTCACTTCTTTTTTAATTATTTTAACAATAATATATGCCTTAATTAATTTAATTATTAACCGGAGCATAAACGTGCAACTGCACGATAAGTTAATTACGCGCAAATTACCTGTTAGTAACTCTAAAGATGTAACTTGACTTGAACTAATTTAATATTTAAAATGCGATTTAAAAGTGTTGCGACGGAATAAATTTAAATCACAAAAATTCGGGACCGAACAATTTTCAAAACAAACCCACAAATTATTTAAACAACCAATAACTATTAATAATTATTTACTTAATTTAAAAACAAACATAAAATGGAAACGTTAATAACTCGGATATTGATACAATAAAAACAATATTAAAGAACAAATACAAAGGACGTATGCAACCAATGATACATCAGGTATGATCGGTTGCCTACATGTCAAACGATAAAACATCCGTATATTGAAATATGAATGCAAATTATTTAATATTTAACAACTAATTAATCTATTGCAGCGCAAGACAACGTTTCACAATAATTTATAAGCAATCAAAGCCCGAGTCTTCGCATAAAAGAGCTGCTAGTATAAATAAAATGGTTGGGCAAGAATATGAAGTATTAAAAAAAACACACACCCCAAATAATAAAGAATACTCTGCAATGTTATTCGATAATGTTCTTTGATCCACAATTAGAAAATTGCAAAAGGTGGATGTTCAAGGGTTGAATTGTCTTCGATAATTAAACAAATTCCATGTGGGCAATTGATATCTGAAATAAGAAACTATGAAATAATTTTTACATATCAAAATTATATTTATTTAAAGTCATTCATTTAAAATCTAATTACGTAGAAAAAAAAGGCGTCTAATAGTGTAATATTTAAAAAAAAATATAGGCATAATCAATTGGCACACAAAAACAACCATTTAATTAATTGTTTAGTTGAATTAAAAAAATGCAAAAATTCCAGTAACTAGATAATTTGTTAAAACCCTTCACAAGGAACAAACATGCAAATTTCTTAATTAAATTTACTGACAGACAACTTCAAATTTTTATCAATCAAAATTCTAGACAAGAAATATAAGTACAATAAATGAATGTATTTTCAGCATTTTAGCGTTCACTTCCATTTTTATTACAAATTAAAACAGCTTTGTACTTTTTTTAGATATTTTCAAAAAAAAAACAATAAAACAATTTAATCATAACAAATTTAAGTTTTCCTTTCTTTTGCATGTTTCTCAAAAAATTAATTAACGTATTTTCAGCATTTGAAGCTTTCAGTTTCCATTTTCAACGTATTTCAATTGTCAAACGAGTCGTAATGATTAAAAAAACTTTGTTTTTCTTTTGCATTCAAAAATGACTCAATCAAAATCATTTAATATAAGATAAAGAAGTTCAAAACCAATTTAATTTATTAATACCTTATATACAAAAAAAAACAAGATTTTTAAGTTTCTTCGTAGATTTCTGGGCTTCGATCTAAAATTAAAGGTTCTTCCAGCTTTTCTTTGATTGCAATCGAATTATCGGGTTGCAGATCATCTCTTTGGCTTAAAGTGGAGCTCGTCCTGTGTGATTCAAGCTCGATATTATTCTTCCTAAGAAGATCCTGTCAACATATTAAAGCTTGCTCTTTGTTGAGTCCAATTCTTTCCAATTGCTCCACTGTTATTTCGAGAAATGAAGCCTGCAGAGGTGGTGATTATCTTTTAAATATGTCATCGGCAGAATCATCGCTGTTTGAATCGTGTCCATTGCTAGCAAGCTCCTTGTTTTTCGATTCGTCTATTATCATATCCATTCCAATCCTTTTAAGATAAGTCTGCAGAAAAATAAATATTAAAAGTTGGATATGATCATATTTAATGACAAACCAAGGGGGAACTGTTCAGGATACATAATACATAGCTTATATACTTACGGCACGTTAAAAAAGCACACAAAGAACTCTAATCACAAAACTTAAACCCACTCAGCAAAAAGTAACTAAAGAAGTTAACAATAAATACAAAGTAAGTAAAAAGCCACAGATACATACAAAGTAAGTAAAAATGCACAAAAACCTTGGGAGTTGCATAAAACGATTAAAACAAGCCAAGGATGTAAAATAAAATGGAAATTCACTAACCTGGACTGCTTTCTTCATGTCCAATTTCTCCAGCTTCTCAATGGAATCATTGAAAGGGTATTTGAGATGCAGCCGGTAACACCAGTACTTGTAATGCATCATGACTAGAATAATGTCTTCTTTCTCGTTACCACATCGTTTAAACCACACATTTTCAAATGTCTTTCACAAACACGTAAGACCACACAGGGTTTTGAGTCTCTAGGTATTTAGAAGGATCTGTGGCCTTCGTATGACATCTTTTTTGGTAAGATTGTCTGTGTCCACGTTCTCATTGGTATCACTTTCATCTGCACTGTCTAGGGACACATTAGCTTCGGTTTCTTGTATCATATCTAAATCGCCATAGATTGAAGCTGTATCGATTTCCATATCAAACATTGTATTATGTGCAATAAAGATTTGTATAAAAGTAATTTCATATCTACAGATCTAAAGCCTGGTTGCCCACTAGACTAAGATGAATCGATTTCTATTCCAAATCTTGATTGTGTAATGTGTTATTAGGATTATTACTAAGTGTATTACCATTTGTAGAGCAGTCTAATGTGTTTAGCATTCCCAAGTGGGGCTCCAGTAATCTTTATAACACGCTTCGATCACCTAAAAAAGTAAAAAAATTAAACGTTGCACTTAATTCTTCCATTAAATATTATGAAATGTAGGCTGATGTGCCATAAACAAAGCTGTACATTGACCAATATAAAAATAAAGTACTCACTTTATTGTGCCAAAATGAGCACGTAGAGGCTTTACACTCCTTCCATTATACACTATTTATTTAAAGTGAGAATGGAAATACCATACACAACAGCCATTTTAATTTTTTAATATTGTTGTCAGAAACTGGCATACTATTGGTCGATTAGAACGGCCTTCGAAGTATTGATTTTTGTGTATGCCCAGCAGAGCCATCATCGACTAAACCTTGAACGATTCCCAATAAACGTATTCCAGTCAATTTAAACTAAAAAACATTTTAAAAATTAAAATACCGTTTGAAGGGCAGTACAATATATAAAAACCAGTACTTATAGAAGAATTAATTTGACAAAAAAACACTTCCTTTCAAATAATAATTGAAGGAACTGTTTAGTAAGTAGCTTAAAAATAATTTTCTTTGTTTAATCATTTCTGTATTTCTAAAGCTTCCGAATGATTGTTTCCATTTATAAGAGGTTTCTTGGAGTTCATTTTTTATAATAGGAACTGCTTTAATTAAATAAGTAAATGCAATTTTGTCTTATTTACTTCTTGTTAAATAATTGTTGGGCTATTTTAGTTTGTCATAATTAATTGAATTTTGGCGCCACAATTGGTTAGGCAGCAATACATACACTATTTAGAAAAATCAATACTTTAGTTGGGGTTTCAACCGTTAGGTTATTTAAAAGTTTTTAAGAAATTGTTTACTTATATTTAATAATGTTTTATTATTTGTTAGATATTGTATTTTATTGAAGAAAATGCACAGAGTTTTAAAATACAAAGTGAAGAAGCTATGTGGAGCTAGTTGACATAAAACATATAACCAAGAGTGCCAAGTATAATAAGCGAGAGTAAAGATTTTTCGTTGAGCTGCCCTTCCAGATATGGCAAACCATTAATTAAATAGTTTTAAACAGTGCAATTAACACTTTTCATAGTGTATGAGATTCATCCATTATCCAACTTATTTGTGTAATATTTCTTAGTAGAATAAACCAAATATAACAAACTTATAATAAAGATGTAGCTTTAAGTTAATCTAAAAAAAAAGATCTAATTTTAAATGATTATTTGGGATATTTCATATGTAAAATTGAGACAATACTTACAGTTTTACAATAACAATAGCAAATTAGAATACATATCACATTACTCTTTTGCTAATCCATATAAGATTATAAAATTGGAATATAAAAATTATTTTACTATTGGGACTGTTTCAGGACTATAAATCTTATACAAAATATCCACAAAAATTAATACAAGATCCCAAATACAATGTTAAATATAATTTTAAAATATTAGAAATACCTATATGCAGATTAATTTTCAAGCATCTGCTCATATATGAATAGTTATCATCTGATTTTAAATGAGCAAGTTGGAATAATATTTGTACATTTCTTCACAAACAGAATTCGATAAAGCAGATTCACTAGACATCTATGATTGTTACAATAACGTCTGCCAATTTGTGACCGTCCACATACACTTTCTTACAGTTCAGAGTCAGTCTACTTGCAAGCCCCGTTTGAGAGAGGCTCTCCAACTAAAAAAACATTCTAACAAATAAAGAGAACTAAATTATAGTTAAAATGCACTACCAGTTCCACCATAAAATCTATAAAATCAATCATTTGGGAATCAACCACCTCTCCAGAACTAAAATTCTCTGACCATATGTTGTATAATGGTGTAGTGTTTTCACCACATAGAAGTGGACTTTGTGTGAAAGTTAAAGATGTAAGTTTCTTTTTTTATCTTTTTACTATTTTCCTGAGATCTATTCTAAGTTGCTTTTTCTTCAGTTCCGAGTAAGTCTACTTGCAAGTTTCGTTTGATGAACTAAAAAAACATTCTGACAAATTAAAGAGAACTAAATTATAATTAAAATTAATTACCAATTCCACCATAAAATCTATAGCACCAAACTTTCCAGAACTAAAATTCTGCATCACCATACATTTGAGCACCGGCTTCAAGCACAAGATCTAAAATATTATAAATAATATAATAATAGCTTCCCCAGATGAAATTTTAATTAATTACTCGCAAATTTTAATTGTTAACAAATATGCATTGTTAAGTTTTATTGTCGTCAACTAATCGGAATATGTCACTTTGACAGCTTGTGCGATATTGATGCCAACCTTCGTATATAATTATATATATTAATAATAAACAATTTTAAAATTGCATTAACGTTTTAAATAGCTAAATTTTCTTTACACAGAAAAATGAAAGACATTTTTTATAACATTACTGTAGAGTAACTTTCGTTTATTTTGTTTGATATTGTGTTAATTGAAATATAACCATCTTAAAAAACTACAATCAAACATGGACTGAGATCACTTTAAATACATTTTTTACTCTCTATATTCTTAAGTGTGTCGGGTTCGCCTGATATCCTATAATACCTGAGAAGGTGTTATCATTGAGGCAGCAGGAATGCTGCTAGTCTCGTCGGGGTTTGTGCGTATTCCTCCCCGCGAGACATGCCAATGACTACATCTGATCAGTTATGTTAGGCTTCTAATGCTGAACTAATAATATCCCGCCCAGGATAATATAAGTTCACCGTTGAAGACTATACATAGGATTGAACCCGCACACACATTTTTGATTTTTTTTAAAAAAACAATTTCTAACTCATGTAACATTATTCAACAACAAACAGAATTGTTTTGCAAGTTGTTACGGTACGTTACAGTAGGCTCCCTATGCTTTCACTAAGTGTTATAAATTTTATTAGAAAAATTGGGGTGAGTAGTAAATTGATTAATTAATTTAAATTGAAATAAGCCAGCTTTGAGCAAATACAAATTAGTTATTATTTTTCAAATATTAATCTCAATTAGTATAAATGGTGTTTCGTGTAGTACTCGTGACCTTAATGCATGTAACTGTTCAGATAAGTGTTATCAGAGATTAGCAATAATAATAAATAGCGCATCTGCTTATTTTTCATTTCAGTTTTATATTTAAATCATTACAGTTCAAAACCAAAATGGGTTCTTTGGTGTACATAAACGAAGACAGAGTGCGGGAGCTCCTCGACTGGGACAAAACTTTTGAAGTAATCGAACGCTCGATGGCAAGTGTATCAGAAAGTAGAGCTTTCCAAAAAGCCAGACTAATCACGCAATTAGGAAACACCGACAATTTACTCTACACGATGCCTGGTTACTTATCGGACCCCAAAATCGGAGCTTTGGGTTGCAAATTGGTTACTTCTTTCCCACTCAATAAAACTCAACCGACCATCATGGCCAACATTTTATTCTTCGACGACCAATCCGGCGAATTAAAAGCTGTAAGATTTTTTATTAACATAACATATTAAAAACGTAAAAAGAAATCTGATTAAGGTGATTGCCGGGACCGAAATAACGGCCTGGAGAACAGCGGCCGCTTCAGCAGTTGCAACCAAATATCTTCACAAAGAAAACAACAATTCTCTAGCAATCATCGGTGCCGGGACGCAAGGAACGATACATGCAGTCGCTTTTCAACATTTCTTTAATTTCTCCGAAGTAGGGCCATTGTATTTTTTGCAAATCAAAGTTAAAAGATGATTTTAGGTACGCATCTGGAATCACAAGTTTGAACGAGCTGAAGAAGTGGTCGAAACGCTGAAGAATAGAAAATGCAAAGGAAGATTTGTGGCGCTCGGGAACATTGAAGAATGTGTGAATGATGCTGATGTTATCGTCACTGCAACAAGTTCTAATAAAGCTTTGATTAAATATGAATGGCTTAAGAATGGTGTTCATATTAATGGTGAGTTCTTATTTCTAATTTTTAATAGGACATTATTTTAAGCGGGAACAAACTATGTATTTTAAATCTAAGAGATTACAGGAATCGTTAAAAGCAATGGGAATATGTTAACGTTTCTTCCCTAGATGGCCCTACCATATCAGTACTTATATTAAATAATAAAGTTAAATCCAAAAGAATTCAAAAAAAAACATAAATTAAAAAAGAAACTATAGTAAAATACATATACCACTAAATTTAATTGGTTAACCGCAATATTAAAATATTAGATACATTTTAAAATAAAATAACTAATGCTTTGTTTTATTTAAATAGCGTTATTGAATATTTCTGGAAGATTATTATTCTAACATTTATTAATGGATTTCGAAAACAACAACTAGTAAAATTAATTATTTCTTTGTCATTAATTTCACCAATTAAATCAAAATAAAAAGAAGTCGAAGAAAGTTTATATTTCAGACTTTGTGAAGCAATTTTCCAAACAAAGACTCGAAAAAGTAGAAAACTTAAATTACAATTTTTCCAGTAAGTTAAATAATTTCACCATTATTTTTAAACCTGGCTCACTGCTTAACACGACTGAAAAGTTGCTGAAACCGTTATGTAAACAAAAACTAAACTGGCAAAGTTCTTTTTTGCACATAAAACTAAGAGGGTGAGCAAATTATTTGTACAAACCCAGTAAACATTAGTCTTTGAAACAATTCTAATGTTTATTTATGATATGAGAGTAGTTTAAATTTTAGATGAATACACAAAGAAAAATGAAACAAGAATATTTATCCTCTTCATTTTTAACAAGCTTTGAAGCTCATTGTAATTTTCAACAAGCAACTCCGAAAGTTGTCGTTTATCTTTGTCAGTCGCGCTGAATTTTTTGTCGGGACATTCGAACGCTGGTTTTACTGCCTTGTTTACATTTCTCGAAGGAAATAGTTTTTCATTGAATTTCCCCGAGAGAAAATGTTCTTTTTCGGCATTTTCTATAATTCTTGTAACACATTAGGGCGTTCCACGAAAATGAATATATTTTTATTTACTCTCACATGT
This sequence comes from Sinopyrophorus schimmeli, assembly GCA_036325965.1. Lineage (NCBI taxonomy): Eukaryota > Metazoa > Arthropoda > Insecta > Coleoptera > Elateridae > Sinopyrophorus > Sinopyrophorus schimmeli. The sequence continues at coordinate 835,234 of JARFIZ010000337.1, read as the reverse complement.
AAATATTGCAGGATACGTCGACATACAAATTCTGTCTAAATCCCAGCCATTAATTCCAATTTTAAGAGGTCTCTTATCGAATTTAAATATTTTCCATTTAAATAACACAGGAAAATGTTTTTTTGTAATACCCACTGCGCCGTGCAGCGGTAGTAAAGTGGTCCATTTCCTCACGTCAGAATAAAGTATAGTTTCGTTGTTTCTTTCTGCACGTGTGCCAAAAGCGCGTACTTTCGTTCTTCTCCCTTTCACTTTTTTCCTCTTCTGTATTCAGAGTATTCAGAGCACAGAGTATTTACTGTACAATTTATGTATATAATTCAAGCCCATCGAAATCTCTCGCTTTAGGCATATGTGCCAAAAATATTTATTTCCTACGTTATTCAAATAGAATATCTTTAAGTTCGATGAGGGACCTTTTTGAATAGAAATTAAACGCTGGGATTTGGTTAGAATTGGCATTTAGACGTATTCTGCAATATTTTCATGTTAGAGTGGAAAAAACATATTTGTTTTTTTAAAACACCCTAAATCAACACAGTTTTCTTTTTACAATAATTGATAAGTTTATAGCCGTTGGAACAAACAGTTATGAGTTGGATGAGAGGACTTACAAGTCTGCAAATGTATTTATCGATTATTGGGACGGTGCCAAAAACGAATTGGGCGCCCTTTCGAACATGGGGATAGAATTTAGAGGCCAAATTGGAGATCTTATTACTGGTGTGATCGAAAAACCTGAATCTGATGCGATTACAGTTTTTCAAAGTCTCGGTAAGATCCATACGCTCATAAATCACCGATAGTCCGTTGAAAATCTATTTAAAAACTAAATAATTTATTGTTATTTCAATATTTGTGAGCGGCTCGATACAGCTTATTTCCGCTAAGAACTTACGATTAGATCTAAAGTGAAATTTGTTGCAGGAATGGCCGTAGAAGACTGTGCAATGGCTCGTTTAATTTATGATCAGCACACAGAAAAACCAATTTAGTTTTCTCAATAAAATGGAGAAAACAAAGTTTATTACATAATAAAGAGGTATTCCAAAAAATAAAATGTTCTTTCACTTTGAGAAGCACAGAAATATTAAATGAAAACGAAACTCTAATTTATTACATTCTTTGAAAGTCAATTTTAAAAAAGTTAATAAACTTTCATCCACAACTGACGAAGCCTTGTGTTCAGGAGTTTACGTACGTATAGTGCTCGTCAAAAGAAAATTGACATGCCAATTATACATGGGAAATTAAAGTTCTGAAAGTTAGAGAACCAATCTTACATGTTGCTTTTAGTTATATATTTAAAATTGAAAATTGGAAATTGGTTGTTGCTCGATTAACTCACAGCCAGCTAGTCCGGCAACCTTGGGATGGCTTACCTATGTTCGCATCCCAATAGAGTTATCTTTTTTTCTAAACTTTTTGGATTGTAAATTTTGTGAGCAAGTAAAAGTACAATATTATTTTATTAAAAGTTAAAGGTTAATATAATGACAATATAAAAAATAAATATTATAACTTTGAAATTCTAATCCAATATTTTATTGTCATACATGGGGCGTGCAATTTAATGTAAGATCGGTCCTTTAACTTTCAGAGCTTTAACGTCCTATGTTAAATTCGCATGTTCATTATCTTTTGACGAGCACTGTACATTACAACTTTTTTGCATAATACATTAAGTTCCTACTTCCTCAATTTTGTGACATTTCTTTTGGCGCAGTGGAAGCTTATTTAATATTCTTTTTAGCAAAGCAGAAGTTAAATTTAGCCGAATTTGTTAAATAAACAAGCAGGTTGTTTATTTAAGTAAACTTCTTCGGCAAAACGGAAAAAGGATGTGAGCTGAAATTAATGGAGAATGCCATATATTTAAATCTCATATTTTTTTCTAAATGCGTTCGCGGAGAACAATATTGAATTTTCGTCGAAATATTTATCCGTCGAAAAAAATGAAATTTTAAGATTCAAGTTGAAGAGCTCGCATATTTGTGAGAGTTGGGGATTGACGTTTTATTATTTGATATTCTTGATTTTTAGAGATCTTTTTTGGGTTTATAATATTGCTTTTAGGGGTTTTTAAATAATCGTGCATGTTTTCTTTGTTTTTTGTCTTATTTTGGGGTTTTAAATGATTTCTTTTATTTCTAAATAAAAACTTCCTCTTTTAAATTTGATGTTTTTTTGATTAAAGGTTTTTTTTTAATAATGATATATTTTTAATAAAACTTTAAAAAGCTTTTTTAAGAAGTTTCCTCATGTATATTTATTAACATGTTTTCTTAATTAAAAACAATACTTTTTAAAGATCCAAAGACGAATATTTTAAGCTCCTTATATTTTAAATTATTTCATGTTAAATTAGCAGAGAAATCTCAATAAAACATCTCAACTAACACAAATTATATTTTTACATCAGATTCATACACATTTTTCTAAATCACATAATAGCACAAAAGTTTTCTTTAAAGTATTTACTTAATTATTATGGTAACACGTTTAAACTTTTTTTTTAATAAATAATTTTAAACGGGCTAAAACTAATTCATTGGTATTTATATACTTTAAGTAATTCTTTTACCAAAATTAACATTTAAATTTGAAGTCCAACAACTTGTTTGCTTCGTAACTATAGTTACGAGCACAACGATCCAATCGGACTTGCTTATTAAAGCGCCAAAATTTAATTTGTTTTTTTATCTTTCAATTTACCAAAGTATTTTTTTTTTATGATCCCAAAGCCAACCAAATCAAACAGCGCATTTTGTGTTAATTGTTTTCTTTTTTCTAATGTAGATTATTCAAAATTTGGCACGACTAAATTAGTGCAAGCTTTGAAGCACGTGTTTCTTCATTAAACGACAGCGATAGAAAAGTTTATGTTTTAAAAAATAATGTTTTAGAAACATTTTTCTCGGTTAGAAGAGAGCGAGACACGCCGAAGCTCAATTTCGGCAACCCTAATACATAAGCGAAACGTACTGTGCAATTCGGGAAAGTTTGGGCTTGCGTCACAATCGACACGAGTCTGAAGCGAGCGATAGACGTAAGTACGCGATTCAAGCAGCTGAGTTCATGGCACGTTGCGCGTAACTTGAAAATAATTTTTGTGACGTCAGCCCAAACTTTCCGGAAGTGAACAGTAGAGCTTTGAGTGAAAATCGCGATTGGATAATTTATGAGGTTGCTATGGTTACTAATGCGACGAACCAATCGGAATTCTTAATCAAAGCTGTTTTTTCGAATGCCTTGGCGGCCAATTTTGAACGCGAATCGCTTTCGGTGAATTGACTCGGCTTGTTCCTCCTATTTCTAAATATAAACAGAGATCTAAACACGAAGTTTAAATATTTTGGTCCACTCAAAGAAGGAATATGTTGCAAGTAGGCCCTACAATCGATTCAATGTCAGTCGTATCGCGAAATCGTTTTAATTTGAATTGTTAAACTTATATTTGCACAAAACTTGCTTTCGCTGCAATTATTTCTTGGAACTTGACAACTGCATTTGCACATTGCATTTGCCGTTCCAATTTAACAAAGTTGCGGAGCACAAAACTCGCACATTAGTTTAATTGGACCGAACTGTTTTGGAACAAAAAGTTGATTGTTGCCAAGCGTCCGATTTTCAATTAGAATTTCGGAAATTCGCAAGATAAATATTTACGAATAAAATTTGATGTTTGACGAAAATTAAAACGATTTTTTTATTGTTTTCTTTCGTCGTTTAGTATAAAATATGCTTTTTAAATATCTAATAAGAATTTTTAATTTTGTTTCTAAGACTACTTAAAGCTTTCATCGTTATTTTATTTATTTATTTTTAAAGACTGACATCAAACCATTTAATCTCGAAAGTTACAATTAGACTACGTTTACCACTAAATCTATACTTGCTACTTTATTTTGGCGTTAAAGTTTTTACACATATACGTTTGATTTTGATGTAGAGTTTTAGAAATTTTTAGGTTAACGTACGTTGAGGGTCGAAAAATCGAAATAAAATAACTTGTGCAATGATTTTGCGCGATTTAATTGAACAATAGTTTCTCTAAAAAATTTGAGGTTAGGTTCCATTTAAAAGACAAAATACTTTCGCACTTTTGAAGAAATTGGCACGCGAAATAAATGTATAGTTTTTACAATGTTTTAGGGCATAGATAAAAAAAATTAATTTTTTCTCAAATTTAGTATCTTGCGTAGTGTTGCATTGCCGAAAAAGTTTGGAAACCCTGGGCTAGAAGATAGGCGTATACTCGTTTGGTATACCAAACGTGACCAATTTTTTTCGCTCTTTCAAATGACAATTTTAAATTTAGTTTAGTAAATATCGATTCTATGTTCGAAAAACGTATTTACCATAGCAATGAGTGGAAGGGAGCGAAAAGATACGTCTATCTCGTCAGTGCGAGTGAGAGGAAACGATTAAAATTATTCAAGGAATTTTTCTTCCAATTTATTGGCCTAAATTATAGTGAATTATGTTTATAACCGAGTGTGCACGTTCGAGCTCAAAGTGGCACATTCCGATCTCGGGAAAATGAAGCGCGCCGCTCCGCGTCGCGCTTCATTTGCCTCCCTCGCTCGGAAATGTGCCACTTTTCGCTCGAATGTGCACATCTTCGCATTTATTAAATTTGTTCACTTATTCTTCGCTCTTTCAAATGATAATCTAAATTTAGTTTAGCAAATATCGATTCTGCCCCATTGTGCCCAACTGTCCTACCTTTAATTTTCATAGCTGTGCACACATAACCTCCATTGCCTACTAGAATTGTATATGCAACGCCCCAAGAGAAGTATAACTTAAAATTGAAGCCGTTCGAGTAATTAATAGTTTTCAGTTTCTGTTATTAATTTTAAATCATCAATGATTAGAATTTACACAAATAATAGTAATTTTAGGTTAGTTCAATTTTTTCGACCCTTGTTGTACAACAAAACCTATTTGTAATCGACTATCGTAATTTTTGTATCAAGTGTAACAGCCAAAAGCAGTCTTCTGCTACTTCGAGATAAATTCTAAAATAAAGCCCTCCGACGTTCTAATTTCGAAAGTAAAATTGAACTTCTTAAGTGCGCCGTTTTCTTCCGACGAATGCAAAAAGCAATTTGGTAAACGCGCCACAGGTAACAAAACTCCTAAGAGCTATTTAATAAATTGTAATGAAGACAAAATCGTGGGAAAGTCCATTAAGAAAATTACAAACGACGCAATAAAAACTAACTACTCCGCGAAAGACGAAAAAGAAAAACTATTCAACGAAAAAAATGTAAGCGAGGAAAAGATTGCTTCGCACACTCGTTTTAGCTTTTATCGTTTTTTTCTTTTGGGAGCAGTTTTCATTATTGTATTTTTGTTTTAGCTCAACACTTAAATGTTTTATTGTGCACGTCTAAAGAGGGACCACTCATGCCGAGATGTAATACTCTCTTCTTTGAATACATTTTTCTCGCATTATGTAGCAGAGGGCGATGGTTATGAGAACAGCAATGGTAATGCCCATTCCTATGCTCACCCAGATTATTTCTTCGTTGATCCCTTGGTACGATCTTCCTGCAAGAAAACGGACGTAATGTTAGTAACAATCTTCTCGGAGGGCTAGCCATAAATTTACTTAAACGGGTTGTAAATAATGGGGGTGAAAATGAGGGGATGCACAAACAACCCGCCGTGATTCGTCGGACGCAAAATAAATACCTGCAGTTCTGGTTGTTTGTTCTTATTGTGGATGTATGCAAATTTAATGATGAGGTTGTTTCATGAGCTGAGTTTATTTTGGTTTTGTTTATATACAGCGTGTCAGATGAATAAGTACTGGAACTTAACCCAATTATGAATGATCGTAAACTAAACAAAAACATACCACAAAGTCAAATGGTCTTACGTGTAGTATTTTTGAGTTATGATATGGTAAAGTACAAATTAAAAATGTGTAATAAGTACTTTATTTGAAAATTATAATTCAAGTCTGTTATAACTATGCAATTAGAGCATTATGTAGAATTTTTTTTATAAAGAAAACAATAGTAATTGCATATCAAATATGCATCAAAATAGGAGAGAGATAGACTTGGCAACAATGCTTCTAAATTGAGACGTGAAATAAAGTTGCTTATCTTAATCACTTCACGGGTAACGTAAGGTGTTTATAATAACATTTATTCTAAAACATGATATCTAACTGATTAAATAAATGTGTACCACGTACTAACTAACCTCGCTTTGCGTTAAGAGCATTTGGAGACGATGCTGTGTTGCCAATTGCTGAAAAATTAACACGCATTTTTTTGGAAGCTCTTTAGAATTAGGACATATTGCATACAAACTTTTATTGGTGTCCGGTATCACCCGGGTAAGTTTCAGTACCTATTCGTTTGACACTCCGTTTTAAACAGCTTGCTGTAGTAATGTATGAAAGGTGATTAAAGGAGAGAGCTACCAGTCCATCGTTTCTTTCAAAACGATCTTAATTTAATACCGCTTGGTCATTAGGGAAACGATTGTTTATTATTAAAATTATTATTAATAATACTCTTATTTTGATGTCCACTAGTGTTGCACATTTGGCGCCGAAATATCTTCATCGGGACTCTTAAAGGTTGGCAGAATGACTATTTTTTAATTTTATAGGCTTGAAACAGTTTTGGGCTTTATTTTTTCGCGAGGCGATAAAGTTATTTTATGTTCGTTTAAACAATTAAAAGTTTTTGTGGTTGGAATTGGATTTATTTAATTTTAAAGTCTTTTCTGAATAAGTGTGGCGACTAATATATTTTGATTTCGGAAAATTTAAAAGTCTTCGAGACAAATAGAGTGAGATTACATTTGATAGATTTATATATCTTCTAAAGTTTACTATCAAAAATTAATTCTAATAGCCAATTGTTAATTTTCATTAATTTACGGTAGTTTAAATAATAAAATAAGTTCCAATTCAACTTAGGATCATAGTTGCCTGGGCCTGTTTAGTTAGCGCGGATGGCGTTAGGCGATGTTCAATTGTTCTCATGTCAATTTGTAGTGCACATCGATGTTGTAATTTTACCCAAATTAATCAGTTTAAAATTATTTAAATGATTCAAATATCTGAAAAAAAGTGCAATTACATGATGTTCTTTCAACCGATCAATAAGGGTATGTGGTAACTTTCGTTTTTAATAGGAAAATAGTTAAAAATTAATCACAGCTTTTCTGTATGGGATTGCGTAGGAACAAATGCCGTTTGACCTTTGTAAAATATTTAATGTTTTTTCTAATTTATTTTAATAATTAGCTGCTGTGTACTATTAAGGGACGAGACAACACGATTTAGGGGTGAATTTGCACCATATCTAAGATCTCTACGCATTTTATTTGTTTTGTAATTTGAATTTCAATTCTTAGCAACACTCGGCCATTTGATGGCACCGCAACCTTCTCGAAGCGGGAGATTCAAATTTAAATAAATGTATTGTTTTGATTTTATTAACTACCAGGGTTAAGGGTGTTAAAGTCACCCGTCTCTCCTCGTAACTTAATATTTATTTTAAAACACTTTGTTCGTTTCACAATTATCATGTAAATGTAATATTTGATATGTTTTTACAGAACATTCTAGAAATTGATTCGGTGTTATGAAAGATAAGCAATGTTTACCTCGCCACCTGCCGGATGCAAAAATGACATCACTGATTATTTACAACTTGCCATTGCAATTTGCCTTCATTCGTTGTGGTTCCTTCGAAGGCGTTACACGCTGCTAATTAAAAAGGTAAATTATATTTTTAAGGTGGTTTAATGCAATATAATTGTTTAAATTTCAATTTAATATTTAAATAAATATTTGGGAATTTTATTTTTCATTTTGGGACCAATAAATTGTTATTTTTTGTACCAAGATTATTTCTGTTTCTAGATTGGCTTATGGATTATTTGGATTCTATCAATCACCAAACTTAAGGGTGCTGATTTCATCCCTTGTTCTCTGGGATACACCTTGATTAGATAACCAGACGTTTATCGGTATTTCTTCAAAATGTAAGAATTATTATCAATCACTTATGATGATCGTGTCTGCTATCGGTGGACGTTTGGGGGTGAACCATCAGCAGAGGTTTCAAGGGAAGGAAATCTTTTATTTATTATTGAACAATAATTGTTTTTTGATATTTATTTTGTAAGATCGAGCTTTTCATTGAAGCACTCAGAATTGGTGTACTTTGGTCACATTTTAGGCTTTATATTTGTTAGTTTAAATTAATTTTTTTATAATCTCTATTAGACTTTAGTACCAAGGCATTTGATTCTTGTTTTTAAATTAGAGTTTAGAAACGAAAACTTTAACTTCTGATTCTAAATAATGAATTAGGCATTTATTTTACAATTATTTAAATCTAATATCTGATATGTTTTTACAGATAACTCCAGAAATTGATTCAGTGGTATCTTCTACGGCCGATTAGCAAGGTTACCTGAGTACTTGCTGGTGGCAAAATGATTATTTGCAACTTGTTATTGCACGATTTGATTTTATTCGTTCGAGTGACTGCAAATGCATTACACGATGCTAATTGAAGAGGTAAATTATATATTTTAAGCAGGTTTTAAGGGATGTAATTGTTTAAGTTTTGAAAATCATATTTTAATAAATATTTGGGAAATTTATTTACAATTTTTGGATTAATGGATAGTTAATTTCTTGTAGTAAGATTCTATCTGTTTTTAGATTGGCTTGTGGATTATTTGGATTCTATCAACCAACAAACCTAAGGGTAGTGATTTGATTTCTTGTTCTGCTGGATACCCCTTGAGCTGTTTGCCAGGCATTCATCGAATCATACAGTTGTAGGTGGGTTGTAAATTAGTTGTAATTTCTATCTATTTTGTGTTTGAAGTCTTAACTATTTTGTAAGTTAATTAAAATTGCATCAATGGTAATGTTGTTTTTTCTTTGTTTCAGAAGATATGCAAGGGTATTGTTAGGACAACCTCTGAGATATGCATTTCAAAAGGCATCTAAGATTTGAAGAGGATCAGTATTTCTTTAAAAGGTAAGAACTACTTTCAATCATTTCTTATAATGATTGTGTCTGCTATCGGAGGACGTTTGGGAGTGGACCATCAGCAAAGGTTTCACAGGATGTCAATTTACTTGTGGACATCTGTATAACTGTTCTTTTTTTTAGTGTTAAAAATAATTGTGTTTTCACAGTTATTTTGTATGATTTGGCTTTTCATTGAAGTACCTAGAGGTGGTGTACTTTTGCTATATTTTAAACTTTGTATTTATTTGTTTTAATTTTATGCTTTCAATACCTTTTTTATCAAAGATATGTACAAAGGCATTTCAATCTTTTTTTAAAAGTTTTTAAAGTTTGCAGATGAAAAATTTGAAGTTCCACCTCTAACTTTAATGTTTATTAAAAGCACATTTCATATAATTTTCTTATTGATGTTTGAAGATGTGACTAAAGACGTTATGCATTACCCTAGCATAATATCAAATTAATGTTTTGTTAGTCAGTCAACAGATATTTATATTTCCATGCCTTTGTGTTTAAGTAACTAACATTTTTAAAAATGAAGAGTTCCAATCAAAATTGTCTTAATTTCGATTCGAACTCTGGCTGCAGCTTTAATTAATAAATATTGGTTTATTAATATTTATTAGTTATTGTTACGGCCACTAATTACTAGTTAAACTAATCTTTTCGGTCTTCTTTCAGTATGGGATGCAGATATTTGAACTTCCGCGGTTCCGCTTTGATTCGTAGTTTTACAAACGAGTGTATGCCCTCCCAGTCAAAGTAGTGGTCCCTTTAAATCAAAAATCGCGCGTTTCCTTTTTATAATATTTTTCTTCGGGAGCCGGAGGAGGAGCAGCTGGACCTAGGACGAGGAGGATCGTGAAGACCGCAACCAGAGTCAGCCAACTCCTATGGTGCCGAGATATTTTTAATTGGGACATCAGGTAGGTCCGTCCAGCGTTTGGGACGTTGGAAGAGGAGCAAGACACTCTTCGGTGAGTACCTTTTCAATTTTCCTATTGCAGGTGGTGAAACTGGATGGTGGAGATTTATTATTTTTTTTAAATATTTTACTTAGGAAATGATGCGCTGCGCCTGGGTTACGGTTGGGGTGGGTCGTTTTTAATTTGAATTTTTAAAACCGAAATGCCCTTCAGGCAGTTGCCATCCATAATTCAACGACATAAGCTGTATGACTGATTACTGAAGTATTTTCCAAATGTTTTCAATTTAATTTTCTAGTAGGTGGTCAGTCATATAGTTTTTCCTCAATTTTTTTGCGTTTTAGAGCAGGGTTAAATCTCCACCTGAAGGATTTGTTCAATGATTTAATGGCCATTTCTCTTGTTTTTTATAATTGATATTTGAATTTCTAAATTTAAAAACTTGTTTCAAATTTTATTTGCACTATTTATTATCTTTTTCGTAAATTGTTTTATTAATAACTTTTGCTTTTAGTAATTGTTGATTAATTTTTTTGTAATTGGAAACGACTTGCAAATATACAATCAGACAACTTGAATTTTGTTATGGTTCCTTATTTTTGCTTTTGCTTTTGAATTTGAATTTTGTTTAGAACTTTACTGTTAAATTGTTAAAATATATTTGTTTACTCAATTTTAAAGATTTAAATAATATGCACATGAGTCGGCTTGTTTAATTTGTAAAATAGTTCTAACAAGTTCAATCGTTAACTTATTGCTAAATCTTTTTTTAAAAAATGTTCAAAAGTATTTACTAATTAATTATTTATGAATTAAATTACCTACATTTTAAAAACTGTCAAAGTAATTTTTATAGTTCAATATTTTTATTATTAATTTTGTTTTTAAAAAGTCTTAATAAAATTCTGATAGTAAGTTTTAATTATCAAATGTGATTTGGTTATCACTATTTTTCCAAAATGTTCTAACAATAAGACATTTATTATTAATTTATCAAGAGTTTATTTTAATTCTTGTTACTTCTTACTTAAAATATATTATCAATTATGTTAATTTTCCAAAGTTGGTATAAAGCAAGTGTCTAATTTGTGTTTTGCATAAAGCTATCTGACAATCTCAATTTTTATAACTTTTTTACGTCGCATTTATTATAAACTAAATTAAATATTTTTGATTTCATTGTTACATCAAAATCATAGCTGTAAATCAAAATATTTTTTCAAAATGGATCAATACAAAGATTTATTAATCGTTTGTTTGATTAATAAAAAAAATGGCTTTTGCATTAAATTAAGCAAAGGCCGAAATAAAAATTCGGAGAGTACGTCTTTCAGAATTGGATGTTCGGTCTTTGCTTAAAAACCAGTTCACCCCTGCAATTTTTTCTTTTTTTCTATATTTGTGTATGGGAGTTTTTAATAAGGGCGGATTTTTTTTTAAAAGCTACTTTTGAATTAATTTCCGAACTTTTTAAAAACTTCTTCGTTGATTCAATAAGCTGCAAAAGGTCTTCGTCTTTTTGCAATCGGAATTTATTCGACCTTTTGGGTTTTTGGTGTTTGATGTGTTATCTTTCGTAAGGAACCCTGCGCCCCCTCGCATAGTTTTATAAATTTTTGATTGTATAACGCACCAAAACCCAAAAAGGGAGAACATTTCCGATTATTGTTTCAACTTTTGTGCAATTCGCCGAAAGACCAATCTTTGCAAATTAAATAAATATTCGAAACGCGAATATTTTGCTCTTTAATAAATTCGATTGGTCCGAATGCGGTTGTACAAAAAAATGTTCTATATTTGTGTATTTTTTGTATATTTGTGTGCCGCCCCGTGCCACGCTAGCTGGGCACAGGGCACCCTTTAGAGACCGCGTGTTTAAATGCTACCACTTTTAGAAAAATTTTACAAAACTTTGGGTGTGAGCTCTTAGTTTTTTTGTTAAATTTAAATTCAATCTTTTTAGACGTGGTAGAAGAGGGGGCATTAAATTTTTCACCCATTTTTCAGGCGCGAAGGCTTTTAAGGTCAAAGCACAGGCGTCAGACTTTTGTCTTCTTGGTTAGGTTTTTTGGGCTTGACTTTTCCTTTCGGAAGTCATCGAGTTTCTTTCCACTTTGTCTCCAAAAGAGTATTATTTAAGTTTTTGGGTTCCCCAAAGGGATGGCCAGTAAGGGCTTTGCCTAAAAGAAGCGAGCCTCTACGTTTTTTAATGGTTTCAAATAAAAATCATTAAATAAAATTTTGGGGAAATAAAAATGCGGCTTAGTTTTAATAATCAAATGTTGGGAGAGTCGTGGTTTTCGAAAATAATTGCTTTGCAGCCCTTTGGGCTCAGCAAAATCGGGCGATACCTTTGAGTGCAGGTTTAGCACTTCAATTTCGCCTCTTTGCAAATCGAATTCGAATAGAAAAGTATGCATGTGTTCTTTAAAAAGGCGAAATTGATTTACAAAGCGGGAAATTTGGAGTGCAAAACCTCTAAAGGGTTGATTTTTTTTGCGGACTTTCGGTTGCGGGTTAGTGTTTGTGAATTTACGTTACCGAAGTTGCGCCTGCGGCTATTTTGACTAAATGATGTGTTTCCCTTTCAGCTTTCTTTCTTTATTATTATTTTTTTTTTGAAATACTTAATCGACTAACTTTTGCTTTCCAGGGCGTTTATTTTTTTTTCAGGGCGCTTTTTTGGCTTTAATTAAAAGGCCACGTATTTAAGTTCTTATAGATAGAGCTTTTATTCCTTGAATTGTATAAAAATTTGGACATTGTCTAAATTGTCAAATTTTTACGTTGAGGAAAAATTGGTAATGCGTTTTGACTCTCCCACATTTGAAGCGTCTTGCAACTCGAAAAGTCTGGAGCTTTTGCCGGCTAAAGCACAACTTTTTGAGTTTAAATTGCGCCAATAAAAAAGGGGTGGGTTTGCGTTTGACGGTACTTAATTTACTGATCCGATATCGGTTTCGTTAAAAAATGTTTCTTTGAAACAATTGTCGTTTAAAAACAATTAATTTTTTTTAGCCCAAGAAGAACTTAAAACAGACATAAAGATAGAGAAGTTCGAAAGTTTTTATAAACAATTTTTAAGCAATAGAAATTATTTAAAAAAGATACATAAATACTTAAACACTAATAAAAAAGTTAGTAGGATGTTTTTGTGTTTAAAACAATATGTCATGCATAAAATTCATAAACCAGTTTTAGAGATTTTTTGTTCATTTTAAAATAATGCCTTACATTGTTTTTTAAACGCGAGACACTTATTAATTTTACATCAATGCAAGCAGTCTTAAATTTTTTATTTGAAAAAGTACAAAGACGATGTTTTATTTAAAATTAACTCAAAATTGCTTTTCAAATGTAAAAGGTGGAAAAGCATTTTTATCGAAAACGTAGGGTTTCTAAAAGGAAAATCTTTGAAAAGTCTGAGGTTTGTATTGTACAAATTCTATTTATTGGCATACAATTGATTCTCGATTTAGTTTTTAATTGAATATACGGAATATTATTTAAAATATATTTATATATAGATATACACATACTTAACTAATTTTATTAATAAAAATTTAAAAATTCTTCAAAAATCAAAATATGGAAAATTTTGTTAGGAATATTAGTGTTGAATTTTCAACACGTTTCCAAATATTTTTAATTTTTTATTAAAACTAATACTTAATACGTATAAAGATAGTAGATATTATTTTAAAGTCAGATATTCTTATCTATTATTATTATTCTCAGGGTAATTAAATTTACGGGATCAATTTTGGAGAAATTAATTTTATCAAGTTGACATTCACAGTTAAACCGACTTTAACAAAATTGGACGTTGTGGGGGGCATAAGTGATCACCCCCTTATTATAGTAATGTTATTTTTTTTTCGTTGCAATTGACTTAATTCTAATTACGTCAAACAATGCAAATTTGATTATTAAATTTTTGAGAACCATAAAATTAGAAAAATCGACTTTTCCAAACAAGAAACTTTAAAAAAATCACCTTATTTTTTATGTCTATTTGTAGGGTAACCTTTAAGCTAATATAAAAAAATATTATATTAATTTTTCACTTAGAAAAAATATATAATAAAATATTGGTTGAAAGGAAAGCTCTAAAATCATTTTTTGATTGAACTTCCTACGTTTTCTTTTCACTTATTTTGTGTTTTTTTATACACAATTTAGAAATGCTCTTCGGCTTTTATAAGTACACGAACTAAGCTCGATTTTGTTTCAATTAAAAAAAGAAAACGTTTTAGTTAATTTTTCATTAAAATGCAAAGGCTTTGATTGAACCGAAATTAATTTAAATTCAAGTATTGAAAAGCTGGTAAAGCTTTTGGGATGTACGTATTCTACGCTTCGAGTCTAAAGCTCTTTGAATATTCGATATGATTAATGAAATACCTGTTACATTATAAATTAAATATTAATAAATAAATATTAGGTTTAATTACAACGTATTTTGCATAATTAATTAACGTAACAAAATTTTAAAAAAAATTTACATTGAATAAATGCAAATACAAAAAAATAACTTGGATCAAACACGGATTATTATGTATTTGCTTTTAATTACAATTCCCACTTTTTTAAATTTAATTTTAATGAAAAGTTAACGCAAAAATTCATTAAAATTGTGAGATAGCTGAAATTAAAAAAAATTGCAGATTTGTTTTTTTTGCTGAAAGGAAATTGTCATCGCAAAGAAATATAATTATTGTTTTTCAACGCAAGTATTAATACCTTTGCTTTCTCACAATTTTGATTTATTTTATTTCATTTGGAACGTTTTTAACAATCGATTTTTTAGATTTTATTAAATAAAAGATATTTAAAAAAAGAGGGACGTCGCTAAAACTTTACTGAATTGCTTTTGTATATTTTTCTTTTAAATTGTGTATGATTTAGAATTTTCTTATAGATCTATTTAGTAAGAGTACAATCTAGAAATAAAACAAAAAAAAAACCAACCCAACTTTTTTGTTAGTCTACTGTCTTTAACATGGAGCCCAAAAACGACATGACAGCGCTCGACCTGACACATCTTTAGTAACTCGTCAAAAATTATTGGAGCTTGGTTGGGAACTGATGTCAGATCGATCATATTACGGTTATTGAATTGTCTTAAAGCAAAAAAGAAAACCTCAAAAAACTATTTCATAAACTACAAAACATTTCTAAGCGTGAACACGGAAAATTAAAAAAGAAAAGCACAACGGCTTAAATGTTAGAAATATTCCAAAGACACAGTAACATAAAAGCTTTGTAAGAGAACTGCTCCCATAAATATCTATTCATTTTACTTTTATTACAGCATTTACACTAAAAGCATTTGTTGTTGGAAAAAGAAAAATAATAAAATCCTACAGATATTTCTAAGGATAGCAGCTTTGAGCTTTTTAAAATTCTCAAAAAAAAGCTCATCTTAAACGACCATTAAAACCTAAGCCGATAAGCAGCGCTACGCAAAAAAAGTATTATTTTTAGGGCTCTTAAACATGAGGTTTCTAAATACTCTTCTGCGATTACACGGTTCCTTCTTTCATTAAAATGCACCCTTGGGATGCAAGGAGCGTAACCTATTCCTTGTTTATGTGTCTTCTCATAAATATCGAGCCCTAAGCAAATCGTTTCGATTCCGACCTTTCTTTTTCTCTCGCTATCAATCCTTGCTTTTAACGATTTGAATTTCAAAAGTAATCAAAAGAAAACAGTCTTGAAATTGTAAATAACAAGCTACCTACATTTGTGCCAACCTAAGCTACCATTAAAATGTTCCTTTTGTAATACAATTTACAAGTAAAATTGTTTAATGTTGATTCTGCACAATGTAAACTTAATTACTTTAGCAACAACCGAACTTCTGAAGGAGTTGAGTGTACCATGACTTAATATTGCAGATTTTGAAACCTTTAAACCTTCCGTGTACGAGGTGGGGTATAATTAACGTGACCAATTTGTTTTTTTTGCTAAAACGGGACGTTTGGTGTTCGAGCTTAAAACCGAGTGTGCACATTCGAGCTCAAAGTGGCACATTCCGCTCTCGGGAAAATGAAGCGCGCCGCTCCGCGTCGCGCTTCATTTGCCTCCCTCGCTCGGAAATGTGCCACTTTGAGCTCGAATGCGCACATCCTCGTATTTATTACATTAGAATAATTTACCGTGCGCTCCTTCAAATCAAAAATTTTAATTTAATTTAGTAAATGGGTGATTCTGTTCTGTTACTTTTTTGATTAAAAATTTTTGAATTCTATAACTGAACTTTTTTTGATTTTTTTGCATATTATTACTCTATTTGGTAGTAAAAATGAAAGTGCCAGAGGATTTTGCTACAACTTTAAAATATCGAGAATGAGAATCATATTTTATAATTTCCATGCCACGGTACTGACATACAATAAATTTGGTAGACATTCTTCAGAAAAATTATTAAATTCATTTATGAATTGTATTGTAACATTATAAACTCTTTTTTATTCATTATTTAACATTTCAATAATCCATAACTTATGTAGGTATAACAAATAATACATTATAATTTATATCAAACATTAATCAACTCAAATCTAACACATTTCACAAAAATTAACTTAATTAATTTTTTTTTGGTTTTTATCACAGCATTTTTAATTCTTAAGCTTCTACGCAGTGATACAGTTTCAGTCATCTTTGGCAATTTTTTAACTTCTTGCGATGAATTCTCCGATTGTTTTGTTTTTTGCGTCATTCTGTTATTTATTTTCCCACCTTATCATTTGAAGAATAATCTAGTTTTCTCATAGAAAAGTGTCTGCATACATTCTTATTAGAGCAATAACAGCAACTTAATATTATTTATTAACAATGAAATATATTTTTATTATTTTTTGACATGGTACTGACCCCCACGGTACTGACAATTTTAATTAAAATAGTAAATGTAATTTTTTGATTATGAATTTGATAATATCCTATTACCCTATAATTTAGGCTAGTAATAAGTACAGAAATTCATTATTTATGATGAAAAAAATTAAACGTTAATTAAGTTTACCAATACCACGGTACTGACAAGTAAATTTATGACATCAACTTTTAAAAATTGAGTTTTAAAATGACACAAACTCGCTTGAGAATTTCACTTGCGTGATGTTTGTAAACATAACTCAGTTAACGTACTTTCAATATGGCTTATTAGTTGTTTCATTAATTTCGAGGTAAATGGCGCACGAGCCATACACATTCAAATTTAAAAATTTGCTTAAATCTGAGGACAAAAGTTATTAAGCCGGAATTCAATCTTAAATTGCAGTATTAAAAAAAAATCGTTAATTTCTTTTAAGTTTGATTTAAATACATTACGATTTATCAGTAAATTGGTTTGAATTATTTATTGTAACAAAAAACATAACCGATTTATAGGTAAATTCTAGAAAAGGACACGGTACTGACATTTAAGTGAGATATTGCAAGTTTTCTTTGGACTGCAACTTATATTATACAAGAAAAGTGATGAAATACGTTCATGATAATCGTGTTGATACAAAAATTTCATTAATCGATTTATAATGTATAGGACACAAAAAATCACAGTTAGAGTGGAATCACCCATATGGCAAATTTAAAGAGACGCTTGCTGTCAGAAATAACTGAAACATAAAGGATGTACTTTGAGAAATGTGTCTGCAATTTTTATACAACTTGAGATATTGGATTATGCTCTTCAGAAATGGATTCTAGAGGTTATTTTACATAAGAAAAAACTAATTGTTTTTAATGATTATAATTAGAAATTACATTTTTCCCTTACTCTAAAAATAATTAAAAAGTGGTGAGTGTAATTTGGGAAATGCATTTGAAATGTTTACATAACATTGTTGTTTAACAATTCGTTTAAATATTTTCATGTTTGAAACTCAGAAAGTTTGGTGATTTTCTTTTTAATTCTTTTCTGGAAGAGCATGTTTTTATGACATTTACTACCCTCATGTAAAGAGCCCACAGAAACCATAGTTCTAGAGTTAAGAATGTTTTTAATAATTTTAAATTGCCTTTTTTCAAAGAAATAGTTTAATTTATGTACTGGCATGTCACCAATACCGTATAAAACCGTGATCTAGTACTGGAACCATTATTTTTGTGGAGAATTAGAACTGGATCAACTACGATGTAAATAAAACGTTATAATAGCGCACATGAAATGAATGACGTTTTTCAGATATTATTTTATATCAAGAAGTTAAATCTATTATTTTTTCTGATTAATTTAATTGTGTAATGATTGTTTTTTAATTTTAATAAATACTACTTTAAACATTAGTTATTGAAATTAAACTAATATTGTTTGTGCGGTTTATAAAAATACTATCTAGTGATCGGGTACTGGGGTATAAACTGATTGACTACTAATTTACTAATTGCTGTTGATTTCTTTAAATTCTATTAATTGCATATCTTAAAACCCCTTATTAATCAACAAAAAAAGAAGAAAAAGTAATTGTAATAGATAGAAATTTTTTTAAAGCTTTCTTTCGTTCCACACTACTATTATCCAAGAAAATTTCATTTTAAAAAAAATTGCTTCAACTTTCAGTACAATAAATTTTTACTTGTAATTACACACAATAATTCAAATGTAAACTAAGCTCATTGATATAGACGTACATAAACAAACATATCAGTTGAAGAACCCCTCCAGTCGAGAACGAACACAAAGAACGCGAAGTAAAGCTTACTAAATTACAAAAGCTCGGTCGTTCGTAAACAATTTCGCAAAACTTTGCCGTCTCCAACTACGGACAAACTTCGACTTTCGTACAAACAACAATAATAACTTTTTTTAAAAGCAAACTAACAAAACCGCAAATTCAAAACGCGAGTGAATTGTACGAATTCGTATTCGCGAATAAAGTTCTCGGGCGACGAACGACCCTTTTTTTTATTATTTTCGCTATTATCTTTCTTTCTTCGCGTTCGATTCAATTTCGAAATCGGAAATTTATTATTTTGCCAGGACAACCGAAAATACCAGGAGAATAGTTTTGACATAACGTGCAATTGTTGATATAACTAAATTTGAAGGCAAACGAACCGTATTTAATAAACAGAGAATTATAATGTGTTTTAGCTTTGTTTGCCTTATAAATTTAGGGATAATAAGGGTTTTACGACAAAGTTTCTTGTTATTTAAAAGGATTATACTCTAAACTAACATGTAATTTTATAAAATTATTTTAGGAAAAACTTATGTAAATCGTAGGAACATATTTAATATTTACGGTTATGGTAATTGTACAAAAAAAAGTACAAAATTACAAAAAGTTGTTTTATTACTGAAATAATAGAGCAAAATTAGACAGGGTTGAATTTAAAAAAAATTAATGCAATGCAATTACAAGAAGTAAAAAATACTGAATAATTTTTAAAATTAAAAAGATGTCTTTATTTTAATTTTTGTTGAATTAAAAAATGTCCAGTTTTGTTCTATTTTTTGTTTTAAAGTTTTGGAAAGCAATTAAATATTTGAGAGATATTATCAATAAATAATTGTACAAATCGGTGGCACACGGAGTTTTCGAAATTTTAAAAAATTTTAATTAATGAATTCACCATGCGGGCGATCTCTATTTAATTATGGGGGGCTACAGACAGCACTGTTGCCAAATATACGGACCTTCATTTTTAGTTAAAACTTTTTTGCGAAATGAATCGATTGTTGTGAATCGTGCTTGAAACCCATTGCTCACGTTCGAGCTCAAAGTAGTGGCTGTTTCAGGGGTGTAATTGGTAACCCCCAGGAATTGTTTGTTTGCTCATTTATTTTTATTCTTAAAAATTACCAATATTTCAAACAAACAAATTAAGTTAAATTTTTTCTTTTTTTTTATAATTACCCCCCGTAAGCCAGTTGGAAACGCCCCTGGCTCAAAGTGGCACATTTTCCTTTTTAATAATTTTCTCTTTTTATTCTCCATTTTATTAATTTTAATACGCCTCAAAGCGAAACCATGTCACGAATTTACATCCAGATTATTGTTGGTCGTGGGATTGAATAAATACGAATCGCGTTTTGGATAAAATTAAAAATTGAAAAATTCGGAAATCGTATTACTCATTCGCTGATTATTTCTACGCGCAAATTTTTAATTTATTTACTTTTCGTACAAAGTGGGCTTTGTACAAATTTGCTAATTATTTTTGTATTTGTTTGCAATTAAATTATTTTAATTTGTTTTTGTGGCGAAAATAGAAAGCGGCAGCGCCCCTTAGGGAAAACGAGAAGAAGGGAACCCGAATCAGGATTAGCAAATATCATTCGGTTCTCGATTTCCATATTTCACGTAATTACATTTTAACGAGAAAGCTTCTAACTCGCACCTGCATGCAAAGAGCGTGACGTTTATTGGATCTCTCCCAATGTTTGGATGTGTGTGAATCTGCGTCTGTTATTTGTACGGGTTGCTTTGCTTTAATTAACTGAAAATCAATTCCAAAGGGCAATAGTGTAAGATTATTAATTTTGTCCGGGATTTCCACAGGAGATAACGTGTAGCTATTGTGACGCAGGGTCAAAAGGTTTTCGGGACGACGATCCTCCTTCCTATAATTGTTCTCTAAATCTGTGGTCCTAAATCTGCTAAGCATTACGGACACTTATAAATTTACAAGCTTTTTGCGGAACACAGTTCTAAAATAAAACGGTATAGGTATAGGGCAAACTGTTGTACCTTGGCCCTTTTTTCACTTGTAATTTTTATTTAAATTGTATATGTAACAATTTGTTGATAAAATGAATTGTATTGTATATTTGCTCGAAACCAGTAGCATATGTTTTTGTTCAAGGTCCAAGCTATCTCTCTATCAAAATTTATCAAAATTGGTTCAGCGGTTTAGGCGTGAAAAAGTAACAGACAGACGGAAAGACAGACAGAGTTATTTTCGCTTTTATAATATTAGTTTGTATAATTAATTTTTTTTTTAGAAAATAAATTAAGTATTGTGAATCGTGCTTAAAGTGGAGTGTGCACATTCGAGCTCAAAGTGGCACATTCCGATCTCGGGAAAATGAAGCGCGCCGCTCCGCGTCGCGCTTCATTTGCCTCCCTCGCTCGGAAATGTGCCACTTTTCGCTCGAATGCGCACATCGTCCTATTTATTTAATTATTGTATACTAAACTTTCTTTCAAAACAAAAAAATTAATAAAATATCTATTACATATTCGAACAATGTATTTTTACCATACCAATGAGTGGGAGCGAGCGAAAAGATACAAAAAACTCATAAGTACGAGTGAGAGGGAATGATAAAAATTATTTACTAATTTTTCGTCACCAAAATTATTGTGAATCGTGCTTAAAAGCCGAGTGTGCACATTCGAGCTCAAAGTGGCACATTCCGATCTCGGGAAAATGAAGCGCGCCGCTCCGCGTCGCGCTTCATTTGCCTCCCTCGCTCGGAAATGTGCCACTTTTCGCTCGAATGCGCACATCGTCGTATTTATTTAATTATTGTATACTAAACTTTCTTTCAAAACAAAAAAATTAATAAAATATCTATTACATATTCGAACAATGTATTTTTACCATACCAATGAGTGGGAGCGAGCGAAAAGATACAAAAAACTCATAAGTACGAGTGAGAGGGAATGATAAAAATTATTTACTAATTTTTCGTCACCAAAATTATTGTGAATCGTGCTTAAAGCCGAGTGCACATTCGAGCTCAAAGTGGCACATTCCGATCTCGGGAAAATGAAGCGCGCCGCTCCGCGTCGCGCTTCATTTGCCTCCCTCGCTCGGAAATGTGCCACTTTTCGCTCGAATGCGCACATCTTGGTTTTTATTAGATTTTTACATGAATCTTTTTTTCAAATCAAACAATTAAAATTTTGAATCAATTTTAATTTTATATTCGTTGAAAGTTATGACATTTATTGTTTTTACAAACTGTTCAAAAGCATTAAATGTGTTGCAATAAATATTTAATTGTTAAAAGACCAATTTTTCTTAAAGGTCTAATTGACGGGTAACCGCGGTTGTAGTAAGTTTAAAATTGCCGCGGTTCAAGTGTTAAAAAACGGTTAGTATAATAACAATATAAAAAATAAAATATTATAACTTTTTTAAATTCTAATACAATATTTTATTGTCATAAATTGGGCGTTGAATTTAATGTAAGATTGATCCTCTAACTTTCAGAGCTTTAACTTCTCACCTGTACGATAGTTGACGTATATGGTTTTTCATAATTTTCTAAATATTTTAGGGCGGTATCTTTAGAGTAGAGAAAATGCGAAATAATTTTTCTTGATACGCGTAACTGAATAAAATTTATATTGGTGGACTGCACTTTCCTTCGCATAACTGAATGATTTGTATAATTGAATATCGTAAAATGAATAATAAATGGTATCTAACTTATGGGAGGTTGCCGGGGTTTGAGAAATTATTCGTTTTAACTGAATATTTCGTATAAGTGAGGTTTTACTGTATTCTGTATTAATTTTACTCGATCATATAGCACTACTCTTCGTTTTTTTTACAAACCTAGAAAATAGAGTAAGGGAACCTGTTGTACCTTGGTCATTATTTCTCTTGTAATTTTTTTTTGTTAGACTTGCGAGGCGTGTTATCTCAAGCAAAATTAAAAAACAAAATAAGAATTTATAACAAAGGTATATCTAAATTTTTATTTATTGCAGGGCCAAGGTACAATTTATTGACAGTGACCGAGGTACAACACACCGACCCTTGACGTTTAAACTCAAAAATAAAATTAAAGATTATGCTGTGTCAAAATCAGACAACTACTATGCAAACATTAATAAATAATCTTTCTATTACGATGAGTCATTTGTTATTAGGTAATAAAAATCAATAAGATATTTAAGTAAAAAGAATATAAAAAGACTTACTTATTTCGATTAAAAATTTCAATTGATCTCATACAATGACAAAGTACATTGGCCAGCTACTGCTAACTTTACGTTAATATCTGTCAATGTGGCATTTGAAATATCGAAAATTATGGGTCACGAAAGCCCGCAAATATTAAGAAAAAAAAAGTTGCCCTAGGTACAAAGGGACCAAGGTTCCCCTATATACTTTTTGTACTGTAGAAAAATCACATGCATTATTCACTAATTTTCAAATTTTAACGAAACACTTTTTTTAAGTTCACCACGGAACATCGTTTTAAAACCACTGCTCTAAATTTTGATTTTTTTGATTGATTTACATTGGGTTGGCGCAAAAAACCCACTATTTTGTTTTGATTTTTTATGAAAATAACTTAATTTAACAAATTTTAAGAAACCTCACCCAATGACTTTTAAATATTATTTTGACTCCATTTTTATTTTACTTTTAATTCACATTATCATGAATAAAAATATACAGTGAGACAGGAAAAAAAATATTAAGAAAGCCTTCAAATCACTATATTTTAATTAATCTTTAAAAATTCATAATTTGATTTGAAATTTTAGGAAGCTTATTCTTTTTTGACGTAACGAGAAAAAAATTGCTTTTATAGTGAACAATATTTTAGGTTGCTATGAAATTAATTCCAAAATGTCTGCCGGGGTCATAGTTGCTATAGAAACACAAAGAAACAGTTAATAACAAGGTGTTGCGTTAACAAAACCTCTTCGCTGTACTTTTAAAAGAATATTAATTATTTTTATTAACTGTAACAGTGGACTTTTACATTAAATAATTTGAAACTCCAAATAACAACCAAAAAACGAATTATTACGAAACAAAAGCCCCAAAAGATTTTTTTTGTTTTACCTACTGTTTCTCTACTAGCAATACCAAATTTTAAATTCGGTGCTTTTATTATTAGCAAAATAATTAAAGATTTAACTTTTTGAAATTGAAAAAAAACAAAATTAATTTTTTTGAATACGTGAACGTGAACCCTTGATTTTAACTGACGCACAATACTTAATTTACTTTTTAAAAATTGTAAATTAAAAATTTTAAAATCGTAATGGTGCATAAGGAACACCTTCTAAACACTTCATAATTTTCCAATAATCTTTTCCATTAAATTACTTGATCCTGCAATCAACTTATATATAATTAAAAATGTTTTTTTTTGTGGGAAACCTGCAGCCCCTAGCTCAAATAATTACCGCTTGAACTCTACATAAAATACCATTGAAAAATTTTCTCGTTAGATTGCATTAAAATTTAAATCGATAGCAGTAAATCTAGATTTAATTCGAGTACCTAATAAAACAGGAAATGTGCATCAGACCCGATAAATTAACAATTAAAACGTAAATCTGGATGGCACTCGAAATCCTCGTACACAACATTTAGTTATGACAGCGCTGGATTCGAGCAAAACAATAATAAAATATTCAATGCGAAAGCTAACATAATTTCGAATCTTTCCAAAGCAAATGTTTGTTCGTTTCGCAATTTTCCGCGCACAGTTTTTCTTTTCGAACGACTAAAAGCGGACGGCAATGTTTTGCGCCGGGAAAAAAAAAAGAAGCATAAAGGAAGTTTATTTTTGGCTGTTGCGTTCAATCGATCAATCGGATACCTTTTGGATGAAACTTTGGCGGAGAGGGACCACGTCAATTTCTGTTTTGTTTGCTTTCAGGAAATATGAAACGGTTCTTTAGTCATGCATCTTTATATCTCGTGTTTGTTAACACTGTTTCGCAATTTTATCGTTTTGTTACTTTTTGTTAGTTGAACATATTTCTACCATATTACATGACTTTTCCTGGCAGCTTCTTGAAGATAGTTGTTTTTAATATTTTGAATATAACAGGAATCACTGACTATATTTGCTCAAAACCAGTAGCCCATGTCCTTGTTGAAGGTCTAAGGTATCTTTATATCAAAATTTATCAAAATTAGTTCAGTGGTTTAGGCGTGAAAAGGTAACAGACAGACAGATAGACAGACGGACGGACGGACGGACGGACGGGCGGACGGACGGACGGACGGACGGACGGACGGGCGGACGGACGGACGGACGGACGAACGGACCTCAATTAATCTTTTCACTTTCAAATCAAAAAATTTATAGTAAATATGATGTTATGTTCAAGAAACGTATTTACCATAGCAATGAGTGGAAGTGAGCGAAAAGATACGAGAATTTGGTAGGGTCGAGTGAGAGAAAACGATTGAATTATTTATTTAATTTTTTGAATAATTTTTTAGCCTAAATTTGGTGAATCGTGCTTAAAATTGAGTGTGCACATTCGAGCTCAAAGTGGCACATTCCGATCTCGGGAAAATGAAGCGCGCCGCTCCGCGTCGCGCTTCATTTGCCTCCCTCGCTCGGAAATGTGCCACTTTTCGCTCGAATGCGCACATCTTCGTATTTATTAAATTTTTACATGAATTTTTTTTTTCAAATCAAACAAGTAAAATTTCAATCAATTTTGATTTTATATTCGGTGATAGTTATGGCATATATTGTTTTTAAAAACTGTTCAAAAGCATTAAATATGTTGCTATAAATATTTAATTGTTAAAAGACCAATTTTTCTTAAAGGTAACCGGTAACCGCGGTTGTAGTAAGTTCAAAATTGCCGCGGTTCTAGTGTTAAGACTTTTTGTCTCCTCAAATTTTGGGTTTGAGCAAGATTATGGGATTCCTGTGTACGACAAATATTTGACTTTGTGGTCAAAAATCATCTGCTACATTGATAATGACACTTCAGTACTTCTTAGGCGGTTATTTTTAAATGTCGAAAACACTATTGGGCGCATATACAAGCTAACCTAGAAAAAAACTAAAATGTGTGGCTTTCAATGCGATTGCGAAGCGTTTATTTAAAAAATTAGATGGCCGAAATGTATTTTTGGACACTTACGCTAGTTTCCCAAAAAAATCGTACAACGGTTATTTGTGAACAGACCCTTAAAGCCTTTACAGATTATGAACTCTCTGACTTTTTGGCTTCGGGCAGGTCTAAAGAAATTTTTGAGAAAATTGTGATTGCACGCTTGGTCTTATGTTTTATTTTTGAGAAATTTACAGTTCAAAAATTTGTAGCTTTGAAAGCTCGGTTATCAGAATATAAGATTAGCTTAAAAAACAATTTGGGTCAAATGTTCAATTGTGGAGAAAAACCCGGTTAACATTTTCAAAATTTAAATTTTTGCGAAATGTTTATTTAATTGGATCCTAAAACATAACAAACCGGCCCTAACTCAATACCTTCAAATTTAGCCAAAATCCAAAAAACAAGATAAAATTATAAATAGATTTTGCTTAAATTTTTAGTGGACGGTTTTATGGAGCCGTAGTATCCACTTCTAAAACCATTTTTTTCTGCTGGTTTTGGAACGCCAAAAATTTTCGATAAAATTAAAAATTTTCTAATATTTACATTTTGACTTAGAAATAAAGTCGTAGCTTCTTGATTTTTGACCCAATCGTTAAAAACAATGTAGATTTCAATATCTAACACTTTTTACGTGGAAAATCGTCAGAGGGCACTATGCTAATTTTTTGACTAAATAAAAGTTAAAGCTTTTGACATAATTTTGCAACACAAAATTAAGTATCAAAAAATCGTAGCTTGGTTACTGGATCGGCAAATTATTCTCATTTTACATTTTATTAGTTTATGCAATTTGTATAGCAATATTTTTAATTTTTTTTTAAATTTTGTAGTTCAATTTTGTTTATTTTTAAGTATTTTTTAATTAAAAATTTTTGTTATTTAATTTTTTAATATCTGAGAAACCAATTAATTTTTTTAAATAATTTTGATTGTAAAAATAGTTGATATTTGCAAATGATCGACTTTTTACAATAATTAAGTTTTTTTAATACCAGTTTTCCATTTACTATTACAGTAAAACCTTTCTCTAACGGACCGTTGCGGGATCAACAATATTGTCCGTTGAAGAGTTATTTTACTTTGTATCTAATTTTATTTATGTTAAAAATATTGAATATTTAATTCAGTACCACCTTTGCATTTTACGATTTAAGAATCTTGCGAATTTTAACATTTTTATGATCTTCGCCCAATTCTAAACCCAAAAAAAAATTTTGGTCATCTGAAGTTTAACTGTGTAACTTTGTATCCGTGTGACAAATATCGATTTAAAACACAATTTAAATAATTCAAGTTTATATTATAAGGAACATTTTCATCTTAATAAGACTTTTTTATATTATACGTTTTACCTACTTTTACATACCCACTGACAGACCTTTAAGCCAATACCCAAGGCGCAATCGAAACTAATATTTATACTTCCCTTCAGGATTTTACGAAGTCCCCAACTTCCCGTAACATACAGACGTAGTACTATAATTTAAAATTGATTTTTTTTATAAACTATATTTCCTAGTTAAAATATTCGAGTGGAAAACTAGATGGAACTTGTTTCCTTACCTGAAATAATAAAGGCCAAATGCAATAAGTTTTACTTACCATTGTAATTATTCGATATGATCCCTGTAACTTTGCCAGCGACTCGGCCCCCGACCGGCATTTTGGAATGCGTTGGATTACAGGGGTCTCGCACCCCTCAGCGGTTCTTTCTTGGCATCAAATCTGAAAAAGAAACATTTGAATAAGAATGGATATCTAAGCAGCTTTCTTACGCAAATACGAACGCACGTATGGAGTTTTTCTGTGTAGAAAAAGGTAGCTTTTAGGATGTTAAAGGCGAATTTCATTGAACACGAAGGCGCGTACAACGAAATTGGAAATAGAATCGGGGGTTAAATTTTGGGGCACACGTACGTGCCTTTAATTAGAGTAGTTATTGCAGACGCATGAGGGATCAAAGGGTTGTTAGGCGCACCTCAAATTGTTGGTAGTTCCAAAGTATCCCACATTTTCATTGGGTTTAAAATAAAATTAATTGTTAATTTTCATTGTTCTGTTTTTTGGGAAATTGGATTTAATTCTTTATAAATGAAAAGCTTTTATTTTAACGAAAAATTTCAAAATTGTGTTATTTTTTAATTCATTTTTTGTTTTCTTTCTAAATATTTAAAATGAAATTGTTTTCTTTATTATCAATATTCGCAGCACGTCGCGTAGGAGTGAGCAATTCAATAAATTCGCCAAAAGACAAAAAATAAACACATCCCAAACATAAAAGACGAGTAATATATTCGTCACGTAATTCTGACAGAGATTTAACGTCGATCCTAACGAAAAGTAATAAAGAATTTTTGAGATAAAGTCACATCTGGTCCAATTCTTTTTTAATACGTGATGTGCTTAAAGCATCGTTTTCAGTTTTATGGACGTCGAAGTTTAACCTTTTATACAATAAATCCTTTTCTGCGGCGCTTAATCTTAATATTAAATGTCTCTAGAAATAATCTAAAAATGTATTTTTATTAAAATTTAATTTGTTTTCTAAAAATTTTAGGGCACTTCTATAGTTTAATTACAAAAGAATTTGTTTTATACATACAAATTTTTTATTCAAAATTACCAATTAAGTAATTCACAAATGACAAGTAGTTCACACAAAAATTATGAATAATAACAACAGACTCAACAAAAAGTTTTGGTGGCAACACTGCCTTTTTAATTAAATTTAATTAAAAATTTATTAAAGGAAATTGCAAAGCTTAGTGAAAAGATTAAACTTGATGCAGGTTAATTGTTTTTTTTATTTGAACAAGACCAAATTCATTAAAACAAATCCGATGAAACGAAATACCATCAGATTTATCTTATACTTTAAACGAGCTATTCTTTCGTATATACAGTCGAACCTCTCTAAGTCGAATTTTTGATAACTCGAACTTGTTTCCCTACACGGAGAAAAAAATATCGTTATAACAACTATCTAACGTAACCTCAAAGGCACCTATTAATGATATCCTTATAATAACTATCCGTATCCCTATTAGAGCTATCCGTAGTATAGTTATTTTTCACAGGGATACGCCCTATTGCTAAATTAGCCAATCGAATCGTTGTTCTGACGAAATGTCACTTTGAATATCCACAATAAGGAACTTCTGGATAGCTAAATTAGCTATACGGCGTATCCCTGTGAAAGATATACTACGTATAGCTAAAATAGCGACACGGATAGTTATTATAAGGATATTTTTTTCTCCGTGTAGGACTTTCCTATTTCAACGTTAATATTTTTATAACGATAACTCGAATTATTTTTAGTTTCCCTTCGACTTCGACTTATCGAGGTTCGACTGTATATATATATTGGTTTCGTGGAAACGGTTCTAATGAATTGGACGAAATTTTGTATTTAAATAATGTTATACTCCCCAAGTTTATCTAAATAAGTGTCATCGCTGAAAAATTAGGTTTTTACCGAAAAATAATTATTTTTTATCTGGCGCCATGTCATAGAATATTGAAGTACCAGTAGACTGAAGTATGCATGCATTTGTACACAACAAGAGATGTCACTACCTTTATATCTATATATTTCAGTACCTAGGCGACCGAAAGCGCGGTCGCCCAGATATTTACTTTTTAAAGTGAACAAAACCGTACGTTGCCATGTAACCAATTCCAAAATGGCTGCTTGGGTCATAGTTGTTATAGAAACACAGAGAAACAGTTATTAACAAAGTGTTACATCAAAGAAACTTCTCCCTTGAATTTTAAAAGAAAATTAATTATTATTTTTATTAACTGTAACAGTACAGACTTTTAAAAATAATTTTATGCTTCCAAATGCCAACTTAATTAAATCAAAGTCCTAAAAGAACTATTATTGTATTTCTGCTAGTTATAATTAAGTACAAATTAGCTACCAGGTCGTTTTTTTAATCTTCTCGCTTCCGAGACAAAAAAATTTAATTGAGATCAGTTTTATTAGGTTTGTTTTATTTGAAAAAGAGAAGAATAAATAAACATATCCAATAAATACGAGGATGTGCGCATTCGAGCGAAAAGTGGCACATTTCCGAGCGAGGGAGGCAAATGAAGCGCGACGCGGAGCGGCGCGCTTCATTTTCCCGAGATCGGAATGTGCCACTTTGAGCTCGAATGTGCACACTCGGTTATAAGGACGATTCACAATAATTTTTGATAATAAATTAGTCAAATAATTTCAATTGTTCCCTCTCACTTATACTGACAAGATTATTGTATCTTTTCGCTCGCTCCCACTCATTGCTATGGTAAAAATTCATTTTTTGATCATAAAATCGATGTTTACTGAATTAAATTATAATATTTGATTTAATAGAGCGAAGAATAAATTAGACGGATGTAAAAAATACGAGGATGTGCGCATTCGAGCGAAAAGTGGCACATTTCCGAACGAGGGAAGCAAATGAAGCGCGACGCGAAGCGGCGCGCTTCATTTTCCCGAGATCGGAATGTGCCACTTTAAGCTCGAATGCGCACACTCTGCTCTAAGCACAATTTACAATTATAAACACTTTTTAAAAATGTTTAATTAAAATTATAGAACTGTTTTTTTTTAAATTGCTAAATCTCTGATTCATTGCTATTAAAATGAACAACACTTAAGGTTGCTATGCAATTAATTTTAAAATGGCTGCTGGGGTCACCGTTGTTATAGAAACACAAAAAAACGGTTAATAACAAAGTGTTACGTCAAAAAAACCTTAAAAGCAAATTAATTACTATTTTTATTAATTGTAACAATACAAACTTTTATATTTTTAATTGTATACTTCCAAATACCAACTGAAATCGAACTATTGCAAAAGAAAAGCCCCAAAAGTTTATTTTTGATTTACGTGAAGCATTTCGGTCGACTTGATTTTCTATAAAATATTAGAAATAAGCTAATTCCATCCAACATTTTTCTTTCGGTCCCTTATTAATTGCCCCCCAACTTTCACCCCCATTGCCTTGATAAATTATTCCAGAAGCGAACATAAGAAAAAATTAATAGAGAACGCTCACATAAATCTTTTTTTATGCCGCTTCGATCGAAACAGCAACTCTTTGGAAGACCTACTTTCGGGGTCCCTTTTAAATTTTTATAAAACGATAATTAATTAACTTTTTAAAAGCCTTTCATGTTTTTTACGAACGGTATAACAAAAACTTCTGCTTATTCAAGCATTCTCAAAAACAAATTCATTACATTTTAACTCTAAATTAAAGAAAACCGATTTTGCGACGCAATTATAAAAAAAAAAGTTACTTTTTGGGCGAAAACGGGCGTCGTTTAGCGTCGCAAGAAATTCAAGATGAGTTTGTCGTTCCAGTTTTTCCGCCCGAATTAAAGAAAAAGCGTCTGCCAAAAAGCGTTCGTATAGATTTTAATACGTTTCTTAGTTGTTCAAGGGCTTTCTGCGATAAAGTCGTAAATTTGAGTACTTGTGACGAAAATCCTCGGCCAAGTTAGGCTGAACGTCGGTCAAAAGAAAGACAATAACGCGCACTCTTAACGGCTCATTTATTTTTCGTTAACATTCTTTTTTGACCTTTTTTATACCACTTATGTTTTTCGAGCATAAAATTTTTTTATTAGTTTTCTTCCGAAATACAGCCGGAAATTTGGTACCCGGGACCCTTAATGCAAAAAAACGATTAACCCCTTGACATACAAAAAAAACCGAATTTGATGAGTCCGAAAAAACTGTTATGAGCATACACAAATAACATAAACTAAATAATCAATCGTTTTAAACTATTTTGAAATATGTAGAGCAGTGTTTCCCAATCTTTTTTTAACATTCCCCACCTAAGTCATTCTAAAATTTGGATGCATATAATATATAACATATAAATATTTTTTTATATTTAAAAATTGAATTATTCCATAAATGAAGCCTAATTACAACTTGTTCAAGACACAATATTTAGGTTTTAGCAAGAAATCACTAGGAAAATATTAAGAAAAAGAAACAATAAGTAAATTTTAAAAACATAAACTAAAAAATATTTTTATATCGATAGCTCGAATTTTTGATAACGCGAATTATTTTTAGTTTCTTTTCAACTTCGACCTATCGAGGTTTGACTGTATTTAATTTTATAAATTTAATATTTCTGAACAATTAAGATAATTTATTTATTGAGTTTTCTCCAATATTAATTTTATTTGCGTAAATTAATGATCTTCAAAGTTTTTTGAAAAATCAGAAATTCTGTATTTACTCTATTTGAGTTTTCTGAAAATACATAATAATTTTATCATCAAAATTTCTTTTTAAATTTACCGAATAAAGTTTTGTTTTATTCAATTTGTGTTATACAAAAAAATTGATAATTAAAAATTTCTAAAGTTCTTAAATATATTTTAAAAATTTTCCAAGTTATTAATTTATTTAATTTGACTTGTCTAAAAACTTAAAATAATTTATTCTTCGAGTTTACTTTAATAATTTTGCTAAATGTTTAAAACTGAATTTCATTCTATGTAAAAAAAACCGGTGCATATACTTATGTACGCACGTTAGAAGTAATACTTCTTTGGCGCGACTAAATTAATTATAACAACGCGCTATGTTGCGCTTGTGTATAGCTAGACCAGTGGTTATCAAACTATATGTTACTGCGCATATGTCGTTTTATTTGAATACGTTGCCATTTCCTTTTTAAATCCAAAAAGTAATTGAAACAAATTGAATAAATACGAAGATGTGCGCGTTCGAGCGAAAAGTGGCACATTTTCGAGCGAGGAAGCAAATGAAGCGCGACGCGGGCGCGCGCTTCATTTTCCCGAGATCGGAAATGTGCCACTTTGAGCTCAAACGCGCACACTCGGCTTTAAGCACACTTTACAAGAATTAATTTACTTTCTGACAATTCGGAATTAAATATTACAGAATTATATTAATAACAAAATTCCCAAATCGCCAATTTTGTGCCTTTTAACAAAATTATTGTTGAAAACAAACCTTTTTCGGAACATAAAATTGAATACAGTTCTTGACGTCTCAGACACGTCAAAATCTACAATGACACCATAAACGATTGACGTCTCCTAGACGTCATTGTATGTCAAGGGGTTAAAGACTGTAAATCTGTAAAAAATTTAAATATTTTCCTTAAAACTTAAACTTTTTGTTTTAATAATCGAAATAGTTGTCGCTTAGTTAATTAGATTTGGGTTTTGTGCGCCAAAAGATCGTTGAAGTGTAAATTTCATAAGTCAAAATTGGAAGTAAGAGATTATCGAAGTGTTAAAGGCTTAGAATGGAATTACCTTTATCGACCTACCCGAAATAATTAATTTCTTTTCCAAAGACTTCGCAAGTGTAAATCTTAAGACCGTAACACACGGAATTCAAACTTTTGAAGTGCTCAAGAATATACACTTCTCCACTTTAATGCTTTTGCCATTCGGGCGCAAGTAATTCCGGAACTTGATGTGTTTGTTATAAACGAAAGTTTAAATTAACCAAGTTTCGGTGGTAGTTGCCGCTTAATTGCTTATTTGTGTTTCGGAAAGTTGCGAGAAACAATTTCTTTTATTAATTAGCGTTGTTGCTTTTGATTAGTGAGGTAAATTATTAGCCAACTTTCTTCGGATTTAGTTTCGAAAAAGTTTTCTAATTATCAACGTCACTTAAGAAACCAAATAACGAAAAAATACAAATTAAATTGAAAATTTTTCAAAAATAATTGGCGTGCAACTTTGCTTCCGCCTTTTTTTCACCGAAATTCGTAAAGAGACTGATTCAAAGTGTTGTCCACCGCTGGCCACAACTTTTTTCCATCTTTCGGACAGCGTACGAATCTCACATTAAAAAAACTGGTCAATTTTTGAAGGGATCCACGAATCGATCCAATTTCTTACTTCTTCGGGCAGGCCATGTGCCATTGATCGAAACAAGCGATAGTCAGGGAGAGCAAGGTCTGGAGAATACGCTGGGTGGGGTAGGACTTCTCTTTTCAACGCTTCCAGGTGTGTCTTGATCACTTTCGCAACACGGGGTTGAGTATTGTCATGCTGCAAAATCACTTTATCGTGTCTCTCGTTGTATTACGGCCGTTTGTCTTTGGAGAAGTTAATAAATTACCTTAAATGTTTTTTTTTCTACGATTGGCAACGTCTTCTGACCATGTAAAGAAATTAGCTCCTTCTTTACTTTTTGCTATAAAATTTATGTCTAAATTGTACGTCTACATCTATAGTAAATAAAAGACACAAGTGCTGTTTTTTATCACCTACATCTAAAAATGTTCGAATAAAAAATGTTTTTTATTAAAAATCAACAAAAGCTTTGAAATTGCTGAATAAAATCAGAAAATGAGCGTTTAAAATTCAAATAGCATTCTCGAAAGCACAAGAAGTGCAAAAGGCTTTCCGATAAGTGGTTTATACCCAGGCTCACTTACATTGATCGCCGTTTAAGACAATTTTCTTATGGTAAACACGATTTTAATTTGCATTTGAATCGTTTATAATGGACGGCTAACAGACTTCCAATTTTTTCTTATTCTTTTTTTTTGGGGGGGATTTTAAACAAATGTAGCACACTTTTTTTAAAAAGGATTTTTTTTCTAAAAAAAACATTGCTTTATTAGTTTTCAAAATAAATTACAACAAATAAATTTCTAAAATTCAATTTAATGCTTAACAATGGAGCTTTGCGAAATTTATTCGAGATGGTTTCCAGCCATTTTAAATTCCTAAGAGATTGTTTTAGAACAATGAAGAAAATTATTAATTAACATTAAGTTAAATAACTTTAAGGCTCGTTTTTGAAGAAGAAATACGTTTGGAAACGTCCCCCGACAGCAAAACTTGATGTTTACCCTTTTAGCGTTGTTTTTTATTTACAAAACCGAAATGTAAAACTTTTAAAACGAAGCTTTTAAAGCTTTGCGCAAAAGCTGGATTGTTTATTGACATTCAAATTTGAAGCTCTGGCGAGGATCATTAATTTTCTCAACCAAAAATTGTATTAAAAACTTTTTTTAGCCGAACCCTAAACCAAAAAGTTAATTTCGATTTTTAGAAATTTCCTTAAATTAACAATTGGCAAAAAAGATTCACTTATATTCAAAATTAAAAGGAATATATAAAGATAGCGCTTTAACTAGGTGCCATGTTCAGAATTCGTGATTAATTTAATGAGATTTTTGTCCAATTTCACTTTTTGGTAAATATCGAAAGAGTTCAAGTGTGTAATTTAAGAAAAAATTGCATTTATTTTCCGTACTACAATTCATAAACTTATGATAGGGTTTTAATAAAAAAAAAGTGTGTGCAAGGAATTCAGGCGCGACAGAAGTGAAACTTCTTGCTTATTAGTTATTGATAGAGATAAATTATAAAGATTTTTTTATTAAACAAGGGATAATATATTTTTATTTTATATAAAAAGAAACATAGGTGAAGTAAAAAATTATTTCTGCATTTTATTCAACAATTTCAATTCAAAATTGATTAATAAACATCTAAAGTAATTTAAAAAATAATAAAATAAATTGTATTAATCTTTTCATCATTCTGTTCATCTTTTTAGATTTTAGCGCGTCACAAAAATACCTAATTATTTCCCGCATGCGATCGGAATTTTCGTAACGCTCAAAAATTGTAGCCCTCGAACCAAAGAAGCTTCACTTCAAAAATGCAAGAGAATTTACAAATGTGTTTACTTCAGTAGGGTGGGTGTACCAGTCCCAAACCAGGTACCAGTAGTTGACCACTTGCAAGTTTGATTGAATAAATTAAGAAATGCTGGCATGTTTGAAGAATTCAACTGTTTTGTTACGTGGCGTCTAGACTGTTAACAACCTTCCAAACATATTTTAAAAATTTAGTGTTTATTTAAGAGCTATGATCGCAGTGGTCAACCTTAGGCTTAACTGGTTTGGGACTGATACATCCATCCTATTTTAAAAAAAATTAAATTAAATTAATAATTTGTTTTTTTAATTCAAATAAAATAATAGAATTATCCATTGAGAATTTCTCATTTTAATAACTTCTGACGGTGTAACTTTGTACACAAATGGAAATGCTATAAAAAATGCTTATTAACCTTTGTTAAAAACAGCATAAACAGTATCTGTTGATAAAATAAATAATACCTACATTTGTGTTATATTTTACAACAGTAAACAAGCAATTTCTAATTGTATAAGATATTTAATTAGAGGAATGTTAGATATTTCAAGCAAGAAATTTATCGATTTTATATTGAATTTTACGAAATAAAATCTGACAGAAATTTTACTCCCATCTTTGATTCATTGCATTAAAATTGCTATTAATTAACTCTTTCAAAATTACTTAATTAAGCGAATTTACGACCGAAATTAATTCCGCTTTTAAATTGCCAAATTAATTCTCGTTCCCCAAATTTAACGTGTCGAATATTAAACCCGAGCTTTTAAACTTCGGCCTGTCGCTCTCTTTGCAATGTCTTTAATAATTTTAATTAAATCATTAACACACAAATTTATTACTTCAAGCTTTATAACGAAAAAAAAATTTAATCTAAAAAATAATTATAATATAGATCTCATAGATCTTTATTATCGACCACTTCGATCTTCAAAATCTGTCCGCACCGACAGTAATGCAAACAATGCTTTAATTCGCTCTCATTATCAATTTTTTTCAAATTATTATTAATAATTGTTTAATGCACTAAATCAGGAATATAATGTTACCTGCGTAAGAGTTAATATTTTTTATAAAATCGATTATTTATTGTGAATCGAGCTTAATACCGAGTGCGCACATTCGAGCTCAAAGTGGCACATTCCGATCTCGGGAAAATGAAGCGCGCCGCTCCGCGTCGCGCTTCATTTGCCTCCCTCGCTCGGAAATGTGCCACTTTTCGCTCGAATGCGCACATCCTCGTATTTATTAGATTTGTCTATTTTATCCTTAGCTCTTTCAAATTCATAAATTTAATTCAATTTGCTAAATATCGATTTATGTTCCAAAAACGTATTTACCATAGCAAATGAGTGGAAGGGAGCGAAAAGATACGATAATCACATCGGTGTAAGTGAGAGGGACCGATTAGAATTATTCAACTGCTTTTTCGTCTAATTTATTGGCCTAAATCATTGTGAATCGTCCTTAAAATCGAGTGTGCACATTCGAGCTCAAAGTGGCACATTCCGATCTCGGGAAAATGAAGCGCGCCGCTCCGCGTCGCGCTTCATTTGCCTCCCTCGCTCGGAAATGTGCCACTTTTCGCTCGAATGCGCACATCATCTTATTTATTGAATTTATTCATATTAATTTTTACGCATCGGCAATGGGCATATTTAATTTAGTACAGTAAAGAAGTATAACTTCTAACGCGCATACACGCACCAGTTTCTTTGTTTAAATAAAATGCACTTGGACGACTGAGTTTTGCTCACTATATTTGGGAAATTATTGATTTTTACCGTACATTTATCATTTATAAGTTTTATAAGTTAATCTTAATAATGTTCTGCAGTGCCATCTGTTGTTGGGTAGCCAATATCAAACATGTATAAAAATTGGCATTATGATTTTTTAGGGGTTAGACCGTTCAAGTTACTTAGATCCAACTATGGACACTTTAAAAGACTGATTTTTCATAAAATTTGTCTTTAAGAACAAGACCATTGCATAAGATACAATAGAGATATAGATAATTGCAAAAAACATTAAATAAATGAAAAAAATTATAATCAACTAGTGATCACATAGAATTAAAATTAAAAAAATAATTAAATATAGATCTCATAGATCTTTATTATCGACCACTTCGATCTTCAAAATCTGTCCGCACTGACAGTAATGCAAACAATGCTTAAATTCGCTCTCGTTATCAAATTTTTTCAAATTACTTCGCGAGATATAATCGGCATCTAACAAAGCGTTTTTGCTACGCCGACTACAGGTGTCGCTACTACTTTTCCAGAGCCGCGGCAACTTCGAACTTACCAAATTATCCGAAAGATTATCGTGCACACATTTTTCGCCCGATTCCTGTGCACAAATAATAAACTGGGTCTCCGAATGCGAAGACTGCTTTAAATTATGCGAACAACTCGTATCGCTACTTTTGGAACAGGCCGTAGTCTCCCAACTGGTCGTACAACCGACCTCCGACTTTTCCACCAAAGTTTTTCGCTCTTCGACAGAATCGATCTCGTTCGCGCGAACAAATTGTTTTAAAGTAACGTATTTGTTTAATTCTTCGTGGGATCGGTGTAAATAGCAAAACGAACCGTTGTCGGTCCAAAATTCCTCGAATTTCAATTTATTGCTGGCGTCCTCGTAAAAAAACGACGAATGCGCGCTTTCGTTCGCAATTTGCGGCTTGTAAAGGCATTCGCAATCGGTGCTTTCGGAATTTTGGGATTTCGCCAGGTCGTTGGTGGTTCCTTTGGAGTCGACGAAGGTTGACACTAATTCACATTCGGCCTCTTCTTTTAGAGGCGACAATGTTTTAGTGCTCTCTTTCTTCGATTCTTCTTTGAGGGACTCTCTGCTAGAGTTGAGAGGCGTTATTGAAATTTGGCAGCCCTCTAGATTTAGTTTTGATTTCGATTTGCCCTTCCGCGTTAAAAGAAGACTCTTCCAGCTTGTGTTTTCGGATTTAACATGTTTGAGGGTCGTTTTTGGAGTGACGAGTGATTTGAGGGCGTCGTCTTCGATCGTGAGGGTCGACTTGCAGTTCTCCAAGGCGTTAGAAGATTGACTGCTGATGGTTCGAATTTTTTTGGTGAACAAAGATCGCAAGCTCAATTGTCGAATTTGCAAGGATTCGGTGTCGCTGCTGTCGTGCTTGTTTTTTCGCCAGTTATCCTCGCCGTTCTGTTTTATCGCCATTAAAACTTTCCAGCGAGCTTTACGGATATTTTTTTGATTTCGTTTTAGTTTTACATTTTTCGAGAGTGCGGCTTCGGAGTTATCTGTTTCGACGCTCGCCGCGGGGCTCGCCGATTTTAAAGTGTCGGTGGAAGCGATAGAAGTTGGCGAGGATTGTGAGGGAGCTTTTGTTTGGGCTTTTTGTGGTGGTAGGTGTGGAGTGGTAAGGGTAGTCCAGGGAATGCCCAAAGAAAAATCTAAAATGTCGGTTGTTGGGGATATTGCTTTTATTTTTTGTTTTGTTGAGATTAATTGTTTTTTGATTTTATTTAAAATAATGAGGGGCTGTTTGACTTTTTGAAAATGCGCGTTTTGATTTGATTGACCGTCGGAGATAAATGTATTAAGTTCGATTTGTGTTGTTTTCTTTAATTCTACGTCTGTTTGACTTTGATTAAAATTCGTATTACGGTTGGTCTGTAATTTCTGTAAGGAAACTTTGTTTTTGATGCTTAAGAAAGAAGTTTGTTGGTCTTTGTTGATCAAAAGTTTTGATTTTTGTGTAACTTCGGTTCGGGACGGTTTTGTGTCCTCTTCGAAGATGGATGGGGTTTGGATCAGTTCTGATTTCATTTCGCTGATCATCGATGCGGTATCGGTGGCCTTTTCTACTTTTTCGATTTTTCTAAGCTCGTGGGGGCCCGTTTGCACCGCTGCTAAGTGCGTAGATTTTTTAGCTCGCGATTCGATACTTTTTTCTTGTCTCCACATCTGATTTTTGGGTCTCGGAATTTTGCTTAATTTGAACGTTTCTTTTTTTAAAGTACTTTTATCCATATCTTTTTCCGAGCAAATTGAAGATGTGGAGCTACGTTTGTTCAATTTACTTCTTTCTGTTTTTTTTTTGAAATTACCTTCGCTGGTTTTTAATTTAGTTGTAATTTGATTTGGGTTCTTTCCGTGGGGTTTTTTGACGAGCAAGGGTTCGAGGTATGTGTAATTAACCGATA
Organism: Sinopyrophorus schimmeli; assembly: GCA_036325965.1. NCBI lineage: Eukaryota > Metazoa > Arthropoda > Insecta > Coleoptera > Elateridae > Sinopyrophorus > Sinopyrophorus schimmeli. The sequence continues at coordinate 795,607 of JARFIZ010000337.1, read as the reverse complement.
TGTAGTTTTCGAGACGTTTCCTGAGTTGGGAGGTGCTCGATTTTGGTTCTTCGGAATCCAACCTAAAATCGCTGTTAAAATTGGAATTTAGCAAGCTTATTGTGTTGAGATCTTCACAATCGGTGTCGTCTATCATTTTTGGAGAATTTCGGTTATATTTTTGATCGGAATCGTTCAAGGTCTGTTTTTGGGCCTTGTCTGTTATGGAAGGGGTAATTTCAAAATTATCTTCGCTGCTTTTTGCTTTTTTTAGTTTTTCAAAACTTGCTAAGTTTTTATTATCGCCTTGACGTTGGATTTTCAAAAGCGATTGGATTGAAGATTCTTTAAAAATATATTTGGGGGGGCCTTGTTTGTATTTTGTTTCTATAGCGTGAAGATCTGATTTGGTAATTGTTAATTTTTCGTTGAATTTCTTCGTCAAAGAGCTTTCGGGTTTTTGTAAATTAATTACATTTTTTAATTTTTGAGTTTGCTTTTTGTTTGCTTGCTCTTTGCTTTTGTGCTGTTTTTCAATTTTATTAATTTTTATGTCCGATTTAATTTTAATTTCACGCGAGTCGGTTTTTAATATTTTTCTGTTAAAATTCGATCTACTTTTTCGTTTGCGAATTTTTGAATTTGAATTTGAACGATGCTTGCTTTTATTTGACTCTTCCTCTCTATTTTTCGAAATAATTTTATTTTTATTTGAATGTTTTTGATTGCTTTGAATTTTTTTTGGATTCCGATTTTTTTCATTTTGTTTTTGGTCGAATTCAATTAAATTATTTGTTGGGAAAGCGTTTAATTTATTTACACTTTGTGGACGCAATAAATTTAGGGGGGGTGTGTGACTGAAATCAATTATTTTGCGATTGGCTTTGATTTTTACGTTTTCTTCGTCTTTCGATTCGTTTCTCTCATTTTTTAATTTAATTTGAGAGTTTTTGTCGCGTTTATTTTGAAATTTCTCATTTGGTTCTTTTTCTTGGTGATTTCTTATCGAAGAATTTTTAAGTTGGCCACTAATTTGAAATTTGACGTGTTTTTCGACTGTGGTTTTGTTCTTTTTTAATTCTATCGAAACTCGCGAGTTATTCTTTTTATAAACAGAGATAGACCGATTTGTTTCTACGGTTTTTAGTGTTTCCTCAATTTTTCTCTACGACTTTAGTCGAAGTCAAATCGACCAGAGATAATCCAGCCAGTGTCGCGCTTTCTTCTTTGATCGAAACCAAAGACTTCGTATTACGTTTCGAAGTTTTTTCACTTAATTCCTGAAATTTTTTTGTTGGTACTTCTACTTCGCCGGACGGCAAAGTGAGCTTGCATTTTTTCTCGTTTTTCGTCGAACTTTCTCTCGAGCCGGATTTTTTCTTTTCGGGAACTGAAGCGATGCCGATGAAAGCGACGTACTTGCACCAAGAAAGCTAAAAAATTTCCGTTTTATGTTCGGATTAATCACCGACTCCCAAAAGGCGCTTTTGTCCGGTCCCGCCGATCTCTCCGAAGACTGTTCGATTGCGTCTGAAGGGTCTGTTAAAGCTGTCGAGCTTTTATTTTTAACGAAGCCCGATTTACTGGAGGCGAAGTTAGTTTCGCTGCAGCTTTTCCTTTTGTAGAGCTGTTCGACGGGAAATTCGTCGCAGTTCGTTTGGCTTTTCTTCGAAGATTTGTCGAAGAACGATCGGAAGACGGTCGCATTGTAATAGAGCGACGTGTCAGTTGGGTTTTCGAAAATTTTCATAATTTTATCACGGGAATTTTAGCATCTGTCAATTTTAGTTCGCTTTGACGTTTACTGCGGCGCAAAAATTTGAAGCTTTCGCGCGGTTTATTTTGAATAAGAGAGAATAAGCGAGCTAATTTAATTGAGCAAACAGAAATATATTTTTTTTTTATTTTCTGAACTAAAATTTGATTTATTTTTTAGAAAAACTGCTTTAAAAAAATTAATTTTGAATTAAAACTGTTATTGAAGTTATACTTCTTTTGGCACGTTGAGCAACGGGAGCTGCGCGCGCACTGCTAACGAAAATTAGACAGTTTAAGTTAGCCGTCTGAGAAAGTAATTTAATTATTGTGAATCGTGCTTAGAACCGAGTGTGCACATTCGAGCTCAAAGTGGCACATTCCGATCTCGGGAAAATGAAGCGCGCCGCTTCGCGTCGCGCTTCATTTGCATCCCTCGCTCGGAAATGTGCCACTTTTCGCTCGAATGCGCACATCTTCGTATTTATTGAATTTATTTATATTAATTTTTACTCGTGGGCATATTTAATTTAGTTGCGTCAAAGAAGTATAACTTCATACGCGCATACACGCACCGGTTGCTTTTTTTAAATAAAATATACCTGGACGACAGAGCTTCACTCACTATATAACGGAAATTATTAAATTTTACTCTACACTGAAGTATCATTTATAAGTTTATGTTAATAATGTCCTGTAGTGCCATCTGTTGTTGCGTAGCTAAATATCAAACATTTATAAAGATTTACATTAAGATTTTTTAATCGTTCAAGTTACTTATTGTTAGATCCGACTATGGGCACCTTTAAAGACTAATTTTTTCATACAATTTGTTCTTAAGAACAAGACCATTGCATAAGATCTAACAGAGATATAGATAATTAAAGAAAAAACTATAGATTTGCATGTTAAGTAAATGAAAAAAAATTTAAATCGACTAACGACCACATACAATTAAAATTTAGGGCTGAAATTTGGCAACAATTTTTTTTTCGATGCTTAAAGCAATATTATGCCAATGGGGCGCAACAAAAAAAATTGTTTAAAACGAAGCACCTTAATCTAATATATAAACAAGAGTTTCTCGCTTAAAGTATATTAAATAAAAATAAGTCCATACAATATAAATTACGAGATTGATGACTGTCGTAAAAATTAGATAGCTTTTTAAAGTAACTTTTTGGGGAAAACGAAAATAACTTTTTTTAGTGCTTATTCCCTTATAAAATATTAAATTTTTGTCAAGTTTCGAAAGTACGAGTCCCCTTCGGCCGCAGCTTATTAAATTATAATATTAAAGGACTATTATTATTTTTATTCCCACCTTTTGAAGTTGTTTCGGCTTAAATCAGAGACTTATCTTATATTTTTGCAAAATAGACTTAAAAAATTAGAAATCTCAATTTTGTACAAATAGATTTATTTTAATTTGAAATGTATTTTGATTAATTATTTTATCAACGCTTTATTTCTAACGTTTTGTGGGAACGCTATTATTAATTCAAAGATAATGAGTTGCGTTTTTCAAAAACAAAAATTTTAAAGCGTTTAGTTAAAAATTGCATAGAATTGTTTGTAATAATAGCTTTAATTTGAAGGTAGAACTGCATCTTTTATTTATTAAAAAAAAAAAATGCAAATCAATTAATTTTATAATGGTTGTTTGATATTGTCATTAGTGAAGTGAAACATCTTATGTGATGGTAAATCTAAAATTTCGTTACTAAACAACGTTAGAAAAAGGTCAAAATGAAAAAAGAAGGGGAAATGTTTTTGCAGCGAGCCCAATAGTTTGAAATAGTGGGGAGAGCTGAAGAGCCGGGCACGCCGGGTACTATATAATGTAGAGAGTATTCAACATCATTATTATCGTCCACGTGTGTAGTGTTTGGCGCATGCGTCGAAATTTGTTGAAGCTATTATATCAACTATAGCAAACTATATTCACATTCAAAAATTTGTTTGTACATATAAATACTATATAATTATTTAGACCAGCACAAATTATCAAACAAGTTTCACTTCTTCCGTGAACTTATGTGACTGAGGCTCGCTTGTTTTTGTAAATATTAATAACACATTGAAAGTTTTTTATATTCGCTATTCTATGAAGGGTATTAATTTTTTCAGTGCTCAAGTTTAAATTAATAGTTATACATGTTTCGATTGTGAAAAGTAGTTACTATGGTAACATTTCAAATTAGAAAATTAAAATTGTAAAATTAGGCGGGAAATTAAAATAGTGATTTTATTTAAATAACAAATATATAGCTACATTATTGTTATTTAAATTTTTTGTATCAATTCAATAAATTCATTCATAATAACCCCAAAACGAAATCTGTAAAAGATCTATTCCAACAAACTTTTCCAACTTTTTTATTACTTCATGCTTAATTTTTTTCCGCTATAAACGAAACATTTCTAAAAGTAAACCTTTACAAATGCAAAGCAAACTAACGCAGCAAAGTGACTTTAATATCGCTAATTTCTTCAACGTACCCGAGAAAATTCAATTTTAAACTGAAACGAAACTTTTAATGCTTTTTAGTTGCATGTCCTCTTAGTTTGACAGCAACAACTACAAAGCCATTTCATTTTCAACCACTCAGGTTGCGTTCTCTACCAAAACACAAGAGAACAACAAAAATTCTCGAAAATTAGCCGAACAAAAAAAAAACTTAATAAATAATCCACACAAAAACCAATTTCTTCCTTTTATCACTTTCGCAAAGAGAAATAACTTTTTCGCACGCCTTCGGCACAAATCTCGATTTCTTTCTATTAAATTAATCTGACAACAAATTAATTCGCGAGTTAGTAAAAAAATCCTTTTGAAAAGATAACCGATTCGAGGAGCTTACAGGATTCTCTTTTGCGAAGGACGAGATCGTCGTTGTGAGAATCTTTTAATCTTTCTCCCGTGTTTGCGATCGATAAAACGTAACAGAGGGTCGAATAATGGTAATAGAATGTCTTCGGGTTGAACACATGTCAGAAAATGTCTTAGCTATTTGGCTTTTCTGCAAGGGAACGCCGGTAAATGGCGTAATAATCCTTCAATGCTCGCCACATTTCCGTGTGCAGACAAAAGGTTCTGTTTGAATACATTAGCTGATTGCATAATGCCTTTCGTGAGTGCTATTTGCGAAAGCTCCATTCGGCTGACGTTTTTTCTCAAATTTTAAAAATGGAAAATTTAATGAAGATTGTGTCTTGGTTTTACTTTTTGTTTTTAGCTATTAAATTAATTTTGGTCGTTTTTGATTCAGTTCACACGACATCAATAAGAAAGAAACCTTTTATTTTATTCAAATATCGTAGTGTTTCATAATGGAAAAAAAAACAAATGAGCCTTGCCCGCATAAGCGCACGGAAGAAGTGAAACTTGTTTGATAATTCGTGCTGGACTAAATGGTTATAATTATATACATATTTTTACATGTAAATATAGTGTGCTATAGCTGATACAATAGCGTCGACAAATTTCGACGCATGCGCCGAATAATACACAAGTAGGCGATAATAATAGTTTTGAATTCTATCTACATTATATAGCACCCGGCGTGCCCAGCTCTTCGGCTCTTTCCTCTCTTTCAAACTATTGGGCTTGCTGCAAAAACATTTTCCCTTCTCCTTTTATGTTATTCTGGCTTTCCACTTTATATTTATTCTCTAACGGCATGTCTTTTTTTTGTAACAAAATTTTAAATTTACGTTTGCATAAGAAGTTTTACTTCAAAATACTTTGAAGAGCGTGCCATTTTTCACCATACCTCTTGATCAACAGCAAAAAACGAAAGCATTTTTGTTAAGCCTAAGAAATGTTTTTCATTTTCAATTACAGTAAAACCTCAATTATCCGCACCTCAGTTATACGGATTTGCGATTATCCGGATTGTTAACCGCGTTCGGACTTATTCTTACTAAATATTTTATTTTGTATTTTGCACTAAACAGTGTTTTTTTGCTTTGTTGATTTTAAGATAATGTGCGACTGTTTTATTTAGTGATTAATATTTGTTGCGATTTTTGTAAATATATACCTAACAATTTGAGCAAGTTTTTTCCTGTTAAAACGGGACGTTACAATCAATTTTCAATTTAACACAGTACATATTGATTATATATTCGAAAAACGTATTTTTACCGTAGCAATGAGTGGAGTGAGCGAAAAGATACAAAAAACTCATAAGTATGAGTGAGAGGGAATGATAAAAAATTGTATACTACTTTTTTGTTACCAAAATTATTGTGAATCGTGCTTAAAGCCGAGTGCGCGCATTCGAGCTCAAAGTGGCACATTCCGATCTCGGGAAAATGAAGCGCGCCGCTCCGCGTCGCGCTTCATTTGCCTCCCTCGCTCGGAAATGTGCCACTTTTCGCTCGAATGCGCACATCCTTGAATTTATTGGATTTGACTATATTATTATTTTATTCTTCAATTCAAAAAATTAAAAGTCGAATAAATTAGATCTATTTTTTGTTTGAAAAAGGTTAGATATTTTATTCCTTTTGATAAGTTATCATGGTGCTCTTTCGCACGCCTAATTGTAGCGAACTTGATAAAAATATGTTCAGGTGTACTTTCGAATGTTTACTAATTCGCATTTTTGATTAATTAAAATTGTATATGAGTCAAATTTTGTGAAGTGGACCACTAAAAATCAACTAGTTGATTTTTATACAATCTTTTGCAAATTGTTGAAGGTTTATATGTCAAAATTAATGTCTCCAAATATTTTTGGGTAAATTTCATTTTTGTAAAAATTAAAAAAGTTTTTGAAAATTTTGAATTTAACAATTTTTTTACAATGAAAATTTTCTGTACGATTAATTAAAAATTAATTGTGAAAAAACTGTTGGAGATAACTTAACGAAATTTTCAGAAATTCGAAAATCGTACAGAGAAGTCATTAAAATTTTCATTTGTTTATTTAAACGTTAATAAAAAAGTATGATAATAAACAAATGAAATTGTTTTCTAATTTTTTTATGAAATTATAAATATTTTACTATAAGCTCTGAAAGTTTCGTTAAGTTATCTCCAACAGCTTTTTCATAATTAATTTTTTAATTATTCGTATAGAAAATGTTCATTGTAAAAAAATTGTTAAATTAAAAATTTTAAAAACTTTTTTAAGGGATGTTTATTAGTAATAACTACTTTTGAAAAATAAATTTGAACAAGTATTCCATGATCAAGTGGCAAATGAGGGGTCCACTTGACGTGATTTGACTTATTTTTGATTAATTAAAATTGTATGAGTCAAATTTTCTGAAGTGGACCATTAAAAATCAACTAGTCGATTTATATATCATCTTTTCAGATTGCTGAAGGTTTATATGTCAAGATTAATGTCTCCAAATATTTTTGTAAAAATTATAAACAAATTAGTTTTAAGGTACATTTTGTATACACTGTTGTAATTAGACTTCATTTATGGATTAATTCAATTTTTAAATATAAAAAAATATTTATATGTTACATAGAGGGTGCATCAAAATTTTAGAATGACTTGGGTGGGGTATGTTAAAAAAAAAGCTTGGGAAATAAGAGTCAAAATTCGGAAAAAGTTAAAGTATTTTTTTTCATGTTCGATGAAGTCTCCCATCTAGCCTAGTTTAAAAGTACTAAATTAGAAATATGGTTTTTGGTAAAAATACCTTACTGTAATTTTGAATTAAAAGAAAAGGGAGAAGTGGTACATTTAATTCAGTCTGATTTAATTCATATTATTTATAAGAAAGAAGAATAAGATAGGAAAATTCAATTAGGTCTTTGAATTTTTTTTTTTTTGTGATAAATGGAAAGATCATATATAAGTTTTATAACAAAACTATTTTTATTTTTATTTTTTTCGCAATATTTCAAAAGTTATATCAAAATAAAAATTAATTTTGAATCCAGTGCCGAAAACACGCCGACAGCGCCCGAACAAAAACGAGCGTGTGTGACGTCATAATGTTAGTTTTCATTCATTGCAGCTTATACAGAAATAATAGATGCAGTGTTTTGATCTATTTAATTCTTTTGTCATGGTTAAATACTCAAGTTTATATTGAAAATGTCGAATCACAAAAGTTATCGTTCTTGTTTTGTACCATTATGTACAAATACTACAAAAACAACTCCTGACAAAATGTTTTTAAATGTTCCCCAAGATGAAAAACGTCGAAATAAATGGTTTCAAGCAGTGCATCGTTATAATCCCAAAACAAAATCGAATTTTTTTTGTTGTAAAGATCATTTCGATGTAAGTATTTTATAACACTATTGTTAGCAATTATTATTTATCCAAGTATACAAATCAAATAAGTAGAATTCAGTAAAAAATATATAAACATCAGGAATATTATCAGACTTTGCCTTTATAAATCCTTTATCACACATAGCTAATCGGAATTAACTAACAAATCGTTTTTTAGCAGTAAATTTTCAATATTATTGTCAACTCACGTGTAATAGCCGTAAACGCTGTCCTGTTATTAAACAGCTATAACATTATGACGTCACAAAGATGGTGGCCAATTTTGGCGCGTTTATAGTCACGTGATTTTTTTTTAAATTTTATCAATTTTTAATTGCTTATAATTAATTGAAAAAAAATTTTTTTTAAGTATTTTGCATTAAATATCCATATTATTAATAATAAAGTTTTAAAATACATAAAAAAAATCAATAATTTTTTTTTTTCAAATGCCTAATTATGAAGGAGTATGTGCACTTTCAAGCGAAAACTTAGAAAATCTGGATTTGAAGGATTTGTTATTAATATAGTCGAATCCAATTAACACGAAGATGTGCGCATTCGAGCGAAAAGTGGCACATTTCCGAGCGAGGGAGGCAAATGAAGCGCGACGCGGAGCGGCGCGCTTCATTTTCCCGAGATCGGAATGTGCCACTTTGAGCTCGAATGTGCGCACTCGGTTTTAAGCATGATTCACAATAATTTAGGCCAATAATTTAGACGAAAAATCAATTGAATAACTTTCATCCTTCCCTCTCACTCGCATTCACGAGATTTTCGTATCTTTTCGCTCTCTTTCACTCATTGCTATGGTAAAACGTTTTCGAACACAAAATCAATATTTACTAAAATAAATTTAAATTTGTGATATGATAGAGAAAGGATAAAGTAGACAAATGTAATAAATACGAGGTATGTGCGCATTCGAGCGAAAAGTGGCACATTTCCGAGCGAGGGAGGCAAATGAAGCGCGACGCGGAGCGGCGCGCTTCATTTTCCCGAGATCGGAATGTGCCACTTTGAGCTCGAATGTGCGCACTCGGTTTTAAGCATGATTCACAATAATTTAGGCCAATAATTTAGACGAAAAATCAATTGAATAACTTTCATCCTTCCCTCTCACTCGCATTCACGAGATTTTCGTATCTTTTCGCTCTCTTCCACTCATTGCTATGGTAAAAACGTTTTCGAACACAAAATCAATATTTACTAAAATAAATTTAAATTTGTCATATGATAGAGAGAAGGATAAAGTAGACAAATGTAATAAATACGAGGATGTGCGCATTCGAGCGAAAAGTGGCACATTTCCGAGCGAGGGAGGCAAATGAAGCGCGACGCGGAGCGGCGCGCTTCATTTTCCCGAGATCGGAATGTGCCACTTTGAGCTCGAATGTGCACACTCCGCTTTTCGCCACTTTTAACAATGATCAATTTATTTTAAAAAAATTCAAGTAATTCTAAAACCGTCTCTTTTGGGCTTCGCTTATTTTTCATAATTTTTTTTTTTTCATTTTCAATTAACCGATTTTTCGATTATCCGAATGAGCTGCAACAATAGTTAGTCCGGATAACCGAGTTTCCACTGTATAACATTTTTTTCGAGCATCAACAAAATGCCGATTGTAATAGGACTAAAAAATGTAACTTCAAATAAAAGCTCGTCTTTTTCTTATTAGTATTAATTAAATAATTGTTTTTTGTGTGCAAATTGGAAGTTGTATAGCTAAAAAAAGTACCTTTTATCTTTTTTTAAGTTAACAATTTCAAAATGCATCTTAAAATTATTATTGTTGCTCCTTTTTTGACGAGAATGTCATCTGTCGCATTTCGAAAAAATTAAATTAGTTACATTCGTGCAACCGAAGCGATAACATCGCCAGATGAAATTATAAGGCGACGCAACAAATATCTCTTCGAACAAAAGGAAACTGGGACGCCAGATCATTAAAACGAAAATTGAAATATGAAGCACTCTCGTGCTGCCCTTTAAATAAGGCATTACAATGAACCTTTTCTCTTATAATTGCGAACCTTATTTTGTATTTTAATGCCGGCGAACCGTTAAAGCTTCTTTTTTAAAGAAAGCACCAGCCTAAGCAAGCTTTAAAAATTCAATTTTAATAAAGGAAAGCCCACGCCTAAAAAAAATTAGTTAAATAATTATAAAGCGCAACACTCATGAAACCGATGAAGAATCAACAGTAAATAATTGTTAGCAATAGAAAAACCCGAAGGATTTCTGTAAAACGTTTATCCTCGACAAATCCTTTGGGCGTCCTTTGGAGCAAAGAGCGCCGCTCTTCTAATTAGTAATTATGGCATGGCAAAACCTTGGTTGAAATTAATTACGAGCGATTTAAGGTCTCAAATTTTAGATTTTCCTCCTACACGCTTTCATACTTTACAAAGAATTCCCTTCGGATTGAAGCAAATACAGTCTGTCAGACGAATAAGTACTGAAACTTAATCCACTTATAAATTACCCTAAATTCAACAAAAGCGTTAAGTGGCCTTATGATAAATATTTTAGAGTGATGGTGTATCCTAAATTGTAATTTAAAAATGTGTAATAAATATTTTACTCTTGAGAGTATTTCAAAAAATTTTGTTCAACTTTGATATCACCTCGGTTAAGTCTCGGTACCTATTTGTCTGACGCCCTGTATGTGCGTAGATACGTGACGACCCATCAACGCAAACCATTAATTTTCAAATGCATTTCACACGTTTTTGTTTTTTAATTATGGATCCTACATAATTTTTTCATATCTAAAATTGTACATTGATTAGTGTTCTGTTTTACTAAATGGTTTGAAATGAAGAAACGAAAGCAAACATATTAATTAATTTGTTTTTCTTTCTACTAAAAGTAAAGAATGCCTTTCAGGTGAATTTGAATCGTAGACGAACCAAACAAGTGTGCTTTATTTACTCTTCGACCGTTCCAAAAGGAAAATGAATGATTGCACATTTTTTTCGTCGAATAAAAACGAAGGCTTTTAGGAATAATTTATGATGTGTGTATTGGTTTTTCTTTTATAATGGGATTATAAAATTTAAATTAAGTGTAGGGGATGTGCGCATTTTTCTCTTCTGTTTAAATACAGCATATTTTATTAGGTACATTCTTTTTTCTGTAAATAAATGTAAAATATACGTTTTATTGATTTATATGCAAAAGTATTTTTAAGGTTTTTAAAAAAACTATTTTGAATACGATTTAAATATTCTAAACGATTTAGTTTACAGTAGTTATTTTTATTATTTTTTTTTTAATAATTTTAATTTATTCTAAAACTTACCCGGTTTTTAAGCACATTAACTTTTAAATATCTCTAAATCTGTTGCTTATTAAAATAAATTTAATTTAAAAACACTTTTTTAGTGCACTTTTGTCCGTTTTTTATTGTGGTGAACTGAGATTTTTTACGCGGTTTCTAACAGCGCCGGTAGCGGGACCAAATTCGTTAAATCGAGTAGGCCCTGTATTTTATTTTTCGCTCGCTAAAAAGGTGATTTTTTTACGTTTCCAACGATACCAAACAGTCTAGGAAAATTTTTAAAAACGACGGAGATATTTAATAAAAACTATTTTTTTTGTAAATGTAAAAAGAGTTTCCACTTTAGCGGGGTTTTTCACCAATTTAGACGGTTTTCGCGAAAAACCTTTTTCGCTAACTTTCTTATTAGTTGAGATAAATTAATTCTGTAAAAACTTTCTTCGGGCACTTTTTTGCGTAGTTAACAACGGCAAAGTCAAAATATTTCTTGGCCCATTATTTGTCCCTATTTTGGCACCAACTTTGTTATTTTAAATAGGACACCTATGTGTTTTGCGCAGAAAGTAAAAGCTTATTTTTTTCTGATTTTAACCATATATAATTGTTTAACTATATTTTAACAAATAACAAAGTTATTAACAAAAGAACCAAAATTATTATTATTCTTACAAAATATATATTTTTGGAACTTTCTTATTAGTTGAGATAAATTAATTCTGTAAAAACTTTCTTGGAATAATTTTTTATTAGTTTACAATGGCAAAGTCAAAAAAATTTTTGGGCCATGATTTGCTCCAATTTGGGCACCAGCTTTGTTATTTTAAGTAGGGACCTTATTTGACTTTTACATAAATTGAAAAATAGTGTTTTTTTATTTAAACAGTGTAAATTATTGAGTAATATTTTGAAAAATAATAGTTTACAAAAAGAACCGAAATTGTTGATTTTAAAAAAGTTCTATTTTTTTATCTGTCTTAGTAATTGGGATAAATTAGTTCTTTAAAAATGTTTTTAAAGCACTTTTTTTAGATAATTTACGATGAAAAAGGCAAAAAAAATTGTTTGCTTTTATTTTGATACTAACTTTGTTATTTTACATAGAGATCTTATTTACTTGTAACACCAGTGATACTTTTTTTCTACTTTGTACAATATATGTGTAATTGTCAAAAAAAAATTATAAAATAATCAAATTATTTAGAAAAAACAAAACAAATAACAAATTTTACAAACATTCTAGTTCTATCTTATGTAGAAAATTCAAATAATCAAAAATATTAGACCAAAGGGGAAATTTAGACAGAAAACAAGCTTTTATTAAAATATATAACTTTTTCTTTTCCAACTTTTTTCCATCTTCAATAAAAACTCCAAAAGTTGTAAACAAAATCGATTAAACTTTACGTTCAACACAATCGCAGCCTATCTCTTCGATTTTATTTGTTACGTTTGCAATAAAAATGAGAAAGAAAGAACAGAAAATTGCCCAATTCAACAACACGTGTATTTCTTGTCGAGGACATTCCATTCAAATTTTAAGCGAAGAAATAACTCGAGCCATCTCTAACGAGCTACTTCTTCACATAACCAAATAAAAAATAAACAGCAATAAAAAAACAAATTAAAAATTGAATAAAATTAAGTTTCTTCGTGTCATTCTTTCTTGATTAGTTCATTTCTTGTAAATTACTTTATTGTGCTATAGAACTGTTTGTATAATCCAAGTTTATTAAAGACAAACCGAAAAAAAATACAACAAGTTAATCTGTAAATCGATTCCTCATTTCTTAAGACGAATTCTGATTTCTTTACAACCGTCTTACTTTGTATTAAAATAAGAAAAGTGCAGATGTATAATTCAAAAGAACCATTTTTCAAAAAATATGTGCTTTAGCTTTTACGTTCACAATAAAGAAAAATATTTTAAGTAGCAATTTCGGTGAGTTTACGTCTCGCACTAAATTTTATGTTAAAAAGGACGGTTTTCATCGCCGATTTTACCGTTTTAGTGGCGCATCCAGAAGACGGGCCACATGGTCGCAGGCCCCTTCAAAACCCTCCATAATTGAATACAAATTAATGAAAAATAGGAAAATAACAATAAACACCAAAGCAGCAATTTTGGGTTGGCACTGCAATTATTTTAATTTGTAATTAAACATTTTATACAGCTAATTAATGATTGTGAATTGTGCTTAAAGCCACAATAAAAAATTTATTTAAAAAAAAACGTTTAATTGGAAATTATAGGATCATTTTTATACCAAAAAAAAAACACCAAATTCCTGATTTAGTGCTATTAAACGTAATACTTAACGTTGCTAAGCATTTAAAAAGCAAAATGGCTGTTCGGCTATTGGTTGCTATAGAAACATAAAGATACAGTTAATAAAGTGCTTTACGTAGAAAAGACGTTATAACCTTTTTGGCGCTAAGTTGAGACCCAATACCCGATCACTTTCGGTATTTTTCCGAATTATAAAATAATTATGTAAAGACTGCTACATAGAAAAAAAACTCTTTTTGAAGTTAAATTTATTGTTTCTCAAACGTCATTGTATGTCAAGAGGTTTTTTTTCAATAATTTAGTTGTAATTAATAATTATGTTTTTTGAAATTAATAAAGACTATTTTAAATTAAATTAATATTTTTTGTCGATTTATAAAAATACTTTTCAGTGATCGGGTACTGGGGTATATACTGATCGACTACTAATTCTCTGGAATTTATTCTCGTCTGGTATTGAGCTAACCGAGTAATTATTTTGAAATATTAATTTTACTAATTGCTGTTGATTTATTACTTAAAATTTTATTAATTTTATATTTGAAAACCCTTACTAGTCAATAAAAAGCAATTTTAATAAATAGAAACAATTTTATGGTTTTATTTTATTTAACGCGACAAAATACTGATCGGGTATTGGGTCTCATACCTTACTTTAACAAACAATTAATGATTATCTAATTTTCTTTAACTCTTTGCATACTAGGTGACTAAATGTCACATGCCAAACTAGGTGGGGTTTGCCATGCCTCGAAAATAAAATTAAATAAAATCCACAAAATTGTACTTTATGACAGTTCAAGGATAAGAAATATATTTTAATAACTAATAATGAATAGGTTTAAGTAAAATACATATTTCTTTATGCATTAGAAAATAGACTTTCATTAATAAAAATATTATCTTTTTCTACAACTTATAAACTATCGAGTTTTTTTTGAGTAATAAATTCCAATGACACGTGTCAATTAGGATATCGAATATTAAGAAAACCTAACAAGAATTTCATTCTTGCCTCATTATTGAAATACAATTTAATTTCACGGCAATTTCTCAATGATTCGCAATAATTTAGACCACTAATTAAACGAAAAATTAATTGAATAATTTTAATCGTTCCTTCTCACTTGCATTGACAAGATTATCGTATCTTCTCGCTCCCTTCCACTCATTGCTATGGTAAATACGTTTTTTGAATAGAAAATCGATATTTACTAAATTAAATTAAAATTTTTGATTTGAAGGAGCGCACGGTAAATTATAGTAATGTAATAAACACGAGGATGTGCGCATTCGAGCGAAAAGTGGCACATTTCCGAGCGAGGGAAGCAAATGAAGCGCGACGCGGAGCGGCGCGCTTCATTTTCCCGAGATCGGAATGTGCCACTTTGAGCTCGAATGTGCACACTCGGCTTTAAGCACGATTCACAATAATTTTGGTGACGAAAAATTAGTAAATAATTTTTATCATTCCCTCTCACTCGTACTTATGATTTTTTGTATCTTTTCGCTCGCTCCCACTCATTGCTATGGTAAAAATACATTGTTCGAATATGTAATAGATATTTTATTAATTTTTTTTGTTTTGAAAAAAGTTTAGTATACAATAATTAAATAAATACGACGATGTGCGCATTCGAGCGAAAAGTGGCACATTTCCGAGCGAGGGAGGCAAATGAAGCGCGACGCGGAGCGGCGCGCTTCATTTTCCCGAGATCGGAATGTGCCACTTTGAGCTCGAATGTGCACACTCGGCTTTTGAGCATGATTCACAATAATTTTGATGACGAAAAATTAGTAAATAATTTTTATCATTCCCTCTCACTCGTACTTATGATTTTTTTGTATCTTTTCGCTCGCTCCTACTCATTGCTATGGTAAAAATACATTGTTCGAGTATGTAATAGATATTTTATTGATTTTTTTTTGTTTTGAAAGAAAATTTAGTATACAATAATTAAATAAATACGACGATGTGCGCATTCGAGCAAAAGTGGCACATTTCCGAGCGAGGGATGCAAATGAAGCGCGACGCGGAGCGGCGCGCTTCATTTTCCCGAGATCGGAATGTGCCACTTTGAGCTCGAATGTGCACACTCGGCTTTTGAGCATGATTCACAATAATTTTGGTGACGAAAAATTAGTAAATAATTTTTATCATTCCCTCTCACTCGTACTTATGATTTTTTTGTATCTTTTCGCTCGCTCCCACTTATTGCTATGGTAAAAATACATTTTTCGAAAATGTAATAGATATTTTATTAATTTTTTTTGTTTTGAAAAAAAGTTTAGTATACAATAATTAAATAAATACGACGATGTGCGCATTCGAGCGAAAAGTGGCACATTTCCGAGCGAGGGATGCAAATGAAGCGCGACGCGGAGCGGCGCGCTTCATTTTCCCGAGATCGGAATGTGCCACTTTGAGCTCGAATGTGCACACTCGGTTTTAAGCTCGATTACCAAACGTCCCGTTTTAACAAAAAAAAAATTGTTCACCTTAGTTATACCCCGCCTAGTGAGCGGAAGGTTAATCTTTATCATTATTAATTATTCCACTCCAGAAAATATTCTGGGTGCACCACTGTATTATTTCGTACTCGCGGCACGTCCGTGGAAAATCATTAAATCTCTAATAATCGTACCACATCTCTCTGAGAAAATTTTCAATTAACTTTATCTCGAACCGAAACGAAGAAAATTAAGATCTCTACAGCGTCGTGCATGTTTACATCCTTTCAACTTTAAATTTGACGTGTTTCGTTCTCAAAAATATCGTTTTTCTTCTTCTCGTCCCAACAGATTTCGTCCTTTCCGGGGGGTGCGTCTTCTGTTGCTCAGTAAATAGGTCGAGCGTTGCATAAATTTAAAAATAAAAGCAGATAAAATGAAATTATTTTCCGCAGAAAGTAGTACTTTAAAACGTCCTTTTTCGGTTGCTCTCGCTCGGCCATAAATTTTAAAAAAGCTTCGTTATCGTCCCCAGTCCAATAAAGGATTGTCGAGGGAAAGAATTTGTTTCACGTGGCTTTTGCGAGAGCAAAGGGGAAGAGTAAAAAGTGACTTTTGTTTGTCTGATTTTAAAGTTAACGATCAAACCGTTGAGGAATTTATTTAAAGAAGAAAACATAAAATAGAACTTTTGCGAAACCGCACCGTCGAAGTTGTTATCAAATGCAAAGTTAACGGGGGCTGGGAGCAACCCTTTCGATGATCAACTTTCCGCCCACGTGCGGGTCTTTAAGGATTTAAAAACTGAAGAACGTTGCCTAAATATCTAAGAGCGTTGGGGTTTTGGGTTTCGAAAGGCGTCGAAAGTCTTTTAACTTTGACACTCTTCGTTTTAGTACGAGATAAAAGGGGGGACTTACGGTTTCAGAAGGCGCAAAATGCTTTGCGTTTGAGCTCTTTCAAAATTCTCTTCCTATTTTCGATGGTTTTATGTTCGCTTTTGTTTAAAATGCTTAGAAAGATTATTTTTTGAAGTTATACTTCTTTTGGCGGGTCGACAGTAAAATTATGTATTGCTCGAAACCAGTAGCCCATGTCCTTGTTCAAGGTCCAAGCTATCTCTATATCAAAATTTATCAAAATTGGTGCAGTGGTTTTGGCGGGAAAAGGTAACAGACAGACGGATGGACAGACAGACAGAGAGAGTTACTTTTGATTTTATGATATTATTTTGGATAATTAAATTTTTTTAGAAAATAAATTAAGTATTGTGAATCGTGCTTAAAGTGGAGTGCGCACATTCGAGCTCAAAGTGGCACATTCCGATCTCGGGAAAATTTTGAACAGTTTTTAAAAACAATAAATGCCATAACTTTCAACGAATATAAAATTAAAATTGATTGAAATTTTAATTGTCTGATTTGGAAAAAAAGAAGATTCGTGTAAAAATCTAATAAAAACGAAGATGTGCGCATTCGAGCGAAAAGTGGCACATTTCCGAGCGAGGGAGGCAAATGAAGCGCGACGCGGAGCGGCGCGCTTCATTTTCCCGAGATCGGAATGTGCCACTTTGAGCTCGAATGTGCGCACTCGGCTTTTAGCACGATTCACAATAATTTTGTTGGCGAAAAATTAGTAAATAATTTTTATCATTCCCTCTCACTCGTACTTATGAGTTTTTTGTATCTTTTCGCTCGCTCCCACTCATTGGTATGGTAAAAATACATTGTTCGAATATGTAATAGATATTTTATTAATTTTTTTTGTTTTGAAAAAAAGTTTAGTATACAATAATTAAATAAATACGACGATGTGCGCATTCGAGCGAAAAGTGGCACATTTCTGAGCGAGGGAGGCAAATGAAGCGCGACGCGGAGCGGCGCGCTTCATTTTCCCGAGATCGGAATGTGCCACTTTGAGCTCGAATGTGCACACTCGGTTTTAAGTACGATTCACAATGAATAATTTACTTTCTCAGACGACTAACTTCATCTGCAAATTTAAGTTAGCTGTGCGCGCGCAACTTCCATTGCCTCCTAAGATTTTACTCTCAGCGCGCCAAAATAAATATAATTACAATTTAAAAAAAAACAACTTTTTTTTCTATTGCACAAGTTCAATTATGGATCACGAAAGCGCCCAAATATTAAAAAAAATAAAGTTGCCCTAGGTACAAAGGGACCAAGGTACAACAGCTTCTCCTATAATGGAAATATTTCATTATTTTAACAACTTATTTTTCAATTTATTTTGTGAATACAAATAAATTCTGTCCCAAAGATTATTACCAATTAAAATGGGGCGATTCCATGCCGTTTTTTTTAATATCGCTTTCAAAAAACGTAGTAAACTCGAAAAATAAGAAACCTTTCCATTAATCCTTCGGGAAGCACATCGTTAAAAAGCAAATAAAATTCCCACACAACGCGGACGTCCTATTTAATCCTTCCTCGTACAAAACGAACTAAAATAAATTTGCCGATGACTCAAAAAAAAAAATAATAAAACATAACGCGGCAAAGTTCTTGTGCTAAATTACCTTACATTCCGTTCGTTTCGATTCGAAACCCATTCAAAATTTATTTGAAAACTTAAATCAGATGAAACCTTGAAAAAGTTTCGCAGAAGATGGAACGAACTTCTAATGCGATAGGAAATCCAATTTTAAACCAAAGAGTGTGATAAAACTAGTAAAATGCTGCTAACGTGGTTAGTTTACACCGACAGGTTGTGGAAAAATTGCAACAGTCATTCTATGAGGAAAAGGAATTGTCCTTCTTTAAATTCTCGAAGGATTCGAAAACCGAGATAAAAGTGAAGCACATTAAGTGCATCCTTCATGTTGTCGTTTTAGCTCTGTAATGACTTGTTTTTTTTTTTTTTGACGTGCTTTTAATATTGATGCGTTAAACGGTTTTTTCGCTAAATCAGTACACTAATGATAAGTATTTTGCTGCTTTAAAAAAAAATGGGAATAAGGTAACTGCGGGTAATAAGGCCTAGCTAAGGGAAATTGGAAATTACATGAAAAAGCATCGAATTTAATCAACAGGTTTTAATAGTAATCATTTTTAAGATTCAGTTACTATAAAATATAAAGGAAAAATAGCAACTTTCGCCATAAACAAAACCAAAAATTAACATTTTTAAAAACCTTGTCAGTATTATACTACTGAAGGGTAATAAGGCCTACAGCTTATTATTTTATTTGTGAATCGTGCTTAAAGCCGAGTGTACACATTCGAGCTCAAAGTGGCACATTCCGATCTCGGGAAAATAAAGCGCGCCGCTCCGCGTCGCGCTTCATTTGCCTCCCTCGCTCGGAAATGTGCCACTTCTCGCTCGAATGCGCACATCCTCGTATTTATTTCATTCGTCCAATTAATTCTTTGCTCTACAAATCAAAATTTTTGATCTAGTTCATTAAATATCGATTTTATGATCGAAAAACGTATTTTTACCATAGCAATGAGTGAGAGGAAGCAAAACGATACAACAATCTTGCCAGTACGAGCGAGATGGAACGATTAAAATTATTCTACAGATTTTTCGTCTAATTTATTGGCTTAAATCATTGTGAATCGTGCTTAAAGCGAGTGTGCACATTCGAGCTCAAAGTGGCACATTCCGATCTCGGGAAAATAAAGCGCGCCGCTCCGCGTCGCGTTCATTTGCCTCCCTCGCTCGGAAATGTGCCACTTCTCGCTCGAATGCGCACATCCTCGTATTTATTTCATTCGTCTAATTAATTCTTTGCTCTACAAATCAAAATTTTTGATCTAGTTCATTAAATATCGATTTTATGATCGAAAAACGTATTTTTACCATAGCAATGAGTGAGAGGAAGCAAAACGATACAACAATCTTGCCAGTACGAGCGAGATGGAACGATTAAAATTATTCTACAGATTTTTCGTCTAATTTATTGGCTTAAATCATTGTGAATCGTGCTTAAAGCCGAGTGTGCACATTCGAGCTCAAAGTGGCACATTCCGATCTCGGGAAAATAAAGCGCGCCGCTCCGCGTCGCGCTTCATTTGCCTCCCTCGCTCGGAAATGTGCCACTTCTCGCTCGAATGCGCACATCCTCGTATTTATTTCATTCGCCCAATTAATTCTTTGCTCTACAAATCAAAATTTTTGATCTAGTTCATTAAATATCGATTTTATGATCGAAAAACGTATTTTTACCATAGCAATGAGTGAGAGGAAGCAAAACGATACAACAATCTTGCCAGTACGAGCGAGATGGAACGATTAAAATTATTCTACAGATTTTTCGTCTAATTTATTGGCTTAAATCATTGTGAATCGTGCTTAAAGCCGAGTGTGCACATTCGAGCTCAAAGTGGCACATTCCGATCTCGGGAAAATGAAGCGCGCCGCTCCGCGTCGCGCTTCATTTGCCTCCCTCGCTCGGAAATGTGCCACTTTTCGCTCGAATGCGCACATCATCTTATTTATTGAATTTATTCATATTAATTTTTACACATCGGCAATGGGCATATTTAATTTAGTACAGTAAAGAAGTATAACTTCTAACGCGCATACACGCACCAGTTTCTTTGTTTAAATAAAATGCACTTGGACGACTGAGTTTTGCTCACTATATTTGGGAAATTATTGATTTTTACCGTACATTTATCATTTATAAGTTTTATAAGTTAATCTTAATAATGTTCTGCAGTGCCATCTGTTGTTGGGTAGCCAATATCAAACATGTATAAAAATTGGCATTATGATTTTTTAGGGGTTAGACCGTTCAAGTTACTTAGATCTAACTATGGACACTTTAAAAGACTGATTTTTCATAAAATTTGTCTTTAAGAACAAGACTATTGCATAAGATACAATAGAGATATAGATAATTGCAGAAAACATTAAATAAATGAAAAAAATTATAATCAACTAGTGATCACATAAAATTAAAATTTAAAAAATAATTAAATATAGATCTCATAGATCTTTATTATTGACATCTAGGTACATCAGCCCTGTTATACCTAAGCCATAGTTCCACGAATTTTTAAATCTTAGAGCAATGTGAATAAGCAGTTGCTAAGGCTTTTAAATTTTTCTGTGAAGTGCACCTTATTAGTGCTTCAATACGGTGCAAATTATTTTATTAACAAGTTGTTACATATACATTTTGAAAAAAATTACAAATGAAAAAAGAGTCAAGGTACAACAAGTTTCTTTACATATTTATATCCGTAAGACCTTAAAAGTAATGTAAAATGCATTAGAAAACAATTAAACTTTGATACAAAAAGTAGGAGTATAATAAGGCCTATGGTTAAATTTAGTAGGCTTTAATAACCGCCGACCACGTATGTAAGAAAATCAAAATAAAAATTATTTGGTCCATGATACGTCATTCAAATATTTAAAATCATCGAAGCTTGAATGAATAAAGAAAATAAATGTGATTTTACATAGCTAAGTGAAATATTTCAAAAAATACTAACGATTGATTCGGACCGATTTTTATTATTCGTGTTGCCTGGCCGCGTTTTACGATATATGATGCTACATTTGGGGCAGGAAGCGGAATATGCCGCCTCCACAAACTTGTAGAGACATCTTCGTTCAATAGGTGTTTGTGTGTGTGGCCTTAAGCCAAAGCGGTTATTTTAAATACGATTTTTGATAATCAGGCCTTATTACCCGACAGACCTTATTACCCGCAAGTACCTTATACACAATTTAGAAAGATGATAAATAAACTTCTTTGTGGCTAAGCTTGAAGAAATGCCAAAAGGTTTGAGAATATAAAAAATAGTAAAATAGTAAAAATTAAAATAAAAAAAATCAAACTTAGTTCCTATTACTTTTTCAACATTATTGTTTTTAAATCTTTTATTTTATTGAATAAGAGATATCACACATTTATTTGATTTTAAAACCCTAATTGGGTATAATAAAATAATTTCAAATAAAACTAATTTTGAAAAAATAATCAAAATAATCGAATTGCCATATCAAAAAATGAAATTAGGACGTAGTTCAATCTCTCGTTTGCCACGAACCCGATTTTCTAGTTCGAAACGTGCAATTACAGTGTCAAGAGAGCTCAACCCCAAATCCTTGTCGAAAAGACACCCTCCGAATGCTAGTTAGTAGTGGACAAACCATTTTTTTCTTCTTTTACCCTATTTTTTTTTCTTTAAACACGCCCATCTGTTCCAAATTATCTAAAAATTTGTGTTTTCACACATACACATAGCCGCAAGCGCACACACATATATAACGCATTGAAAAACTTTGAACCGAGAAATCCTTCGGGAAAAAAAGTTTGATTATATTTTCTATTTAATTATACCTTCGTCATACATCAAACTCGCATTTTTCTCTCTTTCATAGTCTATTAATTGGGAATCGGAAATTTTTCCGACGACCTTTATTTGCCAAAGGAAATCGATAAATTGCAGGGTTTGCTTTGCTTAATAAATGTCAAACTGTTGCTTTGAGCGCGCCTCTCAATTAATTTCGTTTTTTCGCCTCGAATAATTTTGGTTTCTCTTTTATTCACACAAAGAAGAAAAAATAATGATCAACACCTCTAACAGAAGTAAGAGAAATATTTAAAACATTCTTTTATAACTTTTGATATTTGAGTTATTTGAGCACAGTTGAGCTTTTTAGGTAGAGAATAATGTTTTTTTTATTAAAGCTTTACAAACTATCGTATTTTCAAGAAAGTATTAAAATTTCGGTTTTTTAGCTTAAAATAAAATTAAATGTTTTGTATAAAAAATGAATTCAAAATCAACTATAATTCTAAAATTGTATTTAATGACCTTTTGTTATTTTTTTGGTAACTTCGTTATTTCACATTCGTAGAACTTCTGGTTCTTATCAGTAAAAAAATTAATATAAATAAATGGTAATCTGTCAACTTTAGGTCAGTGCAATATGGTTGATGTAATATCAGTTTCCAACCAGGCTCTAATAATTATTGACAGGTCACTAAAGATGTGTGCGGTCGACCGTTGCTATGGTGAATTATAATCCCTTTGCGATTAGTCAATTGTGGTCCTCCATCTTTGATTACCTCCTTTAATTTCATCAGTTATTGACAGTAAACATCTGAATTAATCGTTTGTTTTCTTGGCAACAGCTCAATATAAACATCATCATCTTTAGCGCATTTCATTCCATCTCTGGATATATGCGTCTCTAATATTTTTCTACTCATATCAATTGTTTGGTTTTACCATCTATTGCAGTCCGTTTCTGGATATCCATCGCGGTTTTGGGTTTTCTGGGTCCAATGTCGCTTTCTGCTCCATCTTCTGATCTCATTAAATGGCCAGCCCATCTTTACATCTGTCTTGCCACGTCTATCACTTTTGGTTTCTAAGGAGGGTAGCGGGTAGGTTCCACCTGACGACACCGGGAAGGTGGAGACCTACTTCAGGGAGTGGTGACCCTGCCCACGCGAAACTCATGGTTTCTCTCTGACCACTCTTCTAGAGAAACTATGTCCACATAACCTACAATTCTTTTCTACCCATATATCTTTCTTATCTCGAACTGTTTTCCAACCCACCTGACTAGGGTGGAAGATCAAGGCCAACAAACCTCCATTCATCAAAATACACAATACTTTGGTAATCTCTCTTTTGATGTCGCTTGTGCTGCTTCATCGCACTTGGTCCATGATAGTTTTCAATTAATGTTACGCGCGTTAGACGTCATACTTTTTTGGTGTAACTAAATTAAATATAAATAAATAGCGCCATCTCATAGAATATTGAAGTACCAATAGATTGAAGTATGCATGCATTTATACACAACAACAGATGTCACTACATTCATATACATATATACATATATTTCAGTATCTAGGCGACCGAAAGGCATCACATTCTCACGCCGAAATCAAAACTCGCCGAGTAAAGCTCGGTCGCCCGTATATTTACTTTTTAAAGTGAACTAAATTTACGTTGCCATGCAACCAATTCCAAAATGGCTGCTTGGGTCATTGTTGTTATAGAAACACAGAGAAATAGTTATTAACAAAGTTTTACATCAAAAGAACCTTTCCCTGTAATTAAAAAATGTTTTTTATTATTTTTTAACTGTAACATTACAGACTTTTAAATTTAATAATTTTATGCTTCCAAATGCCAACTTAATTAAATCAAAGTCTTAAAAGAACTATTATTGTATTTCTGCTAGTTATAATTAAGTACAAATTAGGTACCAGGTCGTTTTTTTAATCTTCTCAGTTCCGAGACAAAGAAATTAATTGAGATCAGTTTTATTAGGTTTGTTTTATTTGAAGAAGAGAAGAATAAATAAACATATTCAATAAATACGAAGATGTGCGCATTCGAGCGAAAAGTGGCACATTTCCGAGCGAGGGAGGCAAATGAAGCGCGACGCGGAGCGGCGCGCTTCATTTTCCCGAGATCGGAATGTGCCACTTTGAGCTCGAATGCGCACACTCGGTTTTAAGCACGATTCACAATAAATAATCGACTTTCTAAAAAATATTAACCCTAATTTATAGGCCCATATTTTCGTAAGCAACACCATATCTCTGATTTAGTGCTTTAAAAAATTATTATTAAAAAAATTATCGCTATGGCTTTTCCGAATGTAAAACTACAATAAATTCAATTGTTTGATTTAAAAGAGAGACGATTAATATAAACAAATCCATTGAACACGAAGATGTGCGCATTCGAGCGAAAAGTGGCACATTTCCGAGCGAGGGAGGCAAATGAAGCGCGACGCGGAGCGGCGCGCTTCATTTTCCCGAGATCGGAATGTGCCACTTTGAGCTCGAATGCGCACACTCGGTTTTAAGCACGATTTACAATCATTAATTTACTTTTTTGGGCGGATAACTTTGTACTGTCGAATTCTCGTTCGACGTGCGCGCGCAGCTGTAGTTGCCCAGCAAAATTTTACCTTCAATGCGCCAAAAGAAGTATAACTTCAAAAAATTGTAACCGAAATTAGTTTTTTGCCAACTGAAAATTTTTAAAAATTAAAACTACCTTCCCCCATGAATTAAAATGGATCAATTAAGAAGAAAGTTGTTAAAAAATTAAACACTTGTAAGCGAGGGTTGAAACAACGACAAAATAATTAACGCGTCGGTTCGTTGCGAAATTATGCACGATTTAAATTTGGGCGGAACAAAACGCGCAATGGAAAGTTGGTCACAATGCAGTCGGCGTATTTATTTGATAACAGACAATCGAAACGTTTATGTATTCCGAATCCATACAAAACAGTTAATTAAACAAGTAATTAGTGAAGTTACTAGTCGCTATTCCGCCATTAAACCTTCTAATTAGTGGAGGAACTTTAGGGCTCGAAAACGTTCTCCCCCTGTTCTTAAGTGGAAGAACCCCATATAACCTTTCAAAGTGAAAAAAATTATTTTCTAATTGGGTTTTGCTTTTTTCAAGAATGTTACGTAATATTTACGTAAAATGGTAAATAAAGTGCTGGATGTTGGGTCGGATATAAATAACATTAGAAGAAAACGCACAAATATGAAAATATTTGTTAGAACTAGAGTTGATTTATTGTATTATCTGCGACACGACGTCGCTTCGAAATTTAAAATATGACCTTTTCGAGATTAAAAAGAGACGTCTCTTTTTATTTCGAATATTCCATCATCGTCATTGTTGTGGGTGATGTTTACGACCGTTAAACTTATGGTTAGTGACCTATAATACAGGGCGTTACCTCATTTTACTTATTAAGTTAATTCAATCGAAAGGCTTCGCGTTTTCATCTTCGTATCATGTTTTTTTGTGAAAATGATACTTTCTTATAAAGCAGTAAATTTATTGGGAGTCGGTTTCAGTTCTTGAAAATAAGTTTTTTTGACGACCTTGCTGGTTAATTTTTTTCTGGACGGAATATTTTCATCAAAATTGCCATTTTTATGTAGAATCGAAATTTTGAGACGGCATAAAGGTATTTCATAGATATTTACAGTTAAATTCTTTTTTCAGTGGTTCGCACGAGTAATTTCAGTTAAAAGACCTTTAAAAAAGTCGTAATTTTAATAATCGAAAAGCTCTACAATTTGAAATTTTGGATTTACGACGTTATTTTACATAACACCAGTCAATTTCATTAAACCGGTTTGGTCAGAAAATAATTAACTTATGGTTATAAAAATATTATGTTTATAAAGTTGTAACTTAAAAAAATTGCAAAAATTTTGCATTTGTGGAGCCATTTTGCATAAGGGTAGTAATTTTTATTGAAAAAGTATACTCAGAATGGAATTCAAATGTGCTTTTTTATTAATTAAACTGAGAAAATATTTAGTCAAAATGCATAACTTAAAAAATCGTAAAGATAGAATACAGTAATCCCTCAACATTCGCGGTTTCGATTTTCGCGAATTTCGATTATTCGCGATTAGTAAAATTCGGAAAAATTCGACATTCGCGAGCTGTGTACTCGCTTATTCGCGGAACCATTAAAAAATTAAAATTAAAATTTTGAGTGAAGTAAAATAATTTCTTGACTTCGACAATTTTGAGATAAGAAAAAATTTCTTAATACAAGACTTGTCATACTTGGTTCAACAGTAAAATTTC
The DNA here is from genome assembly GCA_036325965.1 of Sinopyrophorus schimmeli. NCBI lineage: Eukaryota > Metazoa > Arthropoda > Insecta > Coleoptera > Elateridae > Sinopyrophorus > Sinopyrophorus schimmeli. The sequence continues at coordinate 769,017 of JARFIZ010000337.1, read as the reverse complement.
TTATGATGAGAATGCACATTTATTAATACAATAATTTATTGTCTCAAGAAAGTTTTTTCTTTAGTTTATGAATAAATTTTTCGATTCAGTTGAGTAACATCCTAACACTTTAAATTCAGTAAATTGATGGTAGTTTAATTAAAAATTATTAAAACTTGTATATACATATGTATTTTGTTTTCTATGTATATACAACGTATATTAAGCGTCGTGGAACCTAACCCCCCAATTTCCACATTAAGATAGACTTAACATTCGCGAATTCGATATTCGCGAGGTTTTTCTGGAACGTAACCCTCTCGTATGTTGAGGGATTACTGTATTTGAAATTTATATTTCTGCAATTTTTTTACATAATAATAGTTATTTTTATTTTAATATTTCGTCTATAAAAGAACTTAATTACTGTTTAGAAATTTAATTGAATTTTAAATCAAAATAAGTAAAAAAAATAATAACTGTAAGAAACAAAAAGTTATTCAAAAATTGAATTTTTAGGGCCTTTCTACGTAAAAACATTTTACTAAAAAAAAAATTGGCAAAAGGAAAACACTAAAAAAATCATAGAAATCGCATATAAGATATGCAGAGGTAGTCTTGGCAACAATGTCTCAAAACTGAGACGTGAAATAAAGTTGCTTATTTTAATCACTTCACGGGTAACATCATTTATTTATACTTCTTTACATTTAATATGAAATATGATATCGAAACCATTTACTTTAACATTAAAATGTATATTTTTCGAAATGATTTAGATTTACGGCTTTTTGCATACCAATTTTTATTGTTGGATTATTCGTGTGACACCCTGTATTAAATATTATGTGCAATTTCTATTAACAGTCATCTAAAAATCCGCAATGTAAAACATTTTACATAAAATGTGTACACCCTGTAATTTATTATTTTTTGTTGCCTTTCGATCTAGTATTTTTGATTTTCATTATTTTTGTGCTATAAAAAGCCAAAATCCACTTTGTTACCAAAACAATTTTACTTCCCTTCCAAAATCTGAAGCTTTCGAAAAAGCTAAATCGTCGAATTTTATCTCCGAATATTATTTTTGAAAAGCTTCGACTTTTGTGACGCGCAGCCGAGAAAAATAGGCGTGCATTTCGAAGGGCGCTTTATTAAATATTCCTCTCTCGTATTATTGAAAACTCGTGTGACTCCACACGCGCGTATGGGAAGCCTTTTCTAATTTACCGCCGCCGCTTTTACGGCGCCAGTTTGTAATTTTCGTTTTCTCTTTGAAGACTGGAATAACAATCGACGGATCCCTCGTCGGAAATTTGCACAAAACTTTTGAGTCGACCTAAAGCCGATCCTGTTCGAAAAGCGTTTCTCAAAAATAGAAAGCCGGGAATCAATTCGTATTGCCTTTCATGTAACAAACCAAAGCGGAAAAGAAGAAAAGAGGATCCGTTGAAAGTTAGACTTGTTCGCTTTATAATACTCTCCCAACTCTGAAGGGAATCGAATGAAGAAGAAACGATAACAGTAGGTAACTCCAAATTGGAAGATAAAACAGAATATTCGATTTATTTTCTGAAGAGCTTCGCTCAGATTAACATTGTGCCTTACACGAACCCCTCTTTTATATCAAGCCGTAATTTAAATTGAAATAAGGATCGTTCTGCATAAAATTTGACTACCGAATTATATTATTTCTTGGCTAATGAAAGAGTTTCTTGGAATAATCTTATCGGGCCGCTTTTTGTGAGGCGCTCTAACATAATTGAATTTTTATGGTTGCGTAAAGAAAGGATGACTTTTCCAACACGTCCGAATTGCTTTTCAAATTGTTCGGTAAAATAATTTTTTTATACCCTGTATAATTATATACAGGGTGTAGAAAAGTTAAAAGTCCGAGCTAAAGAAAGTTGTCAACAATTTGGTCGTGAGAGGGGGGAGGCGGCAAGGAGGGTTAATTTAAAATTTGAAGTTAATGACAATTACCAACTGTTGACGGCTAAATTTTAAATTATGTTGAGAGAAACTAAAATTAAAGAATTAAAACTTACATAAATGTTTATATTATTTTTTTATTTGTTTTTATTGTAATTAACATTCAAAATTGTTATTTAATAAACAAAGCAAGTTATATTGCGATTTTGCCACACTTGTTCACTTACAAATTTTTTTTGGTTATGGTTTTTTTAAATTTATTTCTTAGCCTTCCGTGTACGAGGTGGGGTATAACTAACGTGACCAATTTTTTTCGTGTTAAAACGGGACGCTTGGTAATCGTGCTTAAAACCGAGTGTGCACATTCGAGCTCAAAGTGGCACATTCCGATCTCGGAATGAAGCGCGCGCCCGCGTCGCGCTTCATTTGCCTCCTCGCTCGGAAATGTGTCACTTTTCGCTCGAATGCGCACATCCTCGTATTTATTACATTAATATAATTTACATAAGCTCCTTCAAATCAAATATTGTAATTTAATATAATAAATATCGATTTAATATTCGAAAAACGTATTTACCATAGCAATGAGTGAAAGAGAGCGAAAAGATACGACAATTCCGTAAGTGCAAGCGAGGGGAAACGATTAAAATTATTTAACTAATGTTTCGTCTAATTTATTGGACTAAATTATTGTTAATCGTGCTTAAAATCGAGTGTGCACATTCGAGCTCAAAGTGGCACATTCCGATCTCGGGAAAATGAAGCGCGCCGCTCCGCGTCGCGCTTCATTTGCCTCCCTCGCTCGGAAATGTGCCACTTTTCGCTCGAATGCGCACATCCTCGTATTTATTACATTAATATAATTTACATCACCTCCTTCAAATCAAATATTTTAATTTAATTTAATAAATATCGATTTAATATTCGAAAAACGTATTTACCATAGCAATGAGTGAAAGAGAGCGAAAAGATACGACAATTCCGTAAGTGCAAGCGAGAGGGAACGATTAAAATTATTTAACTAATGTTTCGTCTAATTTATTGAACTAAATTATTGTCAATCGTGCTTAAAACCGAGTGTGCACATTCGAACGAAAAGTGGCACATTCCGATCTCGGGAAAATGAAGCGCGCCGCTCCGCGTCGCGCTTCATTTGCTTCCCTCGCTCGGAAATGTGCCACTTTTCGCTCGAATGCGCACATCGTCGTATTTATTACATTAATATAATTTACATAAGCTCCCTCAAATCAAAAATTTTAATTTAATTTAGTAAATATCGATTTTATATTTGAAAAACGTATTTAGCATAGGAATGAGTGGAAGGGAGCGAAAATATACAATGTGTTTTACTTAAACCTATTCATTATTAATTATTAAAATATATTTCTTATCACTGAACTGTCATAAAGTACAATTTTGTGGATTTTATTTCATTTTATTTTCGGGGTATGGCAAACCCCACCTAGTATGGCATGTGACATTTAGTCACCTAGTAAGCGGAGGGTTAAGAACAGTTTAAAGAAAAAATGTCAGTTTTTTGTTATTATTTTCTGATAGTATTTTAAGTAATACAGCAATTTTTATAAAATTGGAATTTTAAGATTGAGTGTACACTCTTAGATTTTCTCTGCGATTTACAATAATTAACATACAGGGTGTTCCGTTGATGATAGATCAATGGGTAAATCTAAAATGTCCATAAAATATGGTGAACAAAAGTCAATTGGGGCGCCCCCTTATCTTTATCGTAGACCAAATTATTTTATTGTAAAAATTATGATCTTTTTTTTTGCAAAACACGATTTAAATAAAAAATACCTGTATCAATCGCGACGAAATTTTATTTCTATAGTTGATTTTTATCACTAAATTCGTTAATTCAATTTAATTATTGCTATAGTAACATCTAGGGACGAAAAAAAATAATTAAAATTTTTTATTTTACTTTTCTTTTAAAGTGGAGTGCCGCCATTGCTGTGTAAGAAAAATATATTATTTATTACGTAAATTTTAGATTTGCCCGTGGATCTATCACTAACGGGACACCCTATATTTACAATAACCCTAAGTTTTTCTTATTCACATACAAATAAAGCTATAAATAGTTTTTCATTTACATTTCTAATAAAATATATTAAAAAAATACATTGAAACTTGCTCCAAGAAACTCGAAATTAATTTAAAACCAGAAAACGTTTTCAATTTTAATTAAACTTCTTCGAACATCTAATTTTTGTCTGTTTAAAACATTAAACGCCAAGAACGAGAAATTTAATTTTTAATTTTTGCGACCAGCTAAAGTTTTAGATTGAGCTATCGAATTATCTTTTAAAGTTATGCCTTCTCTTAAAGATGTCTAAATAAATTAGGGAAAGGAAATTTGCAATTTGTATTAATAAAGTTGTCGGCTTTTAAGAAACAAAGGAATAAGGGGTAGCGGAAGGATCTTAATGGAGTTTAGTGTCCTGTTTATTTCCTTGAAGATTTCCTGCTATTTACGTACATTTCTCGATATAAATAAAGATTAATTTTTGTTTGTTCTTTAATTTAATCTCAAAGAATTACGATCGTTTTTTTTTTTTATTTGCAAAACGAAAAAGAATAATTATTACTCAAAAGAGTTAATTTAAAATTTATTTTGTTTTTTTTTTAATTGTGTTATTGGGTTGGCAAGAAAGTAATTTCGGTTTTTTAATTTTAAAATAAATAGTAGGTAATCTATTTCTAAAAATGTCGGTCTTCAAAAATTAATTCCAGAGAAACCCAAAATGTTTGAATTCAAAATAATTAATTTAATGCAATTAAAAATTAATATAAAATATTAAATCACTTTGATTTATTTTTGAAATTCTTAGCCATTATCATTTCCCTTTTTTAATGTATTTATCAAGACCAAGTCCAGATCATAACATAATTACGACTTTTGATTTACTTGCTGCTTTATAACGCTTGGACCATGATCATTTCAATTAGTTTTACGCGCGTTTGAAGTTATACTTCTTGGCGTAACGAAATTAAATATAAATAAATCGGATGTGCCATTCAGCGAAAGTGGACATTTCCGAGCAGGCAAATGAAGCGCGACGCGGTTCATTTTCTAGATCGGAATGTCAACTCGAATCAACTCGTTTGAAGCACGATTCACAATAAATAATTGACTTTCAAAAAATATTAACTTTAATTTATAAGCCCATATTTTCGTAGGCAACACCATATCTCTGATTTAATGTTATAAAAAATTATTTAAAAAAATATTGCTATAGCTTTCAAATGTAAAACTACAATAAATTCAATCGTTTGATTCAAAAGAGAAAAGATTAATAAAAACAAATCCATTGAATACGAAGATGTGCGCATTCGAGCGAAAAGTGGCACATTTCCGAGCGAGGGAGGCAAATGAAGCGCGACGCGGAGCGGCGCGCTTCATTTTCCCGAGATCGAAATGTGCCACTTTGAGCTCGAATGTGCGCACTCGGATTGAAGCACGATTCACAATAAATAATTGACTTTCAAAAAATATTAACCTCAATTTATAAGCCCATATTTTCGTAGGCAACACCATATCTCTGATTTAATGTTATAAAAAATTATTTAAAAAAATATTGCTATAGCTTTCGAATGTAAAACTACAATAAATTCAATCGTTTGATTCAAAAGAGAGAAGATTAATGTAAACAAATCCATTGAATACGAAGATGTGCGCATTCGAGCGAAAAGTGGCACATTTCCGAGCGAGGGAGGCAAATGAAGCGCGACGCGGAGCGGCGCGCTTCATTTTCCCGAGATCGGAATGTGCCACTTTGAGCTCGAATGCGCACACTCGGTTTTAAGCACGATTCACAATAAATGATTGACTGTCAAAAAATATTAACCTTAATTTATGAGTCCATATTTTCGTAGGCAACACCATATCTCTAATTTAATGTTTAAAAAATTATTAAAAAGATTATTGCTATAGCTTTCGAATGTAAAACTACAATAAATTCAATCGTTTGATTCAAAAAAGAGAAGATTAATAAAAACAAATCTATTGAATACGAAGATGTGCGCATTCGAGCGAAATGTGGCACATTTCCGAGCGAGGGAAGCAAATGAAGCGCGACGCGGGCGGCGCGCTTATTTTCCGAGATTGGAATGTGCCACTTTGAGCTCGAATGCGCACACTGGTTTAAGCACGATTCACAATAAATGATTGACTTTCAAAAAATATTAACCTTAATTTATAAGCCCATATTTTCCTAGGCAACACCATATCTCTGATTTAATGCTTTAAAAAATTATTAAAAAAATATTGCTATAGCTTTCGAATGTAAAACTACAATAAATTCAATCGTTTGATTCAAAAGAGAAGATTAATAAAAACAAATCCATTGAATACGAAGATGTGCGCATTCGAGCGAAAAGTGGCACATTTCCGAGCGAGGGAGGCAAATGAAGCGCGGCGCGGAGCGGCGCGCTTCATTTTCCGAGATCGGAATGTGCCACTTTGAGCTCGAATGTGCACACTCCGCTTTAAGCATGATTCACAATAAATAATTGACTGTCAAAAAATATTAACCTTAATTTATAAGTCCATATTTTCGTAGGCAACACCATATCTCTGATTTAATGTTTAAAAAATTATTAAAAAAATTATTTCTATAGCTTTCGAATGTAAAACTACAATAAATTCAATCGTTTGATTCAAAAGAGAAAAGATTAATAAAAACAAATCCATTGAATACGAAGATGTGCGCATTCGAGCGAAAAGTGGCACATTTCCGAGCGAGGGAGGCAAATGAAGCGCGACGCGGAGCGGCGCGCTTTATTTTCCCGAGATCGGAATGTGCCACTTTGAGCTCGAATGCGCACACTCGGTTTGAAGCACGATTCACAATAAATAATTGACTTTCAAAAAATATTAACTTTAATTTATAAGCCCATATTTTCGTAGGCAACACCATATCTCTGATTTAATGTTTTAAAAAATTATTCAAAAAAATATTGCTATAGCTTTCGAATGTAAAACTACAATAAATTCAATCGTTTGATTCAAAAGAGAGTAGATTAATAAAAACAAATCCATTGAATACGAAAATGTGCGAATTCGAGCGAAAAGTGGCACATTTCCGAGCGAGGGAAGCAAATGAAACGCGACGCGGAGCGGCGCGTTTCATTTTCCTGAGATCGGAATGTGCCACTTTGAGCTCGAATGCGCACACTCGGTTTTAAGCGCGTAGCACAATCATTAATTTACTTTCTTAGGCGGCTAACTTCATATTGTCGAATTCTTGTTAGACGTGCGCGCGCAACTTCCGTTGCCTGGCAAAAGAAACAAAAAGTTATGTGAAGTCTGATTCAAAAATTGAATTTTTACGGCCATTCTACATAAAAACATTTTACTCAAAAAAATCGCATATAAGACATGCAGAGGTAGTCTTGGCAACGATGCCTCAAAACTGAGACTTGAAATAAAGTTGCTTATCTTAATCACTTCACGGGTAACATAATTTATTTATACTTTTTCACATTTAAATATCAAATATGATATCGAAACCATTTATTTGAACATTAAAATGCATATTTTTCGAAATTCTTTAGATTTGAACATTTTGCATGCCAATTTTTATTGTTAAATTGCCTCGTTCCCTTTTCATTAATTTTAAATTAAGAAAATTTCGTTTGAACACCCCCAAATAGAAATAATTAAACTTCCACTTCTCAAAATTAATTGAAATTTATTTCTTTAAAAAAAAAAAAAGATATTAAAAACTCAAACAGGGCGAAAGCTCCCCAAAAAAAAGTAAACTTAGAAATTTAGTTAGTTCGTCGAGCTTTGAGCTTTCGTATATCTTTAATGCATGTCCTTACGTCTCTTCAGCTTTTCCTTTAGAAAAACTTCTAAAAATAGATATCGTCGAGCTTTTCCGCATTCTGTTCTTTTTTATGGGAGAACTATTAACTTGTCTTGTTCTTGTCCTTATTAACCTTTTAGCTGCCAGTTTTATAAATAAAAATCCAACTTTCGAAGCCAAATATGCCCGGCGAAAAAAAAACACGATTCTTTTGAGCAAAATCCATTAAAGGCGTCTCTAATGGATTGGGAGTGGTGGATCATTAATTTAAAGGTTCACCCTTACTTCAACTCCAACTTGGATTTGTGTATTTAAATCTTTGAAATCAGAAAACCAATAAAAAACGATTACGTTTCAACTTTGAGCCTTAGATTTATACGAAACCGTTATTTATAACCGAGGGGAAAAGATACATTTTTTAAAAAAGTCTCATCATTTGGGGTTACACCCCACAATATTTCCAAAATTTATAGTTTCATGCCAAAAAAAGCGTTCAAAGGTGACTTAACCTCTTTTCCAACGATTTAAATTTAAATAAAGACTTCTGATTGGATCATTTATAACGTAACTATGGAAACGTTTAAAAATAACCAATGAGAGTCGTAATAAGCGAGACGCGCTCTATTTAAATTGTATTACAGGCATAATCCTTATGTTCGAAGTAATTAAATATGAATTAAAGGATGAATTCGGTAAAACCGAGGTAGAAATAATCGTAATCATAAAGACAAACACTCGTCTCTTTTGTAATATTAATCCGGGGTGGCTCTGTAAAGCCACTAAAGCATTTGCGCAAAATTCCAAGTCGCTTGCGAATTTTCCCGCAAATTGCTAACGTAAAAGGGATGAGGGTAATTTATTTAAAATTTTACTGCGGCCTTAAAAATCTTGTCGCTTCAAAGATCAGGACTGACAGAAAGATGGGAAAACAAGAAATTACCGAGGGACATAAAAAGTGAAAAGCTTGCTTGCAGGTTTTTGGTTTATCTTTCTGATTAACGCAATCAGAAGATTTTGTGTTTGAGTTTTTTTTTGATAAGTTGGCAGTTTTTGTTTAAGGCGAGATGAATTTTTTGTTGAATTTTGTTTGGGCTTATTTGGAGCGTTTGTGGCTTTTTTGTGCTTAAAAAGACTTGTCAACGTATTTAGACTAATTTTTTTAAAGCAGAGTGCTTTGTTTTTTTGTCGTATTTTACGCTAAAAACGTGGATGATTTTGTATTTTATTTATATTTAAAAATCAGTCAACGAAGAATGGTATTTTTAAATAATTGCGATTTTTTAAATTAATTGTCTCTGTTTACTTTGTCGATATTCTCAAAATTACAAATTGAATCTTTTAGTGTTTTTTTTAAAAAGAGTTTGTGTTTTAAAATTTCGTTTTTTTAGATATCGTTAATGGGCTATAAAAAAGTTGTAAATTTTTGATAAATATATTTCATTGTTTATATTTCAATTTATACTATTTTTTTTTTAATTTATAATGTTTTTTTTTGGTTTGTGTGTTTATGCTAAAACATTGGCAAAAAGTTTAATATATTTATTGACCGAGTATTTTATTTTTGTCAGAGACTGTACTAATAAAATCGATAATAAATCGGTAGGGAAAGTTTCCAAAATGTACATGAAACTATATCTTTTTTATATATGGGGGTCAGACCCCATTGTATATTAATTATGTACACTTTAATTAATAACATCTCGCGTCAAAAAACTTGATTTTTTTTATGAAATAAATAACACTCGAACTTTGTTATTATAAAAATCTTATGTTACCCGTGAAGTGATTAAGATAATCAACTTTATTTCACGTCTCAATTTTGAGACATGGTTGCCAAGCCTATTTTTTTTATTTTAATGCATATTTAATATGCGATTTTTACATATGGCTTTAATGGCATTATTATAATAAACTTGAACAATAATTTGCGGAATATTTTAAACAATAACTTATTTATTACATATTTTTAAATTAAACTTTGCGATAGCTATCAAAAATATTCCATTTAAGGTTATTTGGGTTAGGAAATATTTTTGTTCGATTTAGACTCTTTTATAAGTGGGTTAAGTTCCAATACCTATTCGTCTGACAGGCTATACATTTTTAAACTATTGCATCTTAATTATGTAAACTTTAATGAATAATATCTCGCTTCAGAATCCATCAAAAAAATAGTTTTTTTAAATGAAATAAATGACACGTAGCTCAATATCATATTTCAATTTCACCATATTCCTAAAAAAAATTAATTTACCAGTGAACTACTTTAAGTTACTTAATTTGTTAAATGAAAAACATGCTTAAAAATAACATAGCACCTTAAATGAACAGTTTTTGCATGATTGTAATCTTAATCACCATTTTAACACTTTAATCCCCCGCTTTGTCTTCTGCTTTAATCTCGAGACATAACACTACTTAAGTTGCACAAAAAAAATAAATTGATGAGCCCAACATTAAGATTACATTTTCTTATTAACTCAGGTGCGTAGATTTAAGCACCCACATCTGCACACTTGATACTTTTTTTTCTTTTAACTAAAAAAAAAGTAATAAAACGCAAGCCCTCAAATCAAAAATTTTCATCTTCTCATTTGGCGATTAAAAATAGAGCCATTTGTTTGCAGATTTAGCACTTAATCAGCGCGAAATTGCTCAAAGCTCGAAATTTGAGAGAGAAATGCGCCGATTAAGATTTTACTTTAATGTGTTCAATTAAAACGAAGAGGAAGTGCACCTCCATTATTATACGGTTTTCTTTGATTTACGTTGGATGTTTTTAAAAGACGATCTTTTATTATAAGACGCGATCGTTTTTTTTTAAATACGATTAACGAGCTTTGTTATATTTATTAGAAGCGTTTTCCAAAAAATTTTCCCTGGGGGCGACGACGTCAACGTAATTTTGCTATAATGCCTCAAATCGATTTAATAACATCGGAAGCTGCTCCGTAATTTAATTTAATTTTGAAAAATATCGAACACGTCGGAAGGGTTTTAACGCCGCCCTTGTTTGTTGCGAATTTCATGCAAATTTTTTGATGTGTACGTTTCTTTGGTTTTTATTTATTTTTTTTTTTTGATATTACAATGAAACATTGTGCTTTACGAAAATTCGTTTAATTTTTGGCAATTTAAATAATTCAATAAAAGATAAAAAAAATTGTTTTAATAAAATCCAATTTTACCATAGCAATGAGTGGAAGAGAGCGAAAAGATACGACAATTTCATTAGTGCGAGTGAGAGGGAACGCCTAAAATGATTCAACCGATTTTATGTCTAATTTATTGGCCTAAATTATTGTGAATCGTGCTTAAAACTGAGTGTGCACATTCGAGCTCAAAGTGGCACATTCCGATCTCGGGAAAATGAAGCGCGCCGCTTCGCGTCGCGCTTCATTTGCCTCCCTCGCTCGGAAATGTGCCACTTTTCGCTCGAATGCGCACATCTTGGTATTTATTGGAGTTGTCTAATTTATCATTCGCTCTTTCAAATCAAAATATTAAATTGAAATTAGTAAAAATTGATTTTATGATCCAAACACGTATTTACCATAGCAATGAGTGGAAAGGAGCAAAAAGATACGACAATAGCGATAGGGCGAGTGAGATAAAATGATAAAAATTAATTAACTAAATTTTTGTTTAATTTATTGACCTAAATTATTGTGAATCATGCTTAAAACCGAGTGCGCACAATCGAGCTCAAAGTGGCACATTCCGATCTCGGGAAAATGAAGCGCGCCGCTCCGCGTCGCGCTTCATTTGCCTCCCTCGCTCGGAAATGTGCCACTTTTCGCTCGAATGCGCACATCCTCGTATTTATTAAAATTAATTATATTAATTTGTACACAAAATTATATTTAATTTAATCACCCCAAAGAAGTATAACTTTGCACTGATTTTTTTTTTAAAGACTAAAGTTTGGAAAAAATTTTTCTGGCACTTATTATTATTCAAAATATGGCTCTGTATGAGGGGCAAAAGGAAGGCCAAAGAGAAATCGAGCATTTGAAACTAATTTTAAAGATAATTCATCTCAAAAAATTTAATTTGGAACTTTTGTAAAGTGCCCAATTTTTTTTTAAGTTTCGATTCAAATCGAGGAAAAAACGTGGAAAATGGTAAAAGCGAAATCGTCCTACCTTTACGATAATTTCGAGCTCACTTCCTGTGTGGCACTTCGAGCGTACTTTTTTTTCGAAAACGTCGAAGAAACTTTGACCGTCCGAGCGTCGTGACGGAGGCGCACTAAAAGGCGCCGGGACGCCCGAGCTTTTGCCGCCCTGCCTCCCTCTTACAACCAGCTCTGAAGCTAGACGAGGTGAACTCGATACGCTTTTATTGTGTTGGTGCACCTGTCGTTTTACTAAATCATTTTTTTGAGATGTTTATTTGCGCCTTTTCAACGCAAAGTGCCTCTTGGGGGAATTACTCGTGTCTTTTGTTTTTAAATAAGCGTTTTAGTACTTTCCACAATAATTGATGTTAGGTTTTTTTGTTTTAATTTTAAAAGTTTATATTAATTGTTAAACCGATTATACTTTTTTTTAAATAATTTAATTGTATTTAACAATCATTATTTTTGAATTTAATAAATATGTATTATTTTAAATAGATAATGAAATTAAAGTAATATTTTTTGTCGGTATATAAAAATACTTTGTAGTGATCCGGTACAGGGACTTATACTGATCGGGTATTGGGGTAACCGAATAATTATATTGAAACATTTATTTTACTAATTGCTGTTGATTTATTACTTAAAATTTTATATTTAAAAATCCTTGGTAATTAATAAAAAAAATAAAACTAATTTTATTAGATAGAAAAATATTTTTAGAGCTTTATTTCGGTCAACACGGTAAAATAGTGGTCGGATATTAGGTCTCTTACCTTTATAAAGTATTTGTTTTAGGACAAAACGAAAATAACTTTTCAGTGCTTATCCTCTTATAAAATATTACATTTTTCTCCATTTTCGATGATATGGGACACTTGGGACCGCAGCTCATTAAATTCTAACGTTAAAAGACCGTATTGTCACCTTTTAAAGTTTTAACAATCTTAAATATACAGTCGAACCTCGATAAGTCGAAGTTGAAGGGAAACTAAAAATAATTCGAGTTGTCAAAAATTTGAGTTATTGATATAAAAATATTAACGTTGAAATAGGCAAGTCCTAGGCAAACATGTTAGAGTTATCAAAAATTCGGCTTATCGAGGTTCGACTTATGGAGGTTCGACTGTATGTTGCATTTAATTCTCTATTTTTTATACAGGATTAAAAAGTTGCCAAACTTGGTTTTATTTGAATAGAGCTTTTCGGTTTTAAATGTGCGGTGATTAATTACATTCGTTTAACAAGCGTTTCGAAGTTAATGACTTACAATTTTATTTTGACACTGTTCTATTTTTTACTTTTTGTTGTTGGAACGGTTAATGAGGTTCGTTTTTCAAAAAAGAAAGATTTTTGGAGGCTTTTAAAACGTTTAGTTCAAGATATACGGTAATAAATATAAAAAATGGTAGCTTTAATTTTATAATGCTACTTAATTTTTTGTCTTTTAAATAATTCAGATTTTTCAATTGATTTAGGTATATGTTAGGGGGTGTTTCCTATGAATCCATGGTCTCCATAGATGAAATCATTTTTACCTGCATTTTCTTTAATACAAAAAAAATGTTCAACAAACCAATATTTCGTCAAATTTACACTTTGATTTGATTTTAAAGTAATACTTTTCTTATTTTTAATCCAATCATTAAAATCGATCCAGATTTGGAATTTTGAGGCATTTTCGTATAATACAAGCGCAAAAGCAGTATAGAGTACACCGTTAATTTGAAGGGTTGAAGTTTTCGATTCACTTTTGGAATACAAAATTTAATTTTAAAAAATCGTAGTTCGACTGTTTGATATTTCTGAAATTATTGCCTTTTGATGGGTATAAAGTACCATGGGCGTGCTATTTTAAAATTTTGAGAATGTTGGGGGGTTTACATAATTATGTTTTAGGCTTTAATTTATATACCTATATGAAATTTTAAATTCGTACCGACATTATCACAGGTAATCCTCTTATAATAGGGTTTTGCCCTAACACGTATAAAAATTACGAAAATCACTGTACTTCTACAGCACTGTATGACATGATTTTTGTTTAATATATTTAAAATCTAAATTATGTTACAATAATAACGGGAAGCAATAGTTAACTATAGTGCTTTTACATGAAAATATATAAATAAATTATAATTTACTCATTTATGTTTATTTTTAATAGGTCTATGGAAAATAACCATTCTTTTTGTATGGACTCTCGATCTCATATAACACGATTTCACTCAACTCGACATTTTCAAGGAACCTATCTACTGTGTTATATGAGGGTTACCTGTAATTGTATTAATATGGTTATTATGATGTCATGGTACCTGTCAAACAGTTCAAACATTAAGACAAATATTTCTAAATTGAAGTATAACACTAATCATAATTTGTTTAAAGTTAACTGGAATTGGACACTTTCAATAAAACAACTATTGTTAATTTTGCAACGTTTCGTTTTTTTATTGACACTTTTTCAAGCAACTTAACAGCGCAAAAAATATTTTAACCATCAAAACTCAAAAATACTACATGTGTTTTGATGGTTAAATTATTTTTTGCTGTTAAGTTGGTCGAAAAGTTTCAATAGAGAAACGAAACGTTGCAAATTTAACAATACAGTAAAACCTCGATTATCCGGACTTCGTTATACGGATTTGCGATTATCCGGATTGTCAACCGCGTTCGGACTCGTTGCGAAAATTAAACCTCGATTCTTCTTACTAATTATTTTATTATTTTATTTTGTATTTCGCACTAAACAGTTTTTTTGGCTTTGTTGATTTTAAGATAATGTGCGAATGTTTTATTTAGTGATTAATATTTGTTGCGTTTTATGTCAACATATACCTAACAATTTGACCAACTTTTTTCCTGTTAAAACGGGACGCTTCGTAATCGTGCTTAAAACGGAGTGTGCGCATTCGAGCTCAAAGTGGCACATTCCGATCTCGGGAAAATGAAGCGCGCCGCTCCGCGTCGCGCTTCATTTGCCTCCCTCGCTCGGAAATGTGCCACTTTTCGCTCGAATGCGCACATCCTCGTATTTATTGGATTTGCCTATATTATTATTTTATTCTTCAATTCAAAAAATTAAAATTGGAATAAATTAGATCTATTTGTTGTTTGAAAAAGGTTACACAGATAAAAAAAATGACTTGATTCAAGAAAAATGTTTTCTTCAAATTAAGTAGTTCAATTTTCTTAACTTAAGAAATTGATTCTTGAATCAAGGAACTTGATTGTTTTCAAATAAGACATATACAACTTCGCCCAAGAATTTCTTTCTCTTGGATTAAGATAGACGGTAACATTGGTTCAAGATGTTACCGACTGTATTAATAAAATATAAGGTATAAATATTTTTCGGCATACAATGAAACAAAATTTCTTTAATTCTAAATTTTTTTCTGACTTAAACTTATAACATTCTAAATAAAAAAATTGTTCTTGAATCAACAATAAATAATTTTTGAAGGAAGAATTCACTTGTATCGATCGAAGATAATATAGACTTGAACCAAGTAAAAATGTTATCGATCGGAGTGATTCGACCTCTCCATCCAAGAAACATGAATTCAAGACAAGAAATTCTTGAAGCAAGACAACTAGTTCTCTTCAAAATCATTTTCTTGGATCAAGAATATTTTTCTTGAATGAAGATACTTTTTTTATCAGTGTAGATATTTTATTCCTTTTGACAAGTTATCGTGGTGCTCTTCCGCACGCCTAATTGTAGCGAGCTTGATAAAAATATTTTCAGGTGCACTTTCGAATGTTTACTAATTCGCATTTTTGATTAATTAAAATTGTATAAGATGTCAAATTTTCTGAATTGGGCCACTTAAAATCAACTAGTTTATTTTTATATCATCTTTTGCAGATTGTTGAAGGTTTATATGTCAAAATTAATGTCTCCAAATATTTTTGGCTAACTTTCATTTTTGTAAAAATTATAAACAAATTAGTTTTAAGGCACATTTTGTATACACTGTTGTAATTAGACACCATTTATGGATTAATTCCACTTTTAAATATAAAAAAAATATTTATATGTTACATAGGGGGCGCATCAAAATTTTAGAATGACTTGGGTGGGGTATGTTAAAAAAAGGTTGAGAAATAAGAGTCAAAATTCGGAAAAAGTTAAAATATTGTTTTTCCATGTACGATGAAGTCTCCCATCTAGTCTAGTTTAAAAGTACTAAATTTGAAATGTGGTTTTTGCTAAAAATATTCCACTGTAATTTTTAATTAAAAGAAAAGCGAGAAGTGATACATTTAGTTCAGTTTGATTTAATTAATATTATTTGTAAGAGACAAGAATAAGATAGGCAAATTCAATTATTAAGGAGTATGTGCACTTTCAAGCGAAAACTTTTTCCGAATAGAAAATCTGGATTTGAAGGATTTGTTATTAATATAGTAGAATCGAATTAACACAAAGATGTGCGCATTCGAGCGAAAAGTGGCACATTTCCGAGCGAGGGAGGCAAATGAAGCGCGACGCGGAGCGGCGCGCTTCATTTTCCCGAGATCGGAATGTGCCACTTTGAGCTCGAATGTGCACACTCGTTTTTAAGCGTGTTTCACAATAATACATTTACTTTAACAAAATTCCACTAATTCTAAAACCGTAGTTGCGCTCTCAAAATGTCACATTATATATAGCTAAAATTCGTTTTTTTTTCTATACATTCAATTAACCGAATTTTCAATTATCCGAATGAGCTGCAACAATAATTAGTCCGGATAACCGAATTTCCACTGTATATTTAATAACTAAAACTGATTTAAATGATATGGCGGCATCTTATGGGCTTCCTCCAAACTACACCGACGCAATTACTTAGAAATCTACACGCCAGATGCTGCCACTCTGTACATGTGATTGTTCGTTAGCGCCACACGAAAACATCGCTTCGCCACAAACTAAAATGTTATTTCATTGATGTATAATAATAAAACAGTGGAGCCACATTTTTTAAAGTGTAATAATAACAATAAGTTGGTGCTTTAACAAATTTCGCCGAGTCCTCAAATGTGCAACTGAAAGGGGTGAGTGCTTTTGCCTAAGCGACCGAACACAACACAACCTTTTCGTCAGACGAACCAATAAAATTCTATTTTCGTAACGAATGTAGGGTGTTTTAACAGCAATTTTAGCAGTAATCACGTCCAAATGCGAATATGCTGCGTTCGCAAAATTGTCGTTTTGTACAAATCCAGATCCGAAATCGAAAAGAGTGCAAAAAACAGCCCCAATTAGTTTAACCCAAATATGAGCCCTAACCCCTGGAGGGTTACTCCGCGTAATCTGCGGCCATATTTTAAGTGTCTTTTCGGAAAAAACTCTTTCGGTCCGATGGCGCAAAAAGAAAACCCTTTAAATAAGTCGTAGACGTCGCATACGTTGATTATTAATAAGAAAAAAAGTAAACAATTAGTGAGAAGCTTAAGGTCGTTGTTCCGATATTGTTTGCAAATTAAAGGTTAGCAGCCCCCCCTGTTGTACTTACGGGAATTGTTTAAAAATAAAATTTTCAAGCATAAATTTTATTACATTAAAGCATATAAATAATTATCATTGAACACAACCTTGTATTCGAGTTTAAAAGTAATCTGACCTTTCTGTATTCTAAAAACATTCATGCACAGTAAGCACATGTCTCAATTATTTATTTCAAATTACAATTAATGCAATTTAAAGGAACGCAGATTGGATTTCTTAATATCGTGGAAAATCGCACCGGCGAAAATGCAGGCGTTCCGCGAAAGAAATTCGAAGATAATGCAATGTTACACTTTTATTGCTCAGGGCCGGCTTAGCTTTCATAGATAATTTACATTTAACGTCTATTTAATGACATCACATTCTAAATTAGCGGGCCTAATTAAACTCATAAGTTGATTCCATTAAAAGGCATCAAAATTAGTTGGGCACATTTACGATTGGTCCAAGACAAAATCATTTATTTTTCAAATATCGAAGTTATCTGTTTTTAAACGTTTAAAGTTCACGAAATGAGATACTAAAGCATTTTTTGCGTAAAATTG
The DNA here is from genome assembly GCA_036325965.1 of Sinopyrophorus schimmeli. Taxonomy (NCBI): domain Eukaryota; kingdom Metazoa; phylum Arthropoda; class Insecta; order Coleoptera; family Elateridae; genus Sinopyrophorus; species Sinopyrophorus schimmeli. The sequence goes on along the minus strand of JARFIZ010000337.1, from coordinate 751,104 downwards.
CGAAAAATGTGAGGTTAACTATTTGACGTTGAACGACTGACATTTGTCGATTATAGGCAGTGTCGCCAACACTTGAAATAGAGTCATTTCAAAAAGCTATAGATGCGAACCAAAAGCCCCTAAGTTGGCTACACTGATTATATGGCAACTGTTAAAATTAAAACAAAATTAGATTTTTGTTTTAGTTTATTTCTAGTTAGTTACCATAGAAACAAATAAAGGCGTCATCGACTTGAATTCGAAACGAAAGCGATTTGTCATACAAGTCTTTATATTATTTTTTTTTCAAAAAAAGATTTAATTTAATAAAAAACTAAGGGTTTTAAATCATTTGAAAATTGATTATATCTTGTTTAGATACAAATTGAAATTTGTTATTGTATGTTACCCAAAAACATCTCTATTTGTCTGATAAAAGTCTAGAAACTGACAGTACTTGATGAATAGAGCATCTACTGTACATTTATTACAAATAACATTGATGAGAGATTTGTTTTAAAGCGATTGCGAAATAGAAATTTGAATAAATACATTATGCTATATTAAAGATTCACAATTAAATTAAATAATATATTTTATAATTTAGAAATAACATTAAAACTGTAGTTATTTATGATTTTTTCAATTAATAAATGCCCCTTCTAATTACTCTGATTTTAAAATAAAAAAGAATGCACAACCTAACCCAGATAAATGGAGCAATTTAATTTTAAAATAAAAATAGCATTAAAATGTCTAAAATTAATAAATCCTTATCAGTGATATTTAATTTTTTAATAATAATCTTGGAGACAAGGTATCTTTTGTAATATGACGTCCCAAGTTGATATTTTTTTATCTCCAAAATTAAACATATGATTATAAACATATTTAATTAATAAACAATATACCTATTAGCTTTATATCTCAAAAATTTAAACCAAAAAAAAATCTCTCATTGGAAACAAAAATGAATTATCCAGTTACACCCTATTTTTTTTTTCTTCCTTACGGGTTTCAATAAAATTAATAAAAATAGTTCGAGGTTAATATTTTCTAAATTTAAGTATAATTTAGCGTTATGTAATGTAAACAAAACATGCATTAAACATTTTTAATACACCAATGCGATAAGAAACTTAAAATCCATACAAAAGTACAAGGTGTACCACAATTGCGAAACCCCCACGCACATTTTCAACCGAACAACATTGAATTTTTCCTTTTCTAAACGCGAAACGTTCACAATCAAAATAACCACCCTTTTGCGCGAAACAAAAAAGAAAAAATCGCACAAGCGCAACGAAGCGACCTTTTATTAAAATTAATATTTTTAATTGGCGCGCAAAATATTTGAGGTCAGGCACTTTTTTTGAAACAATCAAAATCCTGTCCCTAGTTCAATCACCGTTTTAAATAAAATTGATTGATATCTGTTGACCTTAGAGGTAGATTATTTTTAAATGCTATTTAATTCTAATTGCCATAAACCACAGGAAAAAAAAAGAAAAAGTAAATAAGCGAAATGTGCGTCAAAAATTCGTAGCGATGGGAAACCCCCTTCGATGGACTCTTGGTACCGGTTTTCATTCTATACCTTTTTTATTGGTGTACACAAGTACACTCAAGGCTACTTATTTGTTGATTATTATACAGGATGTTCGTTAAATATTGATTTAAAAAAACGTTTACTTAAAAGACGAACAACAAAAGAAATCTTAAGGCACGTTAAAATTGAGCACTTTGCATATCTGATCAAATATTATCGAAGATACTCATAAAAATAATCAAACATCTACAAGTATTGTTTATTACCTTAACGACATAAATAAACAAACAACTCAGTTTCCATAAAATAATGTCTTATCGAAAATCTAATCCAAAAATAGAAACCGCAAATTTCAACAAAGCCCCAATTAGCGAAAAAACGTTTCCTAGAACCCAGAGACGTATTGAGAAATTTTTGCGTTAATTTTTAAAGTTTAACGAGTTTCTAAAGCAAGGTTTTTCTTAATTTCACGTTAGTTAAAAAAAACTTGTGCAATCTATTGTGAAATTGATATGTACAACAGCTGGCAGTGACACGTCCATTGAACAATGCCTAATAATATTACAGGGTTGTTGTTCCAAAACGACGAGTCCGCCCCTGACCTTACGATTAAACAAATTCGGAATTCGGTTTTGTTCTTGGGGGATTATTTTCTCTAATAGGAAGAAGTTTCTTTAAACGAAAAATAGACCAAAGTTTAGAAGAAGTTACAAGGATTTCTTCTTTTTTTTTATAAGGTCTATTTGTTTATGTTCGGTGTTGTAATTAAGGATTTGTAGACATGTTGATTTTTAAATATTTTACATTAAACAATTGACATTAACTTTTAAAATAATTTTTAGGAAGTAGGTGTTTTTTCGTTTAAAATTGTTTTGTGTTAAAGAGCTATATCAGGAACACAGAAAGACTAAAAATGCACCACTTATTACGTTTCCATAGCAACTTGCAGAACTTAACCTAAAATTGATGTATTTTTTTATTTATTCCTTTGTCTTCTTCGTAGTTGACTTTTATTAATTGTATTTTAGTAGAAAAAAATTGAATTTTATGGGTTTTTAATCAGTAGTCACAATTTTATTGTTAATTTATTTAAATAATTTCGGTTGGTCATTTTTAACAATATACTTTATTGCATTAAATTTAATATTTTTGGTTTCAACACTATTACAATAGAATGTTTAAATTGAAAGAAAGATGTCAATTTTTTGATTGTAACAGTTTGTATTATTTTTAATTAACAATTACAGGATCGTATTTAGGGGAGAACGGGTATACTTGTCTCACGAATAAGTTGTCACAAAAGCCATAACAGTAAACCTAATGAATTAATAAATTTGTTTACCCGTGTCAATGAAGCCCGAGCACAATACCTCATTGCGTACTTCACTTCGGTTCGCTCTGAAATACTGTAAAAGAAATATAAATGTTCGTTTTTTTTGTACAGCGAAAGTAATTTTTTGTGCATCTGTGTTGAGTCTCGTAATTATAATTTAATTTTGCATAGTGATATACCTTTTCGTGTATTTATGATGTTTAAGATATGCTTCATGATATCATTCATATGGTTTCTTAAATGACCATTGATTTAAATTTATTTTGGGAGTTAATTGTCTAAAACTGTTTTGGGGAAAGTTGTCTCAAGTTAACGGGGGCTAGTTGTCACATGTGCAAAGCAACACCATAAATATGTGCGGCCTTTTTTATTGGTTTCTAGGGGTTTTACTACATAAACGATTGGCTGTAATTATATTTGTGTCATTTTTGTTAACATAACCTAAGTTCGTTAGATAGAAGTTACTATTCGCTCACAGCAAATATTTTTTATTTTTTTTAATTATGAACAAGATATTTTTAGTTCCTTTCTTAGGTAAAATTTCTTAGAAACAACATTTTACCTTTAATAAAAATAGGCATTTGTTTTGTCGTTTTGTATTTTACTTGTTATTTAGTATGTGACTACTTACCCTAGACACGGGGTTAAAAGTCACACTTCTCTTTTTTCATAAAAATTATAATATGTTCTCATTAGATAATGGTAGAGAAAAAGTCTTTATTTTTTCTTAAACTAGAATAAATACACTATCTATTGATATATAAATGTCATTGATAAATTAAGACCATGGGCTCTATAAATGCAAAAGAACAAAAATTGTGACTTTTAACCCCGATCTCCCCCTATAGCTGAAAATCTAAATCTCTGATTTAGTGCTTTTAAACTGGACGTTGCTATGCAACTAATTTTAACAAGGCTGCTCGGGTCATGGTTGTCATAGAAACACAAACAAACAGTTAATATTAAAGTGCCCCGCCAAAAGGGCCTTATTTATTTTTTGAAAAAGTTTGAATTCAAATTTAAGGGCTGTTTTTCTGCCAGTAATAATTACATACAAATTAGCTGTCAGGTCAATTCTTTAATTTTCTAACCTTCAAGTCAAAAAATTTAATTCAAAACAGTTTTATTCGATTTGTTTTATTTGAAAAAGGAATATAAAATAATCATATCCAATAAATACGAGGATGTGCGCATTCGAGTGAGAAGTGGCACATTTCCGAGCGAGGGAGGCAAATGAAGCGCGACGCGGAGCGGCGCGCTTCATTTTCCTGAGATCGGAATGTGCCACTGAACTCGAATGTGCACACTCCATTAGTCCATTCAAATGTTACAATTTTTAGGCCTTACCTTGCGTTTCTCAGAGGACGCAATTTTATTGTTGGGATGTGTAGAGGGTCACTAGAAGCTTAACTCCAAGTTTGTGGGGTTGCAACCCTTGTCCCGCGGCCGCCATATAGAAAAGGGTGCAAACTCCTTTTTGCTATATCTCAGAAACTATCAATCTCCCAGGAAATTTGTAAAGACATAATTTGTGGCAAATCAATTGTCTACAATTTTGTTTATATAACTTTTACCATAAATGAAAATTAAAAAGTTATTAACAAAAATAAGAGAAAATTTCTGAACAAATTCTCTTTTTGCTGTATAACTTTTTATTTTATTATTTTACAATAAAATGACCTCATACCAATCTTGTAGATGGTCTTTTAACAAACATTTTTAGCTATAATTTTTTAATTTTATGCATTTATGGCGGTTTTCGAGCGCTTCAAAGTAGACCGGATTTTTACTAATCGTAACAATGGCGTGAAAACGAAACGTTAGCCTCACTTTTATATAAACTTTTTTAGACAATGCGTTTGACATTTATTGAAACATTCCTATGTTATTACTTTCTTATTATTGACCCTTTTCCCCACCACCTATGAGGTAGAGTCTGAGGCGCATTTTTCGTACGTGGTATCCCCAGTAGGCCTATTCCACGGAAAACTTCTAGGCGAGAAAATGTTGGGCATAATTATATATGTTAATAGTTATTTTCCAGCTATTCTTTTCTAATTTTTTGGATGGTCCAGGCTGCGGTTCAGGATCAAATTCAGTATCAAAATGAAGTTTCGGGGAATGACGGATGTTGAAATTGGAGTCATCGTTGGTAATTCATCTTCGAATTCATGTTCTTCCATTAATTTAGACATTTCCATCACGTTGCTGCAGGTTTCTCCAAAACAATTAAGGCACACTACAGAGCATTTCAGACCTGCTTTTCTGCAACCGCACATGCTTCCACAATTTCCTTTGCATCTGCAGAAAATCAATTTCATTAGATCGGGGGGTGCTGGAGGCTTGGAAGTTTGGATTGGCATCAAAATGTTTCCATGCTTTTTCCAGCCCCAATCTTCAGGATCACAGTGTTTTCCGAGCCACGACTGGACCTGGTGATACACTCGGAGACTGTGGAAACGGGCTGCATCTTGTGTTGGAGGAAGCGATGATAGACTGAATGTATTTTTGGTCACTGTCTTGGCGAATCGTTTATATCTCATTACATCTCAGTTGTCCAGAGTATCCTCTTTATTTCCACCGTATAAAGCTACGAAAAAACGTTCGCCAATGACAGTGAGTAAAGATGGATCGACTTTGTCACTGAGAAATAGCGCTGTACCGCTAGCTAACTCAAGATGTTTCTCCATTATTTTATGAATTTTAGTTTGCCTATGTTATAGGCTGCTGATGTTGTGTCACATCCTGAGAAAGCATGGAGAAACAGCAAATTCTCAGCAATGACATCTCCATATATAAAACCTGAAGGGCTATATAACTTCAGAAACAGTTTGTAAAAATTGTTCATTGTCCACATCGTTTTTGGATTTTGCTCTAGCAAGCAAAGCTTTTACTCCTTTAGCTTTCACAGTTCTTACTTTAATGTCCCCAAAAATTTTTTACAAATGAAACAATCACTCATGATGCACACTTAAAGAAAGTCAAAATGCTTATCACTGAATTAAAAATTCTGCCCACAAAACTCTTAATTGTACCTATGAAATTGAAAATACTATTCACAATATTGAACACGTCTATACGTGTCGAAACATGTAGCACAATTGATAGAATAAATAGGGACGACGAAACAGCTAAAGTTTTCTGGTAAGAAAAGGATCAATAATAAATAAGTATTAACATAGGATTGTTGCAAGAAATGTCAAAAGCATTATATTAAAAAAAAAATTATCTAAAGGTAAGGCTGACGTTTCGTTTTCACGGGATTCTTACGAGTAGTAAAAATTCGGTCTAATTTGGAGCGCTCGAAAACCGCCATAAATGCATATAATTAAAAAAAATTATAGCTAAAAATGTTTGTTAAAAGACCATCTACAAGATTGGTTGAGGTCATTTTATTGTAAAATAATAAAATAAAAAGTTATAGAGCAAAAAAGAAAATTTGTTGAGAAATTTTCTCTTATTTTTGTTAATAACTTTTTTAATTTTCATTTAATGATAAAAAATTATATAAACAAAATTGTAGACAATTCGATTTGCCACAAATTATGTCTTTACAAATTTCCTGGGAGATTGATAGTTTCTGAGATATAGCAAAAAAGGAGTTTGCACCCCTTTTCTAATATGGCGGCCGCGGGACAAGGGTTGCAACCCCACAAACTTGGAGTTAAGCTTCTAGTGACCCTCCCTACACATCCCAACAATAAAATTGCGTCCTCTGAGAAACGCAAGGTATAATGTAACTTTTGAATGGACTATTTAAGCACGATTTACAATAATAAACATATTTAATGAATTTTTTTTGGGCAACAATTGATCGTGCATAGTTAAAAAATGCAATCAAAAAAAGCAATAACTATTCAATTAACTGTCAATTTATTTTGAATTTGCCGCCTAAAGTCAGTCATATTATTAAGCCACGCCTTCATGCCAGTTCCCAATTGTCGGTTGCTACGGAATTTACCGAACGTCACTTCTGTCCGAGTTGCTCTCAAGCCCGTCTAAAGAAGTTTTACTTCAAAAATTGCCTTTGAATAGCTTTTCCGAAACGAAGACTCTTCTCTGCGAATTTTTTAAGTACGAAATCCATTTATTAAAAAAATAATAACCACAAACTGGTTCCGAACTCTGAATTGACTGTGCTAACGTTTTTTTTTATGGTTTTAGTATGTATGCAATCACAACCTACTTATTATTACGTAACGCGAAGTGTGTATGCTACACTTACTTACTATTCTTGCCGAATTTCGGGGATATACTAAATTCATCGAATTACTAATTAATGTAACTTTATGCATATTTACTTACACAATCATAGCCTATCGGTCTCGGCGGAATACCTTGAGGTAAACTAAGGTAAGGCCAAAGGCTGTTTTTCTGCCAGTAATAATTACATACAAATTAAGCTGTCAGGTCAATTCTTTAATTTTCTAACCTTCAAGTCAAAAATTTAATTCAAAACAGTTTTATTCGATTTGTTTTATTTGAAAAAGGAATATAAAATAATCATATCCAATAAATGAGGATGTGCGCATTCGAGTGAGAAGTGGCACATTTCCGAGCGAGGAGGCAAATGAAGCGCGACGGGGAGCGGCGCGCTTCATTTTCCTGAGATCGGAATGTGCCACTTCGAACTCGAATGTGCACACTCCACTTTTAGTCCATTCAAATGTTACAATTTTTAGGCCTTACCTTGCGTTTCTCAGAGGACGCAATTTTATTGTTGGGATGTGTAGAGAGGTCACTAGAAGCTTAACTCCAAGTTTGTGGGGTTGCAACCCTTGTCCCGCGGCCGCCATATAAGAAAAGGGGTGCAAACTCCTTTTTTGCTATATCTCAGAAACTATCAATCTCCCAGGAAATTTGTAAAGACATAATTTGTGGCAAATCAAATTGTCTACAATTTTGTTTATATAACTTTTACCATAAATGAAAATTAAAAAGTTATTAACAAAAATAAGAGAAAATTTCTGAACAAATTCTCTTTTTGCTGTATAACTTTTTATTTTATTATTTTACAATAAAATGACCTCATACCAATCTTGTAGATGGTCTTTTAACAAACATTTTTAGCTATAATTTTTTAATTTTATGCATTTATGGCGGTTTTCGAGCGCTTCAAAGTAGACCGGATTTTTACTAATCGTAACAATGGCGTGAAAACGAAACGTTAGCCTCACTTTTATATAAACTTTTTTAGACAATGCGTTTGACATTTATTGAAACATTCCTATGTTATTACTTTCTTATTATTGACCCTTTTCCCCACCACCTATGAGGTAGAGTCTGAGGCGCATTTTTCGTACGTGGTATCCCCAGTAGGCCTATTCCACGGAAAACTTCTAGGCGAGAAAATGTTGGGCATAATTATATATGTTAATAGTTATTTTCCAGCTATTCTTTTCTAATTTTTTGGATGGTCCAGGCTGCGGTTCAGGATCAAATTCAGTATCAAAATGAAGTTTCGGGGAATGACGGATGTTGAAATTGGAGTCATCGTTGGTAATTCATCTTCGAATTCATGTTCTTCCATTAATTTAGACATTTCCATCACGTTGCTGCAGGTTTCTCCAAAACAATTAAGGCACACTACAGAGCATTTCAGACCTGCTTTTCTGCAACCGCACATGCTTCCACAATTTCCTTTGCATCTGCAGAAAATCAATTTCATTAGATCGGGGGGTGCTGGAGGCTTGGAAGTTTGGATTGGCATCAAAATGTTTCCATGCTTTTTCCAGCCCCAATCTTCAGGATCACAGTGTTTTCCGAGCCACGACTGGACCTGGTGATACACTCGGAGACTGTGGAAACGGGCTGCATCTTGTGTTGGAGGAAGCGATGATAGACTGAATGTATTTTTGGTCACTGTCTTGGCGAATCGTTTATATCTCATTACATCTCAGTTGTCCAGAGTATCCTTTTATTTCCACCGTATAAAGCTACGAAAAACGTTCGCCAATGACAGTGAGTAAAGATGGATCGACTTTGTCACTGAGAAATAGCGCTGTACCGCTAGCTAACTCAAGATGTTTCTCCATTATTTTATGAATTTTAGTTTGCCTATGTTATAGGCTGCTGATGTTGTGTCACATCCTGAGAAAGCATGGAGAAACAGCAAATTCTCAGCAATGACATCTCCATATATAAAACCTGAAGGGCTATATAACTTCAGAAACAGTTTGTAAAAATTGTTCATTGTCCACATCGTTTTTGGATTTTGCTCTAGCAAGCAAAGCTTTTACTCCTTTAGCTTTCACAGTTCTTACTTTAATGTCCCCAAAAATTTTTTACAAATGAAACAATCACTCATGATGCACACTTAAAGAAAGTCAAAATGCTTATCACTGAATTAAAAATTCTGCCCACAAAACTCTTAATTGTACCTATGAAATTGAAAATACTATTCACAATATTGAACACGTCTATACGTGTCGAAACATGTAGCACAATTGATAGAATAAATAGGGACGACGAAACAGCTAAAGTTTTCTGGTAAGAAAAGGATCAATAATAAATAAGTATTAACATAGGATTGTTGCAAGAAATGTCAAAAGCATTATATTAAAAAAAATTATCTAAAGGTAAGGCTGACGTTTCGTTTTCACGGGATTCTTACGAGTAGTAAAAATTCGGTCTAATTTGGAGCGCTCGAAAACCGCCATAAATGCATAAAATTTAAAAAAAATTATAGCTAAAAATGTTTGTTAAAAGACCATCTACAAGATTGGTTGAGGTCATTTTATTGTAAAATAATAAAATAAAAAGTTATAGAGCAAAAAGAAAATTTGTTGAGAAATTTTCTCTTATTTTTGTTAATAACTTTTTAATTTTCATTTAATGATAAAATTATATAAACAAAATTGTAGACAATTCGATTTGCCACAAATTATGTCTTTACAAATTTCCTGGGAGATTGATAGTTTCTGAGATATAGCAAAAAGGAGTTTGCACCCTTTTCTAATATGGCGGCTGCGGGACAAGGGTTGCAACCCCACAAACTTGGAGTTAAGCTTCTAGTGACCCTCCCTACACATCCCAACAATAAAATTGCGTCCTCTGAGAAACGCAAGGTATAATGTAACTTTGAATGGACTATTTAAGCACGATTTACAATAATAAACATATTTAATGAATTTTTTTTGGGCAACAATTGAACGTGCATAGTTAAAAAATGCAATCAAAAAAAGTAATAACTATTCAATTAACTGTCAATTTATTTTGAATTTGCCGCCTAAAGTCAGTCATATTATTAAGCCACGCCTTCATGTCAGTTCCCAATTGTCGGTTGCTACGGAATTTACCGAACGGCACTTCTGTCCGAGTTGCTCTCAAGCCCGTCTAAAGAAGTTTTACTTCAAAAATTGCTTTTGAATAGCTTTTCCGAAACGAAGACTCTTCTCTGTGAATTTTTTAAGTACGAAATCCATTTATTAAAAAAATAATAACCACAAACTGGTTCCGAACTCTGAATTGACTGTGCTAACGTTTTTTTTTATGGTTTTAGTATGTATGCAATCACAACCTACTTATTATTACGTAACGCGAAGTGTGTATGCTACACTTACTTACTATTCTTGCCGAATTTCGAGGATATACTAAATTCATCGAATTACTAATTAATGTAACTTTATGCATATTTACTTACACAATCATAGCCTATCGGTCTCGGCGGAATACCTTGGAGGTAAACTAAGGTAAGGCCAAAACTTTGGTCCTCCTTAATCTAAACAAATCTTGAATTAATAAAGCGAAACGCATGCGTTCATCGGATCTTTTCACACAGGTACGGTTTATTTTTGTTATCAAGTTTTTAGTCAACGGCGCGTGTTGTTTTGCGTTAAGTACACACACGGCCGATTGTCCGTGCTGCGATTTGTTTTCTTTTTTTTTTTTTAATTTTCATCTTCCTTTTTTGTGCAGTTCGCGATGTGTGTTTCGCGTTCGCGGAGAGCGCTGCCGGGAGGTCGTCTTTGTTTTTTAGAAGGTATTTTGAATGGCGTAATTTTTCAATGAACTCACTACAGATGAAAGGTTTATATTTAAATTGCGATTAAAAATAGAAATACGACTCCTCTAAATATTTAATCCCAAATGCACTTAGCTCCCCCGCCCCCCGTCTTTCGGGCGTTTAATGGCACGGCTAGAATTTTGAGCAATTTTGATTTTACGAAATATCGACCTCAATTTATTTAAAAAAAAATAAATAAACTTTCTAACCGTAATCTTTAAAATTTGCGGTTTTCTCTTAATTGTGAAAATTGATTTATTTAACGATTTAAAATAATCACAAATGAGTGTTAAAAATTTATTCTGCGTTTAAAAAGTGTTTTTAATTGTGAATTGAAAGTAGTTACAATTGGAGGTAAAAATACTGGGCCACAGTGAGTACAAAAAGTTGAATATATTGAATAGCTGGGTACTTTATTTTTGTCTGAGACTGTACAAAAACATTTATACCTATACAGAATACACTAATATAATTGCACTTTTAAAGAAGTAAATGTGGCAACGCTGTAAATGATCTATAGGTCTATCGTACATATGTTATGCTTTGTGTATATATGGTCATTTATTAAAGATATAAATAATTTGAAAATGTCATTTGATCATGATCAATTCCGATACAAAGCATGAAAACAGCGTTGCCACGGTATGATGTTTATCTACCCAGTACGCGTGTATTGATTTAAAAAAAATTAACCTATCAATAAAAAAAACTCATGTTTATTTCAAAAGTTTTCTAATATTTTGTTTGATGACATATTCGTTTTTAAAAATAATGGGTAGGAAAAGTTTGCAAGATATACACTAAACTATATTTTTATATATACAGGGTGTCAGACAAATGACTACTGAGACTTAACCGGGTGATATCTGACACCAATATAAACTATATCTGATACGAAAAAATTGCGAGAAAACTGCATTTTATATTTTCAGTAAATGGCAACGCAGCATCGTTTACATACGCTTCATAGCTAATTAATTTTATTGTTTGAATAATATGTCTCGAATTTATTTTGATCGTTTTGATATTTCTCACTGTGTCATTCATCAAATTTCTAAGAAAAATTAATTTACAAGTGAACTACCTTATAAAAAAAAACGTCGAGCACAATTATCGATACAAAAGACGTACTAATTCTATTTTCGGATAATTTAATAAAATATTCTGGTTGACGTTGTGCGGACTTCATGAATATCCACCCCCAACCTTGGACGTTAGTCTTTTCGGTCGAGAAACCCCTACGTTGTTTTTTTTTAATGTAGGATCGCGGGGGTGGTGGGACTCGGAACAAATAAAAATCGTGGCGGATCAAAAACCTTGTGGGCTTTGCGAAAGAGTCGTCCTCTCCTGCGTATGCAATCGTAATTAGGATTTGTTAACTTTTTGTGTGTACGAGGAAGTGAATTGTAATTCAGTGGGCGCAATAAATTAACCAACCTATTACACGCGAAACAAATACCTGCGTAATAAGTTCGATCATTGTTCGAAAGGAAGGAACTTTCTTCGGCTTAACAAGGAGTGTAGTTTTATTGTCTCCCAAACTTGCACGCCTATCGATTGATTTTAGGGTATATTTTATTGTTTATTTAATGCGACGCTTTTTGAAGTGTGGGCCGAGAGCCCTTTGGGGGCCAGGACCACCGAAGATTCGGAATATTTTAAGATTTGTGCTCGTATACAGTCAGTTGCATACGAAAAGGTACAATTCAATTCGCACACAACTAGTTGAAAATTTTTTTGAAATAATCATCTTTTTATTATTTTTTTTTAATAAAAGGCCGTAGTGGAAAAAGGATATTTATTTAATTATTTCTAAAAAAACGAATTTTATTTAAAAAAAAAATAACTTTAAATTTTATTTGGCATTAAAAAAAAAATTATTAAAATTAATACAATAGCTGATCATGAAATGATAATTAATAAAAAGAAACGAGGAGCGTGGTGACCAAAATTTTATTTGACGACAAGAAAAAATAACAATAAACAACAATGATGTGAACGACTTATAACGAACACAGTAAATAAAGTGGCTTAAAGTATTTTGATTCTAAAATTGAAAAGGAAAAAAATACAAGGGCGCAATACATTTTTGGATTCATGCGAAATTAGAAGGTTTAATATAGCTATTAATTATTCAAACGCCAAAGTCATTAAAATAAAATTAATTGAAGGGGACTTTTATTATATTGATAATTAGAATAAATTTACGATCAAAATTCAATATTTAGAATTTTATTTTGTGTAATAAAATTTAAATTTAGACTAGGTTTGCATATTTTGCCCCCATCATTTCTCAAAATTAGAACGTAAAAATCGCGCACTATACTCGTGTATCTACAGTCTATTTTATTTATTTATTATTTTGTTAAATTTATTAGTTAATTTATATTTTATTATAAATTGTTAAAACTATTATGACGAAAAATTAATATTCGTGCTGTTTCTAATTTTTTTACATCACTGTATTAGTTTAATTGTTTTATTTAATTATTTTATTCCACCATGTTCACTCTGTTTATATTGTTAACGCCAAATATTATTCTGTAACTGCTGCCACCGATTTTCAGCGGCCATAGTTGTAAACAACGAGTCGCGGACCGCCCGATTTATAGAAACATTTTGTTTTTATTTATATTTATTATTAGTTTTGCCATGACGACGTTAATGGTCCATGGTTACTAATTTTATTGTTTTATTATAAACAATAAAAAAGAATTGTAATATTTTTTTAGACAAAGCTAATCGAAACTAGAGGGACGCCACTGATTCTGCCTCTTGGGGCCCACAAAAAGTTTTTCAAGGGGAAAATTCTGATTAAAGAAGAAATCGCTTCTTGCATTTCGCGCGCCACTTCTGTCAATATTCCTAAGTACTATCGCGTTTTTGCTAGCCATTGAAGCGCTCCTCGAGGGTAAATAGCTTGGGGTAGACTGTTTGAGGGGGCTTCTAAATTGTCTTAAATTTATTGAGCCCGTAGTGTAGTTTACTTCGGCTAAATATTATAACAATATTAAAGAGCAAAGTGAGCTTTTAATTATTTGCGAGTTTTTTTTTATTAGTTGATGAGCCCCCTCAACCCTATAATATCTCGGAGGTAGCCTTCTATCAATTATTTATACCTGAAAAATTATAGGTTTCTGTAGGGGAACGCTCTCATATTTATAACGTCTTTTTTTTATTTAAAAAAAATCCTCAAAAATTTATGCAAATATTTAAACATACTTTGCATATTTTTTTTATTAAACCTTACAAGGGTAAGTTGTGTGAAATATATTCTATTTGCAAATCCGGTGATTACAGTCCTATTTGCAATTTAAGCCTTTACTTACAGTTAGAGCCACAATTATTGGTACATTTATATTTAACACTAATATCGCATAAGATAAAGAATTTTCGAGGGCCATGCGGAAATCAATGGTATGTGTTATTTTTTTTATTGAAAAAATCTCTTCTTAAAAAAAGTTTCAACAAAAAAAACGTAACAAATGTTAATTTATGATTTTAACATAACATACATATTTATTTGCGAATTATTCAAAACTATTGTTATTATTAAAAATAGTTTTGACTATGGGCATTTTCTATTTGAAGCAGTCATCAATTTTCCTCCAGAATTTCTAATTATAAAATTATGTTAGGGGACTAGGAAATGTTTGAAGTGGGGCACGGCACAAATAGGATTGAGAAACACTAATTATGGGGGGTCATAACCACTGCTTTATAATATTTTTTATTATTGTAAAACAATCTCTTTGTTAGGTTTTTTTTTTCCAATACGTACTTACAAAAAAACCTTTACTTTGGTGGAAGTACAGAAGGACTTTGTTTTAAATATTAAAACACGCCATTGAACTGATTCCACAGTAAGCCTATTAATAAACAAAGAAAATAAAATATTAAAATGCAACACCTCCCACGTTTCGAAACTTTCTGCTTTTTTTCGAAGAATTACCAAGGTTGTAAACCTGAGTATTCCTATATTTTTTTCATTTCTCAAAAATTGTACAATTTTAAACAAACATTAATTAAAATTTTGATTTTTGTTTTAGTTTTTGCGTTAGTACCGAAAAAACACCTTTGATTAATTTTTTTTAATAACCATTGGTGTAGGTACCTGGGGGTACCCAATTTATATTTTTCAAGAAACCCCATTATTTTTAATTAATTTTGTAATAAATTCCAGGCATTCCTTTTTGTTCATAAATCTTTTATTTTTTTTTCAAAATAAATGGTGATAAATTTTAAATGAAACAGTGACGTACTAAGTAAAATTTGACAGCCAACCGTCGACACAGAAACCTTGAAGTTTCCATCCCAATTTAAGAAAATGATATAATTTCTTTCTTATTCGCTTTCACTTTTTATCTAATTAAGACGTAAGTGCAATAAAAGCCTGTTTATGAACCTTGATGTGTGTATTCGACGTATTTGTTGACACACTAACCTGTCTTTAAAAATTTTAACCTTGGAAAAGAATAAAAAAGACCCAACGAGGTTACTTTTTCTTTTATTCTCCTTTTTTTTCGCGTCTAAATGCAAATCACGTAAAATTATTATTATAATTTTTTTTTTAATAATTAGTCTGGCGAAGATATGGTTCGTCTGTTGTACTTCCACTCCTTCACATAATTACATAACAATATTTACAACCTTAACCTGACCTTGTCAGAAGTAAATGATTAATAATTTGGTTCTTCAATTTTGGATTTATTTTTAAATAGATCATTATTATTATTAGCCTAAAACTCTTCACGATTTCCTGGTTTTTTAATTAAAAGAAAAACAACCTGCGTTCAATTCATTTCAAAACGCTTCGAGCGCCACGTAACGTGTGTTTATTTCAATTCACCATTTAACCTCTAAATCCGTAGATGTCGCCCGAGTATTCTTCAAAATTGATTATATATTTAAACTTCCATTTGCCATTGAAATTAATTTCAAATCGCCATGGAAACGCTTAATTGTTAATTCTAACCAATATATTTTTATTAAATGAAAACAATTTAATATATGACGAGTTTATTCAATGGAATGTTGAATTTTTGGGCATTATATATTTAAAATTTAAATTTAGAACAAATGCAAAGGATTAATTGGATTTGTTTATGGAATTAAGGGTTGGGAATGTGTGAATAGGGTTGTACGAGCAGAATATATTACAAAGCGCCCCCTCTTTCCTCTCGTTTTGATATCGATTTGTCGGGAAGTGAATGAAGCTGCTCCCTTGTAAAAGGGAGGTTGGCGTTCGGACAAGTTTTTAAAAATTTTAAACGAAGCTTTTATTGTAAAAATTGTTCACTTTTCACATCAAAAACAAATATTATTTCAGCTACGCGACCCTAACTTCGTTTCGTTGATTATACTATTGGATTTTTTTTTTTTTTTAATAAAAATGATGGAGGTTTGCAGACACACTCCTGTGTGGTGTGTTATTGAAGTATAATTTTGTATGGATTAGGGGTTGATGTGGTTTTTTTTTCGTTTTTGTTATTCGGAGTAATCCTTTAATTAGTTATCTGATGGTGAAAATTTTACGTGCCATTCTCTCTAATTTAATTAGGTTTTAATTGAAGTTTTATATTATTTACTTTTAGTTTCGACATTTTTGTGTTTGTAAATCGCATGGAAATTGTAATTTTTTGGGGTGGAAGTCTTTCGAAGTGTTACACGAATATTTCATTAGCTAATGCAAAATAAAAACGTTATTAGAAGCTTAAATAAAAATTAATTATTTAAATGTATGATGAATGTGCTTTTTTGCAACACGGGTCGATTTATATTTTTTTTTACAATGATTAATTTTATTTTGATCATTAAAGATTGCATTCATTTTAAGTTAAATGTATTTAAAAAACATACAGGATGTTTTGCAATAAAATTAATTCATTTGTGAGAAGCGAATTTGAACGAAATATCTATTAAATTTTAAACAAAATTTAAAAAAGGCGCCTTTTAGTTAGTTATATTATTGTAACTATGGTTACGATGTAAATCAACCAATCAGAACTTTGTTTCGTTGTCAAGACAAAATGAAAACTATTATCTATTTTTCAGATTGATTTTAAAATTCATAAGTTTTTTTTCTTAAATTACCTAATAAATAAAATAATATTTTTTTAATAATTTCTTAGTATGGAAAAATTAATAAAAATAACAAGGTATACATTTGAGTGAAAAGTGGCACTAAGCTTTGTCTTGCTGATTTATAAAAAAAATAACCAATTGCCGCTTTTTCAAAATTATTATTAAAAAAGAAATTATTAAAGAGTAAAGCAAACATTGAATTTGCATTAAAGTAAAAACTTTTTTTCTTTGATTTAAATTTATCCATTAGGAAATCCCTAATGAAAAAAATACCTACCAAAAAACAATGACTAAATTATTTTTTATCTCTAAATATCAGTTGTTCCTTGTTCAAAATTAAACGTGTTACACGCCATCGTTTATGTATTTCAATCAATTCAAGAATGCCAATTTTCTAAATTGTTTCGTGGAACATAATTAGGGTTGGTCACATTGGTTAGAAAATTACTAGGTTGGTACAATTGTATTGCAAATTGAAACATCACCTGGGAATCGACAACTTATATGAATAATAATGACATTTTATTCTGCCCAACTGGAAATCAACACGATTTTACTTTTTCTACAGGGTGATTCATTAAATTTTTCCTCAACGCGGCAAACGTTTAAATCATTCTAGTTTTTCTTTTCTTTGTATTTATAGCTCAATTAAGTTAAACTAGTTTGAATTTTTGTGCCAAACAAAATAAGGAAAAAAACGAAATTCCTTAATTACTCGATTTCGAGTCGGTTTGCTCTGTTCCTAAATTAGTTTTTTGTTTAAAATAACCTCCATGAATACTGGGGGAGCTTAGTGAATCACTATATTTTTTATTTTTAGAAAAAAAAATGGATTGATAATTTTATGAAGCATTCCCGGAGATGTAGTTACACGTTTTCGAAATGTGTAGTTTCTTTGAATAATTTTATTTTTCTATTATTTCGAAATTTTCGAATTGTTTTTCCATGTCGTCCTGTCTAAACGAACTTGAAGTTTGATTCATATTGTATAAAATTTAAATTAATGGTTATGAATCAAATTAAGTGACTTGTAATAGCATTTCTGTGTACTTTATTAAATTTCATTTGTTTGCATAGCACGAAATTGTATGGGCTTCGAAAATCGAGGTTTTACTGTATATCAAGATCTTTCTGATCCTTTCACACTCGTTTTTCTTGTTAAATCGTAGTCAGCAGGTATTCCGTTCTTTTTATTAAAAAAAACTGAATTTTAAGAAAGATTTTGCAAAAACAAAGCCATAGATAATTCCCAGCTCAAAACGGCTATCGCAAAATTAAAATTTATAAAGAACAAAAAGGAAACGTTCGCCTATAAAAATAAGAATAGAATATTTAAGCAAATTTTGTCAGCTGTTTTTGAAAGTAAAGTCGATAAACTGCGAAGGTCATTTTTTGCACAACAAGCAACGCATACAAACCGAAAGAAGAAACGACATAAAAAGAAACGGCAACGTCGTCAAACCTTTATGTTTTTAAATACAACACACACACACACACACAAAACGAAAAAAAAATATTGCAAAATTTCCTCCGATCGAACAGACTACGCTGTGTGTGCACTACCTGAAACGTGGGGAAAAAGAGCAAACACGGGCCCAAACAAAATATTCTTTGTCCAAAAGCGAGACATCTGTTAATATGACTGGATGCGTTAGGATATAAGACGATCGACCCTCTTGGAATCTTTTTCCTTTTTCCAACCGGGATCTGGTCCCATTCTTTCGGTCAGGGTACTTAATGATACGGAACCACCTGAAGACCAGGTAGAAGGAAGGTCTGAAGGCTTCGAACGACAATAACTTTCAAATTCTAGGTAAAAATTGTAGGGAATCTATGGTCCTCCCCGCTTTTCAGTTTTTTCTCTTTCTTCGCCGTATCCTCAGGTAAAAAAAACAATGCGTGGCACTTCCTGAAAGATCATCGCTTTGGTTGAAATTCCCTCGTCTTTGAAGCAGGAGGTAGTAGACTGAAGTCAGACGGACCGAAGACCCGAGGCAGAAATACACATGCACAGGTATACCAACCTTGGGAGCGGTCATCGCGCACCTTTTGACGCAAAACCAGCAGACCAGTAAGAAAAGTAAGGACTTTGTTGGTTCACATAAAGAAGAACGAGACAGGACGGATGTATCGGTACTTTTAGAAGGGAGTATATTTGTGAATCGACGTTTTTCGAACGAAGTGTACTTCGCCATAAGAAAGATGAGTTGAAGGACGGACAATTTTGTTTTATTTCACGTAACAACAATCTCTGTTACGCTGACTGCCGAGCAAATTGTCTCCCGATAGTAAAAAACAACTTATTTTTCTTAATTTCGATGGAAAATGAATTGTCGAAGAGAGCGAGAGAGGATCGAAGGATGGGCGGACGTGGGTGATTATTTTAATTCTGTTCTTTTCGACGGACGGACGTGCGCGATGATTTCAAAAGTTAAACAATTTTGAAACAGAAAGTAAATATCATCCTTCCTTTCACTAAACAGAAACCAACAAAGGTCAAATAATGGAGCGAGAAGGTAACGACCATTTCAGGGTTATAACCATAGACCACTGTGCACTAGCCAGCCTGCTATAAAGACATCAACTCGCCAAGAGAAACGCATTTCGATTGCTTCGTACGAAAAATATTCGTAAAATTTCATTTTGACGAAGATTCGGTCGAAAAAGAAGAGAGCAGAAAGGTTTTTGTTCGAGTTCGTTATAAAAACTTTTGAGAACCTAATTTTTCTCAAAAATCTGACCAAGAAATTACCTAAAATATAATAATAATTATTTTTTGAGTAGAATTTTTGGAATAAGTTGTTTTTTTAATTACAGTGGAAACTCGGTTATCCGGACTAATTGTTGTAGCTCATTCGGATAATCGAAAATTCGGTTAATTGTGCTTAAGACCGAGTGCGCACATTCGAGCTCAAAGTGGCACATTCCGATCTCGGGAAAATGAAGCGCGCCGCTCCGCGTCGCGCTTCATTTGCCTCCCTCGCTCGGAAATGTGCCACTTTTCGCTCGAATGCGCACATCTTCGTGTTAATTGAATTCGACTATATTAATAACAAATCCTTCGAATCCAGATTTTCTATTCGGAAAAAGTTTTCTCTTAAAAGTGCACATATTCTTTAATAAATTGAATTTGCCTATCTTATTCTTCACTCTTACAAATAATATTAATTAAATCAAACTGAACTAAATGTACCACTTCTCGCTTTTCTTATAATTAAAAATTAGAGTAGGGTATTTTTACCAAAAACCACATTTCTAATTTAGTACTTTTAAACTAGACCAGATGGGAGACTTCATCGTACATGAAAAAAAAATACGTAAACTTTTGCCGAATTTTGACTCTTATTTCCCAAAATTTCTTTTAACATACCCCACCCAAGTCATTCTAAAATTTTGATGCACCATTTATGTAGCATATAAATATTTTTTTATATTTAAAAATTGAATTAATCCATATATGAAGTCTAATTACAACAGTGTATACAAATGTGCCTTAAAACTAATATGTTTATAATTTTTACAAAAATGAAAATTACCCAAAAATATTTGGAAACATTAATTTTGACATATAAACCTTCAACAATCTGCAAAAGATGATATAAAAATCAACTAGTTGATTTTTAGTGGTCCACTTCAGAAAATTTGAATCATATAGGGGAAAGTGGGGTAGCCCCGGACAGCGGGTAACCGCGGACATAAGAATTTCCAAGAACCTAATCACGTTGCATTGGTAAAATTTTCTTTAAAACAGGCGTCGTCTAGAGTAAAAACATATGCAATTTAGTTGTCACGTAAACACCGAGTCTGTTACAATTTAAGGAGTAGTTTGTAAAATATAAAAACTTTTCATCGCGCTCGTCAGATTTCATTTCAAGTTATCAACTAGAAAACGTAAGTGTGAATACTTATTTTTTTTTAAGTTGAAGAAAATGCATTATATTTAAATTTTGTAATAGTATTTGAAATATTTCTACTACATCTTAGGAGCTCTGAATAAAAATGTTGAATATTGAGAATCGGTACCCCGGACACTAAAATGTCGGGTATCGCCGGACATTATTTTAGCTTAATTAATAATCTTTTCAAAAGTTACTCTATACTACAGTTGAAATAAATAACTTGTCGGTGCTTTATTATTTACTGTGATAATAAATAGTGGTTAAATTACTGTACTTTAGTCAACTTTGTGTATTTTTCACATCCAGTACGAATCGCAACGGTGGTCAACATCTATACTGACCCGGTGCCTTCAATCAGCACAGCACATTTAATAAAACAACTGTTACGATTTCCTGATGCATCAAAAACATTTAGCAACGGAGCTCAAAAAACCCATAGGAGCGATATTTTAACATCTCCATTTAAACAAAATTTAGAGAAAAAGCAGAAAACTAAAAACAATAAATTAGTCAAAGCAAAAAAACAAAAAATTGCTAAAAATATTGAAAACAGACAAAATATTCGAAGTTTTTCCCAAAAGACCGGGAGAATGAAACCGAATGCATCATATGCAAAAAAACTTGATGAAGACTGGATTCAATGTTATGAGTGCAAAGACTGGGCACATAAAAATTGTCTAAATATTAATTATTTTTGTGATGTCTATAAGGCCAAAAAACGATTGGGCCACCAATAAGTACTAGTCCGGGGCTACCCGCCACTTTTTGTATTGCCAAAAAATAAGGTCAAATTGGATTGGTCATATTTCCTAAAAAAACAAATATATCATTACAAATTTTTAATTAGTATAAACTTAAAAGTCCCTACTTTCATTTTAAATCATAAAAAATAAATAGATTTATTTATTTATATTTTTTATTTCTAATTCTTTCAAGTGTCCGGGGCTACCCCATCTTCCCTACAATTTTAATTAATCAAAAATGCGTATTAGTAAACATTCGAAAGTACACCTGAAAATATTTTTATCAGCTCGCTCCAATTAGGTGTGTGGAAGAGCACCATGTTAACTTATCAAAAGGAATAAAACATATTACCTTTTTCATACAAAAAATAGATCTAATTTATTCGACGTTTAATTTTTTGAATTGAAGAATTAAATAATAATATAGGCAAATCCGATAAATACGAGGATGTGCGCATTCGAGCGAAAAGTGGCACATTTTCGAGCGAGGGAGGCAAATGAAGCGCGACGCGGAGCGGCGCGCTTCATTTTCCCGAGATCGGAAATGTGCCACTTTGAGCTCGAATGCGCACACTCGGTTTTAAGCACGATTACAAAGCGTCCCGTTTTAACAGAAAAAAACTTAGTCAAATTGTTAGGTATATGTTTACAAAAAACCCAACAAATATTCATCACTAAATAAAACAGTCGCACATTATCTTAAAATCAACAAAGCAAAAAAATAATAAAATATTTAGTAAGAAATAACGTGGTTTAATTTTTGCAAATAGTCCGAACGCGGTTGACAATCCGGATAATCGCGAAGTCGTATAACTGAGGTCCGGATAATTGAGGTTTTACTGTACTTAGAATTGACTTTCTTGAATCAATCGAAATTCGTAAACGTTTAACTTTGAGAGAGAACTGCTGATATTTTGGGATAAAAAAAATAATTCAAGCATTGTTTTTTTGTATTGAGGATACTCCTAATGGGGAACCCGGAAAATATCTTAAATGTAAATAACTGATAAAACGGTTTATTTAAATAAAACATTCGTATTATCTTGAATGCTTAACGAGTGTTTGTTTTGTGATATTTTAATAATAGCGAGATCAAAAATATGCTATTTGGGCGAGAGAAGCCGAGTGTGGCACATTTTGAAAAGTGGCACATTTTTGGCTCGCGTGGCACGCCAATAAATGTGTGCTACTTTTCACTCAATTATAAAATGTTAAAGGAAAAAAAAACAAATGCAATTTTGAATTTAAAAACGTAACCTCATTTTGGGTCTATTGGCAAACAACAGAGCACAGTTCCAATTGGTTAATTTACATTGTAACCATAGTTACACTAAAATAAATAACTAAAAAAAGGGTCTTTATTAAAGTGGTTATGAGTTACACTCGTACCTCGCTTTACGGCCTAAACACATTGCGGAAAAGTCCGTAAATCGAAAAGCCGTATAGAGAGGTATAGTTGTATCTTCAACATATTGTTTAAAATTTTATGTTATTCAAAGTAAGCCACTTTTCACTCAATTGTATATTAAAGTCTTGGATTATTTTTATTAATTTTTTTATCTTTTTCAATGTATATGGAAGCTACTTGGTCATTTTATTGAAAAATCCAATAAACTGTGGAAATACAAAACGGTTAAATTAAAAAACCAAACCAAAATGGTTTTTGGCGAATTTTTAAAATTCTGAATTTTAGTAAATATTTGATTAAATTTACAATTAGTACATTTTTGTGTTTAAAGTGATTCTGTCGTTTATTGTTGAAAATACAAAAAAAAAGAAGTTTAAATAGAACAATTTTTAAAAAACGCACTTGATAGATTTCATCTGGCGACTGTTCTTTATGTGATGTATTGCAAACTTATGTTTTTTTTTTATCGAAACAACAGTTGGCTCTTGTTTTATTAAACATCTTACTTTGTCCTTTTTCCAATGGTATAAAGGTCGACTTATCTATTTTTATAAACCAAGAAGTTGTTTAAATCGTTTACAAAGAAAAATTTTACTTGTCTGCGAAAGCCATGCAATTGAAAATTCGTCAAAGAAAGAAAAAAAATTAAATTTAAAGAAAAAATTCGAAAATTCAAAAGTTGTTTATAAAAATTTAAAAATGGTACGTAAATATAGTGATAAAATAGGCCCGTTTGAGCGAAGTGTGGCACAATTGAGAAAAAAATCGATGAAATTGAAATTGTACCACTTCTCGTTCGAATTCCTCGACTTTTTCTTAAAATTCCCAATGTTTATTTAAAATTGAATATTAAAAATAAATCTGTAATTATTTGTAATTGTCGATTTATTTAATCGGCAATTAAGTGTGTACCGCCCGTGTGTCATAAGGCAATTTAATTAGGAACTTTCGAAAAATCGAATAATCTTTAATAACATAATTTATGAATCAACATTTTTTTTTCTTTTTTTTAAAGACCTTTAACCTTCCGCATACTAGGTGACTGAATGTCACATGCCATACTAGGTGGGGTTTGCCATACCCCAAAAATAAAATGATATAAAATCCACAAAATTGTGCTTTGTGGCAGGTAAATGATAAGAAATATATTTTAATAACCAATAATGAATTTTTTTGCACGTTTTTCTAACAATTCCGAATTTTTTTAAAATAGTAAAATTCAAAATTTCGACTTTTCCGAACGTCAGACCATAGAGTAATGTATATGGGCGATTCCATGCCAGATTTGATAAAGTTGCACCAGTGGGTAAAATTTTTCGGAATAACCTTGACGGTCGTTTAGTATATGTCGAAATATGCCTAAATCTAGATTTTTAGCTTTTGGAATGGTCACCGTTATATATAATCGCCGAATCAATTTTTCGACCAAATTTGAAAAATCCAAATACAAATTTCGAATTTCGACCATAACAACGATAGAATCGATCCTAAAATTTTTTGAAAAGACATAGGAGATTGGAAATTTTCTGTAAAATTCGATGGTGTTTGAATTTTTCTGATATATCACGACGCATGCGCAGTATACGCAAAAATGTGTTTTTTTTTCAAAAAATCTTATCTCCAAAAGTGATATTATTTTTGGCTGAAATTTTCAGAGAAGATAGCTAAAAGCTTGTACTTTCAAATGATTAGAGTGGGATTTTTGATATTTTGGGTTTAATGTGACTTATAGGCTAAATACACTGAAAAGTAATTTTTTTTAATAGGGATATTACATGTTAAAACCGAAGAAAATTCGGCACGTGTTTTAGTGGAATTTCCCGTTTTCCTGAGTAATAAAAACATCGTTTTTTGCTTGCTAAAATCAGTTTTCTCAATAATTCAATAATTTTAATCGTTCCCTCTCACTTGCATTGACAAGATTATCGTATCTTCTCGCTCCCTTCCACTCATTGCTATAGTAAATACGTTTTTCGAATATAAAATCGATATTTAACGATATTTAAATTAAAATTTTTGATTTGAAGGAGCGTAGGATAAATTATACTAATGTATAAATACGAGGATGTGCGCATTCGAGCTCAAAGTGGCACATTTCCGAGCGAGGGAGGCAAATGAAGCGCGACGCGGAGCGGCGCGCTTCATTTTCCCGAGATCGGAATGTGCCACTTTGAGCTCGAATGTGCACACTCGGCTTTTAAGCACGATTCACAATAATTTTGGTGACGAAAAATTAGTAAATAATTTTTATCATTCCCTCTCACTCGTACTTATGAGTTTTTTGTATCTTTTCGCTCGCTCCCACTCATTGCTATGGTAAATATACATTCTTCGAATATGTAATAGATATTTTATTAATTTTTTTGTTTTGAAAGAAAGTTTAGTATACAATAATTACAAAATACGACGATGTGCGCATTCGAGCGAAAAGTGGCACATTACCGAGCGAGGGAAGCAAATGAAGCGCGACGCGGAGCGGCGCGCTTCATTTTCCCGAGATCGGAATGTGCCACTTTGAGCTCGAATGTGCACACTCAGCTTTAAGCACGATTCACAATGATTTAGGCCAATAAATTAGACGAAAAATCTGTAGAATAATTATAATCATTCCATCTCACTCGTACTGGTAAGATTGTCGTATCTTTTTGCTCCCTCCCACTCATTGCTATGGTAAAAATATGTTTTACGATCATAAAATCGATATTTAATGGACTAGATCAAAATTTTTGATTTGTAGAGCAAAGAATTAATTAGAGGAATGTAATAAATACGAGGATGTGCGCATTCGAGCGAAAAGTGGCACATTTCCGAGCGAGGGAGGCAAATGAAGCGCGACGCGGAGCGGCGCGCTTCATTTTCCCGAGATCGGAATGTGCCACTTTGAGCTCGAATGTGCACACTCGGCTTTTAAGCACGATTTACAATAATTTTGGTGACGAAAAATTAGTAAATAATTTTTATCATTCCCTCTCACTCGTACTTATGAGTTTTTTGTATCTTTTCGCTCGCTCCCACTCATTGCTATGGTAAATATACATTCTTCGAATATGTAATAGATATTTTATTAATTTTTTTGTTTTGAAAGAACGTTTAGTATACAATAATTACAAAATACGACGATGTGCGCATTCGAGCGAAAAGTGGCACATAACCGAGCGAGGGAAGCAAATGAAGCGCGACGCGGAGCGGCGCGCTTCATTTTCCCGAGATCGGAATGTGCCACTTTGAGCTCGAATGTGCACACTCAGCTTTAAGCACGATTCACAATGATTTAGGCCAATAAATTAGACGAAAAATCTGTAGAATAATTATAATCGTTCCATCTGACTCGTACTGGTAAGATTGTCGTATCTTTTTGCTCCCTCCCACTCATTGCTATGGTAAAAATATGTTTTACGATCATAAAATCGATATTTAATGGACTAGATCAAAATTTTTGATTTGTAGAGCAAAGAATTAATTAGAGGAATGTAATAAATACGAGGATGTGCGCATTCGAGCGAAAAGTGGCACATTTCCGAGCGAGGGAGGCAAATGAAGCGCGACGCGGAGCGGCGCGCTTCATTTGTCCGAGATCGGAAATGTGCCACTTTGAACTCGAATGCGCACACTCGGTTTTAAGCTCTATTACGAAACGCCCCTTTTAACAAAAAAAATTGGTCGGTTTAGTTGTACCCCACCTCTTACACGGAAGGTTAATATTCCATTTATTTTTAATTTTCCACAAATAATAACAATAATTAAATAATTTTTTTTTTTTTGTTTCAGAAGATGGATACGTCGGACACTAACAATGATATTTCTGGTGAGCCTTTTCGCCCTTATTTTCAATTAAAAATTTTTTATATTTGCCAACAACGATCAAAACAAAAAGAACGAAAACTTAATGCCATCGACCCTTACAAGCGGTTCCCCAATAAAATATGATCAATGGCTCTCGGGGAAGCTTGTATCAATCCCTGATTTCGAATTTACAATTAGTAAGCAGCTACCCCTTTTGTATTTAGTTAATTTGTTTATCTCGTTTGAAATTTACTCGACGTAGTACTACACCATTAAACTGGCTCATGCTTCATCATTACTCCGGATTACTTTTACGTTAGGTGCTCTCCGAAAGGGGGGCGCGGATGATTACCACCATTATTATCACTTTTAATTTTTTTTCCTTTTGGCTTAGGGTGGCACAAGGTCTTTGCGAGGAAATTTCCCAGGGGTGGTTTCAAACGTGCTAAGTAAATCCATGTGTAATGAAATCAAAATTAAAAAACGACGAAGAGCGTCACGGTGCCAAAAATAAATTTAAATTAAATCATATTCAAAAAACGTAATTTATTATTGCTTTTAAAACGCCTTAAAAACAATAAATTCCTACACCCACTCGAACCCGATAAGGCGATGGCGTTAAATATTAATATAGCATAAAATATTTGGATAATGACTTACAAATATTTAATGAAAAAAAAGGTCGATTTACAACTAAACAAATTCCGGATGTATGTCAATATTATAAAAATCGTAGATCTTCATAGTTTCGTTAAACAAGTTTTGAGAATTAATTGTGGGACAACGGGGGGTTGGATTTTAATGGCGCGATGAGTAATTGAAAAAAGTTTAAATTTAAAATAGATAAGTATCCGAGATATTTATTTTAAATTTTTTTTTAGTTTTAGCCAGGACCAAAATTTAAGTTGGCAATATTATGTTTTTCAATTTAAAAAAAATTGTTCTTGGGCTATGTTTTGAAACTTACTCGTATTACGTAATAATTAATCCTGTTCCATAAAAAAATATTAAATATGTATTTTAAATCGTTTTCGCAAGTCAATTTTTTTTTAAAAAGGGCCCTGTACCTATTACGTAGGATTTTGGGTTTTGTTGACATTTCCTTTGAGCAAACCGACTTTACGAATTTAAAAAATTGTGTTTTTAACGGGGAAAATTTAATCACATTATGCTCAATTTTTTTCTGGGTAGTTAGGATTTTTTAATTATTTTTTTCATTTGTTTGAAACACTAATTAATATCTTCCATGCAATAGCTTCTCAAAATTTGCCAATTTCAAAAATTATATATTTTTAACATAACAAAAATTAAATCTTACATTTTTGATTGGATTATTGCCTGCCCTATTCTTTTAGGGGTAGTTGGAATTTTTTAATTATTTTTCTGGTTTATAAGAAAGACTAATTAATAACTTCTATGCAATAGCATCCCTAAATTTGCGAATTTCAAAAATTATATTATTTTAACATAAGAAAAATTAAATCTTACATTTTCGACTGGATTATTACCTGCCCTATTCTTTTAGAGGTAGTTGGAATTTTTTAATTATTTTTCTGGTGTATTAGAAAGACTAATTAATAACTTCCATGCAATAGCATCCCTAAATTTGGGAATTTTGAAAATTGTATTTTTTTAACAAGAGTAATTAATTCTTACATTTTCGACTGGATTATTGCCTGCCCTATTCTTTTAGAGGTAGTTGGAATTTTTTAATTATTTTTCTGGTTTGTTAGAAACATTAGTTAACAATTTCCATGCAACGGTTTTCCAGAATTTGTGAATTTCAAAAATTGTATTTCTTCAACATAGGAAAAATTAGATCTTACATATTCGACTGTATTATTGCCTGCCTTATTCTTTTAGGGGTGGTTGGAATTTTTTAAATATTTTTTTGGTTTATTAGAAACACTAATGAATAACTTTCATGCAATAGTTTCCTTGAATTTGCAATTTCAAAAATTGTATTTTTTTAACATAAGAAAAATTAAATCTTACATTTTTGACTGGATTATTGCCTGCCTGCCCTATTCTTTTAGGGGTGGTTAGAATTTTTTAATTATTTTTCTGGTTTGATTGAAACATTAGTTAACAATTTACATGCAATTGTTTTCCAGAATATGCAAATTTCAAAAATTGCATTTCTTCAACATAAATAGAAATAATTAGATCTTACATTTTCTACTGTATTATTGCCTGCCTTATTCTTTTAGGGGTGGTTGGAATTTTTTAAATATTTTTTTGGTTTATTAGAAACACTAATGAATAACTTCCATGCAATAGTTTCCATGAATTTGCGAATTTCAAAAATGTATTTTCTTAACATAAGAAAAATTAAATCTTACATTTTTGACTGGATTATTGCCTGCCCTATTCTTTTAGGGGTGGTTAGAATTTTTTAATTATTTTTCTGGTTTGATTGAAACATTAGTTAACAATTTCCATGCAATCGTTTTCCAGAATATCCAAATTTCAAAAATTGCATTTCTTCAACATAAATAGAAATAATTAGATCTTACATATTCGACTGTATTATTGTATGCCTTAGTCTTTTAGGGTTAGTTGGAATTTTTTAAATATTTTTTGGGATATTAGAAACTCTAATTAATAACTTCCATGAATTTGCGAATTTCAAAAATTTTGTTTTGTTACATAAGACAATTTAAATGTTACATTTTCAACTGGATTATTGGCTACCCTATTCTTCCAAGGGTAGTTAAAATATTTTAATGATTTTTTTGATTCGTTAGAAACATTAGTTAACAATTTCCATGCAATAGTTTTCCAGAATTTGCGAATTTCGAAATTAAAAAAAATCAATTTTGCAACTTCCATAACTTATAATTATTCATTTTTGAAATTTTCTATCAGTGACTCATGAAGTGCAAAATTCATTTGGTTGTATGACGTTTAAATAAAATTATTGTAATTTACAAATCTAATTTTTTATTTTAAAAACAATCAATTTTCTATAATAGGCGATTTCAATGTTTTGATTCATTTGACATTAGATTTGTTTAAATTATATTAGGTTTGAAATAATTTAATAAAAAACATTCAACGAATCAATTTATAATACCCACCTATGATAAATAAAATCAAAATGTGACCCTCAAAATTATTTTTTTCTCAAAACACACAGGCTAATGATCATCAAAGAATCACGATCCACAAAAAAAAAGGAAAACAAACCTTTGTTTTTGTCAACTCCCAATATTAAGTTCGTGTTATTGTTTTTTTCTCCGTGCAGGTACAATATAAAAAAAAAGATAGCTCGGCTTTGTTTTTTCCCCAAAATAACCCTTAAATAGGTGTTATAATTTTGTATGTGTAATAGCGGTGTAAAGTTTGGAGAGCAACACGCGTGGTGGTTCTGTCGATACTTTTTTCCGAGGGTGCACTAACCCCTGAATCACCCTATCCTTCTGTACAGTTGATTGCAAATTATTTCAATTCATTTTTTAACAATCGAAATGCATTTTTATCGATCGCCAACGTTCGACCACGAGCCGCACTTTTCGCTTCGCTTTCGCCTCTCTTCCTCTATCCACTTTTTTTCGTTGCAAAATTTGACAATAATGCAATTTCATTAAATGCCATCAGAATTTGACCCTGATTAGTGTTAGGTAATGCCTCGGCAAAAGATTGCGCGTGTAGGAGTCGGCGAAGGTTAAATTTTACAATTTTCCTTTTGGCAAACGCTCAAAGCTTTTTTATTTAATAACACAAGCGAAAAGGAAAAATTACGAAACAGACGGAGATCAAAAGTGGAAGGAAGGAGTGGGAAACGATTTCGTCAATGCTTTACAATTTTTCAATGAAACCGCGTCCCTCTCTGTACATTCCTTTTTGCTTTTTTTCGTTGCCATTATTTCTTCGCCACTTTTTTCCTTTGCCCGACCGAAAGAAGGACGTATTCACAAAAGTTAGTACACTTCTACAGTCGTCCAAACGTTTCGACGACGCGAAATCGGTGAAAAAGCCCGACGTTCCGCAAAAGGACTTTCCTCCGCCGGCAAGGAAAAACCGCCCTTAAATGCTGCCAACCGAAAACCGTTTCTTCTTCGAAATCGTCGGGATCAATACCGTATACTATTGGTTTTAGTCATTACGAACTTGCAGCCAATAGTGTGGCGGCCCTTCTCGTACGAGCCGACGAGACGAGACGAGCCACGTACGACACCCTTTCGACCTTTCCTCCTTCGCCCACGAAAAAAAAACATATGTTTTTCGCCCAAAATTCGGACGAGTCGAATTAAGGCGACAAGTGCACACAATCTTTGTTCCTCGATTTTTTCCGCGACGTTCGAACGTCGCGCCGATTACGTCGCAAGCGATAGGTCGGTTCGATCGGAGAGGGCCGCGGGAGCCAATGGCGTGCGTGCACTTAGCAGGAGCGCAGCCGACTCTTGGCCGAAGCCTATTCAGTGCTGGTCGGCAGCGGTCATGATAACTACTCCTTTGCTTGGCGTCTGTTGGCTGCCTAATAATTATAGTGTTTTGAGTGTTCATAATAAATTATTGGGACAATTAGTGTGGAACCGTCAGTGCTTTTTAACATTTGGACACGTGCAATCCTCTCCGTATGTCGGATTTTGGAATAGTATCGCTATCTTCCAGCCTTCTTATTCATTTACGATGGAAACGAGGTATTGCATTCGCTTTAAAACCGCACAAAATCGCAAAAACCGCCGAAACGTAAATAAATGGGGGTCGGCACTTTCCAGCCCCCGATTCTCTACGATTAATTCAAGGCGTTGGTTGGAGGCAGCAGCGAGTGGCGGATGCCTTCGGTCCGTGCTAAAACACGGAATCGACGATTTTGTCCTTTGAAAAAGCCTTAAATCGAGTCGATGTGTAAAATCGGCTTTAAATTGATCGCAAGGGCGTTGTAGCTTCGAAAAATCCATATTAACGGCAATGGCAATTTTTTTTGCGTTTACCGCGTGCTTTCCTCGAAAAAACCGTGTTTTTGTGTTTGATTTTTTTTTTTTCGATTTGACATGATGTGTTTTTATTTGGACGACCCTGGGAATTTAAACAAAGAATATTCGATTCCTTTGTACACACACACAAATACATACACACACACGCACACGCACACAAACCGATCTTGCTTTTCGCTTTTAACAACTATATTTATTTATTTACAGTAAAACCTCAGTTATCCGGTCCTCTGTTATACGGATTCTCGATTATCCGGATTGCCAACCGCGTTCGGACTCTTTGCAAAAATTAAACCACGTTATTTCTTACTAAATATTTTATTATTTTATTTTGTATTTCGCACTAAACAGTGTTTTTTGCTTTGTTGATTTTAAGATAATGTGCCACTGTTTTATTTAACGATTAATATTTGTTGCGTTTTTGTAAACATATACCTTAGGGTGGAGCGAAAAAAAAATTGTTTTTTTCTTAGTCTGGGGCTAGAATTTGTAGCTTATAAAAAATAAAATTTTTTTACTCAACATTTTGAGGTGGCCCACTGATTTTTTAAATTAAATTCAAGTTAAAATACTTTGGAAACAAAAAAAAAAAAATTGTTTGCCTTGTAATCTTCAAATTTATCCAAAAATGAACAAATTTGATCGTTTGTAACACAAAATTCACTTTAATGCCTAAGAAAAGTATGTTAGTGTTTCGGAATTTTTTTTTAAACTGCAATACTGGCGATAGAAATTTTTTTTAAGTTAATAATTGTTAATGGACAAGAAAGAGGACACTTCGCAGCTTCTGGAACACTTTTTTTTTTTGTTTCAAAAGAATTTGAACTTTAATTTAATTTAAAAAATCAGTGGGCCACCTCAAGATGTTAAGTAAATTTTTTTTTTCAAAAATGTTAATTTTTTTATAAGCTACAAATTCTAGCCCCAGGCTAAGAAAAAAAATTTTTAGATATTTTATTCCTTTTGATAAGTTATCGTGGTGCTCTGCCGCGCGCCTAATTGAAACGAGCTTGATAAAAATATTTTCAGGTGTACTTTCGAATGTTTACTAATTTGCATTTTTGATTAATTAAAATTGTATATGATTCATATTTTTTTGAAGTGGACCACTAAAAATCTACTAGTCGATTTTTATATCATCTTTTGCAGATTGTTGAAGGTTTATATGTCAAAAATAATGTTTCAAAATATTTTTGGGCAATTTTCATTTTTGTAAAAATTATAAACAAATTAGTTTTAAGGCACATTTTGTAGACACTGTTGTAATTAGGGTTCATTTATGGATTAATTCAATTTTTAAATATAAAAATATATTTATATGGATGAGTCTATTAAAGTTGGGCAACTTTTGACCTAATTTTGTTTGTATAGTTTTAGGTGAAAATTTTCTAGTATTTTATTATGAAGATTATAGGTAATCTAATAAATACACTGTTCCAAACAGGGCCAGTCACTTTTTCAAACAATTTTTGAGATATTTGGATTTTTCTAAATTTTAATGTCAGGGAACTGACGAGGTCACCAGGGTACAAATGAAATATATCATTTATTAAAAAATACAGGATTTATTGCGACTTTGATACAACTATCTTAAAATTTTACAATGCACACATTTTTATGAATAAAATCATATTAGAAAGAATTATTAATTATATTAGAAAGTATTAAAATTAATGGATGAATGTATGTACTATATATCAGTACCATGGTGATACGTCTTCTGTCAAAATTTCGGGCATGGAAGTGACGACACGGAACTGATGAATGAGACACAATTTTAAGATTATAATTTCTACCGGATTTTCCATTAATAGGATGATATATTTTAACAAATCACATTTTGTCATAATTAAATCACAACGAAATATATCTACGTAAAGAAATAACTACTCGCCATAGAACTGTCATTTTGCCAGGAACTGCACGTGCTTACGCGATAACAACGCCGTTTTCACTGTTTTCAAAATGCCTGTCGTATACGGGGCGCGCTTTTTCGCTAACTTTACTACCGATACAAAATACTGAATAAGGATTTAATGTTTGAATTTCTATAATTGGGAGGAATTTCAAATTTTAAAATTGGACACAGGACTGACGGATAAAAGTGAACACAGAGTTCATCATTTTTTTTAAAGATTACTCTATTGGATTTTATGATAAAAGATGTTAAATAAATTAGTAAATATTTCATAATTTATAGTGGAATAGTAAAATTTACAATTAATTGAATATATTTTAACATACAATCATTCAAATATGGAATTCGGGAGATGTGACAGGACAAGGTACTGATGTTTTGAACATTTATTGTGTTATTTTACAAACTCACCTTTAAAAAAATACATCTAAATTGGGTGAGCAGGCAAAAGGGGCATGGATTTTTTGCAATGTAATGAAATATTTGCAAAAAATGATATAATTCTTTCTCTATTGAATGATGCCACCAAGTTGCCCAACTTTTGTAGAATCGCCCTAATACATTTAGTTCAGTTTGATTTAATTAATATTATTTGTAAGAGAGAAGAATAAGATAGGCAAATTCAATTATTAAGGGGTGTGTGCACTTTCGAGCGAATACTTTTTCTAAATAGAAAATCTGGATTTGGAGGATTTGTTATTAATATAGTCGAATTCAATTAACACGAAGATGTGCGCATTCGAGCGAAAAGTGGCACATTTCCGAGCGAGGGACGCAAATGAAGCGCGACGCGGAGCGGCGCGCTTCATTTTCCCGAGATCGGAATGTGCCACTTTGAGCTCGAATGTGCGCACTTGCTTTTAAGCACAATTTTTTCTATACATTCAATTAACCGAATTTTCGATTAACTGAATGCGCTGCAACAATAATTAGTCCGGATAACCGAGTGTCCACTGTATTTCGATTCAAATGCAAACCACGTATTTGTCTATCTGCATTCGTTTTGTTAGAATAGGGAAGTAGCGATAAAGTAATAATAGAAGAAACTTAGGGACACATTCGTTCGGTTGGACGTGTTGTAAAATCATTAAAGTTTAATGTTGTCGTTCACCCTGAGTCACGTATTTATCTAAAATTGCGCAAAACTCGAGTTTAATTAATGACAAGTGTGCGTTGCAAAAATTGCTTTTCGAACTAGTCTTTCCTGCGTGGCTCGCAGTATTTTTTTACGCTTTCGCACAAATGGAAATCAAAGAGAATCGGAACAAAAGGTGTCTCGCCATATGGCGGGCCGAAGTGCCATTAAAACGAGGTTCGTAGGCGAATTCTTTAAAGGCACCTCGGTCGTGTGTGCTGGCCCTTAGAAATTTTCCAAAAGTTGCAAGGCGAAGGAATACGTCCGACTTAGAGCGAAGGTTTTTTTTAATTCTGAAAATGCGCTTTGTGAGGTTTGGGGAAATTGCCCTTATGGCGATTTTGTCAAGGTTGGGTTTGCTAATTTTAAAGGATTTTGTAAGAATTCGTATAAGAAGTGATTGTGTGAAGTTTAGAAATTTATTTTATGGTTTTGCTCTCGAAAATTTGCGCAGCCCACTTAAATTTTGCATTTTATTAGGATTTCGCATGGCTTTTGCAATTTTGTATGTGTGTGTGTTTTATGTAGAAATTGTGATGGGGAAATTCGTTTAGTATTTTTGTAAATTTAGATTTTTTTAGGAAATAAAAGTTGGGTCACTATTATTTTCTAATTTTAATTGTGTGTATTAGCTTTTTTTGTTTACTTTTTTTTTGTATGGTCGGATTTATTTTAATTCCGAGTTTTACAATTTTTTCCTATTACGTGAAGCCATTTTTAAAATTCTATTTTTGTATTGGCAATTTGCATCGATTTTTAATGAATTGCAATTCTTAAATTATTTTTGGTCCAAAACACTTTTTGTGCAATAAAAGTATTTTTGTTGAATTTTTGTGTAGGAATCGAGCCACCCAATTTTTTCTTAAAATTCTAAGCATAGTTATATCAATGACATATTAAAATTTCAGGATCGTATTAGCACCGAATCAAAATTTACGATTTTTTCAATGTGTAATTTGACATACAAAAATTACACATGAGTTAGCAATATTCTTGTGGGACTTCTGGTTGAGGTATCCGGTACACAATTTTTTTCCTAATCCCTGGGAGATATATCAATGACATATTCCAATTTCAGGACCGTATTAGTGCTGGTTCGAAATTAACGAATTTTTAAAATGTATTGTTTAAAATCCAAAAATGCACATAAACTAAAAAAATTCTTGTGAAACTTCGTATTTAGGCAGAAGGCCCCTAATTGGTTTTCTACTATCTTAAAGATAGATCAAGCACATAATTAAATTTCAGAGCCGTACTAGCCCCAGATCAAAATCTACAATTTTTGAAAATTTATAGTTTTAATAAATTCAAAAATGTATATGATCTAAAATAATTCTTGTGGGACTTTTGGTTTAGGGAGCGTTCAAGTATTACGTAACGCAATATGGGGGGGGGGGTCCCGACCATCGCGTTATGCAACATTTTTTTTATTTTTAAATAAAAAAAAATTATTTATAAAAAGCTAGGGAATTAAAATTTCCCAAGTTGGCAACCCTTTTCGTTTATGTATTACGGGAAAATGGTCACTTGGTTGTTACGTAACGTTTAGGGCTGAGGGGAGTCTGAAAAACGTTACGGCGCGTTACATGGGGGGGGGGGGTCAAAAATCTTCAAAAATTGCGTTACGTAATACTTGAACGCTCCCTTAGGCACTAATTGTCCAATTTTTTTCCTAACTATAAAGCACCTATATCAAACACATACTCAATTTTCAGGGCCGTATTAGCACCGAATCAATATTTACCATTTTTAATATCCGTTTCTGTATATACATATTTACAATTTATGACGTCACCAATACTAGTAATTTTGCAAATCAAGCTCCACGTGTTTCCCAAAAATGGCCACCATAAACTTATAAAAAACCAAATAGAATTAATAAACAATTGTAATTCACAACCTACTTCATTTTGATTGATTTTTCCATAATTTAATTTTTTTTGCAAAGCAAAACCGTTCGATTTGTCTGCGACAGAATTTAAAACAGGGCACCCTAAGGTGGGGTAACGTTACAAAGGCAAAAACGCATAGTTGCTTATTAGTTTCATAATTTTGCAATGGTCTTTCTTTCGAAACAAACCTCGTATTTAGCATATTTATATTTACAGACATAAAAATACATAAAGTTGTGAATAATTGTCTGACAAAATTTATTTATAAGTACGTGCAAGGTTAAGCCAACCTAAATATAATATATTATGAATAAACGACTCAAAGGTCGTGCACCCAAAAAAAAACCACCTAAAAGCGTTTTTTTCCTTAAAGACCCAAAAAATTCGCAACTCGCTCGAAAGTGTAAACGTTTCTTTCTTCTTCAGCAAGCGGCATATTTTAGTCGGGGTTTTTTTTTGCTGTATTATTATATTTTAATCGAGAAGGCTGTGGTCGCTGAAAAGGAAACCGAGGAAACGTAGAAGGTTTGCTAAGACTTTCGTGATTGTATAATCGTATAAAATTGAAGGTAAACTATTACCATAATAATTAGAGAAAGTAAACGCCGTGGGTAGAAAGTCGGCTGATCAAAATTTAGAATGTGCAAAACCATAAAACAAACAAGATGGCGCCCGCGCACATAATAATATCAGAAGCGCGAATAAAAACGAAAGCTATGTTTTTAGTCGAGACGTTATTTATTTTTTTCGTGTTGGAAGGTCCGACCAGACGTGTGCAGACAAAGAACTTGCTGCAAAGAACCCAATTCAGTCGCCGACGTTTGCGGGAGAATCGCTCGGCGAGCATGTGTGCTACTCTTCTGGCTTTCTGTTTAAGACCAATGTAGCTTTTTCCTTTGCTTTGGCTTAGCTCTGTATATAATGCTAGTAGGGGGCAACATTTCTTTCATGCGGATTTTGTGCTGTGGAATTTCTTCTATTTCCGATCTCCTTTCGGGAGGTTTATTGTTTCACTACATTTTTTTTATTAAGACTTGCGGTTATTTATTTGTCCTTTTCATTGCTTATTTTTATTTGTATTGTTGTTTTTTTTTAAATTATAGTTTATATACACAAAGAATAAATATTAAATGTATTTTTGCCGTTAAAGGTGACAAAATTCGTATTGATGTGCTTGATATGCCATGGCATGATATTTCCTGTATATATGGGGCCCGATTTTCGTTGTAAGCAAAATATAAAATGATTAAAATTTTTCGAAATTTTAAGTATAATAGATGGCTCGCTTAAAACATGAATCGAGCACCAAATATTCAGGGAATATCGTACCATAGCATTATCAGCAACAATTTTGCCTTATTAAATTTGTAAAATAAAAACAGTGGTACAAAAATTACGAAATTTTAGGGTTTCTCGGCATACTTTTATAAATTACTAGCTGGCCCGCCCGGCTTCGCACCGGTATTGCGATTTCGAAGTAAAAACTAATTTTTTTCAAAATAAAATATAGCCTATTTTACTCAAGTCTCGTCAAAATCGGTT
Source organism: Sinopyrophorus schimmeli (assembly GCA_036325965.1). NCBI lineage: Eukaryota > Metazoa > Arthropoda > Insecta > Coleoptera > Elateridae > Sinopyrophorus > Sinopyrophorus schimmeli. Next base: position 712,891 of record JARFIZ010000337.1, on the reverse strand, counting down.
CAGTCGTTTCCGAGATGTAAGGACGGACAAACTGACAGACAGACAGACAGACAAAAATTTTAAAAACGTGTGTTTGGGCTTTAGTAACATACAAATAACCATATGAGCTTAAGAAAAAATCTTTATTTTGAAATCACAGACAGACACTTCAATTTTATTTATATGTATAGATATATAAATTATATGACAACGTTGCAAAAGAAAATTGTTGATAATTAAATTAAAATAAGGGTTTGTTTAATGACAAAAAGTTTTAACTGTTATTTATACACACCCTGTCTGTTTTAGGATACTGAAAAAACCTAATTGTTTATTTACACATGTTACTATAGCAACAAATAATAATGGCCGCTCACATTTAAAAGTGACGTAAAACGGGGTTGCCAACTACAGAAGAACTTTGTTAAATATGTGCTTTTAAACTTAAATTATTTATATTCATTTTACATTATAGTTAGTAAGTAAAACAAAAGTCATATTTTATTTGTCGATAATTCACAAGAACATTGAAGCCTAAATAAAGAACAGTTGGGGTAACCCTACGTACAACTAAAGTCATAATAATTGTAAAAAAATAATAAAAGGCAACAAAACTGAAAAAATATATATGATTGCAGGGCATATCAATATCAATTTTGTAACCTTACACGTCTTGCTTGTCAGTGAAATTAAAAAAGGCACAAGAATACAAAAAAGAACGAATACAGGGTGTCCCTATTAAGCATCTGTACTTTTCCACCTTGTTTTGTGCTCTTTATTTTATAACAACGCTTATTTGGCAATTTTTTTTGGATTTTGATTATCGCTACCTAGGCAACTAAAAAAAAAGTACTTTCTGACCCTTAAATCGATCGTTTGCTAAAGAAATAAAATTTTAGGGGCGCTTTAGTGGTTTTTGAAAGTGTTAAAATTTTGATGAGCGGAAAGGATTTATGGCCTTCTTTATAAATGCGAATTATAAAACGCTCGGGTTATTTTTAGTCTTTTCAAATGTCACACACAAACACCCACACACACACACACACATATGTAGAAAAATTTGATCTCGTTTTCGTAATTTGAACGCAAAATTAGGTCCGATATTAATTAATTAAATTACGACACGTGCGCTTAAGTTTCGGTCGGCGAATAATTTGAACGAAAATCGAGAGAAAAAGTAAAAAAAAAAAGGTGTGTAGGACACACGCACTTTCGTTGCCGTGAAATGGGGTTAATATTACTTTTTCTTACACAATTAATTTATTTATTTGGGCAGTTCGAATTATTCTTTTTATTGCATTTAAAATAAAAACTTGTTTTGATCTTTTTTTTGTATGTGTATACGATATAAAGTACACTTGTTTTTTTTTAAATAAATGAAGAAATTTAATTTAGCATTTCGACAATATTTAGAAAATTATAAGAAAAACACATAATCGTTACTATTCGACGGCCTACTCTTGTTTTTTAGATTAAATATTCCGATCTCCATGGTAACGGACATGAATTAAAAATCCATAAAACTTTCCCATTCATAATTCTTGAATATTTAAATTTGATTTTTTTTAAGCTTGAAATCTCCGAAATTATGACACTATTAAATTAGTACGGTTCCCAAACTTATTTAATTGTTTTTAAAAATTTGAATTTTTTTTACACTGCATTTCTTCAGTAGGTACCATTCGTAGTTGTACGATTAAAATAAAAATGATGTCAGGTTTATTGCAAAATGAAAAAAAATGCAAATATTTGAATAAAATCCAATGTGTGCTTTTTTTTTTTTTTTTGATTTCATAAACAAATATTTCAATTTAATGGATTTCCGACTTGCAAACTTTTCTTTCGACGGTTTACTTAATTTAAAAAAAAAGAGAGAGACTAATAAACATAAGCGTAAGGTTCAAAATTTAAATTTAAGATTGGAAAAGTAAGAGACCTTCAAAAAGTAAGAAATTAAATTCCATAGCCACCTCCCTTATTAACTTTTACTAAATATTTATAGTTCGATGGAAAGTAATGTAGCTTTCAAAGCAAGCACACTTTGATATTGACCATTTTCTTTAAAATTTCGATTTACATTAGATTTAGGTACACTCCGAGCGAACGACGATAAGGCAGCTGAAATAGAAATTCTGTTAACCTAATTTTCCTTCTCAATAATTCGAGTTATAAATCTTCGAGTGCTTTCAAAAGGGTTTAAGAGTAGGTAAGCCATAACGGGAACGTTGCCTACTTTGTTATTATCCAATAAAATTCTTTTGGATGTACCAAAAACGACCCTAACTTGAGGTTGGTACTATTTTTTGTAAGAACAAATTCTTACAATAGGGTTATTTTATAATTTCAATGTTTTCTTCACAAAGTTTCTGTTAAGATTAAATTGATTATTGTGAATGGTGCTTAAAACCGAGTGTGCGCATTCGAGCTCAAAGTGCCACATTCCGATCTCGGGAAAAGGTGCCATTTTTCACTCGAATGCGCCCATTTTCGTATTTATTAGATGTGTCTGCTTTATCCTTCGCTCTTTCAAATCAAAAAATTTAATTCAGTTTGCTAAATATCGATTTTATGTTCGAAAAACGTATTTACCATAGCAAATGAGTGGAAGGGAGCAAAAAGATACGATAATCACATCGGCGCAAGTGAGAGGGACCGATTCGAATTATTCAACTGCTTTTTCGTCTAATTTATTGGCCTAAATCATTGTGAATCGTGCTTAAAACCGAGTGTGCACATTCGAGCTCAAAGTGGCACATTCCGATCTCGGGAAAATGAAGCGCGCCGCTCCGCGTCGCGCTTCATTTGCTCCCTCGCTCGGAAATGTGCCACTTTTCGCTCGAATGCACACATCCTCGTATTTATTAGATTTGTCTATTTTATCTTTAGCTCTTTCAAATCAAAAAATGTAATTCAGTTTGCTAAATATCGATTTTATGTTCGAAAACGTATTTACCATAGCAAATGAGTGGAAGGGAGCGAAAATATACGATAATCACATCGGCGCAAGTGAGAGGGACCGATAAGAATTATTCAACTGCTTTTTCGTCTAATTAATTGGCCTAAATCATTGTGAATCGTGCTTTAAACCGAGTGTGCACATTCGAGCTCAAAGTGACACATTCCGATCTCGGGAAAATGAAGCGCGCCGCTCCGCGTCGCGCTTCATTTGCCTCCCTCGCTCGGAAAAGTGTCACTTTTCGCTCGAATGCGCACATCTTCGTATTTGCTGAATTTAACTTAAAATTTGCAAGATTATTCGAGTGAAAAGATACCAACATAACGTGTAACCAAGTGAGAGAGAACAATTGAAAATAAAAACTCATGCAATTGCTCATTTTAAATGCTATATTGAGTGGAAGCGAGCGAGAAGATACACAGTTTCATAAATTAAAGTGAGACGGTCTGACTAATTTTTTTAAATTATTTTATTAAACGATCAGATCCAAATTATTAATTTCGATAAATGTTGTACGAATACTTGATCGAGCTCCTGTACCTACGGATGCAAAAAAAACAGTCCGATTCGCGACGAACAAAAAAGTGGCCAAAGGAGCGGAAACGCGATTTGTTAATAATCCTTGAACTTAAAGCCACGACTTCGATCATAGTTTTTAGTTCGCTAATTAATTACGAAAATCGAAAAATAAATTATCGCACACTCCGCCTTTAAGCCATGCCTCAACCCAACTGTTTGGCAATCGAAACAAACCGAAAAAAAGAAAAACTCGAACGACCTTTACGCCGGCCAAAATTATGACACTTCGTAATTAAACGATAATTAATTAAGTAAACACTAAAAAGTAAGCGTCCGTTGTGTACACAATTCCTACTTTTTTCTCTCCAAGGAAAACGTGCGAAACAATTGTAGTGAGCTTTGACGATGAAGAAATCACCCAAAGAGATATAACTACGTATTCTGAAAGTACGAAGGTCGAAGGATGAAAACCATTGTAAAAACGAATTAGCGTTGCGAAATTTCCTTATTATTTATTCTTCTGACGGGCGCTCTTCTATCAATCTAATTACACATCGTAATCGGGCCACCCTGTATTCAAATCGTTATGTGCGCAGCTCCATCTGGCTTTATCCCTGCGAATTTCAATTGAAAACGACAATTATCAACGCGATTCGTTCAAATAAATTAATCAAAGTTATTTTTCTTATAGCTTCGAGTCATTCAGACATCGTTTTCAAGGTGATTTCCTGAAATATCAACTTTTTTTGTTTATAATGTTATTAAAACGTTAAAGCAGGATGGCACACCTACACACACACAGCTCGCGCGCACATTTCAAACATTTTTTCTATCAATTTTGTTATTAATAACACGTAATTTGTTATTAATTCATATTATGAACGTTTCTTGGATTTATTTCCTTTTTTCCCACAAGGTTTTCTGTGAAAACATGTTCGAAGAAAAAAAACATTTAAAAAACGGCTTTTCTCGTGTCGAACTAATTCTACTTGTGCAATTTTGAAAGGAAAATGGCCGTCCTTTTGTTTCCATCACTACGCGTCTTATTTATTTTGTATTTGTTTCCATGGAAATACGTAATAGCGGCACATTTGAAAGTTTTAGGGTTTTAACCCGCCCAATTGCGGTATTTTGGTTTTCTTATAATGTGAATTGCTCAAATTTGATATTAGTCATTTTTTATATTTAGAAAAAAAAAGTCATTCAGCTGTCTCTGCCATTGTTTACAGAAAAATAAATAGCGTGCGATTTTTTTTAAAATGTAAACAATAAGGTTTGTTCTTTAATTAACAAATTTTAGTTGTTAACCTTCAACCTTTCCTTTTTTTAAAAAAAACCTAATAGTTTATAAAAGTGAGCCTTTGATTAATTTTTTTATAAAAATAAAATATTATGTGGGTTAAGATTTATAAATAAAACAAAGAGATAGATTACAAATCTTAGGTCAGTGATGACAAAATAAATAATTACAAACACTTCAGCGATTCGAATGGAATATTTAGGACCGTTTGTTTATAATTGTAACGCCGCCTTTCGACATTCGGAGATAAGAATAATCTCCGAACGATAAATTCATAGAAAAAAGTTCAGTCACCTTCGAATAACAAAAATAAACTCTTAGATTTTTACTGTTCGTGGGATTTCGTTTTCTGAGTTTATTTTTGAGAATTGCGAGATTTGGGGACGCATGGCCTTTTTATTACGTCGTGCCCCCACACACAGGATGTCCCCAAAAACTGTTTATATCGGCCACTAAAATGGATATCTTGCTCGAACATGTGTTAGATTTGTTTGTTTATTGTCGGCTTTTGTAGGAAGAGAGGAGAAGATGCGATAAGATGAGATACAAAATTATGCGGAAAATGGAACCGATTTTTACATAGAAAGCGGACCTTGAAATGCCAAGATTAAATTTAATTAATTGAGGAAAAGAAAAATCGTTTTCTCGTAAAGCAAAATCTCTATATTTATTTTTTAATGTGATTTGTAGGAATTAATTTTTTTTGAGGGTTGAAAACGGAAGAGGATGTTTAAAAAAAATTTAATTCTATTTATTTTTAATCTAAAAAAAATACAAACCAATACAATATTTAAAAAATTTAATGGGTGGAGAAAATTAAATAAAATCGAAAGAAATTATAATTAATCAATTTGGCAATAGGGCGAAAGGGCTATGGATGATTTGATAGAAGTTTTTTTTACTAATTCCCAAATATTTTTAGATAAAATTATATGATTGATTTTTTTATAAGAACTTTATGGGCTTGGAAGTTTAAAAAAATATGCTTTTTTGTAATTATTAAAGAATTGTGGGGCGCGGATGGCCCACATGGTATACCCCGAAATTAGTTGTTTCTAATAAATACTTGATTTAAAACAAAATTTGTATTTAATTTGTTAGCACATCTATTGCATGAAAAATTAACCAAACATTCATTTATTTATACTAAAAATTCTTAAACGAAGTGACAAAAATGTTATTATTTAAATATTGATCGGAATTGTTTTTTCAAAATAAAACAATTGTAGCTTTTAAATATTTCGATAAAAATCATTTTAACAATCAAAGAATAAAAATGATTAAACGATTTGGCAACAGGGCAACAATATTGTTGCTACCCTAATAACGAAGGCATTGAACGCTCCACATCTGTCGTTTTATGCATTAAATGGGGATGCTCAGATAAAAATCCAACCCTTTGAAATTATTTATTTTTTACAGACGCTCTTCCAAGGGTGGCGTTTTATTTACTTTTTTTATTTTTTCCATCTTTTCTGCCGAGCGGGATTTAGAAAATAATCGAACTGCGATTCGTAGATACTCAGGATTTCCTGCGTTACGTTACACAAGGTGATTGCAATTTTTTTGCCTTTGTTTTTTTATTTATTAACTCGTTTCCATGTGAACGTGTGCGTTTGTTGGGAAGGATGTCGGCTGTTCTTTTTTTTTTTCGTAGTGTGGCTTCTCGTGTCAAAGCACTCTTCAATTTCCGCCTTGTATGTATGTGTACAGGCATGCCACCACATACGGGCCTGACGTTAAAATATTTCCGGTCTTATGTGTATTTTTAGTCATTATTGTTAGACAGCCTTAGAGAGTTTATAATTATTTTTTTTGCGAGTCATTAATATTCTAAAATACCGTTTAATAAATTTAAATAATATGTTTTAGGCGCGTTCTATTGTTGTTTGATGTATCGTTGTTAGTCAAAATGACTGTATGGTATTTGTCTTGTTTTTTCCTTCGTGATATGTAATTAAAGTTGACAGGAACAGAAAAGACAACGTTAAGCAAGATTGATAATAATATACTAATAATAAATAAACATGGCGCATTAGGGGATGGCGTACACTTTTTTTGGGGACTTTAAAAATAAAATACTTATTAAATTATTAAAGAGAATTTGTCTTAACGGCACCCTGCCACATCATTTTTTAATATTAAGCGCCTCCCGGCACATCTCAATTATTTTTATCATAAATAATTCAATAGGGAAAAGCCCTAGAAGACGTGGGGTGACTCAAAATAAATGGCACCTACTTTTAAAATAATCAAATGTGCATTTTATCGGTTTCTATGAATTTAATTTAAAATTTTTTGATATTAATTATCTTATCTCAATTTTATGGTTTATATTAAATTTTAAGGAGAATTGTAAGTAGGTCGATTTTGACGAAAATTAAAACAAGATGTGGTTTTTTGATTTTAAAAAGTGTAAAATTAGATCTGAAATTGTGCGATTTTTAATAAATCGCTCTATAGACAGCCAAATAATAACAAAAAGCTTTAATTCATTTTTTCACTTTTAATTTTTAAATTAAACTTTATTAGTTTAGGTATTTCTGATCTATTAAATCAACCAAAAACCAAAAATGGACTTTAAAAAAAAAGTAAAGCGAAATTCACGGCTTGATACTTGAGTAAAACATTTTCATTACGATCAGTTGGGGTAACATATAAACAAAAAGTTACTAAATTAAAATTTACCATGTTTTACCAATTCTAATTTTTTCCCGGCCGATTTTTTCACCATTTATAAATAATTGTTTTAAATTGCATGAAAAGAAACATTTTATTTCAAAATAATAACAAAATTAAATTATTTTTTTTGTTTTTTATAATCTCGGGAAATCAAAGAAAACCACCGTGCGAACCATCGGCCATCTTCTACTGCTAACAAGTCAAACCTAGGAAACAAAAGAATAATTAGAGATTGAATATGCACAAAAGAAAAAAAAATGCTCTGCGTATTAATAAAAAGATTAAAAGTTTTTACATAAATAAAATTGCTTACGTAGAAATTTTAAACCGCAATAATCATCGTCCTCTCTAAAGCTTTTAAACGCCAATAAACATTTTTAATAAAATGTATTTTATTTTATTATCGATATTACCGAAGTTTTATGCGTATCAAATACCGTAATTAAATTTTATTCCATTTTAATTTGACCTTCTACAAGTTCCTCTTTAAATTAATTTGCCTACAAAGTCCAATAGCACATAGGCGCCGATAGAAGGAGACAAAACAACTGTTTGCCCTCAAAGGGTAATTTTTTTTAAATTTTATTTTATTTAATGTAAAATTAAATACAAAATTATTAATATAATTAATTCATTAAGCCTTGCCTTTCTTGACAAAAGGACCCATACCATTTACATAGTATTTTGGACCGTGGTGCAATTTCATTTTCCCGACTGATTTTTTCAGTTTACGCACCTGCTTTAACCTTTAAATTGGTCTAAAAATCAATAGTTCTTAAGTTGCAGAGATTGCAAAATTAGTTTCTGTCAATCATTGTATTAAAAAACGCAAGTTTTTGATTTCGCAAATTCTGCGAAACTATTGCATGGAAGTTGTTAATTGGTGTTTTTACCATGCCAGAAAAATAGCTAAAAAATTCTAACTACCCTTAACAAAACAGGGCGAGCATTAGTGCAATTGAAAATGTAAAATTTAATATTTCTTATGTTAAAAAAGACAATTTTTGAAATTCGCAAATTCCGGAAAACTATTGCATGGAAGTTATTAATTGGTGTTTCTAACAAACCAGAAAAATATATAAAAAATTCTTACTACCCCTAAAAGGGCAAGGCGGGTATTAATGCAGTTGAAAGTGTAAGATTTTATTTCTCTTTTTCGTTTATTTTAAAAATATTACACTTTTCGACGCCCAATTATTAAAATTGCACAGCTTTCTAAATTAAGATCAAAACAAACATTTGTCGCGTAAAAGTAAATAAATGTTAATCACTAATTTAGATAATACAATGCTCGGTAGTGGCCTTTGAATCAATAACCAACTAAAACATGCGTTACTATAGTTACTCTTCATTGTTACACAACAAACTGTTTGTTTGGTTTTAATTATGTTCGATTAAGCCTTCGAAATAACACCAAAAAAAAACGAAGCTATTTTCAACAAATTGGTACGAATACTGATTGTCAACCCAAGACAACGCTTGATTATTCTTTTTTGAAGTTATACTTCTTTTGGTGCGGTAAATGTAAAATTTTAGCAGGCAAAGGAAGTTGCGCGCGCACAGTTAACGAAAATTCGACAGTACGAACTTGAGGTAAAACTTACGTTTTGAAAACTTCGAATGCGTTTTTCTCTGAGACTTAACATTGAACCGTGATGATTTTTTTGACTGATCTTACGCTCCGATAAACGGGCTTTCAGAAGCTGAAAAGTCTTTAAAGATCCGTGTAGAAATTTAAAAAAAAATAATTACAGGTCGGACTCTTCGAACACGTTTTTCTCGAAAATTTCAAATAGCACGGCTATGGTTTTCTGAGCCTATCCGAAACCAAAAAGTCTGGCGAATCCGAATCTGTATAGTTTTTAAAGATCCGTCCACAAATAACGACGCTACAATTTTTTAACGTAACATTTTGTGCTACAAATCGAATCTAAAACTTTAACCTTCATTTTTCGAAAAATTAACATTGCGCCATATGCCGATTTTGCACGTATCTTATGTAAAAAAAGTCTCAGAATTCCGAATACGGGTCGTTTTTAATGATTGGACTGTAAATGAGGGCGCTACGATCGTTTTTTTGAGTAGAAGTGTATTTTTTTCGATTTATTTAGTTTTCTAAAAACATTTCGTTGTTGTTAAGTTTGTAAAGCTAGTTTTACGGATTTAAGGTGCTGTTTGGGGATTTTTTCTTTGTTAAAAACTCGTGAAAGATTTGAAAGGAACGTTGCTTGCATTCCCACAAAGAAATACCTGATAAAACGTGGTGGTTTGGCTGTGCCTTAGGTTTAAGCGATTAAACATTAGGTAGGTCTGGGTTAGAAAATTATCTCTTCTTAACCCTTTAGCTTTTCCCAGGGATTTTTTAAATAAACCGGTTTTCCGTACCGTTTAAACATTCCCGAAGTCGTTATTATTTATCAAGAACACCTTTAACGAGAAAGAAGCAACCCTTTGACATACCTCCCGGTAACGGTAGTGGTCGCTTTCAAAACTCGAGAAGACCGCGAGGAAAGTTGTTCCAAAGCAAACACCGTGAAAATAATTGGAGTTTTAATAGATTTTTTTGCTTTCCCGAAGGAAACGAGAGAGAAAGTTGCGAATAAAAATGTGTACGTATTTTTAATAATTTTTTTTTTCATGCAATAAATCGCGATCTTCACAATTCTTTAAGTATTATGAAAGCCAGCAACCTTCCACTGCACCTTGGCCTATAACGAAACTTTCCGTCCCACCTTTTTATTACTTTACACGCGTAAATATTTCCCTCTTCCTTTAAATTTCATGGCTAAAACGGACTCTTTCTAATTTATTTTACTTTTAAGGCTTCGTTGCCTTACGATGGTGTTTCGCAAAAATAAGCAGCTGCACGTTTTTATTGCCATTTTACCGTTTTGGCAACGATGTTTCATTGATTTTTCCGCTTCCTTGGGGACAACTAAATTATTAAGTCACTTAAGGACCAGGGAAAAAAATAAAGGTCTTTTTGGTGCATCAGTTTCAAAATTTTTAGCTAGCATTAACCCCTTGACATACAATGACGTCTAGGAGACGTCAATCGTTTATGGTGTCATTGTAGATTTTGACGTCTCTAAGACGTCAAGAACTGTATTCAATTTTATGTTCCGAAAAAGGTTTTAATTTTGTTAAAAGGCACAAAATTGGCGATTTGGGAATTTGGTTATTAAAATAATTTCGTAATATTTAATTGCGAATTGTCAGAGAGCAAATTAATTGTTGCAAAGTATGCTTAAAGCCGAGTGTGCGCATTCGAGCTCAAAGTGGCACATTTCCGATCTCGGGAAAATGAAGCGCGCCGCTCCGCGTCGCGCTTCATTTGCTTCCCTCGCTCGAAAATGTGCCACTTTTCGCTCGAACGCGCACATCTTCGTATTTATTCAATTTGTTTAAATTACTTTTTGGATTTAAAAAGGAAATAGCAGTGTATTCAAATAAAACGACATATGCGCAGTAACATATAGTTTGATAACCACTGGTCTAGCTATACAAAACCGCAACATAGCGCGTTGTTATAATTTAATTTAGTCGCGCCAAAGAAGTATTACTTCTAACGTGCGTACATAAGTACATAGAATGAAATTCGGTTTTAAAGATTTAGCAAAATTATTAAAGTAAACTCGAAGAATAAATTTTTTTAAGTTTTTACACAACTCAAATTAAATAAATTAATAACTTGGAAAATTTTTAAAATATATTTGAGAACTTTAGAAATTTTTAATTATCAATTTTTTTTGTATAACACCAATTGAATAAAACAAAACTTTATTCGGTAAATTTAAAAGGAAATTTTGATGAAAAAATATTATGTATTTTCAGACAACTCAAATAGAGTAAATACAGAATTTGTGGTTTTTCAAAAAACTTTGAAGATCATTAATTTACGCAAATAAAATTAATATTGGAGAAAACTCAATAAATAAATTATCTTAATTGTTCAGAAATATTAAATTTATAAAATTAAATACAGTCAAACCTCGATAGGTCGAAGTTGAAGAGAAACTAAAAATAATTCGCGTTGTCAAAAATTCGAGCTATCGATATAAAAATATTTTTTAGTTTGTTTTTAAAATGTACTTTTTTTTTTTTCTTAATAATTTCCTAGTGATTTCTTGCTAAAACCTAAATCTTGTGTCTTGTACAAGTTGTAATTAGGCTTCATTTATGGAATAATTCAATTTTTAAATATAAAGAAATAATTATATGTTATATATTATATGCATCAAAATTTTAGATTGACTTAGGTGGGGAATGTTAAAAAAGATTGGGAAACACTGTTCTACATATTTCAAAATATTTTAAAACTATTAATTGTTTATTTTATGTTATTTGTGTATGCTCATAACAGTTAAGTTAAGCCAAATTAATAGTTTTTTTCGGACTCATCAAATTCTGTTTTTTTTGTATGTCAAGGGGTAATATTTGAGAATTATTTTCTATCGAAAATATCGAAATTTTGGGCGATGATTTTTAGTTCAATAGAATTGCATTTAATAAATGTGCTTTCATTATAAAATTTAAAAACAACCTTAATACGGTCCTGTTTATAATCAATCGTAGACTCTTTTAATTTTTTTTACAACAAAAAATTAAAATTAAAAATTACCTTAGTTATACTGGATAGAAATAATATTTATATCAGGGGGTGATCACTTGTGTCCCCCGACATGCTCAATTTTGTCAGGCTCGATTTAACTGTGAACGATAACTCGGCAAAATCAATTTTTTCAAAATTTATCATTTTTTTGAGTCAAGAGCATATGATCAACCTATTTAGAACTCATTTTTAAGGTCGAGGATATCATTTACGTAATAAATAATAATTTCTGACATTTCTACTGTCAAAACTAAAAAATTGGGAAACAAAATAACTAACAAATTTTAATACTGTGATACTATAGTTTTAAGTTGGCACTGAAAAGCCAAACCGAGTGACAAAATTGGCACCCATGTAAAAAAGTATTGAGTGAGCACTCCCTCTTTTAAATTGTGTTCAAAGAAGAAGCCCAAATTGCCTTTTTTTCTTCGAGTATCAAAATTTATTTCTTTTTGATTAGTACATTTATTAGAATCAAATTTTATGATGTATTTGAACTTAATTAATACCCTAAGAAATATTCATTTCTTTCAAAAAAAAAGTAACCTTTCTAAATTCTCAAAACAGGATGACTCAATTAATTTTTTTTTGTGTCATTCCGAAAGCTCGCCTCATTTAAATTCTGATTAACTCTGATTCACATAAATTACTTTTGTATCAACCTTTACATTAAGTTGGACAAAAATATAAATAGAAAAAAACAAATAAAATCTAATAAGTAATTTATGGCTAATCGTTTTTGTTTTATTTGATTTGATTTTTTTAATAAAAGCTCGGCAGAAAACCAGGTGGGTTCGCTGGCGAGCTTCAATTCAAACGAAAAATCAATGAGAAAAGAGCAAAATCCCCATCAAAAAACATTTGTAAAGGAGCGGATGGTTGCTTTAGAAACCCCGTTGCCCTTAGGACCTTGGTAACACCCAAAGTTTGCGTTGAAACCATTAGTTTCTTGGGGTAAACTACCCGAGAAACAAGTTTCGATATAAAATCTTAATATCCTTTAATAATGCGTTTAAAAATCTAGACGTCTAGCCCTTTTTTTTTACTCTTTGGCCTCTCGCTGGGACTATTTACTTCGAGTCTAAAATTCCTCGATTATTAGAGGGAATAATTCAAGGGTAAAGGTTACCAAATTGCTGTTTGGAAATTCGGCATTGTTGATTCATACGTCTCGGCCCACGGTTCTATTTGCGACCCAAGGAAATTCGTCTACTTTATTTTTACTAAAAGACTTTGCTCTGGTGGGATCCACGCAATGCATATTTTCCAAAATGATTAATTAAGGAGTATTCGTTATTTGATTAACAATTCATTCCCTAGTGCACTTTTGTCGATGCAGAAATGCACTAGGGATTTAATTGTGAATGTTATTGAAAGCTTCAGGTGATTTAGTTGACAAGTAAATCCTCTCAGAAGAACAAAACGGTATTTATGTGATTGCTTATTGATGTGCCATGTTGTAGTATTATTTTTCTTAGTATTGTATTTATTTAAATATCTATGACTTAAGTTATAACCTCAATTTTAGATAGTGTTTAATTCAGGAGAGATTGGGCCTACGTCATAATAGAGCTCGAAGGAAGATTCAATCAAATTAAGAAACACGCGTTCATCGCTCTATCTTTGTCGGTTTTACGATTTTCGAAACTTTTTCTTTCTGCTTTTAAAACATGACATGGCGCGTTGTGCGTATCTTAAAAGTAATTCTATGACGTAAGCCCAATCTTTCCTGAATTGACCAGTAAAAGTGTTCATTAATGATTGTTACTATAGTAACATGTGTAAATATAAAATTAAACCTCGGAGAAATGATTAGGTTTTCCTGGGTAATTAAAAAAAATACAAGGTGTGCATTAATAAGTGTTAAAGCTTTCACAAAATGCTTTTGTTTTGTAAAAAAACCTTATTTTTATTACGTTATTGTTACTTTTCTTTTTTACAACGTTGCCACACAATAATTTACAAAATTATTCTTAGGTCCTAACAAAATTTAACAAACGATTTTTTAACTTTACTTTAACGGCGTTCATATCGGAGGCTCCCAATCTTTTTAACCTTCCGTGTACTAGGTGGGGTATAACTAACGTCAGCAATTTTTTTTTGTGAAAACGCCACGTTTGGTAATATAGCTCTCGGGAAAATGCAGCGCGCCGCTCCGCGTGGCGCTTCATTTGCCTCCCTCGCTCGGAAATGTGCCACTTTTTGCTCGAATGCGCACATCCTCGTGTTTATTATATTAGTATAATTTACCGTGCGCTCTTTCAAATCAAAAATTTTAATTTAATTTAGTAAATATCGATTTTATATTCGAAAAACGTATTTACTATAGCAATGAGTGGAAGGGAGCGAGAAGATACGATAATCTTGTCAATGCAAGTGAGAGGGAACGATTAATATTATTTAATTAATTTTTAGAGCTAATGTATTGGGCTAAATTATTGTGAATCGTGCTAAAAACGAGTGTGACATTCGAGTGTGGCACATTCCGATCTCGGAATGAAGCGCGCCGCCCGCGTCGCGCTTCATTTGCCTCCCTCGCTCGGAAATGTGCCACTTTTCGCTCGAATGCGCACATCCTCGTGTTTATTATATTAGTATAAATTATCGTGCGCTCTTTCAAATCAAAAATTTTAATTTAATTTAGTAAATATCGATTTTATATTCGAAAAACGTATTTACTATAGCAATGAGTGGAAGGGAGCGAGAAGATACGATAATCTTGTCAATGCAAGTGAGAGGGAACGATTAATATTATTCAATTAATTTTTAGAGCTAATGTATTGCGCTAAATTATTGTGAATCGTGCTGAAAACCGAGTGTGCACATTCGAGCTCAAAGTGGCACATTCCGATCTCGGGAAAATGAAGCGCGCCGCTCCGCGTCGCGCTTCATTTGCTTCCCTCGCTCGAAAATGTGCCACTTTTCGCTCGAATGCGCACATCTTATTTATTACGTTAGTATAATTTACCGTGCGCCTCTTCAAATCAAAAATTTTAATTTAATTTAGTAAATATCGATTTTATTGGGAACTGAAATGGAGGCGTGGCTTAAAAACATGTCGGAAAGTAGCTTACAATTTTAAATGTTTAACCCATAAGTCTTTAAAATGTTATTAAATATCACAGATATATTAGTTAGGACGGGTGAATCAGTTTGATCAGGTCGATTATTTTGTTTTATGGTCGATTCTATCGTTTTACGTCGTTCTAGTCGTCTTTGCAGCCGAGATTCTTGTTGAACAGTATTTTCTGCTCCAAACGACTTAGGTAAATCGCATGATGGAACTGCTGTTTTTTTTAAATCTTCTTTTCGAATTATAATCTAAAAAAAATCACGAATAACAAATTACTTTTTTTATTAATGTTTAATTACTTGCAAGGTAAAAAAATTATACTCTCAGTTTTTAATTTTTAGGTTAAACTTTAAAAACATACCTGGTAATATATAATCAGTTTTCTTGAAATGTAGCGAGCAAATTTTCATTCGAGGAGTAACTTTATTTATTTTTAATAACTTTTTCCACGCTTTAAATTTATCAACTTTTTCTAAATTACCAAAAAAAAATTTCTAGTAACGCTGTACCATCACCAGCTTTCGGAAATTTATGGATAACCACGTTTAAATTTTTATTGGCTTTACTCTTACAATCTCTCACTGCACAACATACTCTATTTTTTGATTTATTACGTTCTGTAAAAACTGCACCTTCCATTTTTACTTTTATTTATTAATAATTTATTATAAACTATTTATTACTAATATAAACTGCATATATTTACAATGTATTTACTAGACAGTTGTAAGCTATTAATAGTTTGTTTTTTTACCACCAGATTACGTGCCTCGATTTATCAGTTCCCAATATTTGAAAAATGTATTTACAATAGCAATGAGTGGAAGGGAGCAAAAAGATACGACAAACTCATAAGTACGAGTGAGAGGGAACGATAAAAATTAATTAATGATTTTTCGTCGCCCAAAATTATTGTGAATCGTGCTTAAAACCGAGTGTGCACATTCGAGCTCAAAGTGGCACATTCCGATCTCGGGAAAATGAAGCGCGCCGCTCCGCGTCGCGCTTCATTTGCCTCCCTCGCTCGGAAATGTGCCACTTTTCGCTCGAATGCGCACATCCTCGTGTTTATTATATTAGTATAAATTATCGTGCGCTCTTTCAAATCAAAAATTTTAATTTAATTTAGTAAATATCGATTTTATATTCGAAAAATGTATTTACCATAGCAATGAGTGGAAGGGAGCGAGAACATACGATAATCTTGTCAATGCAAGTGAGATGGAACGATCAAAATTATTCAATTAATTTTTCGTGTAATTCATTGGTCTAAATTATTGCGAATTATTAAGAAATCATTAAGAAATGTAGTCACCTAGTATGCGGAGGGTTAAGGAAAGAGTGGCATTAGGGCAGGGTTTTCTAACCTCGAGGCCCGTGGGCAAAATAAAAATAAAAATTACGAAAGTATAAATAGAGGGGTACTCGAACGCTTTTTTTTTAATTCATGGGTCCGTGGGGATCACATTAAAATCTTTTAGGGGCCCGACCATTGAAAAAGGTCGATCCTAAAATATTTTTGCGGTCTTCATTTCCTTTCGAGTAAAAAACAATCTCAGTACCCAATTAAAATGCCTTTTGAACAGTACAAAAAATTCCCAACATAAAAAATTCAAATAATAATTTTTTCCCGGACTTCCGGTTGAAAAACGCCGCTTCCAAGGCACGAAGAAGTTGGGAACCTCTGTCTTTCACCATTTCGGCAAAACAGCAAATTAAATCAAACAAAAAAGGTAACGTCGACAGTGACGGAGCCCCACAGTAAATTTATCGAGTACGCCCCTGTCCTATTTCGAAAAAAGAAAGTACTATATGAAAAGTTTCGAAAGTGTAGTTAAGGGATCGAGCGTCCAGCGGCGCCACTAGTAAGGGATTCTTTGTTCGATACACGTGCTTAGACGTCACACCGAGAGACATAGTCGGAGTTGGCGCGGCTCGCGCTTGGCTTCATCCATTTAGTGTTTGTTAAAATCTGTGCAATATTTCAGTGATATTCGACTAAAAAAAAAAGTGTAATATGGAGATTGCTAGGCGAAAGTAAGTGTTTCGAACTGGCGCAATCCGCCTACCGTAAAATCAACCCGATAAAAACGTTGCAACTATCGAAATCTTGGTATTTTCGTACCGTGTGCGCGCGCTTTTGACAGGTGGCGGTTGCTTTTTGTTTTCTTCTTTTTTTTCGTTTCGTTTTTGTTTTGAGAGTGGAAGGGGCGGCGGCCACCTTTTCGAATTTTTAATGTTGGCGCACGTCGTCGCAACTTGGCGATTTGTGAAAGTTTTAAAATGGCCAAACGGTGTTTGCGAAACGAAATTGTGAGAGAATGAAAGTAGGTGCGAGTTGCTTAACGATTTTGTTACTTCGAATCCGTTTCGTGTGGGGAAATAATGCGAGGCGCAGGTTTTCGGTCGTAACAAAACGTTAAAAGTGAAATTTGGTAAATGCGGCTGGCCTATTAAAAAATTTATTATCGTCAATGCCAAGCGCGATTGTTGAATGAAAAGTCGTCCGCGACGCACACGATCTTTTCCCGGCCAACTATCTCTCTGCGAATTGCCCGTTCGAAATTAATGAGATCATTGGACTACGAAACGAATATAAATTAACGACGATTTTTTATGATTACTCATAGGAAGAATGAGATGAGCGAAGCAAAAAAAAAACAACTACTTATCGTGATTCAGTGGCGAAAATTTAAAAGGAAATATGAATACTGGAGTTCTTTGAAAAATGCCAAGTGAATGTCAGCTTTTCGGATTCTCCACGATCCTTTCGACGTAACTAACATCGTCATGGTGTTGACTTCATCAAGGCCAAGTTCACGGTTCACGATTATGCAATACTTGGTCGTTCTTTGTCTATGAAACTAATAGTTTTAACCCGAGTCCAGCTGATCCTTAACGCACACATGGCAGCTCGCTCGGTTTCGGAGGGGTTGCTTGAACCCCACGAACCCATATGGTCCATATGACCCCCCCACTGAGCGGGCACGTGCGCGATGCACTTACAAACTTCATTTTATTAAAATAAGAGCTCTTTTTTAATTAGAGTAACCTTTTGAGTTGCTCAGAAAAAAAAAAGTTTTGTAAGATTTATTTCGTCAGCCTCTCCAAGGTTGGTCGGTCTTGAATTTTTTTTACATTTGTTTTTTTTTGGTCGAAGACAAAGCTGCCGCGACCGAGCACTGTTTTTGTGACAATTTGTGATGTCGAAATTGGCCCAGAAAATCGTTAGCAATGAGAAATATTAGTTTAAAAAAATAATTTTTTTTAAGTTAAACATTTCAAATTGTGTGACGTAACAGTTATGAGTCATTTTGGTTGAATTCAATGGTTTATCATTTGTAAAGGCTATGGTTGTTGCAGAAAAAATATTTTTGGGCTGTGGGATGAGATTGTGTGCGATAATTCGTAGGAAACAAAAGATATTTTAGTACAACAAACTTGTTCATTTATTTTGTAATAGGGGGTTGACTGTATTGGGAATATTTATGGTATAGGTATCTAATTTTTTTGTAACTACATAATGTGCCATCTCTTTTAAGATCTATTGGCTTAAATATGTCAAATTATGTGACCCAATAGCGTGTCTTATTTTAGTTAAATCTAAGAATTATTTTGTAAAGATTATTGACGAAAAAAAAATTGTGACCTGTAGGACGTCGATGGTGGGATAAGATTGGGTTCGATATATGGTAAAAAACCTAATATGAGATTTTTTTTAATACAGCAAACTCTCCCATTAATTTAGTAATAGGGGATCGACTGTATGAGGATTATTTATGTTATATCTATTTTTATCTAATTTTTGTACCTCGGCATGGTTGCATCTCTATCAAAATCTATTAATTTAAAGAGTGCGTTAAATATTTTAAATTGTCTGAGGCAATCATGTGATTAATTTTACATAAATTTAAGACTTTATTTTTGGAAAGAATGTGGCAGAAAAAAAATGATTTTTGGCTTTAGGACGTAGGTGGTGGATGAGATCGTGTACGATAAATCGTAAAAGACTAAAATACGAATTTTTTTGTTACATCAAACTCTTTCATTAATTTTGAAATAGGGGGTTGACTGTATTAGGATTATTTATGTTATATCTATCTCTATCTAATTTTTGTGCCTCAGCATGGTTGCATCTCTTTCAAAATCTATTAATTTAAAGAGTACGTTAAATATTTTAAATTGTCTGAGCCAATCGTTTGATTAATTTTAGATAAATTAAACACTTTATTTTTGAAAAGAATGTGGCAGGAAAAAAAAGCATTTTTTGGCTGTAGGACGTAGGTGGTGGACGAGATTGTGTACGATAAATCGTAAAAGACTAAAATACGATTTTTTGTTACATCAAACTCTTATTAATTTTGTAATAGGGGGTTGACTGTATTAGGGTTATTTATGGTGGTATATTCATCTTTATCTGATTGTTCTATCTACGTACAGATGCATTTCTTTCTTTTATAATCATATGCCAATTGATTTATAAAAAAAACTAATTTTTTTTCAAAATTGTTAATCAACGAGCTTTAAAAAAAATGATTGTTTCAACATTCAAACTGAAAACACTGTGAAATTAATTTATGAAAAAAATAATTATGTGTGTGTGTGTGTGTGAACCCACATAAATATTTATTAACGCAATGATGACATGTGGCATTCTAAAATTTCTAAATGCGCCAACGGACCCAAAACACCGAACCCCTTAATTATAAAAATTTCAAAAAGCACACGTACCTCGTTAATTCCTCTCCCTTTCCTATTTTAAAATTCCAAAGTCATAAACGCGATCCATAAATTAATAGAATTGTTAAAATTAAAACTGCCGACAAAGAACACAGCTCGACAGATATACCAAATTAAAGACTTCTCGAGAAAATACCATTCGTCCTCATTATACATACTTAATTTTAGATAAAACCCCCAATAAAGTTTAAATCTTTCCAAAATTCGCATCGTAAAAGTTGCATAGTATCACACGCACACCTTCGCTCACGATAACATTTGTTTTAAACACATGATGTACGATGTTTAATCACATTCAAATATTAATATACGTTAAATATTTACGCCCAATCAAAACTATCCGAAAATAAATAATTGAATGATTAAACGTTAATATTTAGAATATTAACAATAAAAGCTCAATTAAATATATTAATCACGTCGTTCGAAATTTTACGATCGCAATTGACCTTTAAAACAAATTTAAATATAGCGCGCTTTAAAACGCACTCTCATAGGTTAATTCGATTGATAACCATAGTTACGTAGCAAATTATCCAATAGGAAGACCAGATTTAAATAAAAGATCGGGTGGGGGTTGTTATGACAATTACCACTCATTTTGAAACTTACAGTAATCGATAATTTGGTGTAATACATCATTGAGGTTGTGTGACTCAGTTTTTGAATTAGTTAAGAGTCGTTTGTGGTGTCCAGGCGAGCTTTATTGAGCCGGAGATTGATATTCACGCATCGATTTTGCACTTTTAAAGGTTGGAATTAGTTTTAAATAAAGGCAATTGAGAAATTGACACTTGACATAAGGCGGGGGTTGCTAAAGTGCGACCCGCGGGCCAAATGCGGCCCGCGATATCGATACGATATATTATATTTTTATTAACCTTCCATGTACTAGGTGGGGTATAACTAACGTGAACAATTTTTTTTTGTTAAAATGGGACGTTTGGTTATCGAGCTTAAAACCGAGTGTGCACATTCGAGCTCAAAGTGGCACATTCCGATCTCGGGAAAATGAAGCGCGCCGCTCCGCGTCGCGCTTCATTTGCCTCCCTCGCTCGGAAATGTGCCACTTTTCGCTCGAATGCGCACATCTTCTTATTTATTACATTAGTATAATTTACCGTGCGCTCCTTCAAATCAAAAATTTTAATTTAATTTAGTAAATATCGATTTCATATTCGAAAAACGTATTTACCATAGCTATGAGTGGAAGGGAGCGAGAAGATACAATAATCTTGTCAATGCAAGTGAGAGGGAACATTTAAAATTATTCAATTAATGTTTCGTGTAATTTATTGGTCTAAAAAGGTAAAAGACCCAGTTATTGACACTTTAGGAGCGACAGCTGAGGTTATAACAGGATAACTTATAAAAAATTTAATTTAAATAATTAATTTTTTTTTCATATATAAGTTCACGATTTCTAGAAAAGGTCATAGGCGTAAAATAATCATTTCAAGCAGATTAATAATTTAAATTAATGTTTTAAAAAATAATGTTTGAATCCCAGTTTCTGACACGTAAAATTTTTATTGCTGTAGTTTCTGACACTGGCATCTGTCTAGTTTCTGACACTCCATATGTCAAAATTATTCTTCATTTATTAGGTTATACACTATCAAATTTAAATTTATTCTAATCAAACATAATTTGTTATAATGTATCATTTATTATAAATAAAATGTTAATTTTTTCAACACAAAAATAATTAAAATAATAAAATTAAATATTATAAAAACAAATACGTAAACATAACATAGGTTAAAATTTGAGTGTCAATAACAGTAACATACCTATAAAATTGCGCCTAGTTATTGACACTCTTATTTTAATAATAAAATATAATTTACTATGATGTTTTAATATTTAAAAATAAAGAGTAGTTAATTATTAATCGAACCATATATTTTTTATAATATTTTTATACTGACATGATGATTAAATCACTAATTCAATAGTCGAACGCTCTTCTGTCAATTTCTTAGACCAGGGGTCAGCAACCTGCGGCCCGCGGGCCGCATGTGGCCCTTTGCAACTTTTTGTGCGGCCCGCCAAAGCACCAATTTTTGTTCTCTGACATTCTTGTTATAGCATGTCAATAAAAAATAATTTTTTTCTATATTTATTTTTAATAATATTTATACTCGTATATAACATAAAAGCACTATTTAAATTACATTTGAATGTGCGGCCCGCATAAAAAAATTTACTTTGAAAATGGCCCGCCGTCCGGAAAAGGTTGCCGACCCCTGGCTTAGGCTATAACCAAAAAATGGCTTTCACAGTCACTCTGGGCTTAAATATTATTTTATATTAAGTGAGTTTTTTTATGTAACTGATATCGTCATCAAATGGGTACACGATGAATTTATTTTAATTTTGAAAAAAATAATTTATCAATTCGAGGTAATTTTCTTTTTATTAATTCAAAGTAAAGTTGAAAGTGTCAGAAACCGGGTCAGTGTCAATAACAGGGTCTTTTGCCTTATGCGGAAGGCTAAAAAATAAAAAATAAATATTTATGGTTATTGTTTTGCTTTATTCCATTTTTTTTGTCCCGCCAAAAATGTCGGTAACATTAAATTGGCCCGCCCAAGAAAAACTTTGGGAACCCCTGACACAAGGTGCCGATGATGCCAACTAACGCTTTGTTTAATTGTTTTAGGTATAAGAGTGGTTTTCGCAGTAGCACAGTGAGAAGCAGCAACAGCACAGGAAGCGGAAGACTCTGTGAAGTACGGCGAGCATATAAGGCAACCGTGGTGCCGTGTAAGACGGGCCGCCGAAGGGCCCGTGGTATGAGCATGGGCCAGAAGGTCTCTGGAGGTGTTAAATCAGTCAGCCGGGATGCGGCCGCCCCTTACAAGCCCGTCATCCCGCGGGAACTTGCTCAGGTAAGGTTCGTCTTCCTCTTAGCACGCCTCTCCTCTTTCGAACGTAGACCCCGAAAGCGAAACGCTATTAGGAAGAAAGTTAGTGAAGTATTCTGTAGTGTAGTGCATTTTCTTAGTTTTTTTGATGTGTAGGAATTTCAGCGGCCGGCCAGGCTCGACATGCTTCTGGATATGCCACCAGCACTCAGGGAAACGCAACTTAAATATAGTTGGAATGCCGATGACCGATCGTTAAATATATTTGTAAAAGAAGACGATAAGTTAACGTTCCATAGACACCCGGTAGCGCAAAGTACCGACTGCATCAGGGGGAAGATAGGGTTTACGAAAGGCCTACACGCTTGGGAGGTATCATGGTCTACGAGACAACGAGGAACGCACGCCGTCGTTGGAGTCGCTACGTCAGAAGCACCTCTTCATTCCGTAGGTTACCAAAGTTTAGTGGGTAGCACGGACAGCTCATGGGGATGGGATTTAGGTCGTAATAAATTATATCACGATTCTAAGAATTACGCAGGGGTCACGTATCCTGCACTATTAAAACCGGATGAAACTTTTATAGTACCCGATAAGTTTGTCGTAGTCTTAGACATGGATGAAGGTACGCTTAGTTTTATGGTTGATGGCCAGTATCTTGGAGTCGCATTCCGTGGACTTAAAGGACGCAAATTGTATCCCATAGTTAGTGCTGTATGGGGTCACTGCGAGATCACTATGAAATATATTGGAGGCCTTGATCGTAAGTACATTTCTATGTTACACACCAAAAGTGGCATATCTACTTGCTAATTATTCCGATTTATCTTAAAACTGTTTTAGCCTGCCCGAGGAATCGTTTTAATGCTTTCGAAGTGATACAGAAACGTTTATATTAAACTTAATTTAAATTTTAGACGAAAGCTCTCTTAATGGCACTCATTTGCCACGCCAAAATTGAAACATCCCGTCGAAATTTTATCACAGATTTAAGCGAGAGGACACAATCGATCCCGACAATCAATTAAAATGATTTATAGCTTATAAACAGAAAATATTAATTGTTCAAGACATTGGTACGCCAGCCATGAAGATTAGGATGAACTTACGAAAGACTGGAAGAGTCCGGGAAATTCAAATCAAAGTACAGTAATCATCCCCCCTATAACGTGGTAGATTGGTTCCGTGTTATAGGATAACGTGTTGTACGAGTATTCTCGTATAATGAGCCCGTATGACCCCGTATAACGTGTTATGTATACCTTTTAGTAGATATATGTATAATCAATGTCCTTACAATTCAAAAACTAAGAAAACAAAGGACTTAGCGGCATAAGAAAAAATGGTCTCCGATTCTTTTCAAACCTGGTGTAATTATAGTGTTACATAAGCAGAATATACACACAAAAAAACTTTTAAAAATATTTTGAGATAAAAAAGTACTAGTTATTTTTTGGTCAAAATGTGAAAGATGATATTACCGATAGTTTAAGCTTCATGATGTTTGGAAATGATTATAAATCAATTCAGTGAATGAAATACTCAATATTCTAATTACCTAGTTGCTTTCATCAGCAGGTGAAAATTGAAACATTCGGAAATCACCAAGGTGGCAATTATAATCTCAAAATTGACCTTTTTGGCAAACGGTTACCAAACTTTTCAAAATTTAATATCAAACTACTCGTCAAATCCTATCAAAATCACCCTTAAAATGTTTGGTAACCGTTTGCCAAAATGACCAATTATGTGATTATAATTTCCACCTTGGTCATTTCAATCGAAGACACAATTTTTCTGAGCTAACTTCAATTCTCATCGACGCACCACTCCTTACTGACAATCTCAGTGAAAGAATTTTCCACATATCATTTAGCACTCCAATGTTATTATAACTCGAATGAAATTCACATATAATAATCTAGGTTATTCTCATGTTGTAAAATTAACAAAATATTTGTCTGATTGATTCACCACATGATGCTCTATCATTGAGCCGAAACTGAGCTGGATCAATTACTTGTTATTCTTATGCCGCTAAGTCCTTTAATAAAATTATTTTATTTTATTTTATATGACATGTCAAATCTCCGCGTTATATGGGAGAAAACACGTGTTATACGAGGGAGCTGAAATCGCGTAATATGAAAATGCGTTATAGGGGGGATTACTGTAATGTGGTTAACTTCGGAAGGAAACGATGCAAACCTTAACTTGTTTATTGTAAGAGATGTCTTTTTTTGCTTTATTTTCGAGAACAAAATTAAGTGTCATCTTCTTTTTGTACATTGAAATTAGCACATTACTTTGAATTTAATGACAACTTCCTGAGTTTGCTTTCCGATCGCATTTGGAACCATTTTTAAATTTGAATAAGCGTCCCCACAATCGGCGTTCATTTCTGGTAGTTTGTCTGCATTATAAGACATTCAAAATGGACTAAAGAATGGTTGTTTAAACGAATGCAATTGTCACACACAAATCTACTAAAGTAATCACGTGTAGAACCAGAGTTGGTTGGTTTAATTACCTGAGGATGGAAGAAGAAACGTATTTAGAGCTACTTGTCTTTGTAACACTCTTAATTTAAAAATAAGGCACATCTACGAGAAAAAGTATTTTATCATATAAGCGCCTCATTAGCACGTTAAAAGTTTTAGAAACACGAATAAGCTATGCGGATTTAAAATTTTCTGTAGCTATATTGTCCTATTAAGCTTTAGTTTTTTTTTCTTTCTCTCTATTGTGTGGATTTAACTTTCCAAAAAGATTTGATAGAGTCTTATGAACTCATAATTTATTATTAAAAATTTACCAGCGATCCTGACGATCCTGAACAAAACCGTTCTTCTTAAACGTGGTAACACATACATGATAAAAATTCAGATATTTTTGAACACCAACAAGAAGAACGGTTTTCGCCTACACACGAACCGTGCAGACAAATTGCCAGAAAAGAATAACGTCTGTGGGGTCCTTAACGTTAACCTACCCAGATTAATGCTGCAAATAACATGGAATAAAAATTGAAGATTGGGAGAAGAAAATCGCAGAAAAAGATATGCCACTTTTTAGTGTAAGAATTTATGATTGAATTATGTTTAATGCGAATTTATTTTTAGCCGAACCTTTGCCGTTGACAGACTTATGTAGACGCATAATAAGACAACGCATAGGAAAAGCGAACATAGAAGAAAGAGTGTCGAGTTTGAATCTTCCACAGCCACTGCAAACTTATTTATTATACAGAGATCGCAGATAATATAATGTGGAACAATCGGTGCAGTGACTAGTGGCACAAAAACTACATTTAATTAATATTTGCTGTCTCGTAGAAAATTACCAAATATAAAAAAGTGTTTTCGTTTTTGATTTCTCTAAAAACGAAATCTTAAAAAAAGGAAGTAAAAAAGGGAGAAACTCAGAATTGAAAAAATGTGACTGAACTTTCAGTGCTAGTGTCAGTTTTCTGTTTATAATTTTTTTTAATTCAAAGTCTTCTATGGGTGGCTTACGGCACATTTGAGCCTGGTTCGAAATGTGACGACAAGTCCTACACCTTGATCTCCAAAGGCAGATTAAATAAAAATAGTGGATTGTGCGGAGCCTGCCACTAATGGTAGAAGTTTTGCTGCCATTTTGACAATGCCATATAAAGCTGTACATATAATATTGTAACTCAGTCTTCTAACCACATATTCTCGTAGCACAGCTTCCTGACTATAGCTTTACAGGTAGTTTCAAAATCGTAAGCGTGTACCTCAGCACTGTCATTGTTTTACGCTTTAATTCTCGAGCCGGATCTGTGCAAAGCAACGGATCGTACGCTAAAAAACTTCAGAATGATGTTATTATATATATAATTAATTATTATTAAGATCTCTGAAAGAGGTTTGAATTTTACGTTGGAGCTGTGGTGTGATCGGCTTTCCTCAAGCATTCGACTCGAGATATTTTAAAATTTTTAGTAGTCATCGTTCTCTTGAATTTTAAGTATTAAAAGGGCAGTGTTTTGAGTACACAGGATTTGAATTGTTTTACAAATAGGATAATGTAAGTGCTCAGGCGTTACACCAATGTAACTACTTGTATGATTTAAGGATATCAGACTTATTTTTGTAAATATTTAGTTAAGTGCCAGTTTTTCTCAGATAATGAAATGGGTTAAAGGCATTTCGTTATCGAATTAACTTTTTTTGAATCTTTCATTAGTAAATATTTTTGTTGTACATTTACATTTACGCCAAGTGTGCATGTTCGTATTTGTGGTGGTCATGTCTTAGTTCGTAAGTTAATTTTTTATTTCTTTGTTTCTTATTATTTTTTTTGTTAATTATTGACAACTCGAACTTATCAAAGAAAACGAATTTTTATAATATTTATAATTAATGAATAAATAAAGGGCCAGAATTTTAAGAAGAAAAAAATTTGTTAACGCACTCTTTTAAATTTTTATTTGCTTATAATATATTGTTTTAAAAGAAATTCTTTGTTGAAGTTTGTATTGTAATTTTGTATGTGTAGCAAAATGTGAACGTGCGTCTTCACTTTGTAGATATTATTGGCTGAGAGACTTGCAGGTCTCATAGATTTAATAAACAGCAATTTGTAGTCTGCCTGGATGTACTTCTTTATATTAAAAAAAAAAGGAAATTCATTTTTCAGTTTTTACCACCAATTGTCCAGGCGTATGTTAAGTTAATCGATGTATCATTATAATAATAAAATAAAGCTCAAAAAGATTTAATTTTTTTTATCGTTCGGAGTTGCCAATAATTCTCTTTTCGTTTAAAAGTATTGACGAAACCCGAAACGAGAGCTCTGCAAAACGAATTTGTTTTACAATTTTTCGAAATGAAGCATGTCAACGTCTCGATCAATAAATTATTTTATTAAATTAACTGTACGATTAGTAATTAAGTAAGTTTATCTTTTTAGGAGTACTAAATATGTATCGTTCACTGCCTTACACAAGAAATATATATCGTGTACTAAAATACATTGAAGCAGGTTTAAAGTTGTATTAAAACTAAGGATTATATTTTTTAGCTCTTTCCAATGGAGTAATTATTAAAGTGCAATATCCGGATAAGTACTTTGTCTGCTGTACGATCTTTGGCCACCTAAAGATCGTTATCAATTTTATAATATAATAGCTTCTTACAGATTTTTTTAATTTAAATACCTAAAAGAAATCCAGTCAGTATTTGTATAAATAACATTTACATATAAAATATTACAAATTTAAGATATTTTTGGGTTGTAGTCCGTTAAAAGAAGAAATATCTGGAAACTACAAATTAGAACACGATCGACTTAACTGGAAATATCCCCAAATTAAAAGAGAATTAAAAATGAATCAAAGAACTAATAATGTAAAAGAAAAGCCTGACTAGGAACTAACAATAAATAAACTAAATGCAAGATCATTAATTAGGGGTAAGTACACACATATTAAATATTGCACTAGTTATGATCAATCTTAATCGCATATTTGTCAAACCAAAAAAGTCAATTGGAAAAGAGGAAACTAATATTTCTACTACTAGAGGAGCTATAATTGAAATCAAAGGAAAACCTAAACCCACATTTGACGATTATGAATTGGAGCCGAAGAATTAATAGAGAAAATGCCCCTTTATGCCTAATATAATAATTATACAATTTTTTTTTAGGGTTTTCAAGTACTCTTCATTTCCAAAGATCTCCGTCGTCTATGTCTTTTTTTTCTTCTTAAGGAACCTTGCTAAACATAATTTTAATTATTTGAAAGTGTTAATAGGGGATATATTAATATTGTTAATTTTTGTGAGCTATAATTTACTATTAACAATTTCAAATAATTAAATCTAAAATATTAGTTAACAGGTGCAATTTTGTTGAATAACGGAAAATGGGGGTTGCTAGTGTTTCTATTATTTTACAATTTTTAAATGGAGCAAATATGTAATAGCAAACTGCCGTTAGAATTCCACTATTTGGCAAATGCATTTTAAAATTGCTTATCGGACCGGCCTTTTTATATCAACAGATAAAAGTCCCACTCGTTTATTCTTTTTAGTTTTAATCGAACTTTCGTAGAAGCAAGTGTTACTTTTAAAATCAAATATTTATTGTGTTATAAATTAATTAATCGCCACGTTTTAATTGTTATTAAGCGTGTGGCTTCTGAAGAGCTTCTTGGCAATGTAAGTTACTCTTTTTTAAACATCTTTCGGGATGTTGACTAAAATTTTCGTCTTTTTTTCATTTTTTAATTAATGATTAAGTTTAATGGAATTCAACGTTATTTTCTACACAACAATTAACGGTTCTATGTTTAACGATTTCTAAACGGGTTCAACAAAGAAAATTTGTAATCATATCAGTAGTTGATTAGGAGCCTTGAAGGTGTTTTTCCATTTTTATTATTATTTAAATTTTGCGATGCAATCTATCGATTTTCTAACAGCTTCGACATTTGAAAACAATTAAACATTTTTGCTTTTTACTAACGGTTTAATTTTTGCAACACAGGCTTATTGTTATTTTAATGCGTACTTATAATTTTAGATCGTCGAACTTCTTGCACTCCTCAAGAGATTTTAGCTGCATTTTCTCTTCGAACTGCAACCACTGATTTCTACACAATTTGATATCTATTGTCCAACGGACACCTTAGGAGGAAGACTTCGGATAGATAACACTTTGCAGTGAGTTTTTCTTTCAATATTTTTTTAACTAGCACGATTATTTATTGAAATTAGTGGTTCTTAAACATTTTAACGTCACATGCAGAATAAATAGTAATTGTTACAATTTTGCCTTGAATCGTTTAACAAATTAGTTTAGGCCTTTATAACATTAATAAACTTTAACACAGGGTTAAATTAATATTAAACAAACTCTCCTAGAAAGTGAAAATTACAAATTAGAAAATTACAATGTTATAATTGCAGGAAACTACCCTTAAACATTATATACAGTGAGTTTTGTGTTAAATATTTCATATTCTTATGGAATCATTTTATTTATATTAGTAGATCTTTTATGCGAATACTCGGATTTTGGTCGATTATAAATTTTGTTAACCGTTATCTTGTGCTTCAATAAATTAATTAGTTATTAAATTTTAAATAATTTTCATTCATAGATCAATGTATACATATTTATCGTATGTGTAGACAACTCATCAAACTTCATGTATCATTGGTAGCATATGTTCTTTTATTTGTTCTTAAATTTTTTTTTATTGTTTGAATTTCTGAGTTATTAGCATTTCGATTTTATGTTTGTTTTTAGATTAAGTAAATAATTATTAATAGTTTTAAGGTGTTTAAATAATTTGTGGGTTGGTTTTTAAAATTGTTGTCTGATTCAAAATTTTTATGATGTAAATCTACCTAGTCACAACGCTTCTAATTGTTTAAATTATTTTAATTATTAAATTAGATCAAGTTAAGTTACATCTTCAGAATTACTAACAGGTAATTATCGCGTAATTAACTTATCATGCAGTTGCACGTTTATGGTGCGATTACTTTAAAATTTGGTAACTTCGAAGTTAGAGATAAGAAAACCAAGTGTTTTGTCTGTTGGTTACTTCTAAGCTTCGGTTGTGAAAGCAGGTCTTTTCGTGAAGAGAACTGAATACTTGTGAATTGTTTGATTTCAAAATTAATTAATTAATGTAGGCGAGCCTTTGGTTGAATTCTAGGGAAAAATGTTCCATGTACGTATATTTTCCTAATAGTATAAGATATAAATCATTTTTTTGCAAAACTAATCTTTTATTAACACTTTCATAACAGGATATCATTATCTTTTGATTACAAAATTTCTCTAATAGAAATTCAAATAGCTATTAAAATATACAAAATTCTATAAAATTAAAATTAATTATTACTTATTGTTTAATGTAAATGTATTCCTATTTCAGGTACTAAATTGATAAATCATAGAAGGGGCGCCAGTGGTATTTTACGTTCAACCCTTGGGCATACACCAATTACAGTTTTCCAAGTGTCGACTAAAGAAGACTATTTGAAGATGGATCCTATAGACAAAATTCAAGAGCCTACCGTTTTGAGGTGAGTTTTTTCAGCATTTTCTTATTACATAAATATTCGTAAATAACTCTAAACCCCAAAGCATTTATAATGTACTGTGGTTGAGATGAGAAATCAATTTACTAAAATTGTTAATCATATTAATCTCTCGTTTTTGGTCGTTTGAATTCAGGGCCAAATTCCGACGTATGGGAAATAAAAGATTTTCCCTTAATGATTGTGACAGTTTTAAAATTAAATTTTTAGTTTCTTTCACAATTAATTTTTGTCACCGTTACCTTAAATAATAAACATAGTATATATAAATTAAATGAAAGCTTAAAATAGGTGCTAGATAAAGGTTCTTAATGACTATCAAATTCCTTAATGTGGAGTAATCATTTGCTTCTGTAAATTGGAGAAGTCAACCTTAGATGTTGATATAATTTGATAATTATTTATATAACAATCAGCTCTTCTTTTTAATAAGATATTTGCATATCCAATACTAATAGACTCTTGTTTCGGCTTCTAAAAATAATTTTTAAATAATTTTATAAATGAAGTGTGGTTAGGCAACACCTTACGTTAAATTATCCACTAATACGAGATCCCAACCTATTCTTGAGATAAGAACATACAATTAAATAAATCGGTAACAATAATTCGAGGGTGTATATAAAATCCATACAAATCACTTGCTATTGTTGTTTTCAAGGGTGCTCTTAGACCTAATATTCCATGAATTCCTTTGCAAATAAATTCTTTCCTTATAGTTTTAACAGATTTACTAAAGATTATTCTGTATGCAATTGTGGCCAGTAATATCATGGTTATTAGGGTGATTGTAATTAATCGTATTGTTTATTGTTGATCCAAAAGTTGCTTCTCATCAATCACAACCATTTGTAAACTTTCTCTAATTGCTCGTGTTAGTTTCTAATAACTCATTGTTTCTGCATCCTAACAAAATATAAGAATTAACTAATAATAGATAACAGTAATTATTATTTTAAAGAATTAAAAGACCCAACTTACTCATAATAACATTTAAATTACATTTTATAAGTTTACTAATAACTTGTACGCAGATTCTTCGTGGTCTCCATATAATAACTTTTGCACTGATATCGAGCACTCTATAACACTTTAGTAGCAAGGAAATAATAACTAAAAAATTTACCATTAGTTCTATCTTTTTTTCCTAACGGCATCTTCCAAAAGTGTTTTTACACCAAGTTTTTCTATAAATCGCTTCATAAATAACATTATTTCCATATAGCTTTACTCGATAGTTATGATCATTAATATTGTAGTTATGCTTGTAATTCATCCAATTGTTATTAGCAATAAATTCATTGTTGATCCATCTTATAGCCCAATGATTTGTAATCATTTTTCAATTGGTTATTTTACATTTCTACTTCTTATTATAAGCAAGATTTATTAATAATTACAGGTGTTAATCTTTAATTCATGGTAATCTGAAATGAAAAGGTTATGTATTAAATATTATAAACTTTTGCAAATTAAACAATCATTATAGCGATGTACTCATTGCTTATTAATATGTAACATAACCAAAAAAAGCGTCAACAAAAATTCGATCTACTGTGGCTCAATATCCGGCTACGGGATTTTAATATACCCAAATATTGAAATATAATTTGATTTTAATTTCTTTGTAATCTGTAATGTATTATATAAGGAAATAATTTGCATCACCTGTGAATCACACTAATATTTGTTTAAAGTAGTAATACATTGTTATTTATAGTTAATTATTTACTTTTCCCACAGGATAAAAAACCCCATTTGTTCAAATGCGTCAAACGAAGTAGACAACCTCTACGGTCGTGTTTGAAATAATAGCGGCTACTTTGCAAAGTGTAACCCGTGTATATTAGATGGCGCTAGTTGTGTTATTTGATGTTAAAAATTATTCTCACTTGTAATGTAAGTTTAGTTTTATTTATATAACCTCGAAAAATTGTCATGTACAGAAATGTAAGTAGGTCGTTAATTTTGTATTCCAGGTTTGTAAATTAGACAATATCAAGTATCAAAACCACCTTGTTCGGTACTTTGAAATTTCCAGCTGATTTTAGAGAGCCAACCTGCGCCGACCAAACTATGCGAATGAGAAGGCCAATTTTAGTTCGGAGACAACGAAATAAAAACTGGTATATCTTTTGACTTGCATAGTTTTGACACTTGACTCTAACCGATTTATTTAAGTGTTAATAAATTTAATTTTTGTAGGGTATGGAATTGGATCGATGGAATACTTATTGTGGAGGATTGGTTCATCGTGCTTTCACGGTCCTGACTTGAGGAAGTGTTTAGTTTAGTGTAGTGTTTAGTTTAGTGTTGTTAGGAATTCAACAAACACAGAAGGGCTATTTTAACACACAGGGGAACACTTGTAAATAGGTATTTAGTTATTTTTAAAAATATGCAAACCGCCCTACCTTCATTTAATTATTGAAACGTGTTTACAATGCGTTTATTTTTACAACTTTCATAAACTTTGTAATGCCTCCACCATTATTTATTCTTTCAACTCGTTTAAAATATACATTAGGTTCATTTTTTCCTTATTATTCTTAGTTTTATTTGGACATCGGTTAAGCAAACACATGTATTTTATTGTAAGAAATTGAACATTTGTTTGGTGTTTAACTTTAAGCTAATGAATCCTGTGTAGTTTATTAACAATTTAAGTGTGCGTCTTTAAGACGACATTATATTAGGGCCACATCGTTTCGTAATTTATTTTATAAGTGATAATTAATTTAATTTTGGCCGGATGAAAATTGAATGGATGTTACTTCAAAATTCAGTTTAAAGATCTTTAGATAATACATTTTATCGAGAGCCAACCATCAAGTCACCGCGAGATCAATCCAAGTAAGATGACTGCTGGACCAGCGAAAAAAAACCGCTTAGTTTTAATTTATATATTAAGTTATTTAGTTAATAATAAGTAAGGGGATGTACAGGGGGAGACTTGGGAAAATAAATATAATTTCTGTACATGTCTTTTTTTTTTATTTTAAAATTTACCAACATAAAAAAATATAAAAATTAGAGGAAACTTTGTCAAAACAGTTTAAAAAAATTTTGATTTCGAATACCTCCTCATATATCATGTGATCCTGATACAAGTTGACAAAATTTCGTTCGGTTTGCAAAATTAAGAAAATGAAAACGCTTTAAAAATTTTGATTTCGAATACCTCTTCATATATCATGTGATCCTGATACAAGTTGACAAAATTTCGTTCGGTTTGCAAAATTAAGAAAATGAAAACGCTTTAAAAATTTTGATTTCGAATACCTCTTCATATATCATGTGATCCTGATACAAGTTGACAAAATTTCGTTCGGTTTGCAAAATTAAGAAAATGAAAACGCTTTAAAAATTTTGATTTCGAATACCTCTTCATATATCATGTGATCCTGATACAAGTTGACAAAATTTCGTTCGGTTTGCAAAATTAAGAAAATGAAAACGCTTTAAAAATTTTTGATTTCGAATACCTCTTCATATATCATGTGATCCTGATACAAGTTGACAAAATTTCGTTCGGTTTGCAAAATTAAGAAAATGAAAACGCTTTAAAAATTTTGATTTCGAATACCTCCTCATATATCATGTGATCCTGATACAAATTGACGAAATTTCGTTCGGTTTGCAAAATTAAGAAAACTATAGCCCCAGGCTACAAAAAATTTTGAAGAAAACTTGGACAAAATGCACCAAATTGTATCGATTTGTAACAGGAGTACAGAAGTGAGAAAAGGTTAGCCAAAATATATTTTTGCAAAAATGTAATTTCAAATCGCAAGTAACAGTCGGCCGAGTCGGCCGAGTCGGCCGAGGGTTTATCTTAGAGATTTTTAAAAATATTTTTCAAATCACGAGTATCCTACGGTCATTCGTCATTCGTCATTCGTCTCGTTCGGCTCGTTGCTCGTTGGATTTTTCTTAGAGATTTTTAAAAATTCGACCTGTATGGGAATCGAACTCGAGACCATTCGAACAAACAACCAATAGCTTCCCATCTGAGCTATGGCGTTATACACTAAATTTTGTGCTTTAGTACTTTAATATATACGTTTAAAACCAATAATTTTTAAAGTTATAACTTAAAAAATTATTTTTAAATATTTACGTAGTTAGATGTGAACCCCACTCACTTAGATTTAATCCCACCTTTTAGCTGGTCTTACAATTAATGTTTATTAAAAGACATGTAACGATCAAGACTCTTTATTGTATATATTAAAATTGGTACATTTTACACATTTTATTACAATAAAAAGTTGCAACCCTAACGATTGTTTTTATTGGTATAAATTAAAAAAGAACCTTATGGGCAATATGTAAACCAAAAGTGATTTAATTTGCACATCAATCTTGGTATTGCAACTTTTTTTACAATTGGTTATAAATTTAATACTATAAATAAAAGGGGAAAAGGTGAATGTGTTTTAAGTGGGTCTGAAAAGACAAAATAATAATATGTGGGTGTTGTTATTTTATAAAAGTAATAATAAATAAAAGTTAAGTGCCCTTCAAAGTGCTACATAAATCAAAAGGAAGACAACAAAGAAGAAAGGTAAGTATTTAAAAGATAAAGAAGTAAAATATTAAAAAAAAGAAGTCCAAAAAATATTAAGTTAAATGAAAAGTATAAGAAGTGGTAATTTTTAACAAATTCCAATAAAATCTAAGTAAAAATGAATTAATTTTGCAATATAATTCAAAAGTTCACGAAAGTTCGAAGAATAAACAAGACGGGAAAAATTAATTAGAAATAAAAATAATAACATTCAAAACGCACGGTCCAATAATTAAATGAAAAGAGGGTGGCTTTAATATTTTTAAGAATTAATTAAATACGTACAAAGCAATACAAAAGGTAGCTCAAAAATGATGAGGGGTATTTATAGAGCAACCGCAGACAAGTTCTAAAAAATTACCGAAGTTAAAATAAATAATAAACTAAAAATTAAATAAAATGTGTCAATAGAAAAGAAAAATATACAAAATAAGAGATGAGAATTAGTGCGATAAGTAAGTAGAAGTAGAAAAATAATTTTAATGCCGCAAGTTGAGATGTGAATAACAAAAATTATGTAACATAAGCAAATTATATTTCTTAGACATTATATCTTAAAACTTATTATAAATCAAAACGATCCTTATAGTTTGTTTTTTTCTCTCTACACATTTCAAATTTATCCCACCTTCTGTAATTATGTGAGTTGTGTGCGTTTGTTTAATTTCAATTTTTACTTTATCACCTTCCATAAATGAATATATTAATAAAAATGTTTATTAAAAACTAAGTTCTAAATATTCGAAAAGAATATTTTATTAAATTTTTAAGTTTAAAAAATAATTGAAATGTAATTATTAATTGATTATTATTAATAATGATGTTTTACTCCAAATATATTTAACCATTTTTAATAATAAATTAATGATTAAAAATTAATTTCAAAAAGAAATTGTTGACTTAATTTCTTTCTAAAATATGTTATTAAGAGTTTGATTTAAAAATGCAATACTAATTCAATTGTGCATAACATACTGATTACTGTAAAATACTTGAAAATGTAAAGCCAAAATGTGTGTACGTGTAAATGTGTGTACTTAGCAACTATCCTAATACAATGGATCAAACAGCAAGGACTCGTGCACAGCACAAGTGACCTTTGCTGTTATCAACTAATTTACATCTACGAAGATATAATGTCTAAGAAAACATCAGAATTCATTTTATAAACCGCGTTGCTGTATTATTTTTTTTAACCAAAATAGAAACACCGCATTAGTATTTCTTGTAAAAGGGTATGACTACCCAAACTAAATTTTGGAACAAACGATTTATCATATCTCGATAAGACACAAAAGAACTAACAAATAAATAACAAAATTCTTACAAACTAAAGAGTATATATCTATACATAATATATAAAAACGTTTTCATAACGCCTGATGATATTTTGTGGAATCCAATCTCCAGGCCTCTCGGTTCCCCAAATCTCTCTTTGACAGGTTCCTTTCCGATATTGCTTTGGTAATTCCTCTTTTCCTCGTGTTGGGAGACCTTCCTCTTTTTCTTCTGGTGATGTCGTTCCTGGCCCAGTACGATCCTTCATGGGCTCAGCGTTCATCGATGAATCAATGGTTGTCGCTCGATGAACAATTAACCAGAAATCCTCAAACTCCATATTGCAGTAACAACATGGAACATGGAACATTTCATGTCCTACAAAAATTAAATTCATTAATACTTATACATATTAAAAATAAAAGTAACAAACCCACACATAAATAGAGTTGAAGAAACAATGTGACTTTTAGTGTAACCAAAGAATAACTAAATTATTGAATGGAGGTTAACTGTCGTTAAAATTTGCTTAATTCTAAGTAAATAACGATGGACATGATTGTTGTGGATTATATTTTAGATCTGTAAAATATACAGATTGAGATTACTACACCATTTAACTTCTAGAAGTGGAATTTGTGTTATTATGAAATACTCCATCAAGGATCGGTGTGAATGCATTAAAGAGGTATTTAGTAAAATTAATTGAAGTTATTAGAAAATGTTTACTTTTAATACATTTAAGGAGAAGGATTTGGAATAGTCCTTTACTTATTAAAACTTGAATAACTTCGTGGATAGAATTATTTATATGAGTATGTAAATACAATGGAAAAGAAGACAAAGACCACTTTCCTGCATAACGTATAGAATGTTGTATATTTTTTGTCTTAATAATATTAAGTAGCAGTGCTATTTAATGAATAGAAATTTTCTATGATATTTTACTCCTCAAGCATATAAACATAAACAATTACACTAATATAGAATTGATAGTATCATATAAAGAACCAGTAAGTAGCTTTAATTTATATAATGTAATATAAATTCATAAATTTGAAATAGATTTTTAGGCACTGCATTTAAAACTTAACCCTTCGTTAGTACCCTCAAATATCGTAGCATGTTAAGTCAATGGAGGTGGTCTACGATTGTAGACCAGGTGACTAGCCAAGGGTTAACGCTTGACCTATGATGTAGATGGAAATATTTTTAAAGTGTTACATGCATAAGAACAACAATTTACAACTGGAAAAAGAACAATAAACATAGTTAATATATATTCTAAATTTAAGAAAGCAACATATGCAACTAACTATGCAAGCACCATTTGTTGCCTAACGATCAGGTGCCAAAATTTAATAATTACAAATAGCAAAAGGACTACGCTACCGACAAGTATGTTGATTTTTTTATAAATAAAATAAAGCTTTATTAATAACATATTAACATACCTCTGCTTGCCTCGCCGGGAATTGCCTTAGCACTGCTGACGGTGAAATTCGTTGTCTCCTAAAGACATAAGAAAATAAAATTAATAAAATGAGCAAAAGAACTGAAAAAATAATTATTAGCTGAAATCTTTTACGAAATGTGTGAATTTTAAAAGTAATCGTTAAAATTACGATTTACCTTAAATGAAAAGTTGTAGTTAGAAATTATATGCACTAATTTATAATAATAAATAACACACAACCGCTCGACTTGGCTGTACATTGCAAAATGATTCAGAAATGGAAAGTTTTACGTAAGTGCTAATATACGTTTTATCCGTAGACCCCCAAAGCTAAGTTACCTGATATCAAAAGCGATAAGGCCAACTAAAAGAGCCCAGATTATTTTAAATAAAATTATCGATTTATTTTGTTAAAGGAAAAACATAATACAGGGTGTTACGAATGTATTTGTTATTACTTTATTTTAATTAAACCCCTAATTTTTAGTTTATGATCGACAAGGGATTAAAAGTGCAATAACTTTTTGATCTTTGATAATTACGAGGAAATCTTTCATTTCCGAACGTATGGGACCTTGACACGTCGAAATCCGGTTCTAACACAAATCCCCCAAAATCGAGAAAAAACCAGGATATTAAAATTTTTATTTTAGAGCGGGAGCGCCAGGAAATGACACCGGCTATAGTTACTAGGAGTACGTAGGAACATCCCCTCGCAATATAAAGCAATTCTATTATTTTCATTTTTTATCCAAAATACATGGGTTAAAACCCATCGATTTTGAATTTTCAAAACGTTTTCCCAAAGCTCTGGAATAGCACTCCTACGGTTTCTTAGGCCTATCCGAAGCCAAAAGGGCTGCCAAATCCGATTCTGAATAGTTTTTAAAGATCCGTCGACAAATAACGGCGCTACAATTTTTTGAAAGTTCAAAATCGGCTCAAAATGAGCGCTAAAAATAGCAATTTTTATTTTCGAAAAATTAACGTCGCACCCTATACATATTATACATGTATCTTATGTAAAAAAGCCTCAGGATTCCGAATCCGTGTCGTTTGTAATGATTGGATCGAAAATAAGGGCGCTACGATTTTTTTTGTGAATCAAGGGGTACGTACTTTTAATCATTTAGTTTGTATCGAAAATTTTTATTTTAGAGGGGAAGCGCGGAAATGACACCGGTTATAGTCACTAGGAGTACGTAGGAACGTCCCCTCGCAATATAAAGCAATTCTATTTTTTTCATTTTTTATCCAAAATACATGGGTTAAAACCCATCGATTTTGAATTTTCAAAACGTTTTCCCAAAGCTCTGGAATAGCACTCCTACGGTTTCTTAGGCCTATCCGAAGCCAAAAGGGCTGCCAAATCCGATTCTGAATAGTTTTTAAAGATCCGTCGACAAATAACGGCGCTATAATTTTTTGAAAGTTCAAAATCGGCTCAAAATGAGCGCTAAAAATAGCAATTTTTATTTTCGAAAAATTAACGTCGCACCCTATACATATTATACATGTATCTTATGTAAAAAAGCCTCAGGATTCCGAATCCGTGTCGTTTGTAATGATTGGATCGAAAATAAGGGCGCTACGATTTTTTTTGTGAATCAAGGGGTACGTACTTTTAATCATTTAGGTTGTATCGAAAATTTTTATTTTAGAGGGGAAGCGCGGGGAAATGACACCGGTTATAGTCACTAGGAGTACGTAGGAACGTCCCCTCGCAATATAAAGCAATTCTATTTTTTTCATTTTTTATCCAAAATACATGGGTTAAAACCCATCGATTTTGAATTTTCAAAACGTTTTCCCAAAGCTCTGGAATAGCACGCCTACGGTTTCTTAGGCCTATCCGAAGCCAAAAGGCTGCCAAATCCGATTCTGAATAGTTTTAAAGATCCGTCGACAAATAACGGCGCTACAATTTTTGAAAGTTCAAAATCGGCTCAAAATGAGCGCTAAAAATAGCAATTTTATTTTCGAAAATTAACGTCGCACCCTATACATATTATACATGTATCTTATGTAAAAAGCCTCAGGATTCCGAATCCGTGTCGTTTGTAATGATTGGATCGAAAATAAGGGCGCTACGATTTTTTTTGTGAATCAAGGGGTACGTACTTTTAATCATTTAGTTTGTATCGAAAATTTTTATTTTAGAGGGAAGCGCGGGAAATGACACCGGTTATAGTCACTAGGGTACGTAGGAACGTCCCTCGCAATATAAAGCAATTCTATTTTTTCATTTTTATCCAAAATACATGGGTTAAAACCCATCGATTTTGAATTTTCAAAACGTTTTCCCAAAGCTCTGGAATAGCACTCCTACGGTTTCTTAGGCCTATCCGAAGCCAAAAGGCTGCCAAATCCGATTCTGAATAGTTTTAAAGATCCGTCGACAAATAACGGCGCTATAATTTTTGAAAGTTCAAAATCGGCTCAAAATGAGCGCTAAAAATAGCAATTTTATTTTCGAAAAATTAACGTCGCACCCTATACATATTATACATGTATCTTATGTAAAAAGCCTCAGGATTCCGAATCCGTGTCGTTTGTAATGATTGGATCGAAAATAAGGGCGCTACGATTTTTTGTGAATCAAGGGTACGTACTTTTAATCATTTAGTTTGTATCGAAAATTTTTATTTTAGAGGGAAGCGCGGGAAATGACACCGGTTATAGTCACTAGGGTACGTAGGAACGTCCCCTCGCAATATAAAGCAATTCTATTTTTTTCATTTTTTATCCAAAATACATGGGTTAAAACCCATCGATTTTGAATTTTCAAAACGTTTTCCCAAAGCTCTGGAATAGCACTCCTACGGTTTCTTAGGCCTATCCGAAGCCAAAAGGGCTGCCAAATCCGATTCTGAATAGTTTTTAAAGATCCGTCGACAAATAACGGCGCTATAATTTTTTGAAAGTTCAAAATCGGCCTAAAATGAGCGCTAAAAATAGCAATTTTTATTTTCGAAAAATTAACGTCGCACCCTATACATATTATACATGTATCTTATGTAAAAAAGCCTCAGGATTCCGAATCCGTGTCGTTTGTAATGATTGGATCGAAAATAAGGGCGCTACGATTTTTTTTGTGAATCAAGGGGTACGTACTTTTAATCATTTAGTTTGTATCGAAAATTTTTATTTTAGAGGGGAAGCGCAGGGAAATGACACCGGTTATAGTCACTAGGAGTACGTAGGAACGTCCCCTCGCAATATAAAGCAATTCTATTTTTTTCATTTTTTATCCAAAATACATGGGTTAAAACCCATCGATTTTGAATTTTCAAAACGTTTTCCCAAAGCTCTGGAATAGCACTCCTACGGTTTCTTAGGCCTATCCGAAGCCAAAAGGCTGCCAAATCCGATTCTGAATAGTTTTAAAGATCCGTCGACAAATAACGGCGCTATAATTTTTGAAAGTTCAAAATCGGCTCAAAATGAGCGCTAAAATAGCAATTTTATTTTCGAAAAATTAACGTCGCACCCTATACATATTATACATGTATCTTATGTAAAAAGCCTCAGGATTCCGAATCCGTGTCGTTTGTAATGATTGGATCGAAAATAAGGGCGCTACGATTTTTTGTGAATCAAGGGGTACGTACTTTTAATCATTTAGTTTGTATCGAAAATTTTTATTTTAGAGGGAAGCGCGGGAAATGACACCGGTTATAGTCACTAGGGTACGTAGGAACGTCCCTCGCAATATAAAGCAATTCTATTTTTTCATTTTTATCCAAAATACATGGGTTAAAACCCATCGATTTTGAATTTTCAAAACGTTTTCCCAAAGCTCTGGAATAGCACGCCTACGGTTTCTTAGGCCTATCCGAAGCCAAAAGGCTGCCAAATCCGATTCTGAATATTTTTTAAAGATCCGTCCACAAATAACGGCGCTATAATTTTTGAAAGTTCAAAATCGGCTCAAAATGAGCGCTAAAAATAGCAATTTTTATTTTCGAAAAATTAACGTCGCACCCTATACATATTATACATGTATCTTATGTAAAAAAGCCTCAGGATTCCGAATCCGTGTCGTTTGTAATGATTGGATCGAAAATAAGGGCGCTACGATTTTTTGTGAATCAAGGGTACGTACTTTTAATCATTTAGTTTGTATCGAAAATTTTTATTTTAGAGGGAAGCGCGGGAAATGACACCGGTTATAGTCACTAGGGTACGTAGGAACGTCCCTCGCAATATAAAGCAATTCTATTTTTTCATTTTTATCCAAAATACATGGGTTAAAACCCATCGATTTTGAATTTTCAAAACGTTTTCCCAAAGCTCTGGAATAGCACGCCTACGGTTTCTTAGGCCTATCCGAAGCCAAAAGGCTGCCAAATCCGATTCTGAATAGTTTTAAAGATCCGTCGACAAATAACGGCGCTATAATTTTTGAAAGTTCAAAATCGGCTCAAAATGAGCGCAAAAAATAGCAATTTTATTTTCGAAAAATTAACGTCGCACCCTATACATATTATACATGTATCTTATGTAAAAAGCCTCAGGATTCCGAATCCGTGTCGTTTGTAATGATTGGATCGAAAATAAGGGCGCTACGATTTTTTGTGAATCAAGGGTACGTACTTTTAATCATTTAGTTTGTATCGAAAATTTTTATTTTAGAGGGAAGCGCGGGAAATGACACCGGTTATAGTCACTAGGGTACGTAGGAACGTCCCTCGCAATATAAAGCAATTCTATTTTTTCATTTTTATCCAAAATACATGGGTTAAAACCCATCGATTTTGAATTTTCAAAACGTTTTCCCAAAGCTCTGGAATAGCACCCTACGGTTTCTTAGGCCTATCCGAAGCCAAAAGGCTGCCAAATCCGATTCTGAATAGTTTTAAAGATCCGTCGACAAATAACGGCGCTATAATTTTTTGAAAGTTCAAAATCGGCCTAAAATGAGCGCTAAAAATAGCAATTTTTATTTTCGAAAAATTAACGTCGCACCCTATACATATTATACATGTATCTTATGTAAAAAGCCTCAGGATTCCGAATCCGTGTCGTTTGTAATGATTGGATCGAAAATAAGGGCGCTACGATTTTTTTTGTGAATCAAGGGGTACGTACTTTTAATCATTTAGTTTGTATCGAAAATTTTTATTTTAGAGGGGAAGCGCGGGAAATGACACCGGTTATAGTCACTAGGGTACGTAGGAACGTCCCTCGCAATATAAAGCAATTCTATTTTTTTCATTTTTTATCCAAAATACATGGGTTAAAACCCATCGATTTTGAATTTTCAAAACGTTTTCCCAAAGCTCTGGAATAGCACGCCTACGGTTTCTTAGGCCTATCCGAAGTCAAAAGGCTGCCAAATCCGATTCTGAATAGTTTTTAAAGATCCGTCCACAAATAACGGCGCTACAATTTTTTGAAAGTTCAAAATCGGCTCAAAATGAGCGCTAAAAATAGCAATTTTTATTTTCGAAAAATTAACGTCGCACCCTATACATATTATACATGTATCTTATGTAAAAAAGCCTCAGGATTCCGAATCCGTGTCGTTTGTAATGATTGGATCGAAAATAAGGGCGCTACGATTTTTTTTGTGAATCAAGGGGTACGTACTTTTAATCATTTAGTTTGTATCGAAAATTTTTATTTTAGAGGGGAAGCGCGGGGAAATGACACCGGTTATAGTCACTAGGGGTACGTAGGAACGTCCCCTCGCAATATAAAGCAATTCTATTTTTTTCATTTTTTATCCAAAATACATGGGTTAAAACCCATCGATTTTGAATTTTC
Organism: Sinopyrophorus schimmeli; assembly: GCA_036325965.1. Lineage (NCBI taxonomy): Eukaryota > Metazoa > Arthropoda > Insecta > Coleoptera > Elateridae > Sinopyrophorus > Sinopyrophorus schimmeli. Next base: position 669,003 of record JARFIZ010000337.1, on the reverse strand, counting down.
AAAACGTTTTCCCAAAGCTCTGGAATAGCACGCCTACGGTTTCTTAGGCCTATCCGAAGCCAAAAAGGCTGCCAAATCCGATTCTGAATAGTTTTAAAGATCCGTCCACAAATAACGGCGCTACAATTTTTTGAAAGTTCAAAATCGGCTCAAAATGAGCGCTAAAAATAGCAATTTTTATTTTCGAAAAATTAACGTCGCACCCTATACATATTATACATGTATCTTATGTAAAAAAGCCTCAGGATTCCGAATCCGTGTCGTTTGTAATGATTGGATCGAAAATAAGGGCGCTACGATTTTTTTGTGAATAAAGGGGGTACGTACTTTTAATCATTTAGTTTGTATCGAAAATTTTTATTTTAGAGGGAAGCGCGGGAAATGACACCGGTTATAGTCACTAGGGTACGTAGGAACGTCCCTCGCAATATAAAGCAATTCTATTTTTTCATTTTTATCCAAAATACATGGGTTAAAACCCATCGATTTTGAATTTTCAAAACGTTTTCCCAAAGCTCTGGAATAGCACGCCTACGGTTTCTTAGGCCTATCCGAAGCCAAAAGGCTGCCAAATCCGATTCTGAATAGTTTTAAAGATCCGTCCACAAATAACGGCGCTACAATTTTTGAAAGTTCAAAATCGGCTCAAAATGAGCGCTAAAATAGCAATTTTTATTTTCGAAAAATTAACGTCGCACCCTATACATATTATACATGTATCTTATGTAAAAAGCCTCAGGATTCCGAATCCGTGTCGTTTGTAATGATTGGATCGAAAATAAGGGCGCTACGATTTTTTGTGAATCAAGGGTACGTACTTTTAATCATTTAGTTTGTATCGAAAATTTTTATTTTAGAGGAAGCGCGGGAAATGACACCGGTTATAGTCACTAGGGGTACGTAGGAACGTCCCTCGCAATATAAAGCAATTCTATTTTTTCATTTTTATCCAAAATACATGGGTTAAAACCCATCGATTTTGAATTTTCAAAACGTTTTCCCAAAGCTCTGGAATAGCACGCCTACGGTTTCTTAGGCCTATCCGAAGCCAAAAGGCTGCCAAATCCGATTCTGAATAGTTTTAAAGATCCGTCCACAAATAACGGCGCTACAATTTTTGAAAGTTCAAAATCGGCTCAAAATGAGCGCTAAAATAGCAATTTTTATTTTCGAAAAATTAACGTCGCACCCTATACATATTATACATGTATCTTATGTAAAAAGCCTCAGGATTCCGAATCCGTGTCGTTTGTAATGATTGGATCGAAAATAAGGGCGCTACGATTTTTTGTGAATCAAGGGTACGTACTTTTAATCATTTAGTTTGTATCGAAAATTTTTATTTTAGAGGAAGCGCGGGAAATGACACCGGTTATAGTCACTAGGGGTACGTAGGAACGTCCCTCGCAATATAAAGCAATTCTATTTTTTCATTTTTATCCAAAATACATGGGTTAAAACCCATCGATTTTGAATTTTCAAAACGTTTTCCCAAAGCTCTGGAATAGCACGCCTACGGTTTCTTAGGCCTATCCGAAGCCAAAAGGCTGCCAAATCCGATTCTGAATAGTTTTAAAGATCCGTCCACAAATAACGGCGCTACAATTTTTGAAAGTTCAAAATCGGCTCAAAATGAGCGCTAAAATAGCAATTTTTATTTTCGAAAAATTAACGTCGCACCCTATACATATTATACATGTATCTTATGTAAAAAGCCTCAGGATTCCGAATCCGTGTCGTTTGTAATGATTGGATCGAAAATAAGGGCGCTACGATTTTTTGTGAATCAAGGGTACGTACTTTTAATCATTTAGTTTGTATCGAAAATTTTTATTTTAGAGGGAAGCGCGGGAAATGACACCGGTTATAGTCACTAGGGTACGTAGGAACGTCCCTCGCAATATAAAGCAATTCTATTTTTTCATTTTTATCCAAAATACATGGGTTAAAACCCATCGATTTTGAATTTTCAAAACGTTTTCCCAAAGCTCTGGAATAGCACGCCTACGGTTTCTTAGGCCTATCCGAAGCCAAAAGGCTGCCAAATCCGATTCTGAATATTTTTTAAAGATCCGTCCACAAATAACGGCGCTACAATTTTTGAAAGTTCAAAATCGGCTCAAAATGAGCGCTAAAATAGCAATTTTTATTTTCGAAAAATTAACGTCGCACCCTATACATATTATACATGTATCTTATGTAAAAAGCCTCAGGATTCCGAATCCGTGTCGTTTGTAATGATTGGATCGAAAATAAGGGCGCTACGATTTTTTGTGAATCAAGGGGTACGTACTTTTAATCATTTAGTTTGTATCGAAAATTTTTATTTTAGAGGGAAGCGCGGGAAATGACACCGGTTATAGTCACTAGGGGTACGTAGGAACGTCCCTCGCAATATAAAGCAATTCTATTTTTTCATTTTTATCCAAAATACATGGGTTAAAACCCATCGATTTTGAATTTTCAAAACGTTTTCCCAAAGCTCTGGAATAGCACGCCTACGGTTTCTTAGGCCTATCCGAAGCCAAAAGGCTGCCAAATCCGATTCTGAATAGTTTTTAAAGATCCGTCGACAAATAACGGCGCTATAATTTTTGAAAGTTCAAAATCGGCTCAAAATGAGCGCTAAAATAGCAATTTTTATTTTCGAAAATTAACGTCGCACCCTATACATATTATACATGTATCTTATGTAAAAAAGCCTCAGGATTCCGAATCCGTGTCGTTTGTAATGATTGGATCGAAAATAAGGGCGCTACCATTTTTTTTGTGAATCAAGGGGTACGTATTTTTAATCATTTAGTTTGTATCGAAAATTTTTATTTTAGAGGAAGCGCGGGAAATGACACCGGTTATAGTCACTAGGGTACGTAGGAACGTCCCTCGCAATATAAAGCAATTCTATTTTTTCATTTTTATCCAAAATACATGGGTTAAAACCCATCGATTTTGAATTTTCAAAACGTTTTCCCAAAGCTCTGGAATAGCACGCCTACGGTTTCTTAGGCCTATCCGAAGCCAAAAGGCTGCCAAATCCGATTCTGAATAGTTTTAAAGATCCGTCGACAAATAACGGCGCTACAATTTTTGAAAGTTCAAAATCGGCTCAAAATGAGCGCTAAAATAGCAATTTTTATTTTCGAAAAATTAACGTCGCACCCTATACATATTATACATGTATCTTATGTAAAAAGCCTCAGGATTCCGAATCCGTGTCGTTTGTAATGATTGGATCGAAAATAAGGGCGCTACGATTTTTTGTGAATAAAGGGGGTACGTACTTTTAATCATTTAGTTTGTATCGAAAATTTTTATTTTAGAGGGAAGCGCGGGAAATGACACCGGTTATAGTCACTAGGGTACGTAGGAACGTCCCTCGCAATATAAAGCAATTCTATTTTTTCATTTTTATCCAAAATACATGGGTTAAAACCCATCGATTTTGAATTTTCAAAACGTTTTCCCAAAGCTCTGGAATAGCACGCCTACGGTTTCTTAGGCCTATCCGAAGCCAAAAGGCTGCCAAATCCGATTCTGAATAGTTTTAAAGATCCGTCGACAAATAACGGCGCTACAATTTTTGAAAGTTCAAAATCGGCTCAAAATGAGCGCTAAAATAGCAATTTTTATTTTCGAAAATTAACGTCGCACCCTATACATATTATACATGTATCTTATGTAAAAAGCCTCAGGATTCCGAATCCGTGTCGTTTGTAATGATTGGATCGAAAATAAGGGCGCTACGATTTTTTGTGAATCAAGGGGTACGTACTTTTAATCATTTAGTTTGTATCGAAAATTTTTATTTTAGAGGGAAGCGCGGGAAATGACACCGGTTATAGTCACTAGGGGTACGTAGGAACGTCCCTCGCAATATAAAGCAATTCTATTTTTTCATTTTTATCCAAAATACATGGGTTAAAACCCATCGATTTTGAATTTTCAAAACGTTTTCCCAAAGCTCTGGAATAGCACGCCTACGGTTTCTTAGGCCTATCCGAAGCCAAAAGGCTGCCAAATCCGATTCTGAATAGTTTTAAAGATCCGTCGACAAATAACGGCGCTACAATTTTTGAAAGTTCAAAATCGGCTCAAAATGAGCGCTAAAAATAGCAATTTTTATTTTCGAAAAATTAACGTCGCACCCTATACATATTATACATGTATCTTATGTAAAAAAGCCTCAGGATTCCGAATCCGTGTCGTTTGTAATGATTGGATCGAAAATAAGGGCGCTACGATTTTTTTTGTGAATCAAGGGGTACGTACTTTTAATCATTTAGTTTGTATCGAAAATTTTTATTTTAGAGGGGAAGCGCGGGGAAATGACACCGGTTATAGTCACTAGGAGTACGTAGGAACGTCCCCTCGCAATATAAAGCAATTCTATTTTTTTCATTTTTTATCCAAAATACATGGGTTAAAACCCATCGATTTTGAATTTTCAAAACGTTTTCCCAAAGCTCTGGAATAGCACTCCTACGGTTTCTTAGGCCTATCCGAAGCCAAAAGGGCTGCCAAATCCGATTCTGAATAGTTTGTAAAGATCCGTCGATAAATAACGGCGCTATAATTTTTTGAAAGTTCAAAATCGGCCTAAAATGAGCGCTAAAAATAGCAATTTTTATTTTCGAAAAATTAACGTCGCACCCTATACATATTATACATGTATCTTATGTAAAAAAGCCTCAGGATTCCGAATCCGTGTCGTTTGTAATGATTGGATCGAAAATAAGGGCGCTACGATTTTTTTTGTGAATCAAGGGGTACGTACTTTTAATCATTTAGTTTGTATCGAAAATTTTTATTTTAGAGGGGAAGCGCGGGGAAATGACACCGGTTATAGTCACTAGGAGTACGTAGGAACGTCCCCTCGCAATATAAAGCAATTCTATTTTTTTCATTTTTTATCCAAAATACATGGGTTAAAACCCATCGATTTTGAATTTTCAAAACGTTTTCCCAAAGCTCTGGAATAGCACTCCTACGGTTTCTTAGGCCTATCCGAAGCCAAAAGGGCTGCCAAATCCGATTCTGAATAGTTTTTAAAGATCCGTCGACAAATAACGGCGCTATAATTTTTTGAAAGTTCAAAATCGGCTCAAAATGAGCGCTAAAAATAGCAATTTTTATTCTCGAAAAATTAACGTCGCACCCTGTACATATTATACATGTATCTTATGTAAAAAAGCCTCAGGATTCCGAATCCGTGTCGTTTGTAATGATTGGATCGAAAATAAGGGCGCTACGATTTTTTGTGAATCAAGGGTACGTACTTTTAATCATTTAGTTTGTATCGAAAATTTTTATTTTAGAGGGAAGCGCGGGAAATGACACCGGTTATAGTCACTAGGGTACGTAGGAACGTCCCTCGCAATATAAAGCAATTCTATTTTTTCATTTTTTATCCAAAATACATGGGTTAAAACCCATCGATTTTGAATTTTCAAAACGTTTTCCCAAAGCTCTGGAATAGCACTCCTACGGTTTCTTAGGCCTATCCGAAGCCAAAAGGGCTGCCAAATCCGATTCTGAATAGTTTTAAAGATCCGTCGACAAATAACGGCGCTATAATTTTTGAAAGTTCAAAATCGGCTCAAAATGAGCGCTAAAATAGCAATTTTATTTTCGAAAAATTAACGTCGCACCCTATACATATTATACATGTATCTTATGTAAAAAGCCTCAGGATTCCGAATCCGTGTCGTTTGTAATGATTGGATCGAAAATAAGGGCGCTACGATTTTTTGTGAATCAAGGGTACGTACTTTTAATCATTTAGTTTGTATCGAAAATTTTTATTTTAGAGGGAAGCGCGGGAAATGACACCGGTTATAGTCACTAGGGTACGTAGGAACGTCCCTCGCAATATAAAGCAATTCTATTTTTTCATTTTTATCCAAAATACATGGGTTAAAACCCATCGATTTTGAATTTTCAAAACGTTTTCCCAAAGCTCTGGAATAGCACTCCTACGGTTTCTTAGGCCTATCCGAAGCCAAAAGGCTGCCAAATCCGATTCTGAATAGTTTTAAAGATCCGTCCACAAATAACGGCGCTATAATTTTTGAAAGTTCAAAATCGGCTCAAAATGAGCGCTAAAATAGAAATTTTTTATTTTCGAAAAATTAACGTCGCACCCTATACATATTATACATGTATCTTATGTAAAAAGCCTCAGGATTCCGAATCCGTGTCGTTTGTAATGATTGGATCGAAAATAAGGGCGCTACGATTTTTTTGTGAATAAAGGGGGTACGTACTTTTAATCATTTAGTTTGTATCGAAAATTTTTATTTTAGAGGGAAGCGCGGGAAATGACACCGGTTATAGTCACTAGGGTACGTAGGAACGTCCCTCGCAATATAAAGCAATTCTATTTTTTCATTTTTATCCAAAATACATGGGTTAAAACCCATCGATTTTGAATTTTCAAAACGTTTTCCCAAAGCTCTGGAATAGCACGCCTACGGTTTCTTAGGCCTATCCGAAGCCAAAAGGCTGCCAAATCCGATTCTGAATATTTTTTAAAGATCCGTCGACAAATAACGGCGCTATAATTTTTGAAAGTTCAAAATCGGCTCAAAATGAGCGCTAAAATAGCAATTTTATTTTCGAAAAATTAACGTCGCACCCTATACATATTATACATGTATCTTATGTAAAAAGCCTCAGGATTCCGAATCCGTGTCGTTTGTAATGATTGGATCGAAAATAAGGGCGCTACGATTTTTTTGTGAATCAAGGGTACGTACTTTTAATCATTTAGTTTGTATCGAAAATTTTTATTTTAGAGGGAAGCGCGGGAAATGACACCGGTTATAGTCACTAGGGGTACGTAGGAACGTCCCTCGCAATATAAAGCAATTCTATTTTTTCATTTTTATCCAAAATACATGGGTTAAAACCCATCGATTTTGAATTTTCAAAACGTTTTCCCAAAGCTCTGGAATAGCACGCCTACGGTTTCTTAGGCCTATCCGAAGCCAAAAGGCTGCCAAATCCGATTCTGAATAGTTTTAAAGATCCGTCGACAAATAACGGCGCTATAATTTTTGAAAGTTCAAAATCGGCTCAAAATGAGCGCTAAAATAGCAATTTTATTTTCGAAAAATTAACGTCGCACCCTATACATATTATACATGTATCTTATGTAAAAAAGCCTCAGGATTCCGAATCCGTGTCGTTTGTAATGATTGGATCGAAAATAAGGGCGCTACGATTTTTTTTGTGAATCAAGGGGTACGTACTTTTAATCATTTAGGTTGTATCGAAAATTTTTATTTTAGAGGGAAGCGCGGGAAATGACACCGGTTATAGTCACTAGGGTACGTAGGAACGTCCCCTCGCAATATAAAGCAATTCTATTTTTTTCATTTTTTATCCAAAATACATGGGTTAAAACCCATCGATTTTGAATTTTCAAAACGTTTTCCCAAAGCTCTGGAATAGCACTCCTACGGTTTCTTAGGCCTATCCGAACCCAAAAAGGGGCTGCCAAATCCGATTCTGAATAGTTTTAAAGATCCGTCCACAAATAACGGCGCTACAATTTTTTGAAAGTTCAAAATCGGCTCAAAATGAGCGCTAAAAATAGAAATTTTTTATTTTCGAAAAATTAACGTCGCACCCTATACATATTATACATGTATCTTATGTAAAAAAGCCTCAGGATTCCGAATCCGTGTCGTTTGTAATGATTGGATCGAAAATAAGGGCGCTACGATTTTTTTTGTGAATCAAGGGGTACGTACTTTTAATCATTTAGTTTGTATCGAAAATTTTTATTTTAGAGGGGAAGCGCAGGGAAATGACACCGGTTATAGTCACTAGGGGTACGTAGGAACGTCCCCTCGCAATATAAAGCAATTCTATTTTTTTCATTTTTTATCCAAAATACATGGGTTAAAACCCATCGATTTTGAATTTTCAAAACGTTTTCCCAAAGCTCTGGAATAGCACTCCTACGGTTTCTTAGGCCTATCCGAAGCCAAAAGGGCTGCCAAATCCGATTCTGAATAGTTTTTAAAGATCCGTCGACAAATAACGGCGCTATAATTTTTTGAAAGTTCAAAATCGGCTCAAAATGAGCGCTAAAAATAGCAATTTTTATTCTCGAAAAATTAACGTCGCACCCTGTACATATTATACATGTATCTTATGTAAAAAAGCCTCAGGATTCCGAATCCGTGTCGTTTGTAATGATTGGATCAAAAATAAGGGCGCTACGATTTTTTTTGTGAATCAAGGGGTACGTACTTTTAATCATTTAGTTTGTATCGAAAATTTTTATTTTAGAGGGGAAGCGCGGGAAATGACACCGGTTATAGTCACTAGGGGTACGTAGGAACGTCCCCTCGCAATATAAAGCAATTCTATTTTTTTCATTTTTTATCCAAAATACATGGGTTAAACCCATCGATTTTGAATTTTCAAAACGTTTTCCCAAAGCTCTGGAATAGCACGCCTACGGTTTCTTAGGCCTATCCGAAGTCAAAAAGACTGCCAAATCCGATTCTGAATAGTTTTTAAAGATCCGTCCACAAATAACGGCGCTACAATTTTTTGAAAGTTCAAAATCGGCTCAAAATGAGCGCTAAAATTCGGAATTTTTTATTTTCGAAAAATTAACGTCGCACCCTATACATATTATAAATGTATCTTATGTAAAAAAGCCTCAGGATTCCGAATCCGTGTCGTTTGTAATGATCGGATCGAAAATAAGGGCGCTAAGATTTTTTTTGTGAATCAAGGGGTAAACTTGCGTTGCAATCTTTGTTGAAGTCTACCAGAGATGTTAGTATAAACAGCACTACAGTACGTACTTTTAATCATTTAGTTTGTATCGAAAATTTTTATTTTATAGGGGAAGCGCGGGGAAATGACACCGGTTATAGTCACTAGGGGTACGTAGGATTTTTTTTGTGAATCAAGGGGTACGTTTTTTTATTTATTAAGTTTTATCAAAAATTTTATTTTGGAGAGAGAGCGCCGGGAAATGACACCGGTTATAGTCACTAGGGGTACGTAGGAACATCCCCTGGCAATATAAAGCAATTCTATTATTTACATTTTTTGCCAAAAAAACATGGGTTAAAATCCATGTTTTTTCAAAAAGAAAAACGTTTTTCCCAAAGCTTTGAAATAGCACGCCTATGGTTTCTTAGGCCTATCCGAAGCCAAAAAAATGGCAAATCGGAATCTGTATAGTTTTTAAAGACCGTCCACAAATAACGGCGCTACAATTTTTTAACGTAAACTTTTATGCTACCTAACACTAACACTTAATTACGTCGAAATATTTTATTTCCGAACGTAGTAGACCTTAATAGTCCGAATCCGGTCCTAATTCAAAACCCCAATCGACCAAAATCGAGAAAAACATAAGTGTAATCCTTGGATTTTTTTGAAAAAAATGGAAAAATAGGTTTGATTTATATTGCGGGGGGATGTTCCTAGCCGGAACTATTTCCCCCTGCTATCCCTCTAACACAAAAATATTTTGGTGTTGATGTAATGCTGTGTTCACTCGAACAAAATTGTATAAAAAATTTATTGTATTAAAATAATTATTTATGACCAAGTTTTATGAGTCATAGAATTTTTTTTACCCTAATTCAATGTTTAAAGGTTTAACTGTTATTCCAGATTTTCGCAAACAATGATTCGATCTAAACGAATAAGTTTCTAACTTTAACTCCAATTAAAAACATAATAATCGCTTAATTGTATCTTTAAAAATGTAAGATTCTTCTTCGAATCGTATTGCCTTTTTTAAACTACTTAAAACGTGCACTTCCGCAACTAAATCTATTTGCGCACCTAATTAAAGTAAATATAATTGAAACTAGCGAAAAAAATAGTAAGAACCTTTCCACTAATACTTCATCGATAACTTTTAAGGAGTTTTGCGATTAAAAACAAATTTAATTAGCGATAAGACAGAAAATAAACATGAATTCAATTCCTATTCTGAAGTGCGCCTTCTTCTAAAATCAAATAAAGCACTTTAAAAGTATCAAATATAAAAGCAGACATAAAATCAAAACTAACAAAATCGTTTAAAAATTATCGACACAATTCTTGTAAATATTAAAATATAATAAACTCGTCGATAAAAATTTAAATAATAAGCACATGAAAAAAGATAAGCAAAAGGTATAAATACCCGTCGTCGGTACTCGAAACATTACATTTTAAAATACAATGAAAACTCCAGTGGCCATTTTGCTAATATTTTCCATTCATTTTGCGAGCACGTGGGATTTGTTCGGTCGCGGAAAATATTATGGCGGCTATTTGAAACTTTTGGAAGGTCAAAAATTGAACAGGACTTATAACGCACCGGCCAAATGGGCGATACAAAAATTGGATAACTTTAATAATAGTTTGACAACCACTTGGAAACAGGTAAAACTTTTTTTTGTTAAATAAATAATTATTTCGTTACGATCTCGGGAAAATGAAGCGCGCCATTTTCCTCCCTCGCTCGGAAATGTGCCACTTTTCGCTCGAACGCGCACATTCGGCTTAAGCACGATTACCAAGCGCGCCGTTTGCACAGAAAAAAAATTGGTCACGTTAGTGGGCTCGCAATTTCCGTGGTCCGCTAAAATTTTTACTCTCAACGACCCAAAAGAAGTAGGGTAACCTGTTGTACCTTTTTTTTAAATTGTATATACAGTAACAATTTGTTGTTGATAAAATGAATTACATCGTAGTAGGGCACCAATAAGGCATTTATCATCAAATATTTGAAAGCATTACCAATCGTTTACTCAAATTGCTATAAGATTTAAAAATTAGTGGATTTATGGCCTAGGTACAACAGAGGTGATGTACCTTGGCTCTATTCACGTTAAGCAAAATAAAACCCATTGTTCTATGTAAACTATACCGGGTGTTTCATTTAAAGTGCCACGAGCTTATAATTCCTAAACTAATAAAAATTAAAAAAAAAAAGTACAGGTATAAGTGTCTTTAATTAATATAAATCTTTTTCTAATTCTACTTTAACCCGAATCAGTGTCAACTTCCTTATCTTAAATAAAGGGTTATTTCTTTTTTTTATAATTGGATAGAACTCGTTAAGAGGTTTCCAAAAATGTATAACAAGTAACTATTTTATTTAAAAAAAATTTATTATTTAAAAAAAAATGTAGTGTTTCAGTAAAGTGCCACAAGCTTATAACTTTATTTTATAACTATATTTTGTATTACTTCCGGTTTAACCGGAAAAGCTGTCAAATTTCTTCTCTAAAATATAATGGCATTTATTTTTTTTTTATAATTAGATAGAGCTCGCCGAGTGCTTTCCAAAATGTATAATAAGTTACCATTTGATTAATAAATTAAAAAAATTAATACCCTTCTATTTAAGATAAGGAAGTTGACACCGTTTCCGGTTAGACCGGAAGTAAAACAAAATTTATCTTTATACAATTGTATAGATCGAATAAATTAAAGACACTTTTATACTATACTATTTTAGAAATTTTTATTAGTTTAAGAGTTATAAGCTCGTGGCACTTTAAATAAAACACTCGGTATATTTATTTTTGGATTATAAGAACTACTAATGTTCTTCTTTGAGATGACACTAAAATTGTTTCAAAAATTAACAAAACTTTTCTCGTATAATAAAATTGCACATATTTAATGGTTAATTTTGCAAAAATTTAAATTTTTCGTTAGACTTGCGAGGCATATCATCTGAAGTAAAATTAAAAAAAACAATAAGAATTTATAACAAAGGTATATCTAAATTTTTATTTATTGCACGTTGATCTTAGGGCCAAGGTACAACTTATTGACAGTGACCCGAGGTACAACACACCGACTCTTGATGTCTAAACTCAAAAATAAAATTAAAGATTATGCTGTGCCAAAATCGGACTACTACTATGCAAACATTAATAAATAATATTTCTATTACGACGAGTCATTTGTTACTAGCTAATAAAAATCAATAAGATATTTAAGTAAAACGGATATGAAAAGACTTACTTTTTTGCGATTAAAAATTTTAATTGATCTCATACATTAACAGAGTACATTGGCCAGCTGCTGCCAACTTTACGTTAATGTCTGTCAATGTGGCATTTCAAATATCGAAAATTATGGGACACGAAAGCCCGCAAATATTTAAAAAAATTAAATTGTCCTAGGTACAAAGCGACCAAGGTACAACGGGTTACCCTATTTATTTGGCGTAACAAAATTAAATATAACCACGTGTAAAAATTATTATTAATAAATTCAATAAATACGAAGATGTGCGCATTCGAGCTCAAAGTGGCACATTTCCGAGCGAGGGAGGCAAATGAAGCGCGACGCGGAGCGGCGCGCTTCATTTTCCCGAGATCGGAATGTGCCACTTTGAGCTCGAATGTGCACACTCGGTTTTAAGCACGATTCACAATGATTTAAACCAATAAATTGGACGAAAAAGCAGTTGAAAAATTTTAATCGGTCCCTCTCACTCGCACCGATGTTATTATCGTATCTTTTCGCCCCTTTCCACTCATTTGCTATGGTAAATACGTTTTTTGAACGTAAAATCGGTATTTAACAAATTGAATTAAATTTTTTGATTTGAAATAGTTAAGGATAAAATAGACAAATCTAATAAATACAAGGATGTGCGCATTCGAGCGAAAAGTGGCACATTTCCGAGCGAGGGAGGCAAATAAAGCGCGACGCGGAGCGGCGCGTTTCATTTTCCCGAGATCGGAATGTGTCACTTTGAGCTCGAATGTGCACACTCGGCTTTAAGCGTGATTCACAACAATTTAGACCCATAAATTAGACAAAAAAATCAGTTGAATAATTTTAATCAATCCCTCTCACTTGCACCGATGTGATTATTGTATCTTTTCGCTCCCTTCCACTCATTTGCTATGGTAAATACGTTTTTCGAACATAAAATCGATATTTAAACAAAGAGCCATGTATCAAATACGTCAAACGTTTCAAAACGCAAAATTACACAGTCCTTTCAATTTTTCAGAAATATTTCGTCAACAAAAACCATCACAAACCTGGCGGTCCCGCTTTCCTCATGATCGGCGGAGAAGGGCCCATAAGCGGCGCTTTCGTAGAAAGAGGCGCCATGTTCGAGTACGCAAAAGAAGTCGGAGCTCTACTTTTCCATTCGGAGCATCGTTTTTACGGCGACAGTCGACCTACAAAGTAAAAAAAAAATATTACAAAGTCGCACACGAACCGTATCTCAAATTAATTGCAGAGACACGTCCACCGAAAACTTGAAATATCTAAGTACGGCCCAGGCCCTGGCCGACGCGGCGAGTTTCATGAAAAAAATGACCAGAAAATACAGGCTGTCCGCAAACACGAAATGGATCGTGGTCGGTGGCTCTTATGCTGGCAATCTGGCGGCGTGGATGCGCCTGAAATATCCCGATTTGGTCCAAGGAGCGTTGTGCTCGAGCGGACCCGTTTTGGCCAAAGTTCATTTTAAAGGTGCCATCTTGGATTTTATCGATTTGCGTTTTGCTAATGTTTTGCTTTAGAATACTATCAACACGTCGAAGCTGACTTCAGAGCGGTTTCGGAAAGCTGCGTCGATGAGATCCATGGTATTTTTTCGTTGTACGATCAGCACACCAAGAGCGAGTCAGGAAGAACGTACTTGAAAAAATTATTGAATACTTGTGCTCCTATGGAAAATGATTTGGATGTAAGTTGGCAGTCATTAATCTTATCGACGATCTTTGCTGCAGCAGCACAATATAGTACTCATGGTTATCGTGAGAAGATGTGCTCAGATTTGATGAATTCCAATGGAAAAGATAGCCTGGAGAGATATGCGGATTATATGAATTTCCAATCAGGGGAATGCGTCGATTATACGTTTTCAAGTGGGATTGAAGATTTGAAAGATACTGATTGGGGACAAGGTGCGTAAAAAGTCATCGTTTTATTAAACTATAAAAAAAAAATACTCTGGTAAAAAGCAATAGGTGTACCAAAAAGAACACATCGAAACAGGACCGGTTGAGGTGTATATTTCTTTCATTATACCGGGTGTCTCGCCACGAGCTGACACTATCTAACTTTTTTACGAACCCTACAGGGTCGAAAACTGCTTTATTGGATACAATACAATACAATAAAGCAGTTTTCGACATGTCACCAATTCGCTTGACCTTCCTCCTCATCGGCCCGACAAGACATTTTTTATTTGGTATTGGGAATGTTCACATAGAATTTTCAATATAAAGGTCTGCCGCCTGTCAATAATTATTTATAAAAATTAATATCTCAAAAGGTATACATTTTAGGTATTCCTAAAGCGACATAGAAATTAAACGGAGAATCCAAAAAGTTAATAATATACAGGGTGTTCTATTTAAAATAACGAAGTTTATGTTCACTTACGGTACAACGGGAAGTGGCATGCCTGTCAAAATATTTTCCATAAATGCGTCATTAACTTGTTATCCATCTATACCAATTTTGTGAGTAGTTTCAAATATATAGATAGTGTAAGCTCGTCGTGTAACAGCCTGTATATGGTATGTGTAAATTGGGAGCGAAAGTTACACCAAACTACATTCTTCTTTCAGTTCTGAATCTGAAATCCCAATGTTAAAATGTATCATGTTCCTATGCGTTCAGGAACGACTCAACAGAAACATACATTTGGCAATACTGTACTAGCGTACTACTGTCATAATAAGTTCAGTAATCGTTTCGTAAATTGCGATCTTCGAAAACAGTTTACCCCTCGTTAGTACGTAGCAAGGGTGGCAAAGTCGTAGACCGTGGTCAACCTCTGCACGACGAAATTTCCGGAAGTAGACTGCAAAGCCTATATGTGAACAATGACACACTAATGTGATAAATTCAATGTTGATTTAAATATAAGTGGTAAGTATAGATAGGGGAACCTGTTGTACCTTGGTCCCTTTGTACCTTAGCTCTTTCAAATCAAAAAAATTAATTCAGTTTGCTAAATATCGATTTTATGTTCGAAAAACGTATTTACCATAGCAAATGAGTGGAAGGGAGCGAAAAGATACGATAATCACATCGGTGCAAGTGAGAGGGACCGATTAAAATTACTCAACTGCTTTTTCGTCTAATTTATTGGTCTAAATCATTGTAAATCGTGCTTAAAACCGAGTGTGCACATTCGAGCTCAAAGTGGCACATTCCGATCTCGGGAAAATGAAGCGCGCCGCTCCGCGTCGCGCTTCATTTGCCTCCCTCGCTCGGAAATGTGCCACTTTTCGCTCGAACGCGCACATCTTCGTATTTATTCAATTTGTTTAAATTACTTTTTGGATTTAAAAAGGAAATAGCAATGTATTCAAATAAAACGACATATGCGCAGTAACATATAGTTTGATAACCACTGGTCTAGCTATACAAAACCGCAACATAGCGCGTTGTTATAATTAATTTAGTCGCGCCAAAGAAGTATTACTTCTAACGTGGGTACATAAGTACATAGAATGAAATTCAGTTTTAAAGATTTAGCAAAATTATTAAAGTAAACTCGAAGAATAAATTATCTAAGTTTTTAGACAACTCAAATTAAATAAATTAATAACTTGGAAAATTTTTAAAATATATTTAAGAACTTTAGAAATTTTTGATTATCAATTTTTTTTGTATAACACAAATTGAATAAAACAAAACTTTATTCGGTAAATTTAAAAGGAAATTTTGATGAAAAAATTATTATGTATTTTCAGAAAACTCAAATAGAGTAAATACAAAATTTGTGGTTTTTCAAAAAACTTTGAAGATCATTAATTTACGCAAATAAAATTAATATTGGAGAAAACTCAATAAATAAATTATCTTAATTGTTCAGAAATATTAAATTTATAAAATTAAATACAGTCAAACCTCGATAGGTCGAAGCTGAAGAGAAACTAAAAATAATTCGCGTTATCAAAAATTCGAGTTAACGATATAAAAATATTTTTTAGTTTATGTTTTTCAAATTTATTTATTGTTTTTTTTTCTTAATAATTTCCTAGTGATTTCTTACTAAAACCTAAATCTTGTGTCTTGAACAAGTTGTAATTAAGCTTCATTTATGGAATAATTCAATTTTTAAATATAAAAAAATATTTTTATGTTACATAGGGGGTGCATCAAAATTTTAGAATGACTTAGGTGGGGAATGTTAAAAAAGATTGAAAAACACTGCT
Organism: Sinopyrophorus schimmeli; assembly: GCA_036325965.1. Lineage (NCBI taxonomy): Eukaryota > Metazoa > Arthropoda > Insecta > Coleoptera > Elateridae > Sinopyrophorus > Sinopyrophorus schimmeli. The sequence continues at coordinate 652,816 of JARFIZ010000337.1, read as the reverse complement.
CTACGTATCTCAATATATTTTAAAACTATTAATTATTTATTTTATGTTATTTGTGTATGCTCATAACAGTTAAGTTGAGCCAAATTAATAATTTTTTCGGACTCATCAAATTCGGTTTTTTAGTATGTCAAAGGATTAACAAATTGTTACATATACAATTTAAAAATAATTACAAGCAAAGAAAGGGCCAAGGTAAAACAGGTTTCTCTACTTTAAAAAACGTAGTCACCTGCAACTATACCTAGACCAAAAAAATCGCCACCAACGTGTGAAAGATTGGCCACCCCTGTAGTACATAGTATCGGATGAGTAAATTTAACGTTTAAAAGAGATTGAAAAAAGTTATACAAAAATATAATTTCGAAGTGGCATCGAATACATAAGTGTCAAAATTTCACAAAGTCGCATGGGAATACAAAGTTTGTTTCACAACATTGCCAAATGTATTTCTTGTTAAAGAAGAAGTGTTAGAAATCAACTTAAAAAGTTAAAAAGTTAACGAAATAATAATATAAAAATTTATTTGTTATTGTTAATTGTAGCTACCTCTACAAACAGCTAAGCGTGATACAATGTTTTAACATTGAGATTTCCTATTCAGAACCAAACCAAGATGTCGCTGGTTGTAGCTATGAGACTAATTTATACACACCCTGTATACACATTTTAATGATACATTTTATAGATATGTCTCGACAATGGATGTATCAAACTTGTACAGAATTTGGGTATTATCAAACGGCCGAAGAAAATGAATCGATCTTCGCTCCGCAAAATAAGTTAAATTTGTATTTTGAAATATGCAAGCAGACCTACGGAGATAAGTTCAACGAAGAATTTGTAAACAGCGGTGTAAAGGCGACCAATTCGGTTTATGGGGGACTTGGCATAAATGCTACCAACATTGTTTATGTGAATGGAGAGTACGATCCGTGGAGTCGTATAAGTTTATTGGAACCTAACAATCCCGATTCGCCAACCATCAACATAAAAGGTTCTGTCATTTTGTAATTCGCTTAACATAGTTATTTATTTTTTCCATTTTAGGAACTACGCATTGTGACGATTTAATGGCGAGTTCTCCCAACGATGTACCAGAATTAACTAAAGCTCGAGAAGAAATTTTAAACCTTATCAAAAAATGGATTCAATAGCAATTCTATTATGTAATACACCCATACTTCGCTATACGGCCGCTCTTCAATTAAGGCACATTTCGATTTACGGCCTAAAATGTTTAGCTATAACGGCAAAAAAAACTTTTTTTCGATGTCGATATATCTACATGTTGCCCATCTTACACAAGCGCAATAATTGATTCCTTATACGACTTTTCGCTTTGCGGCCACGTTTCGTGGAACGTATCTAGGCCGTATGGCGAGGTATGGATGTAGTTGTGTATTTTAATGAATCGCAGTTGTTTCTCATTTATGTCGAAATCACGATATCAAACTAATAAAACTCTTCAGGAATTATTAAATTAGAAATACGCTTTCTAAAGAAATTCGTAAATTGTTTCTGGTTTAGTCCAAAGGTAATCGAAATCTAAAAATACAGGGCAAATGTAGGTTAGATGCCCACACTGCAAAACTGTTAAGATCTAAATCATAATTTTTGGCGAAGAGCTAGTTAAGTGTAAAATAAATTGCAATTAATAATTTTTACTAAAAAACGTGCGTAAAAGAAGATAAATGCCTAAAGCTTGGGTTAGATGCCCCAATGATTGAATAAAGCACTTAGGATAGATGCCCTTAAGAAAAATTATACACTTTTTGTAAATAATAACATATAGAAAGTTAACTGTTAATAATTCTAAAATCGACGTTTCGAAATACGAATACGAAAATGACTTCTACGCTACTGACAAGTATTTTAATTTTTATAAATAAAATGAAGCTTTATTAATAACATATTAAAATGTGAGGGCTATAATTACAGCCGAAGATAACGCGAATAATTTTTAAAGTTAACTGTTAATAATTCTGAAATCAACGTTTCGAAATACAAATACCAAAAAGACTTCTACGCTACTGACAAGTATTTTAATTTTTTATAAATAAAACAAGTAGCTGGGACCTACCTTTGAGTCCATAAACAGCTGGAAAACATCCTTCGAACGAGTCGACTGAAAGAAGTCCGATTGCACATGTGGTCACTTTGGCCGATACCTCTGCTTGCCTCGCCGGGAATTGCCTTCGCACTGTTCACGGTGAAAATCGGTTTCTCCTAAACACATAAGAAAATAAAATTAATAAAATGAGCAAAAGAACTGAAAAAAAAATCATTATTAGCTGAAATCTTTTACGAAATGTGTGAATTTTAAAAGAAATCGTTAAAATTACTATTTACCTTAAATGCAGGTTTGTAATGAGAATTATATGCACTAAGTTATAATAATAAATAAGACACAACCGTTCGACTTCGTTGCATATTGCAAAATGATTCAGAAATCGAAAGATTTATGTAAGTGCTGATATACAACATAACCTTAGGCCCCCAAAACCAAGTTAGCTGATATCCAAAGCGATAACGCCAACTAAAAGAGCTCCGATTATATTAAATAAAATTATCGATTTATTTGGTTAAACGAAAAACATAATACAGGGTATTTCAAACGTATTTGTTTCTACTTTATTTTAATTAAACCCTTAATTTTTTTCTTTATGAACGAGAAAGAATTAAGCATTTCAGAAGCCTTAATATGTCGGAATCTGGTCCTGATACAAAACCCCCAAAATCGAGAAAAAACATAAAATAACCGCTTAGTTTTTTTAAAATATATTTTAGGGGGAGGTTTCTATGGACCCAAAGTGTTCATAAGCGGCGTCGTTTTGCTCCGCTTCCCCGCTAAAAATGTTCGACATTTAAAAGCGTCAATTTTTCATTAAAAGCCAAACTTTAAATTGCGTTAATTTTTTTATTTTTGGAAATTTCCTGACAGCCTTTTATTTCCGAACATATTGGACCTTATTCTATGGGAATCGGGTCATAACTCAAAACCCCCAAAATGGACGAAAATGGAGAAAAAACATGGATGTTAATCCATGTTTTTTTGACAAAAAATGAAAAAAATAGAATTGCTTTATATTGCAAGGGAATATTCCTACGTATCCCTAGTAACTATAGCCAGAACCATTTCCCCCTGCTTTTCCTCTAAAAGCAAAAATTTTCCAAATTTTGAAAAGTAAAATTTCACTTCAAAATCAAACTTTTAAAACGTAAAAACTTTTTTATCTTTGGGAAGTAGGCGGAAATCTTTCTTTTCCGAACGTCTGAAATAATTGGTAACTCAAAACCACCAAAATCGGCCAAAATCGAGAAAAAACATGAATGTTAATCCATATTTTTTTTTTTAAACAAAAAAAATTGATTTGCTTTATATTGCAAAGGAATGTTCCTACGTATCCCTAGTATCTATATCCAAAGCTATTTCCTCCTGCTATCCCTTTATTAGCAAAAATTTTCCTGTTTTTGAAAAAATAATTTGGCTTTAAAATCAAACATTTAAAATGCAATAACTTTTTTCTATTCTAGTTCGAATCGTATTGCCTTTTTTAAACTACTTAAAACCCGCACTTCTGCAACTAAATCTATTTTCGCTCCTAAAGTAAATACATATAATTGAAATTAGAAGAAACAAAATTAAAAACATTTTCCAGTGATACTTCATCGATAACTTTTAAGGAGTTTTGCGATTAAAAATAAATTTAATCAGCGATAAGACAGAAAATAAACAGAAATTCAATTCTGAAGTGCACATTTTTTTGAAATCAAATAAAGCACTTTAAAAGTATCAAATAGAAAAGCAGAAATAAAAGCAAAACTAACCAAATCCTTTAATCAAAAAACTTGTAAATATTAAAATAGTTCTAATAAACTCGTCGATCAACATTTAAATCCTAAGCACATAAAAATAGATAAGCAAAAGGTATAAATACCCATCGTCAGTACTCGAAACATTACATTTCAACTACAATGAAAACTCCAGTGACCATTTTGCTAATATTTTCCGTTCATTTTGCGAGCACGTGGAATTTCTTCGGCCGAGAAAAATACTATGGGGGCTATTTGAGACTTTTGGAAGGTCAAAAATTGAACAGGACTTATAACGCACCGGCCCAATGGGCGATTCAAAAATTGGATAACTTTAATAATAGTTTGACAACCACTTGGAAACAGGTAAAACATTTTTTTGTTAAATAAATAAGTATTTCGTTCATTTGTCTGCCTCGCTCGGAAATGTACCACTTTTTGCTCCAATGCGCACATCATCGTATTTATTAGATTTGTCTATTTTATCATTAGCTCTTTTAAATCAAAAAATTTTATTCAGTTTGCTAAATATCGATTTTATGTTCGAAAAATGTATTTACCATAGCAAATGAGTGGAAGGGAGCGAAAAGATACGATAATCACATCGGTTCAAGTGAGAGGGATCGATTAAAATTATTCAACTGATTTATCGTCTAATTTATGGGCCTAAATTGTTGTGAATCATGCTTAAAACCGAGTGTGCACATTCGAGCTCAAAGTGGCACATTCCGATCTCGGGAAAATGAAGCGCGCCGCTCCGCGTCGCGCTTCATTTGCCTCCCTCGCTCGGAAATGTGCCACTTTTCGCTCGAATGCGCACATCGTCGTATTTATTAAAATGTCTATTTTATCCTCAGCTCTTTCAAATCAAAAAAATTATTCAGTTTGCTAAATATCTATTTTATGTTCGAAAAACGTATTTACCATAGCAAATGAGTGGAAGGGAGCGAAATGATATGATAATCACATCGGTGCAAGTGAGAGGGATCGATTAAAATTATTTGACTGATTTTTCGTCTAATTTATGGGCCTAAATTGTTGTGAATCGTGCTTAAAATCGAGTGTGCACATTCGAGCTCAAAGTGGCACATTCCGATCTCGGGAAAATGAAGCGCGCCGCTCCGCGTCGCGCTTCATTTGCTTCCCTCGCTCGGAAATGTGCCACTTTTCGCTCGAATGCGCACATCCTCGTACTTGTTTACATTAATTTTTGAATTTAAAAAGAAAAGAGTAATAAAAGGTGTTTCAAATTGAGCGCCTTTTTTTAAAACGAAATAAAACATAGATAGCGCATTGAATTCATCTGAGTCTTTTAACATTTAAGAAGTATGAGCTATGACATTACTAAAAATGAAGTGGTACACGATACAAAAGCGCGTTAAAATTGTTGAATTATTTTATGAAAATCTGGGCGTTCTATGAAAAAGCTTTTTCAAAATTATGTGATTTTGATTGTTTACATAATCGTCCATCTTAAAAGATTATTAGTCGAATTGTTCAAAAATTTAAAGAGAAGGGTGTATTGAATTTATTAATATTAATTTTTACACGTGGTTATATTTAATTTTGTTACGCCAAATACATGGAGTAACCTGTTGTACTTTGGTCCCTTTGTACCTAGGGCAACTTTATTTTTTTTTTAATTTGCGGCCTTTTGTGACCCATAATTTTCGATATTTCAAATGCCACATTGACAGATATTACCGTAAAGTTAGCAGCAGCTGGCCAATGTACTTTGTTAATGTATGAGATCAATTGAAATTTTCAATCGAAAAAAAGTAAGTCTTTTTATATTCTTTTTACTTAAATATCTTATTGATTTTTATTACCTAATGACAAATGACTCATCGTAATAGACAGATTGTTTATTAATGTTTGCATAGAAGTGGGCTGATTTTGGCACAGCATAATCTTTAATTTTTTTTGAGTTTAAACATCAAGGGTCGGTGTGTTGTACCTCGGTCACCGTCAATAAATTGTACCTTGGCCCTAAGATCAACGTGCAATAAATAAAAATTTAGATACACCTTTGTTATAAATTCTTATTTTTTTTTTATTTTGCTTCAGATAATATGCCTCGCAAGTCTAACGAAAAATTTAAATTTTTGCAAAATTATGTATGTGAAATTTTAGTATAGAAGAAAAGTTTAGTTAATTTTCGAAACAATTTTAGTGTCATCTCAAAGAAAAACATTAGTAGTTCTTATAATCCAAAAATAAATATATAGCTTTCATAGAATAATAGATTTTATTTTGCTTAATGTAAATAGAGCCAAGGTACATCACTTCTGATGTACCTAGGCCATAGATCCACTAATTTTGAAATCTTATAGCAATTTTAGTAAACGGTTGGTAATGCTTTTAAATATTTTATGATAAATACCTTATTAGTGCCCCACTATGATGCAATTCATTTTATCAACAAATTGTTACATATACAATTGAAAAAAAATTACAAGTGAAAAAAGAGATAAGGTACAAGAGGTTTCCCTAGTTCTTTTTAAAAAATGGCTCAGAAAAGCGCGCAAATATTAAAAAAAATAAAGTTGCCCTTGGTACCAAGGGACCAAAGTACAACAGGTTACCCTATTTATTTGGCGTAACAAAATTAAATATAACCACGTGTAAAAATTAATATTAATAAATTCAATAAATACGAAGATGTGCGCATTCGAGCGAAAAGTGGCACATTTCCGAGCGAGGAAGGCAAATGAAGCGCGACGCGGAGCGGCGCGCTTCAATTTCCCGAGATCGAAATGTGCCACTTTGAGCTCGAATGTGCACACTCCGTTTTAAGCATGATTCACAACAATTTAGACCCATAAATTAAACAAAAAATCAGTTGAATAATTTTAATCAATCCCTCTCACTTGCACCGATGTGATTATTGTATCTTTTCGCTCCTTTCCACTCATTTGCTATGGTCAATACGTTTTTCGAACATAAAATCGATATTTAAACAAAGAGCCATATATCCAACATGTCAAACGTTTAACAACGCAAAATTACATATTTCCTTTCAATATTTCAGCAATATTTCGTCAATAAAAACCACCACAAACCTGGCGGTCCCGCTTTCCTCATGATCGGCGGAGGACTGCCCATAGGCGGCGCTTTCGTAGAAAGAGGCGCCATGTTCGAGTACGCAAAAGAAGTCGGAGCTCTACTTTTCCATTTGGAGCATCGTTTTTACGGCGACAGTCGACCTACAAAGTAAAAAAAAATATTACAAAGTCGAACATGAACCATATCTTAAATTATTTGCAGAGACATGTCCACCGAAAACTTAAAATATCTAAGTACGGCCCAAGCCCTGGCCGACGCGGCGAGCTTCATCAAACAAATGACCCAAAAATACAGGCTGTCCGCAAACACCAAATGGATCGTGTTCGGTGGCTTTTACGCTGGAAATCTGGCAGCATGGATGCGCCTAAAATATCCCGATTTGGTCCAAGGAGCGTTGTGCTCGAGCGGACCCGTTTTGGCCAAAGTTCATTTTAAAGGTGCCATCTTGGATTTTATCGATTTTCGTTTTGCTAATGTTTTGCTTTAGAATACTATCAACACGTCGAAGCTGACTTCAGAGCGGTTTCGGAAAGCTGTGTCGATGAGATCCATGGTATTTTTTCGTTGTACGATCAGCACACCAAAAGCGAGTCAGGAAGAACGTACTTGAAAAAATTATTGAATACTTGTGCTGCTATGGAAAATGATTTGGATATAAGTTGGCAGTCGTTAATCTTGTCGACGTACTTTGCTGTTGCAGTACAACATAGTACTCATGGTTATCGTGAGAAGATGTGCTCAGATTTGATGAATTCCAATGGAAAAGATAGCCTGGAGAGATATGCGGATTATATGAGATTTCACGTAGGGGAATGCATGGATTATAGGTTTTCAAGTGCGATTCAACCTTTGAAAAATACTGATTGGAGTGGAGGTGCGTAAGAAGTTATCGTTTTATTAAACTAAAAAAAAAATACTCTGGTAAAAAGCAATAGGTGTACCAAAAAGAACACATCGAAACAGGACCGGTTGAGGTGTATATTTCTTTCATTATACCGGGTGTTTCACCACGAGCGGACACTATCTAACTTTTTTACGAACCCTACAGGGTCGAAAACTGCTTTATTGTATACAATACAATACAATAAAGCAGTTTTCGACATGTCACCAATTCGCTTGACCTTCCTCCTCATCAATCCGACAAGATATTTTTTATTTGGTATTGGGAATGTTCACATAGAATTTTCAATATAAAGGTCTGCTGCCTGTCAATAACTCTTTAAAAAAATTAATATCTCGAAAGGTATACATTTTAGGTACTCCTAAAGCGCCATTAAAATTAAACGGAGAATCCAAAACGTTAATAATATACAGGGTGTTCTATTTAAAATAACGAAGTTTTTGTTCACTTCGGGTACAACGGAAGTGGCATGCCTGTCAAAATATTTTCCATAAATGCGCCATTAACTTGTTATCCATCTATACCAATTTTTATAAAAATACTGTGAGTAGTTTCAAATATATAGATAGTGTAAGCTCGTCGTGTAACAGCCTGTATATGGTATGTGTAAATTGGGACAAAAGCTACACAAAACTGTAGAAGAGTGTACTCTTCTTCCTTCAGTTCTGAATCTGAAATCGCAATGTTACAATGTATCATGCTTCCTATGTATTCAGGAACGACTCAAAAGAAACATACATTTGGCAACACTGTAATAGCGTACTACTGTCATAATAAGTTCAGTAATCGTTTCCTGAAATACGAAGAAAGTATATTTATTAGATTTCTATTTTATCCTGAGCTCTTTCAAATCAAAAAGTTTAATTCAGTTTGCTAAATATCAATTTTATGAACGAAAAACATATTTACCATAGCAAATGAGTGGAAGGGGGCGAAAAGATACGATAATCAGATCGGTGCAAGTGAGAGGGACCGATTAAAATTATTCAACTGATTTTTATTCAAATTTATTGGCTTAAATCATTGTAAATCGTGCTTAAAACCGAGTGTGCGCATTCGAACTCAAAGTGGCACATTCCGATCTCGGGAAAATGAAGCGCGCCGCTTCGCGTCGCGCTTCATTTGCCTCCCTCGCTCGGAAATGTGCCACTTTTCGCTCGAATGCGCACATCTTCGTATTTATTGAATTTGTCTACTTATTCTTCGCTCTTTCTTATGATAAATTTAAATTTAGTGTAGTAAATATCGATTCTATACTCGAAAAACGTGTTTACTATAGCAATGAGTGGAAGGGGGCGAAAAGATACGATAATCACATTGGTGCAAGTGAGAGAGACAGATTAAAATTTTTCAACTGCTTTTCGTCTAATTTATTGGCCTAAATCATTGAGAATCGTGCTTAAAACGGAGTGTGCGCGTTCGAGCTCAAAGTGGCACATTCCGATCTCGGGAAAATGAAGCGCGCCGCTCCGCGTCGCGCTTCATTTGCCTCCCTCGCTCGGAAATGTGCCACTTTTCGCTCGAATGCGCACATCTTCGTATTTATTACATTTTTCTATTTTATTCTTAGCTCCTTCAAATCAAAAAATTTAATTCAATTTGCTAAATATGATTTTATGTTCGAAAAACGTATTTACCATAGCAAATGAGTGGAAGGGAGCGAAAAGATACGATAATCACATCGGTGCAAGTGAGAGGGACCCATTAAAATTATTCAACTGCTTTTTCGTTTAATTTATTAGCTTACATTATTGTGAATCATGCTTAAAACCGAGTGCGCACATTCGAGCTCAAAGTGGCACATTCCGATCTCGGGAAAATAAAGCGCGCCGCTTCGCGTCGCGCTTCATTTGCCTCCCTCGCTCGGAAATGTGCCACTTTTCGCTCGAATGCGCACATCGTCGTATTTATTGTTTTTATTAATATTAATTTTTACACGTGGCTATATTTAATTTTGTTACGCCAAATAAATAGGAAAACCTGTTGTACCTTGGTAGTTTTGTGCCAAAAGCAACTTTATTTTTTTTTAATATTTGCGGGCTTTCGTGACCCATAATTTTCGACATTTAAAATGCCACATTGACGGACATTAACGTTAAGTTAGCAGCAGCTGGCCAATGTACTTTGTTAATGTATGAGATCAATTGAAATTTTTTAACGCAAAAAAGTAAGTCTTTTTATATTCTTTTCACATAAATATGTTATTGATTTTTATTACCTAATAACAAATGACTCATCGTAATAGAAATATTATTTATTAATGTTTGCATAGTAGTGGTCTGATTTTGGCACAGCATAATCTTTAATTTAATTTTTGAGTTTTAACATCAAGGGTCGGTGTGTTGTACCTCGGTCACTGTCAATAAGTTGTACCTTGGCCCTAAGATCAACGTGCAATAAGTAAAAATTTGATATACCTTTGTTATAAATTCTTATTTATTTTTTATTTTGCTTCAGATAATATGCCTCGCAGGTCTAACAAAATATTAAAATTTTTGCAAAGTTAACCATTAAGTATATGAAATTTTAGTATACAATAAAAGTTTTGTTAATTTTTGAAACAATTTTAGTGTCATCTCAAAGAAGAACATTAGTAGTTCTTATAATCCAAAAATAAATATATAGTTCTCATAGAACAATAAGTTTTATTTTGCTTAATGTGAATAGAGCCAAGGTACATCACCCCTGATGCATCAAGGCCATAGATCCACTAATTTTTAAATCTTATAGCAATTTGAGGAAACGGTTGGTAATGCTTTCAAATATTTTATGATGAATACCTTATTAGTGCCCCACTACGATACAATTCATTTTATCACCAAATTGTGACATATAAAATTAAAAAAAATTACAAGTAAAAAGAGCCAAGGTACAACAGTTTCCTCTACTTTAAAAAACTTAAGACACCCGCAACTATTCCTAGACCAAAAAAATCGACACCAACGTGTGAAAGTTTGGCCACCCCTGTGGTACATAGTATCGGGTGAGTAAATATAACGCTTAAAATTGCACACATAAGGAGATTGAAAAAAGTTATACAAAAATATAATTTCGAAGTGGGATCGAATACATAAATATCAAAAATTTCAAAAGCGTTGCTTATGTTGAAAATCGCATGGAAATACAAAGTTTATTTCACAACATTGCCAAATGTGTTTCTTGTTAAAGAAAAAGTGTTATAAATCAACTTAAAAAATTAAAAAAGTTAACAAAACAATAATATAAAAATTTCTTTGTTATTGTTAATTGTAGCTACCTGTACAAACAGCTAAGCGTGATACAATGTTTTAACATTAAGATTTCCTATTCAGAACCAAACCAAGATGTCGCTGGGTGTAGCTATGGAACTAATTTATACTCACCCTGTATACACATTTTATAGATATCACTCGGCAATGGATTTATCAAACTTGTACAGAACTTGGTATTTCCAAACGGCCGAAGAAAACGAATCGATTTTCGCTCCGCACAATAAGTTAAACGTGTATTTTGAAATGTGCAAACAGACTTACGGAGAAAAGTTCAACGAAGAATTTATAAACAGCGGCGTACAGGCGACCAATTCGGTTTATGGGGGACTTGACATAAATGCAACAAACATCGTTTATGTGAATGGAGAATACGATCCGTGGAGTCGTATAAGTTTATTGGAACCTAACAATCCCGATTCGCCAACCATCAACATAAAAGGTTCTGACATTTTGTAATTCGCTTAACATATTTATTTGTTTTCTACATTTTAGGAACTACGTTTTGTGAGGATTTAAGGGCAAGTTCTCCCAACGATGTACCAGAATTAACTAAAGCTCGAGAAGAAATTTTAAACCTTATCAAAAAATGGATTCAATAGCAATTTTATTATGTAATAGTTGAGTATTTTTATGAATCGCAGTTGTTTCTGATTTATGTCAAAATCACGATATCAAACTAATAAAGCTCTTAAGTAATTATTAAATTATAAATACGCTTTCTAAAGAAAGTTGTTACTCGTAAATGGTTTCTGGTTTAGTCCAAAGGTAATCGGAAGCTAAAAATATAGGGTAAACGTAGGTGAGATGCCCACATTGCAAAACTGTGAAGATATAAATCATAATTTTTGGTGAGAAGTTAGATCAGTATACAATAAATCGTAATTAACAATTTTTTCTAAAAAAATACTATCATGAACAATATAATTACAGATACTATAACGTGCGTAAAAGCACATAAATGCCTAAAGCCTGGGCTAGATGCCCCACTGTGTAGTGAAGCACTTAAGATAGATGCCCACTTTTTGTAAGTACAGTGGAAACTCGATTATCCGGACTAATTAATGTTGCAGCTCATCCGAATAATAGAAAATCCGGATAATAAAAAAAACAATTTTACCTTATTTACAAAAAAAAAACGAAACAAATAAGTATTAATTATAAAATCAACAGTAAAAAATACCAAATAGAATCATAAAATGTTTAGATAAAATTAAAAGTAAATTGATCATTGTTAATCGTGGCGAAAAGCGGAGTGTGCACATTCGAGCGAAAAGTGGCACATTCCGATCTCGGAATGAAGCGCGCCGCCCGCGTCGCGCTTCATTTGCCTCCTCGCTCGGAAATGTGCCACTTTTCGCTCGAACGCGCACATCTTCGTATTTATTTGATTTATCTACTCTATTCTTTGCTCTGACAAATTAAATTGAGTTAAGGACATATTCATTTTATGTTCGAAAAACGTTTTTACCATAGCAATGAGTGGAAGGGAGCGAAAAGATAGGACAATCTCGTCAATACGAGTGAGAGAAACGACAAAATTTATTTAACCGATTTTTGTTTAATTTATTGGTTTAAATTATTGTGAATCATGCTTAAAACCGAGTGTGCACATTCGAGCTCAAAGTGGCACATTCCGATCTCGGAAAATGAAGCGCGCCGCCCGCGTCGCGCTTCATTTGCCTCCTCGCTCGGAAATGTGCCACTTTCGCTCGAATGTGCACATCTTCGATTTATTTGATTTATCTACTCTATTCTTTGCTCTGACAAATTAAATTGAGTTAAGGACATATTCATTTTATGTTCGAAAACGTTTTTACCATAGCAAAGAGTGGAAGGAGCGAAAAGATAACACAATCTCGTCAATACGAGTGAGAGGAAACGACTAAATTTATTTAACCGATTTTTTGTTTAATTTATTGGTTTAAATTATTGTGAATCATGCTTAAAACCGAGTGTGCACATTCGAGCTCAAAGTGGCACATTCCGATCTCGGGAAAATGAAGCGCGCCGCTCCGCGTCGCGCTTCATTTGCCTCCCTCGCTCGGAAATGTGCCACTTTTCGCTCGAACGCGCACATCTTCGTATTTATTTGATTTATCTACTCTATTCTTTGCTCTGACAAATTAAATTGAGTTAAGGACATATTCATTTTATGTTCGAAAAACGTTTTTACCATAGCAATGAGTGGAAGGGAGCGAAAAGATAGGACAATCTCGTCAATACGAGTGAGAGGAAACGACTAAATTTATTTAACCGATTTTTTGTTTAATTTATTGGTTTAAATTATTGTGAATCATGCTTAAAACCGAGTGTGCACATTCGAGCTCAAAGTGGCACATTCCGATCTCGGGAAAATGAAGCGCGCCGCTCCGCGTCGCGCTTCATTTGCCTCCCTCGCTCGGAAATGTGCCACTTTTCGCTCGAATGCGCACATCTTCGTATTAATTGGATTCGACTATATTAATAACAAATCCTTCAAATCCAGATTTTTAGCTATTCGGAAAAAGTTTTCGCTTGAAAGTGCACATACTTCTGCATAATTGAATTTGCCTATTTTATTCTTCTCTCCTACAAATAATATTAATTAAATCAAACTGAACTAAATGTGCCACTTCTCACTTTTCTTTTAATTAAAAAGTACAATAGGGTAATTTTACCAAAAACCACATTTCTAATTTAGTACTTTTAAGCTAGACTAGATGGGAGACTTCATCGTACATGAAAAAAAATACTTTAACTCTTCCTGAAATTTGACTCTTATTTCCCCACCTTTTTTTTAACATACCCCACCCAAGTCATTCTAAAATTGTGATGCACCCCCTATGTAACATATAAATATTTTTTTATATTTAAAAAGTGAATTAATCCATAAATGAAGTCTAATTACAACAGTGTATACAAAATGCACCTTAAAACTAATTTGTTTATAATTTTCAGAAAAATTAAAATTACCCAAAATTATTTGGAGACATTAATTTTGATATATAAACCTTCCACAATATACAAAAGATGATATAAAAATCAACTAGTTGATTCTTAGTGTCCCACTTCAGAAAATTTGACTCATATACAATTTTAATTAATCAAAAACGCGAATTAGTAGAGGAAAGTGGCATGAAACAGCCAAGTTTTGAAAAACCCATTATGAATTACGCGGTAGTTTTCATACGAATCGTTTATGTATTATTATTTTAAGATAGCAACACTAGCCAGATATCCCCCACAAAAATGTGACCGTTCACCGTCAATAAACGGCGCCGATACGACGAATTGAAGATTTTGTCGTCAAAAAGTAAGGTTTTGAGTTCAGTTTATTTGTTTTCTAACGCCTATACGTACAAAACTAATAATAATATGATTACACTATAATTTTATAGATATATTAGGTCTTCTAATAACGTATATATTTTGTAGACTAATCTTTGATTTCATAGTAATTTTCGAGATTTTGTTTCTTGAGAGAATATGTTTTGAAAGAGCCGGACTGCAGTGTAATGAAAGAGCCACCTGTTAATTGCATAAAATGCAATAATAATTGTAGTAACAGCAATCAAGAGTGGTACCGATGCAAAGTTGTAATGGTTGGGCATATAAATCCTGTGGCGTAAAAGGGAAAATGCATTATTTTTGCTAAAAACGTTTTTAAGTTTTTGCAATGATTGATCTCAAACGTCAAATTTTTTGACAGTTTCTTAGATTTATGTAAGTCAATATTTTATCCAGAATTTGCGTTATTTAAAACGTTTTATAATTATATAAGATCTAAAATTATAGCTTAAGATTATTATTAAATAATATCTTCGTTAATGTGCAGTTTTAATCTTGTAATAAGAACATGGCTTTTTCAAAACTTGGGTTGGCTCTTTCAATACCTATAGGTTATAAAAAAGCCAAATTTTATTTTTTTTATAAATGCTTAGAAGTCGAAAAATATCGTTAATTTTGAAAAATGTTTTATGACATTACGTACATAAATGCATGAACAATTACAGATTTAAAAAAAAATTGATTTATTTATGTCCTTCTATATTATTTATCCCTTTTTTTTAAAACTGGCTATTTCATGCCACTTTCCCCCTAAACATTCGAAAGTACACCCGAAAATATTTTTATCAAGCTCGCTACAATTAGGCGTGCAGAAGAGCACCATGATAATTTATCAAAAAGGATAAAATATCTAACTTTTTTCAAACAAAAAATAGATCTAATTTATTCGACTTTTAATTTTTTGAATTGAAGAATAAAATAATAATATAGGCAAATCCGATAAATACAAGGATGTGCGCATTCGAGCGAAAAGTGGCACATTTCCGAGCGAGGGAGGCAAATGAAGCGCGACGCGGAGCGGCGCGCTTCATTTTCCCGAGATCGGAATGTGCCACTTTGAGCTCGAGTGCGCACTCGGTTTTAAGCACGATTCACAATGATTTAGGCCAATAAATTAGACGAAAAAGCAGTTGAATAATTTTAATCGGTCCCTCTCACTTGCACCGATGTGATTATCGTATCTTTTCGCTCCCTTCCACTCATTTGCTATGGTAAATACGTTTTTCGAACATAAAATCGATATTTAACAAATTGAATTAAATTTTTTGATTTAAAAGAGCTAAGGATAAAATAGAAAATCGAATAAATACGAGGATGTGCGCATTCGAGCGAAAAGTGGCACATTTCCGAGCGAGGGAGGCAAATGAAGCGCGACGCGGAGCGGCGCGCTTCATTTTCCCGAGATCAGAATGTGCCACTTTCGCTCGAATGCGCACACTCGGTTTTAAGCACGATTACGAGGTGTCCCGTTTTAACAGGAAAAAACGAACACGGTTGACAATCCGGATAATCGCGAATCCGTATAACTGAGGTCCGGATAATCGAGGTTTTACTGTAATAACATACGGAAACTACTATTTCAGTATAAAATATTAATTAACTTGTGCTTTGTTTTGGAAAAATAAGCAATCAAAAATTCAATAATATTAATAAAAATATATTAATAGGTGTGCCTTGCACGTCATTTTTATCTATGTTAATTACTTTCATTTTGTTAATTGTAAACCTTCAATTGAATTAAATAAATTGTTACCGATGATAAAGTTTTTTGTTAATTGCATTTAAGTTACTAATAAAAAAATATTAATAAATGATTTCCTTTTAATAACCAAACTAAAAAAATGCGAAACTAATTTTTGCACAACTGGCGAACGTTTTCATTTAAGCGACCACATATCTCTTTTTCTCGTAACATAATTTTACATTTTTTAAGACCCTAATTAATATTATTTTTAGTAACAATACTACAGGATAATTTATTTTGTTTTACCCTTCAATATTTGCAAAATATCTTTTGAAAAGTAGAATCAAACCAACCCTGAAAACTTTTTTTCGACTAACGTAATAGCCTAATTTTTTTTAAACTATACCTACTAAAATGACGTATCTATCATATACATAAATATGATTTGTTTTCGCCGCATACTTTTTTAGTAATTATTAAAAGTACACATTTGTAAAAAAAAACAGTTTTTGAACATAAAATTAAAGTAACTAATTAACCTCTTCTTAAAAATTATGAAATTATTTATGGATGTGTACAAATAAATTGCCCATATTCCGAGTTCAGTTTGGTTAAAATCTATTCGGTATTTTTTGAGATCTGAGGTTTCGAAGTGAGATGAACAATACTTTTTGCTTCGATAGTAGTTCGCTAGACATGAGGACGACCAATGTTTAAATATCATCTTCCAACCACTTTTTGTTAATGGCAATAAACTAGAAAAAAGTGAAAATGAACAATTAAGTTCAAGGATTTTTCAAAATGTTGGTATTAAAATACACTTGTGTTATAATTAAAAGCATTAGTTCGGCGTCAGAACATCGATCTGTACGTTCAGGAGCCTGTAATTTAGTTTCGTAAACGTTGGCAATATATTAGGACCGACTAATACTTCAATTGACTCCAATGTGAACTTTAAAAAAAATTGCAATTATAGATAAGAGTTAAATAAATTATTGTGGCGCGTTTGAAAATTAATTATGGACCTTTTAAGAAGTGTTCGTGCAGCACATATTGAAAACTTCTATTTTTAGGAAAACGACAGTCCGGAAATGTAAACTTGTAAGTATTTTAAAGTTTTTCGTCTCTCGAATTTTTGCATGTTCAAAAATCGAAATTGGTGCCATTATGTTTTTATTTTTAATTCGCCCAGAAAATAAAAAATTTCGGACACAATTGAATTTTGATGAGATTAGTTTTGACGAGGTTCCATTCAGTCTTGAGATATTTGGCACATAAATTATGGTTCGCAGATGATCTTAAAAGTGTCATAAATAAGCGTGGAATTTTTTAAATTTTTTTATCACGTTTTTGCTTATTAATAATTCGCACGTTTCTCAAAGAAAACTGACCGACGTCGAACGTAGTTCTATTTTAATAACGGAATTAATTTTTTTATAAAAAAAACTTTAAAATGTCAAAAAGAATTAGTTTGTTAGAAAAATTAATTAGTTTTGTGAGGCGGAAAAAAAGTTTATTATTTTTTCAGCCGTTTTCTGCCAAATTTTAAATAAAAGGGCGCGATTTTTTTTTAAATTTTAGCTACAGAGTTCGAAAAGTTTTAGTAATATTTTTTTTGACAAAAATCAAACTTACTAATTGTTATATAGTAAAATTTGGCAATAAAATAAAACTGAATATTTCAAAACTCGCTAAAACTTGATTAAACTGGCACAGAGTTTTGTTTTTAAATTCGTCACTGTGTGAAAAAGTTCAAAGATCCTAAATTGTGGGTCGTTTTTAAAGATAACTCAATAAAAAAATTCCGTTAAAAATTGTTTTGCGCTTTTTTTTCAGAAATTTAAACAGCCCACTAAAAAAAATCTAAACACTAAAACAAACCTATTTGGATTTGAACCAACTAAATTGCAGTTAATTTATTTTTGTACCGAACGTGTCGAAAGTGATAAAACCATCAAAAATAAACGCAATTTTATAAAAGTACAAAAAAGAAGTAATTATAAATTGTTATTGCCCATTTTTTAATTATTTTAGGAATTTCCATTATAGACGCCAACAGGAAAAAAACATGGACCAAGAAAAACCAAAAAGGCCAACCTGTTTGCAAAATTTAAGATTGTATTTTTCGCAATTCTGTGGGGCCACCAGCATTCACGGCATTCAATATTTAGGCGAAAAAGGTCGCTATCGCTTAGAAAAGTAAGCCCGACTATGTGTACAGGGCGTATAAATAAAAATCGCGGCCAATACAGGGTGTTTACGGACTGGCGCAAGGGCTACGCGCACCGATTTTCTTCGTTCAGTGCCGAATCAGAAATAGTAATGTTAAAACAGTGGATCGTGCTTCATACGTCTTGAAAAAGATCATCAGGCATTAATAATTTTTTTTAGAAATAGCTGCAATTAAAAATAATAAAAATTATAAGTAATACTATTGTTACATTAAAGTTTTCTTTTTTAACTTCAAAGTTCATTAATATAGTTTTAAGAAAAACATATTTGGCAACGTTGTAAGACACACTTTGTATTCTGATTAGTGTTGCCAACTTAGTGTTTTTACCACTAAAACTAGTGGTATCGATTTGCCCCTAAAGGGCATAAATTATTAGTATTCTGTAAAAATATTAAAATACTCAATAAATTGTATTACATTTATTGCTTTGATTAATAAAATTAAAGCGCAATACCAGACAAACCATTAAAGAAAAAGTGCATTAAACCCAAACAAAGTTGGTACCCCTAACTTATTTAATTATTCATTATAATAAAAAATCGGATACTAGTAATAACGAGTAAATTGTTTTCGAATTCAAAAAATATTACGGTCCTTATTATGACACTAGTACTCTAGTACAGTGTTGCCAAATATATGTTTGTTTTAAGTGGTTCCTAAAAACATACGAAGCACGATAGGACATTTTAACATTAGGATTTTCGATGCAGAACTGCACTGGCTTTGGCGCCAATTTATTAACACCGTGTATAAATAGTCTGTTACACTTCCAGATTGATATGGTTAATTATAATAACGACGGTAAGCTACTTTTGTGTACTGTTAATCAGCAAATCTTACCACAAATGGCAAACGTCTCCGGTCCTGGTGACATTTTCGACCAAAGAAACTCCCATCGGCGACATTCCCTTTCCGGCCGTCACCATTTGTCCCATAGTGAAATCGAAGAAGGACGTTTTCAATTTTACGGGCGTCGTCCATAAGGCCTTGAACAATTTGTCGATCAGCGAGCAAGAGTAAAGCCGAAACAGATTTCTTAATGGTAAAATTTGGAAAAAATATAATTGCAATTTTAGGAAGAAATATTTTTTAAATATGGCCCTGCTCTGCGACGAAGATTTCACTGCGGATTTCGAAGACCTACAGAATCTGACCAACCTCAAAACCGATTCTCATCCTTTATTGGAGTACTCCGAGGTATAGTTTTTGTACAGTTCCTTTTCGGCGTGGTTCGTACATTTTCTTTTAGATTTTTCCCGACATGACCGACGTGAACAAGACAGAGATAAAGTGGATGGGCCAGCCAATAAAAAGTCGGGATTTAATGGACACTTATACGAGAGAAGGCCTATGTCGCAGCTTTAATATGTTGGACTATAGAGACATAGTTCATCTGCCCCAGTGAGTTTACCAAATTCTTTGATAGTGTTACTCGAAGAGGAAAACAAACGGCCCAAAGCAAAAATTTATTTAAAAAGTTAGATTTTTCCATCTGAACTAATTAAAAAAACAATTTTTGAAATTATTAATTAAGTTTTTTCTTAAATATTATTTTTCCGGGGAGGAGGGAGCGGGGGGGCTCTTACATTATTGATTGAAAAAGTTTTCTCGCAATTTAACCAAATTATGCTACAGAAGTTATACTTCTTTTAGCAGAAAACCGAAGATGCGCGCGCACACCTAACAAAAATTCGATATTTGAAGTTAGTCGTCTAAGAAAGTACTTTAATCATTGTGAATCGATGCTTAAGGCCGCGTGTGCACATTCGAGCTCAAAGTGGCACATTCCGATCTCGGGAAAATGAAGCGCGCCGCTCCGCGTCGCGCTTCATTTGCCTCCCTCGCTCGGAAATGTGCCACTTTTCGCTCGAATGCGCACATCCTCGTATTTATTAGATTTGTTATTTTATCCTTAGCTCTTTCAAATTAAAAAATTTAATTCAATTTGATAAATATCGATTTTATATTCAAAAAACGTATTTACCATAGCAAATGAGTGGAAGGGAGCGAAAAGATACGATAATCAAATCGGTGCGAGTGAGAGGGACCGATTAAAATTATTCAACTGATGTTTCGTTTAATTTATTAGCCTAAATTATTGTGAATCGTGCTTAAAACCGAGTGTGCACATTCGAGCTCAAAGTGGCACATTCCGATCTCGGGAAAATGAAGCGCGCCGCTCCGCGTCGCGCTCCATTTGCCTCCCTCGCTCGGAAATGTGCCACTTTTCGCTCGAATGCGCACATCCTCGTATTTATTAGATTTGTTATTTTATCCTTAGCTCTTTCAAATTAAAAAATTTAATTCAATTTGCTAAATATCGATTTTATGTTCAAAAAACGTATTTACCATAGCAAATGAGTGGAAGGGAGCGAAAAGATACGATAATCAAATCGGTGCGAGTGAGAGGGACCGATTAAAATTATTCAACTGATGTTTCGTTTAATTTATTAGCCTAAATTATTGTGAATCGTGCTTAAAACCGAGTGTGCATTCGAGCTCAAAGTGGCACATTCCGATCTCGGGAAAATGAAGCGCGCCGCTCCGCGTCGCGCTTCATTTGCCTCCCTCGCTCGGAAATGTGCCACTTTTCGCTCGAATGTGCACATCCTCGTATTTGTTTACATTAATTTTGAATTTAAAATGAAAAGACTAATATACCGAAATAAAACCACGTGCTTATGTACACGTTCGAGCAAAAGATGCATATTTTCCCAAGGCCAATTTGTATACTCGGCTTTTATCGAAAAATCTACAATAAACACCATTCACCATTCCTCGATTTACACGCTACATGTTTTACACGGTTTCCCTTTTACACTGTTTACACAAATGAAAATGATTTAATCCAAATTTTGGTAAGAAAACTAAAAATTAGTAGACAAACAAAAGAACAATTTCAATTTAAATAATTTTTGTTCCCGCTCTTCGAAAAACTATATTTTTTGCTTTGTAAATTTCAAAAACTCGTTCTAATTGATAAAATCACTAAGAATCAAAAAAAAAAAAATTAATTAAACAATTGTTTTACTAAAACTATTTAGTGCATTTTTTTTTTAAATCAAATGGGTGTATAAAACAATAGGTGTCTAAAACAAATTAATTTTTTTTCGATACAACTACTTTTGTTCTTTATATTATTTTGAAATGTTCTTTTTAAATTTATGGAACTATAGAAAGCAATAGTTCCCCACTAAATTTTAATTTTAAAAATAATAAAAAATTCAAAAAAATTTTTTTTTACATAAAAACCAAGGTAGACCCAAAAGAAAACAAAAACCTTAATAATCTTTGTTCCGCTATTCGAAAGACTATATTTTTTGCTTTGTAACTTTCAACAACTCGTTCTAATTGTTGAAATCACTAAGAATCAAAAAAAATTTTTTTAATACAAACAAATATTTTACTAAAACTATTTAAATTTTTTAGGGATTTTTTTAATTAAATGGGTGTCTAAAAGAATTTTTTTTTTCGAATCAACTACGACAATTTACTTTTGTTCTTTACATTATTTTGATACGTTCTTTTTTAATTTATTAAACTATAGAAAGCAATAGTTGCCCACTAAATTTTAATTTTAAAAATAATAAAAAATGCAAAAAAAAATTTTTAATACAAACAAATATTTTACTAAGACTATTTAAATTTTTTAGGGTATTTTTTTTTAATTAAATGGGTGTCTAAAACAAATTTTTTTTTCGAATCAACTACGACAATTTAATTTTGTTCTTTAAATTATTTTGATACGTTCTTTTTAAATTTATTAAACTATAGAAAGCAATAGTTGCCCACTAAATTTTAATTTTAAAAATAATAAAAAATCCAAAAACAATTTTTTAATACAAACAAATATTTTACTAAAACTATTTAAATTTTTTAGGGTGTTTTTTTTTTAATTAAATGGGTGTCTAAAACAAATTTTTTTTTCGAATCAACTACGACAATTTACTTTTGTTCTTTAAATTATTTTGATACGTTCTTTTTAAATTTATTAAACTATAGAAAGCAATAGTTGCACACTAAATTTTAATTTTAAAAATAATAAAAAACAAAAATTGTTTTTTTTAAACATAAAAACCAAGGTAGACCCAAAAGAAAACAAAAAATTAAATAATTTTTTTTCTCAAATCGATTTGCATATTTGGGGAAGGAGTGGGAGGGGGCCTCCTTTTTATTCCTTCATTTACTGGAGACTATTAATTGATTTTTTGCGATTTCGTAATTTCCCGTATTTTATTTTTGAATTTAAAAGTACTTTGCTAAATTTCCAATTTTGCAGCGGTTTCATCGACCCCAACGAGTACATAAATCCCATAAAGGGCTGGTCCTTGGACCGAGGCTACGTACCATCCGTCTCGCAACCCTATCCCCGAAAAACGTGGCTGTCGGGAATCGACGGCGGCTTCGAAATTACTTTGTTCACGAACCACAGCGACCTAGAATATTTGTGCAAGCTCAATCCGGAAGGCTTCAAAGTAAACTAATCGCCCTAACTAATTTTGCGCGACGAAATAAAATAACGAATCACAAATTGAAGGTGACGTTGCATTCGCCGAGCGACTGGCCCAGCATGGACCAGCACTTCCACATGGGCCTGGACGAGATCCTACAAATCAGGATCAAGCCGAAAGTGATCACCGTTTCGGAAGAACTGAAGACCTACAAGCCGAAGGACCGCCAGTGCTATTTCAGCGACGAACGAAAATTGGAAATTTTTAAGGTTTACACGCAACAGAACTGTTTGGAGGAGTGCTTGGGAAATTACACTTTGGAAATCTGTGGATGCGTTGCTTTTTATATGCCAAGTAAGCCGACTTATTATTTTTTTGACTTCCAGAAATTAAAAATAAACTACGAAATTTTTCCTTATTTTTTTAGATACTTTCAAAGGCCGGATTTGTGGACTAACGGAGCTGGATTGCATAAAAGACAGCAAAAGTAAAGTTTAATCACAGAAATAGATATTTTCGATACATATGCGTAAAGTGAGGAATTTCGATAGGCCGAGGTCATGACGCATTCATTACGGGAACGAGTACGCATAGCAGCCGATAGACGAGATGCCATTGTAAATGTCTCATGAACTTAGACGCACACGTTTCGAACAATATTTTTGTGTAAAATCCCCAGCAGAAGTTTGATTTGAGAGAAACACTCGCATTATCTTAAAAATTAATCGTAAATCTAATTTTTTACAACAAAAAATTATTAATTTGACACAGCAGGAGAAAAAAGTAGGAGAGCGAAAGTAGGCACTTTCCACACACGTGCAGAAATGACCGACAAAACTATACTATATTCTGACTTTACTACCGCGCTCGAAAATCAAACTTTCGCCACGTTTATTACCAATACGAAATAATAATGTCATTTTCCAATCAAAATGCGTAAATATAGTTTTCAATTTTCTTTTTTGAAAAATCAGTTTTTTTTTTATTTAGGCGCAGCTAATTGTTTTTCAGTCAACTTTTTGGCCCTCGACCACTACACCAACGCATGCAATTGTTTGCCCTCCTGCAACTCGTTGGAGTACGAAATCGAACCGTCCCAATCGAAATGGAATTGGAAAGAAGTCTTCATGACGTTCCAAAAACTGGCGAAAACGACGCCCGAAGTTGTCGACGTGGAAAAGTAGTTTTTTTGGTGATTTTCAAAGAATTGCTCGATTTATATTTCAAATTGTAGGACACACTATTCGAAGTTGGTGATTTACTACAAAGAATTGGAGTTTTTGGGGGCGGAGAGGCACGAACTTTACGGTTACGTCGATTTCTTCTCGAGCACCGGAGGACTGTTGGGGCTGTTCATCGGAATTTCGGTGACTTCGGGGATCGAAATTTTGTACTTTTTAACTTTAAGGCTTGCTTGTAATTTGAAGAAGTACGGGAGGAAGTGTTGGTCCGGCGACGAGGGTTTACTTCGACGCGAAAGCGAATAAATTGGCGATTTATCTTACTTCGCTTTTAATTTAAAATAAAATTAAGTCAATTGTTTTTTTTTTCTTCGAATAATTCAAAATAAAGGTCAATGTGAATTTAAATAAAATGCAATGATGTTACGAGTTATTTTTAATTCGACGTCGCCTTAGTCAGCTGTTGAATAAGTCAGATTCTATATTTTGTGTTTCTTTTAATAAAATAATTTATTTAAAGAAACCAAAAACGCCTTAGAAATTGAACGCGAAAAAAAACCGGTACGTGTTAGAAGTTATACTTCTTTGACGCAAGTGAATTAAATGTAACCACGTGTTTGTGTATAGCCGGTTTTCAAAACGTGCCTATGTTAACGCATTTTTATTAAAAAAATCTAGTCTTTACATCTACTCCCTGATTTACACGGTAAACAGTGTAAAACGAACACATAGCAAAATATGCAAAAATTAATGTAAACAAATTGAATAAATACGAAGATGTGCGCATTCGAGCGAAAAGTGGCACATTTCCGAGCGAGGGAGGCAAATGAAGCGCGACGCGGAGCGGCGCGCTTCATTTTCCCGAGATCGGAATGTGCCACTTTGAGCTCGAATGCGCGCACTCGGTTTTAAGCACGATTCACAATGATTTAGGCCAATAAATTAGACGAAAAAGCAGTTGAATAATTTTAATCGCTCCCTCTCACTTGCACCGATGCGATTATCGTATCTTTTCGCTCCCTTCCACTCATTTGCTATGGTAAATACGTTTTTCGAACATAAAATCGATATTTAGCAAATTGAATTAAATTTTTTGATTTAAAAGAGCTAAGGATAAAATAGACAAATCGAATAAAAACGAGGATGTGCGCATTCGAGCGAAAAGTGGCACATTTCCGAGCGAGGGAGGCAAATGAAGCGCGACGCGGAGCGGCGCGCTTCATTTTCCCGAGATCGGAATGTGCCACTTTGAGCTCGAATGTGCACACTCGGTTTTAAGCATGGTTCACAACAATTAGGCAAATAAATTAAACGAAAAATCAGTTGAATATTTTTAATCGGTCCCTCTCACTTGCACCGATGTGATTATCGTATCTTTTCGCTCCCTTCCACTCATTTGCTATGGTAAATACGTTTTTCGAACATAAAATCGATATTTAGCAAATTGAATTAAATTTTTTGATTTAAAAGAGCCAAGGATCGAAATAGACAAATCGAATAAAAACGAGGATGTGCGCATTCGAGCGAAAAGTGGCACATTCCCGAGATCGGAATGTGCCACTTTGAGCTCGAATGTGCGCACTCGGTTTTAAGCACGATTCACAATAATTTTGCGCAATAAATTACATGAAAAATCAATTGAATAATTTCAATCGGTCCCTCTCACTCGCACTTATGCGATTTCGTATCTTTTTGCTCCCTTCCACTCATTGCTATGGTGTTTAACTTCATATTGGCGAATTTTCGTTAGGTGTGCGCACGCAACTCCCGTTGCCTACTAAAATGTCACTCTCCAGCGCCAAAAGAAGTGTAACTTCAACAAATAATTCGGCAAATAATTAATAAATTAAGTTTTGAGCAGAAATAAAACAATCACTTTTTACTTATTATGAAATTGTATACAACTGAACCGCTTTTAATAAATAAAAAATTAACAAAAGAGAAAAAATAATAAACCCGCACATAAATTGATAAAAATAGCAATAACAAAGTGACTAAACCGTTTGCCTTGGACTTCAAGGCTTTCCAACGCATTTATTATTAAATTTAGTTTTAAATATTTATTCTTAAAAATAGACAATTGCATATGTAAACATAAAATCCGGAATTTCGAATGCAATAAACAATTTAAAGTAAAATTTAACAGCGCCCGAGATAATAAACATTTTGTTACGAATTTAAAGGAGTGCATTCGATCGCATCGCAAAAGTTGCCACAATTACGTTAATTTGAATAGTAAAAAAAAAAAACGACACGTCCAAGGACAATTAATATCCTCTTCCTGCCCCACAAATTTTTTTTTTTTTTTTGAAAGGTTAAAATTAGACTTGTTCCAGCTATCAATTAAGAAATGCATAGACGATAATAATGAAAGGTCGTAAGGTCAAGTGAAGCAGAAGTTCTCAAACTTTTCGTCTAATTTTATTTTATGAATTATCGGCAGTACTAAAAAGAATCTTCAGGCTAATTTTTAATTAGTTTTAATTGTCATTAACGTCTGCGATTGATTAATTTTCGAATTTTATTACTCGTTAAAAATTTTTGCTTTTGGAGAATTTTGGGACCGCTGATCGATCATGATTAGGCACATTGTCCAATTTTCCGTTCTCTCAGAATCTAAATTACATAATTCTATTTGGCGGATTTTGATGAAGTTTTAAGTGAAAAATTGTTTTAATAAGCCGAGCCGTTGCCTTATGAAAAAAACGCGGCGAAAAATTTAATCCTTTTTTGGGGTTGTTTTTTGGTTGCGTGTAGACGACTAAAACGCCCGCTAAATTTTATTAGATTAAACAATTAAATTAATGTTTAAAAAAAATAAAGAACATCTTGATAATGCGCGTCCAGGGATTATTAGCTGATGTAATGTGTCGGCGAGCCTATAATTAACATTTTTTTTAAGTTTTTAATTAACTTATTTGCTGGAAATTAATTTAGTAAATTAATTTTTAAATGTTTCCAATCTTTGATGCGACCCCCTTTGTAAGATAAAAAGGCTGTTTGAAATTAATCAAACCGTAATTTGCTCTTTTTTGAGTTTTTTGAAAAAAATAATTTTATATTAAAATTGTTAAAACTGATTCTTTTGGTGATTTTTCAATAAAATCTATAATCGTTCCCTCTCACTCGTACTGACAAGATAAACGTATCTTTTCGCTCGCTCCCACTCGTTGCTATGGTAAAAATTCGTTTTTCGATCATAGAATCGATTTTTACTGAATTAAATTAAAATTTTTGGCTTCAAAGAACGAAGAATAAAATAGACAAATCTAATAAATACGAGGATGCGCGCATTCGAGCGAAAAGTGGCACATTTCCGAGCGAGGGAGGCAAATGAAGCGCGACGCGAAGCGGCGCGCTTCATTTTCCCGAGATCGGAATGTGCCACTTTGAGCTCGAATGTGCGCACTCGGTTTTAAGCACAATTCACAATGATTTATGCCAATAAATTAGACGAAAAAGCAGTTGAGTAATTTTAATTGGTCTCTCTCACTTGCACCGATGTGATTATCGTATCTTTTCGCTCCCTTCCACTCATTTGCTATGGTAAATACGTTTTCGAACATAAAATCGATATTTAGCAAACTGAATTACATTTTTTGATTTGAAAGAGCTAAAGATAAAATAGACAAATCTAATAAATACAAGAATGCGCGCATTCGAGCGAAAAGTGGCACATTTCCGAGCGAGGGAAGCAAATGAAGCGCGACGCAAAGCGGTGCGCTTCATTTTCCCGAGATCGGAATGTGCCACTTTGAGCTCAAATGTGCGCACTCGGTTTTAAGCACAATTCACAATGATTTATGCCAATAAATTAGACGAAAAAGCACTTGAGTAATTTTAATTGGTCTCTCTCACTTGCACCGATGTGATTATCGTATCTTTTCGCTCCCTTCCACTCATTTGCTATGGTAAATTCGTTTTTCGCACATAAAATCGATATTTAGAAAGCTGAATTAAATTTTTTGATTTGAAAGAGCTAAGAATAAAATAGACAAATCTAATAAATACGAGGATGCGCGCATTCGAGCGAAAAGTGGCACATTTCCGAGCGAGGGAGGCAAATGAAGCGCGACGCGGAGCGGCGCGCTTCATTTTCCCGAGATCGGAATGTGCCACTTTGAGCTCGAATGTGCGCACTCGGTTTTAAGCACGATTCACAATAATTTAGGCCAATAAATTAGACCAAAATTTAATTGAATAATACGAATCGTTCCCTCTCACTCGCACTTATGAGATTATCGCATCTTTTCGCTCCCTTCCACTCATTGCTATGGTGAATAAATTTTTTGAACATAAATTAAAAGGATAAATCAGTTACCTATTTAATTTAATTACAGATCCCTTTAAAATCAAAAATGTCAAAAAGCGTTAAATTTACAGCTAAATCACCGATTCAGAACCACACTTCCTATTAACATACCACAATAACAAAAAAAAATTATACAATTCTACCTGGCATTCAACTCATTCCAACTTCCCCGACATTAAAATTCATTCTCAGTCATTGTATACATTTCTAACAGTACAAATCCAACATTGAAGACGCGTCTTTCGCTTTTATTATTCTTTTTTTTTAATTTGTTACTCCCAACGAAGTACAGTAACTGTTTTATAAAAATTATCAGCAATTACTCCACATTAAAAAAAACGTTTATCTATCAGTAAAGTCATGAAACGTAATATTTGTGTTTACGTAATCGCAATTCGAGGTCAAAATATTCATAAAGAAGCTGGCGTTTGCCCGTGCAAGAGAAATCTGTGCTAGTCTCGCTTCATTTTTTTTTTGCTCAATGAATTTCGCCGAAAATGGATAAGTACTCGCCGGCTGCAGCTGCAGGTTTGTTCTATTATTTTTCGTAAATATTTTTAATAACGACGATCGAGAGCAGAAATTAAATTTCGACGAGGTTAACGAAGCGCATTGCAAAAAGTACGGTTCTACCTGTTGTTTTAGACATAACCTTGTAGAATTCAACAAATAGAAAGTGCTATCCGTTTATTACAGATTAAAAGTTTAAACAATTCATATAAATAATAAATACAGATATAAAGAACGAAAACTATACAGTTGTATGGATCCCTTTTTTTTTATAGTTCGCATTGAATTTTGAAAATTAATACGCGGTTGCTTAGCAATAGGCGTGCTTGTTTATAACAAGTCGGTGGCCGTGGTTACGAGAATTATAAATAAGATTAAAAATGAAAGAAAAATGTGTTGCCCTTCAATTATTATTAATATTTTGGTGATAAGTAGAGGGGGTATGCAAGCGAATTTTTGAGTATTAGTACACCCCTTGTAGTAAAGTAAAAGAGACCTAATACCTGATCAGGACCCAATACTCGATCACTTACGGCATTTTTCGAATTTATAAAACAATTATGTAAAAAAATTACTACAGTAAAACCTCTCTCCAACGGACAGTCGCGGGACCAACGATAGTGTCTGTTGAAGATGGGTGTCGGTTGAGCGAGGTTTTACTGTATAATATTGATGAACTGTTCCCGAAGTTAAATTTATTATATGATCACATATTATTACATTTTATAATAGTATTTAATTAATTTTTGAACGTCCGCCGTTTTTACTCGTCGACAAGGCAAGCAACGTTGAACAGTGGCGGCACGTGTTGTGCGCATTTCCATATGTAACAGTTGTTTATTAGCTAAAGCGTACAATTATATTAATGTTTACGATTTTTAAATAACAGAAATATTTTTTTTTCTTACTAATACCGTACAAAACCGTGATCTAGTACTGGTACCGTATTTTCGAGTGGAATTAGTACTCGATCAACTACAATGGCAAATCGATAACGTTTCTCAGACGTAATTTAATAAATACTATTTTAAATAGATAACGAAATTAAACTAATATTTTTTGACGTTTCATAAAAACACTTTCTAGTGATCGACTACTAATTTTCTCGATTTTAATGTGATCGGATATTAGAATAACGGAATAACTAATTTGAAATTTTAATTTTATTATTTGCTGTTCATTTATTACCCGATATTTTATTAATTTTATATCTGAAAACGCTTAGTAATCAATTTAAAAAAAATAACGGATAGAAATATTTTTATAGCTTCATTTCGTTCGACACGACAAAATAGTGATCGGGTATTGGACCTTTTATCTTATCTAACCGAGTTTTTTTTAATGAGAAAAGGCAGGCCAGTAAATAATTAAAAAGTATCATTGTTGTTATTTTGTGTATCGAAAATATTTAATAAAAGATTCCTATTTATCAACGATAAATAAATGTGTTAAAAAGTCCAAAAGTTATTTCATAGAGATTTTTAATTAACATAAAATCAATTTAAATGAAATTATGAAAATAAAGCATTAAAGACCTTTTACATATAAAATTATTAATAATTGATTATTTACAGTTTTTCTATGACAACCTGTACACAAGTAGCCTACCTGGATTTAAATGCACAATTTATGAATACAACTCGTAATGAAAATATTTCCACTAATTTTGAATTAAATTAAACTAATTAAGAAATTTTTCAAAGAAAAATTATTTTAAAAATACAAAATAACCCGATTCGCAAAAAAGCTTTGTTTTAATCTATTTCCTATAAAGTTAAGCTTTTTTTAAACAGAACATGTACCATATGAGCTATAATAATCAGTACAAATCCGAACTCATTAAAAAACAATCAAAAACCAGAAACCAGACGCATGCTAATCTAATTTCAGAAACAAAATTAAAGCAACCATCTTGCAATTTTCCATTTTAATCGTTTCACATGAAAACAGACCTCTTTAAAAGCTAGCCACGTTCTATCTCAACCGACATTACAGATAAAGATTGCGCTCTATCGATATTCCAAATGGAAAATCGTAAATAGAAAAGCGCATTCCGGATCACTTCCCAGCCTCCAAGTCTATTAAATAATTTGGCAACAAGAGGAGCCGCAGAAAAGTCCACGCTCTCGCCCCAATCGTTCCTACCGCCAAATCGACTTAATCAGTTCTTCTTTTTCTCCAGACAACCAAAAAAGCGAAGAGTTCGGCCTATACAAAGTCATTCCCACCCTGGACAACGACAATGCCAGAAGTCGTCCGCGCAACAAAAAAAGAAACTCGAAAAAGTTCGACGAGTGGGAAGAAACTCCTTTCGCAAGTTCCTACAAGCCCGCAGCAATGCCCCAAAGCAAAAAACCAAAAAATAAGGGCGGATGTCTGAAGAACGCCCTCTACTATTTCTGCGACTTCTGCGAAAACACCAGCATTCACGGTTTCAAGTTTTTCGGGGAGAAGGGCGGACGGTTCCTCGTCGAAAAGTATTTTATTTTTTTTTTGGTTACCGAATCGATGCAAAAATAATGATTAATTTTTAGATTGTGGTGGTTCTGCGTGATTTCTTTTGCTTTAAGCGGTTCCTCCTGGTTGATCTATAAGACTTACTTGAAATGGACATCGACTCCTGTGATCGTCACCTTCGCCACCACCGAAACCCCCATTTGGAAGATACCCTTTCCGGCCATAACGATTTGTCCCGAAGTCAACTCTGACCCTTCTTTGTTTAATTACACCGATGTTTATTTGAAACTTGATCGAGAAGAAGACACGACGGAGGAAGAGTAAGGATGGTAAGAATTATCTTCGGCCCATGTTTCATTTTATTTATTTTAAGGGATGAATATTTTAATTTGTTTTCGCTTGTGTGCAACGAAGACCTGGATTTTATAGACGTTAGCAAAACGAAGATCATCAATCAAACGCAATTGGATACACTCACGACGGTAAGTGTAGTTTAACCCTAGATTACTGGACTTTGTGACCACTTCAACATTTTCGCGGTTACTACTAATAAAATTCACCATATTAGAAGATTTCTTGATGAAAATTAATAGCGGTTAGGGAAGGATGAAGGGTAGGACATGATTTCTTCCAAACAGTGAGGAAAGAAATCATGGCGACTCGCGTGGGGCAGGGGCGCTTCCCTGAGGTAGACCTCTATCTCATCGAGCTCATGAGAAAGTGTCTACCCGCTACCCTTATGATACTGTGCAAAAAAAAAACAAATAGCAGAAATAAGAAGGAGCTGCCTTTGAAAATCACAATACAATTTTAAAAGATAAAAATTTTGAAACCAAAGACAGCGCAAATGGGGTTCGGATCACCCAACGCTCTATGGATAGAAAAATGTTAGGAATTTTGCTACGGGATACAATACAAAATAAGGTAATGGGATCAAAAACCAAAAACGTTGTTGAACGTATAGCGCGACCAAAATGTCTATGGGCAGATGGAGAAATAAATGACTGCAATGGCGACCGAGTAAAACAAACCGAAGTCGTGGAAGACCAAAACGCATATGGGTAAATGGTATAGGGCAATGTACTGGAAAAACGCGAGAGATAGACATCAATCATCAATTTTTGGAACACGATAAAATTAAAACCATCAAAAATCCGCAATCCTAAAGTCATTGAAAAAAGCGCACTAAGAGTTAAAAATGGGAATTGTTCAAAATAAATTAAATTTTTTGTACGTTGACTGCGGCCACAAGTCCCGTATTCTAGGGCCAAAAAAACAATTATCTATTTTTTAAAAATCATAATCAGGCCTTTGCAGATATATCAAGTGTGACATGCAAATGGTTAGGAGAAGAATACGACTGCGACTCAGTCTTAAGTCACACCTTCACCAGCGAGGGTTGGTGTAAAACGTTCAACGTGCTCCAACAAGAGGATTTATACGTCTTCCCAGGGTGAGCATTCGCTAATTTAATTTTTACTAAACATTTTTATGCAACAAAATTAATTCTTAGAAACAGCCACGACAGTGAGATTTCAAAATCGAAAACAAGCAATGGAGCTTGGAGGAAGGCTACCCAGAAGACGCAGGAATCGAGACTTATCCACGTCGTACCATGCTCACGGGGGTGAAGGCCGGTTTTCAAATCGACTTATTCGTTTACGATGAACACTTGGATTATTTATGCGGGGAGTTGCAAGGGTTCAAAGTAACTAGTCATAAATTAAATTGAATTCGAAGATAAATTTAAATTAAAAAAATAGGTCACCCTCCATCATCCCGGAGAAGATCCCGATATGGATAACTACTTCAGGGTGCCCTTGGACCAAGCCGTGGTCGCCGGAATAAGACCAAGGATGATCACGACGGCGGAGGAGATTAAAAACTATCGGCCCGAAGATCGCCAATGTTATTTGCCGGGCGAAAAAATTTTGAGCACGTACAAAATTTACAGCCAACAAAACTGCATGACGGAATGCTTGGCGAACTATACCAACACCATTTGTGGATGTTTTGGGTTTTATATGCTTTGTAAGTTAATTGGTCTAGTAGGCGATTATTTGATTCTTCTCTTCTTTGATTTTAGGGTTTGTCGTCTTCGGCTACCATAGATGTCTATTTTCCTAACCTCCCGGTAGTAGATCTTATTCTTTCATGACTTTGTTTATGGGTGTCTTCTTTTTCCTCTTGGTTCTCAGTTTCGAATGGTTTTTGGCTATCCTCTCTGCATGCCCAGTCCATCTCAACTGCCTATTTTTTAGATTACTTGTAACAAACTATTTAATCTTCATTTCTTGAGTCCTCCATTTGTGGTTTGTAGACAGCGATTGAGAATATCTGATCCTGTTGTTCGTATGTTGTTCTCCATCTTTTTTGTTATTGGCCATGTCTCTCCTACATAGAAAACTATGTTATGTATGTTGTCTTTTGGTTTCTTTCGTTAGCTTCTTGCTCCATATTTAATGATCTAGTTGCTATTCTTCTATTGAAAAGCAAAAGAGAGACAGTACAGGCTTGTTCGAGTCTTTTACTAATTTTTTCAATTTTTTTCTTTTATCTTGGTGTTCCTGTTCATTTCGTTTTTACTATATTAATCCATTTTTCAAGTATATTTAAATTTCGCATAGCTGACCTAATTTCTTATTTTGTATGTATTTATTTTTTTCCTTGTTCTTTTATATTATTTGTCGTGTAGAGAAGAATTGGTGGGATGATCTAAATCCATTCTGTTTTCTTCTACTTGTTTTAAATCATTCTTCCATAGGTTCTGGCTATAGATGGTATTACACTTAATCCTCTATAGTTTTCTCACTTCTTAACTTTTTTCTATATATTGAAGAAATGGATCAATTCTATTGGGATGTTTTTAATAAATCATTTTTTTCAGCCGAAGAAAACGACACGACGATTTGTGGCGCAGGAAGTAGAAAATGCATGGAAGAAGCGAAACGTACTTATACCAATTTGTTTGTCATCGAACTAATTTTTTTCTGATGAATATTTTTTTTAGTGAAATTCCTCGATAACGAGGTGAACGTAAAATTGAAGAACGGCGAGAAAAGTATTACGAAGCAGTGTGGATGCCTTCCCGCATGCACTTCGATCGAATTCGAATCGGAAACGTCGCAGACCGATTGGAATTGGAAGAAAACCATAAATTTACAACTGCAAGGCCGCAATTTCAATTACACTTTTGAAAAGTAAGAGATTTACGCTTCGTAATTCCAATTGAGAATTTTAATTTGATTATTTTAGAGATCATTTCGCGCGACTGATGGTTTACTACAAAAATTTGCAGTTCATGACGTCGGAAAGGCACGAACTCTACGGACCGGTCGATTTCTTGGCGAACTGCGGAGGGCTGTTGGGTTTGTTCTGCGGATTTTCGTTTACTTCCTCGATGGAAATTCTGTACTATTTGACTCTAAGGCTGATTTGCAATTTGAGGAAGTTCGGGCGCAAGTTTTGGTCGGGGGCGTCGGAAGTGATGGACGAAGAAGACTCCGAAACGGAATAAAAATATTTTTTGTAGATCGTTTTTAAATAAATAAATTTTAATTTTAGATTTTTTTTGGTAGGAAAAAAACTTTATTTTTTTTTCTGTGCAAGTAATACGAACTGTTTTAATATGTG
Source organism: Sinopyrophorus schimmeli (assembly GCA_036325965.1). Classification (NCBI taxonomy): domain Eukaryota; kingdom Metazoa; phylum Arthropoda; class Insecta; order Coleoptera; family Elateridae; genus Sinopyrophorus; species Sinopyrophorus schimmeli. The sequence continues at coordinate 617,997 of JARFIZ010000337.1, read as the reverse complement.
ATTTAGCGCGAAACATGTGTGCTCTATTTCTGTCGGATTTAAAAAAAAAATGTGTCAGTTCGAAAGTTGTAATTGCGGAATTGTTTTAAAATGTGTAAAACGTTCCGTAAGGCGTGTGTTAAAAATTGTATAGTTTGTTGAAAAAGTGACAGTTTAAAAAAAGTGCTTTGTTAATTTTTTTTTACGACAAATTATTTTAAATTACATAAATTTTTTCAAAGGAAAGTTAGACCCGGGAAAAATTATATATAATTATAATATATATTAGGATTATATACAGTCGAAATTAAAAGGAAACTAAAAACAATTCGAGTTATCAAAAATTCAGCTTATCGAGGGTCGACTTATGGAGGTTCGACTGGTATATATATTATATATTTTTATATAGCTCAAATTTTTTATTTTTCTCTACAGATTTTAATCCATAGGGTTTTGCACATATCAAGAAAAATTTTGGGTAATTTTTTGTTTCTATTTTGGCACCAATTTTGTTAATTTAAATGGGGATCCTATTTGATTTTTAGCAAAGATGAGAAACTTATTTTTTACTAATTTCAACGATATATAATTGGTTTATTGTACCTTGAAAAAGAACGGAGTTATTTACGAAAGAACAAAATTTATCAAAATAATAATTTTATAAAGTTCATTTTTAATTTCTGTAATTTATACTCAATTCCCATCGCCCAAGAGGACTTTTTTTTTGTTTTTATAATAATTGTAAACTGACATATTTATAAAAAAAATAGATCGACTCTCTTGGCACAGCAGAACAATTTTCAATTAAAAACTCGCAAATTATTTTTTGAATTTTTTCTTTTTCGTTTAGAATTAATTTAACAGGTGTAGTAAATAAAATAAGGGTGCAACACAAAAAAAAATCGAAATCCAAAAAAACGATTCAGCCATACCCACTCAAAAACTTAAGAGAAAAATCCTTTTAAAACACAACCGCTTTTTTAAGCGATTTCAAATTGAGCCATTAAAAAACAATAAATCTCGAGCGCAATTGAACTTTTCAGTATCTTTTTTAGAACAAACTAATCAATAAATTGTTTTTATTTTAGCATCTCAAGGGTACCATCCAGGACCGATCCTTTCGGGCGGGTCGGCCGCGCCAAAAAGATCGCATCGACCCCCTCGAAAAAAATAAAAATCCCACCGGAATTAATTAATTTGGCGAACGGTAAGGGTTGAAAAGGCCACGTCCCTTGTTTTGACACGAAAGCGAAGGTCTTCTATTCTGGTGCGAAGACATCGATTTTTATCCTACGAAATCTTCCCTAGTTATTATTTGCGAGGCGAACTGATCCTTTCTCCTCCTCCTCCTCGCCACTGCGTTTCAAGGCGACTCGGTTAAAATATTACACAACGAGCGGTAGAATGAATATCGTAAATTAGGTTTGGCAGTTTGATTCTGCGACAACATTAAAATAGACGTAAAACGCGATGGATCTCGATCCTTCCGCCCCGGACGCCTGCGAGAAATTAAATAGATTAAAAAAATCCAATAGGAAGAAGAGACGAGGGAATAATTTTCTTCGAAATGTTTATTATCACTTTATGGACTATAGCGAAAAAACCGGCATGCATGGCTTTGTTTTGTTAGCCGAAAAAGGAAGAACTTCAACTGAAAAGTAAGTTTTATTGTGCATTATCTCTTTTTTAATATTTAATTTAATTTAATTAACCTTCCGCATACTAGGTGACTAAATGTCACATGCCATACTAAGTGGGGTTTGTCATACCCCGAAAATAAAATATACAAAATTGTACTTTATGACAGATAAATTTAAATTTATGATTTGAATGAGCAAAAAAAATAAAGTAGACAAATCTTTAAATACGAGGATGTGCGCATTCGAGCGAAAAGTGGCACATTTCCGAGCGAGGGAGGCAAATGAAGCGCGACGCGGAGCGGCGCGCTTCATTTTCCAGATCGGAATGTGCCACTTTGAGCTCGAATTACACTCTTAAGCATGGTTCACAACAATTTAGGCCCATAAATTAAACGAAAAAACAGTTGAATAATTTTAATCGGTCCCTCTCGCTTGCACCGATGTGCTTATCGTATCTTTTCGCTCCTTTCCACTCATTTGCTATGGTAAAAACGTTTTTCGAACATAAAATCGATATTGTAGCAAATTGAATTAAATTTTTTGATTTGAAAGAGCTAAGGATAAAATAGACAAATCGAATAAATACGAGGATGTGCGCATTCGAGCGAAAAGTGGCACATTTCCGAGCGAGGGAGGCAAATGAAGCGCGACGCGGAGCGGCGCGCTTCATTTTCCCGAGATCGGAATGTGCCACTTTGAGCTCGAATGTGCACACTCGGTTTTAAGCGTGGTTCACAACAATTTAGGCCCATAAATTAAACGAAAAAACAGTTGAATAATTGTAATCGGTCCCTCTCGCTTGCACCGATGTGTTTATCGTATCTTTTCGCTCCCTTCCACTCATTTGCTATGGTAAAACGATTTTCGAACATAAAATCGATATTTAGCAAACTGAATTAAATTTTTTGATTTGAAAGAGCTAAGGATAAAATAGACAAATCTAATAAATACGAGGATGTGCGCATTCGAGCGAAAAGTGGCACATTTCCGAGCGAGGGAGGCAAATGAAGCGCGACGCGGGCGGCGCGCTTCATTCCGAGATCGGAATGTGCCACTTTGAGCTCGAATGTGCACACTCGGTTTTAAGCTGGTTCACAACAATTTAGGCCCATAAATTAAACGAAAAAACAGTTGAATAATTTTAATCGGTCCCTCTCGCTTGCACCGATGTGTTTATCGTATCTTTTCGCTCCCTTCCACTCATTTGCTATGGTAAAAACGTTTTTCGAACATAAAATCGATATTTAGCAAACTGAATTAAATTTTTTGATTTGAAAGAGCTAAGGATAAAATAGACAAATCTAATAAATACGAGGATGTGCGCATTCGAGCGAAAAGTGGCACATTTCCGAGCGAGGGAGGCAAATGAAGCGCGACGCGGGCGGCGCGCTTCATTCCGAGATCGGAATGTGCCACTTTGAGCTCGAATGTGCACACTCGGTTTTAAGCGTGGTTCACAACAATTTAGGCCCATAAATTAAACGAAAAAACAGTTGAATAATTGTAATCGGTCCCTCTCGCTTGCACCGATGTGTTTATCGTATCTTTTCGCTCCCTTCCACTCATTTGCTATGGTAAAACGATTTTCGAACATAAAATCGATATTGAGCAAACTGAATTAAATTTTTTGATTTGAAAGAGCTAAGGATAAAATAGACAAATCTAATAAATACGAGGATGTGCGCATTCGAGCGAAAAGTGGCACATTTCCGAGCGAGGGAGGCAAATGAAGCGCGACGCGGAGCGGCGCGCTTCATTTTCCCGAGATCGGAATGTGCCACTTTGAGCTCGAATGTGCACACTCGGTTTTAAGCATGGTTCACAACAATTTAGGCCCATAAATTAAACGAAAAATCAGTTGAATAATTTTAATCGGTCCCTCTCACTTGCACCGATGTGCTTATTGTATCTTTTCGCTCCCTTCCACTCATTTGCTATGGTAAAAACGTTTTTCGAACATAAAATCGATATTTAGAAAATTGAATTAAATTTTTTGATTTGAAAGAGCTAAGGATAAAATAGACAAATCTAATAAATACGAGGATGTGCGCATTCGAGCGAAAAGTGGCACATTTCCGAGCGAGGGAGGCAAATGAAGCGCGACGCGGAGCGGCGCGCTTCATTTTCCCGAGATCGGAATGTGCCACTTTGAGCTCGAATGCGCACACTCGGTTTTAAGCTCGAATACCAAACGTCCCGTTTTACCAAAAAAAAAAAATTGGTCAAGTTAGTTATACCCCACCTCGTACACGGAAGGTTAATGCCACTAATTGTTATTATTAAATGTCACGTGCTTCATTTTCAAAATCACTATTTCGATTCCAAACATATGCAAAGAAAATACATAAATAATACACACAGAGAATTGTGGACTGTGGAGAAAAGCCGTTTTTCCGCGTGCGGGTGGAAAGTGGTACATTTCCATACGGTTCCCCCGTCAATTTAGTGATGAGCGAAAAAACTACATTTGTAGTTGATTAAAATCCATTATTTATATAAAAAAAAGTTTCAGAATAATTAAAAATTAAAAATTTCGTTTTTAAGAATTTGGTGGAGCTCCATCTTAATTTTAGCAATAATTCTCTGCGTCGCGATGGTGGTGCAGACGACCAAGCAATGGATAAATTCGCCCGTGATCGTGACCTTCCAAACGACGCAAACCAATATATGGGAGATTCCGTTTCCGGCCGTCACAATTTGTCCCGAAATCAAAAGCGACAGAAGGGCTTTCAATTATAGCGACGTAGCATTCAAATTGATCAGCAGAGTGAAAGTCAGCAAAGAAGAGTGAGGCGCTTCCAAACGTTCCTTTGACCAAATTAATTTTTTTTTCCAAAATCAACTTTCAGAATGCGAAATTACGAATACTTATCTATGGTCTGCGATAACCCAGAAAACTTTATCGAAGGAAGCGATACCGTTAATTTCACGGATTTGGTCAATTATTTAGAAATGGTGCGTGTTTCGTTAAGATTTCATAAATGATCGTTAAGGATGTATGGGAGGTACAATCGGAGGCAAAAGTATTGTAAATAGGAAATTCGTGAATATCTGCGTTTTATAGCATATAGTACCAATACTAGAAAAATATATGCTCTAAAAGAAAATTAGAAAATTTTACCGATAATGTTGAGTTAACTCAAACTTTAGAAGCCAACTCAAAACCCCTAAAATAGAAAAAAAAATGAAAAAAATTAAATTTGCTTTATTTTGCAGGGGGATGTTCCTACGTACCCCTAGCAACTACAGCCGGTGTCATTTCCCCGCGCTTTCCCTATAAAACAAATATTTAAAACTGCAAAAGTTGAGATTTCGAAATTTGCCAAAACAGCTGTTTTTATGCTTTATAATTGTTTATTGGTAACTACTATAAACCAAAAAAATAATAAAAAAATTCTTGCATAGCTATCAAAGAAATAAATTATTCATTTCCCATCGGATTTGTTAGTTAGAACTGCAAAAAATGAAATGTCAAAATATTGCCAAAAAGGCCGTTCTTATGCTTTATAATTGTTTATTTATAATTAATATACACGGAAAAAATAATAAAAAAATTCTTGGATAGCTATGAAAGGCTGAAATTATTTAATTCCCGTCGGATTTGTTAGAATTAAAAATGCGAAATGTCCGATTTCAAAAATTTGCAAAAATAGCCGTTGTTATGCTTTATAATTGTTTATTTATAATTACTATAAACCACAAAAATAATAAAAAAATTCTTGCATAGCTAACTAAGATAGAAATTATTTATTTCCCACCGGATTTGGTTCGAGTTAAAACTGCAAAAAATAAGATTTCAAAAATTGTCAAAAGAACCGTTCCTATGCTTTATAATTGTTTATTTATAATCATTATACACCGAAAAAATAATTATAAAATTCTTGCATAGGTATCAAATGCTGAAATTATTGAATTCCCATCGGATTTGTTAGAGTTAAAACTGCAAAAGATGAGATTTAAAAAATTTGCCAAAACAACCTTTGTTATGCTTTATAATTGTTTATTGGTAATTACTATAAACCAGAAAAATAATAAAAAAATTCGGATATTGCTATCAAAGGCAGAAATAATTTATTTCTCATCGGATTGGTTACAGTTAGAACTACAAAAAATGAGTTTTCGCAAATTTGCCAAAAGGGCCGTTCTTATGCTTTATAATTGTTTATTTGTAATTACTATAAACCACAAAAATAATAAAAAAATTCTTACACAGCTATCAAAGATAGAAATTATTTATTTCACATCGGATTTGTTAAAGTCAAAACTGCAAAAAATGAGATTTCAAAAACTTGCCAAAAAAGCCGTTCTTATGCTTTAAAATGGTTTATTGGTAATTACTATAAACCAGAAAAATAATAAAAAAATTCGGGCATTGCTATCAAAGGCAGAAATAATTTATTTCCTGTCCGATTTGTTACCATAGAAACTGCAAAATGTGAAATTTCAAAAATTCGCCCAAACGGCCGTACTTCTGCTTTATAATTGTTTATTGGTAATTACTATAAACCAGAAAAATAATAAAAAAATTCGGGCATTGCTATCAAAGCCAGAAATAATTTATTTCCTGTCCAATTTGTTACCATGGAAACTGCAAAAGGTGAAATTTCAAAAATTCGCCCAAACGGCCGTACTTCTGCTTTATAATTGTTTATTGGTAATTACTATAAACCAAAAAAATAATAAAAAAATTCGGGCATTGCCAACAAAGGCAGAAATAATTTATTTCCTGTCCGATTTGTTACCATAGAAACTGCAAAATGTGAAATTTCAAAAATTCGCCCAAACGGCCGTACTTCTGCTTTATAATTGTTTATTGGTAATTACTATAAACCAGAAAAATAATAAAAAAATTCGGGCATTGCTATCAAAGGCAGAAATAATTTATTTCCTGTCCAATTTGTTACCATGGAAACTGCAAAATGTGAAATTTCAAAAATTCGCCCAAACGGCCGTACTTTTGCTTTATAATTGTTTATTGGTAATTACTATAAACCAAAAAAATAATAAAAAATTTCGAGCATTCCTATCAAAAGCAGAAATAATTTATTTCTTGTCCGATTTGTTACAGTTAGAACTGCAAAAATTGAGATTTCAGAAATTTGGCAAAAGTGATGTTCTTATGCTTTATAATTGTTTATTTATAATTACTATACACCAAAAAATAATAAAATTTTACGATAAAAGTATTATGTAGTGGTGAGGGTTTAAATTAATTATTAAGTACATAATGGACATGAGCAGAAGGAATGAGCATTTTGCTCATTACCAGAGTAAAAAAGGTAAATATAATCGCCTGGATGCTGAATAGTTAACGATTATTGTGACGTATTATGTCATTTCGTTCGTCTTGACGCATTTTGACATATGTACCTCACAAATATCCTTAATTCAACATTTCTTTTAAATTATATTTGTTTTTTTTTGTGGTATTGACACTATTTATTTACTTCGTGCTATGCCATAAAACGCAGGCATTCAGACTTATAAATTTTCAGTACTTTTGCTACCGATTGTACCTCCTATACACACGTAAAACAAATAAAAACAATAATAATCGTATTTAAATTGTAGGTCTATCCCTCAGACATTGTTCCAGGCGCTCTTTCGGTCTTCCAGGTGGCATGGCTAAGAAACGATCTCTCCATCCACAATATAACCAACTACTTCACCCCCATTTTAACCAGCGAAGGAATCTGTCACTCCTTCAACATCTTAGACAGATCGGAAATTTTCAACGAAATTACGTACGTTCGTCCCTTCCACCACTCCTCCTCGCCCAAAACATTAATTTCGAACTTCTAGCACTGCCCACGAAGATTTCTACAAAATCCACGAGGACGAACCAACCCAATGGACCATAGACGAAGGCTACTCAACAGAAGCCAACATCGATACGCACCCCAGAAGAACTTTCGCGGTGGGAATGAGCAAAGGGCTCTCCTTAAGACTTTACATATCGGAAGAAAACATCGATTACACTTGTGGGGATTATTTGCAGGGCTTCAAGGTACTGCGAAATTTTGCGAGGCGAAATAATCGAAATTCTCAAAATTGAAGGTGATCCTTCACAATCCGGCGGAAGCGCCAAGGCCCAAGCAAGACTTCTTCCGAATCACTTTGGATAAATCTGCGATAGTCGCCATCAAACCGCGCATGATGACGACTTCGGATAACTTGATACCTTACACCCCTCAGCAAAGGCAGTGCTACTACGCCGAAGAGAAAGACTTGAAATTTTTCAAAATCTACAACGAAAATAATTGTCTCACCGAGTGCTTGACGAATTTCACCCTTTACAGTTGCGGATGCGTCGGGTTTTACATGCCGAGTTAGTTGGTTTCGAATTTTGATCGATTAACGCCAAGAAGATTGATGGGAAATTTTTTTTTAGGGGTAAATTCGACGCCGATCTGCGGGCTCGCGAAGAAGCAATGCATCGAAGATGCCAAAGGTGATTATTAATTGAATTTTGATTTTAGAAGCGACGAAAATTTTTGGTTACAGTTAAATTAATCGAAGACGAACTGAGGAATAAAAATCGTCCCTTCGATGGGGTTAGTCGGGCTTGTAACTGTCTTCCGGCTTGTACGTCTTTGGAATACGACACGGAAAAAACGCAGTCGAGATGGAATTGGAAAGAAATGTTGCCATTGTTAAGGGAAACGACGCACTTGTCGGCGGAAACCGAAGAACAACTTTCTACGGGGTAATTTGTTGACAATAGAACAATATTTTTTGTAAAATCCGCTGCAGAAGTTTGGCGCACAGCATGCTCTTAGAGCGTGATCGCTCCGTCCGTTCGGCGGCCCGAGAATATACTCTAATCTGACATGGGCGAAATTCCGCAGCGGGTATTACAAAAAATTTATTTCGATAATTAATTGAATATAATTGCAGGCATTGTTCGCGGCTAACTTTATATTTTAAAGATATGCAATTTACTGCGTCGCAAAGGAACGAATTGTATTCCCAGATGGACTTTTGGGCCAACATAGGAGGCGTGTTGGGTCTTTTTACCGGATTTACTTTCATATCGGGAAGCGAGATCTTGTATTATTTAACTTTAAGACTGATTTGTAACGTTAAAATGTTTGGACGACGCAATTGGTCCGGTTCGGAAGAACTAATGGCCGACAGTACAAAATAAAAAAAATAATTGTAGAAGTACTTGCTTAATTTGAGAAATAGAAGATAAATAATTAAATTAAAATAATTTAAGGCAAAAGATCCAATATCCGATCCCTATTTTGTAGTGTACCATTGTATATCATGTATAGCAGTTGATCGAGTACTAATTCCACACAAAAAAATGATACCAGTACTAGATCACGGCTTTATACAGTATTAATAACATAAAAATCAAACATAATATTTATTTATAATAGTTTATTAATATTATAGTATTAATTATTTCATAAATACGAAAAATACCGCAGTGATCGAGTATTGGGTCGTTTATGCCACGTTAATTTATATTAAAATGTATAATTTTATGACAAGCAAAGAACTAAAGTTTTACTCAAAACTAAAATACATAATATATAAAACCACAAAGAATATTTTCTTGTGCCTTCTCTCAAAATTGAATTTTGAAGTTGACAACTGAAATAAAGTTGAACAGACTAATTTTGATTTTGATTAAATTATTGTTTTATGCATAAATTAAGTTTAATTAAAATCTGTGTTTAAAAATTTTTTCTTTGTGGATTAAAAACGGAATCTTTCAACTGATTATAATATATTTTTTTAAGTTCAAGGCAAAAGATTGAACCCACTCAAAAATCTCAAAAAACTATTTTAAACTTCGAAAGGAACAGTTCTTCAAGTAATTCTGATCGGGAATTATCTAATTCCAATTAAAAATAAATTTCTCATAGGAGACTTCAAACAATTTTTTTTATTATACTTAGGTAGTTGCTATTTAATTAATTTAAAAATTTTTTTGTAAGTTAAACTTTTCGTTTTAGTGTCAGAAAACAAATGGAATCACATTCAGTCAGGAAATGATTTCCCAAATTCCAAAATAAAACTCTCCTTTTATTTTGTTTGCAAAACTTAAAGTCCCGTAAATAAATTTTTCAATTTAAAAATGCAATTAATTATATTCGACTTTTGTTTACAAATAAAGAAACCCCCAACACGACGTCCTCAATTTGCTTAATCGGGCCCTGTTCAAATCTAAATTCATCTTTACATAACATTCTGAAAAAGGACGGAGTAAAATACCCAGTGGTTGACTAATTTGTTGCATGGAGATGTATTTTGATGCAAAAAAAATAATAAACAAATTGATAAAGTCAAAACAAACGTTACAGTTGAAATGGAAATACTATTTTTGTTTATAAATTAATTAATGAAAAATTAACTATAGAGTGTATAAAATGAGTAGTTCAGTAAATGACCTTTTTGTGCAAATATTGAACGTGGTATAGCCCAGTGAATGACTGATTAGAAACGAGTAAATGAGAAAATTTTGTAAAATTTATTATAAACGCTAGGCTTAGAGGACCTTCGCGTAGTTTTTTGGTATTAAAGTTCCTTTTGCTATTCTATCTATTACAGGTTTTGTTGGCGCTTGAAGATTACGCCCATTTTTTTTAATTACGTCCTTCAAAGCTCCAACGAACTCCAATATAAATTTAATTATTTTAGCTATCAACTTCATTGTTACTTTTTTTTTTTTACTTAAAGAAAAAACAAGAAATACATACACGATTGTATAAATAAATAGGGGAAGGTAGCCTAAAGCGGGTAGGTTAAGGTTCATCGATTAATATGAACCACTTCGACTAAAAAAAAGTGTTTCTTTTTTAGATTTACGTAATACAATTATTAAACTTTAATTTTATAAAAAAAATAATTACATTTTTGCTTTAATTGTCGAAATAAATTCAAAAATATAAAATGTCAGAAATTAACCGCTTTGCTCGACAGTGGGGCCTAAAGCGGGTAGGCTCTCATAAACCAATCGGATTAATCAAAACCTTTGAAAAAAAATTATCTACACTTGACATGTTCTTGACAGTAACATTAGTATTAAGTTATATTAAGCATTTTCATATTATAACTGCTAATTTGTTCCAATCTTAATATTACTTCGGTTTACCATTGTTTTTAAATCTTAATTGCTTCAACGCTTTAAATCACTTATTTTAATACCAATTTATTCCTATCAACTAGTTCCTATCAATTATAATAAAATTACTCCTTCTGGTACAAGAAAAGAGGGTACCTACCCGCTTTGCCCAAACACACATATCTTAGTTTTGATACATTAACGTAAAAAATAATAGATGGATATTAAAATATTTAGTCAAATAATAAAACTAGTTTATTGTAAAAGAAAACCCCATTATAAAAATGGGTTAATGTGAAGGGTTTTAGTAGCAATTGAATTTAAAATTTAAAATTTCAAACATTTTACAAAATTATTAAATTTTTTGTTTTTTAATTTTTTGACGTCATTAAGCAACTTAGGTGTCAAAAGTAGTATGACATCAATTAGGCTGGGTACTGGCATTGTAAATAAATATATAAATTTCAGCTAATATATAACATATCCATATAAGGGCCGTTACCCGCTTTGGACTACCTATCCGCTTTAGGCCACCCTCCCCTACCTATATCATGAATAGAAATTAATTTGTTTAACACTAGAACCGCGGCAATTTTGAACTTACTACAACTGGGGTTACCGGTCAATTAGACCTTTAAGAAAAATTGGTCTTTTAACAATTAAATATTTATTGCAACACATTTAATGATTTCGAACAATTTTTAAAAACAGTAAATGCCATAGTTTTTACCGAATATAACATCAAAATTGATTGAAATTTTAATTGTTTGATTTGAAAAAAAAAGATTCATGCAAAAATCTAATAAAAACGAAGATGTGCGCATTCGAGCGAAAAGTGGCACATTTCCGAGCGAGGGAGGCAAATGAAGCGCGACGCGGAGCGGCGCGCTTCATTTTCCCGAGATCGGAATGTGCCACTTTGAGCTCGAATGTGCACACTCGATTTTAAGTACCATTCACAAAATTTAGGCTAATACATTATTAAAAAAAATTAAATAAATAATTTAATCGTTTTCTCTCACTCGCACCTACTAAATTCTCGTATCTTTTCGCTCACTTCCACTCATTATTATGGTAAATACGTTTCTTGAACATAAAATTCATATTTACTCTTAATTTTTTGATTTGAAAGTGAAGAGGTTAAAAAAGACAAATCAATGAATACGAGGATGTGCACGTTCGAGCGAAAAGTGGCACATTTCCGAGCGAGGGAGGCAAATGAAGCGCGACGCGGAGCGGCGCGCTTCATTTTCCCGAGATCGGAATGTGCCACTTTGAGCTCGAATGTGCACACTCCACTTAAAGCACGATTCACAGTACTTAATTAATAAAAAAATTATTAACCAAACTAATATTACAAAAGCGACAGTAACTCTATCTGTCTGTCTGTCTGTCTGTCTGTCTGTCTGTCTGTCTGTTACCTTTTCACGCCTAAACCACTGAACCAATTTTGATAAATTTTGATATAGAGATAGCTTGGACCTTGAACAAGAACATGAGCTACTGGTTTCGACCAAATATAATGAGTGATTCCTGTTATATTCAAAATCTTAAAAACAACCATCTTCAGGAAGCTGCCGTTACATAATATTATTTAACATTTGATCATAAAGGTCTACTTTTATTTAGTTTTCGTTATAATAAGGCACTGTTTCCGGTTTTTTTTCCTATGTAATAAAGCATTTTTCTGCTGCTATAAATAATAATTATCGATAGAACCGATCAAATGAATAACCGAAAAGAAAAAAGTATGTGTCTCCTATTAAAAGGAAAAAAATACAATTTAAAAAGAAAAACAATCGTAGGACAGTAATTATCAACTAAAATTACGTAAAGTCATGTAATATGGCAGAAATATGTTCTACCAATAAAAATTAACAAAACGATAAAATTACAAAACGGTCAAAATGACCGATTCCGCGGTTCTAGTGTTAAGTGTCATAAACATACTCTCTCGTAACGGTCATTCACTGGGTAGGGGGGTCACAATACCGGGCGATTCGCCCCACAAACAAATTAAAACCCCAAAATTAAATTACGCATTGCTCCACGACCAATTCGCTCTCCCAACTCGACCGATCCGGAAAAATCCAGACAAAACGCGCGTTCGCATAGAACCACGAAAAAAATTGAGGCAAACCAAGAGTTCAAACGAACCAAACCATAGGCGGACCAATTAAAAAAACTAATTTAATGATCCAGGGCCGTCTCCCGCCCCGCACGTTAAGGAAACGATTTTCTGCGCCGCCGAGCCCGCGAAGCGCGCGTTCGCCTCCGAAGCCTGTCCCAATTTCGCTCGACGAAGGCCACCAACTTCTCTTACATAACGCTATTCGACGAAACTTACGACAAAAATAAAATTAGTGAACGGAACCGAGCGCGATGAGCGATGTCGACGACGAAATTTTCGGCAACGCGAACGTAGCGCTCGCAAATAGACCGCAAGTGACGTCGAAGAATCGAAATGCAAGAAGGCGGGAAGAAGCCCCTTCGCGATCGTACGATCCGGGCTGCAGCAAAAATTCGGTCTATTATTTCCAAAGCTTCGCCGAGAACGCCAGCATCGACGGGCTGAAGTTCTTGGGGGAGAAGGGGAGGACGCTGATCGAAAGGTGAGTTTTTGACCTAGTTTTTTTTCTCTTCGGGGGCGTCGAAGAGTCGTGCGTTTGCAGGATTTTCTGGGCGATCATCCTGACGATTTCGATCGGCATCTGCATGTACCTGGTGGTGAAGACGTTCGAGAAGTGGAGGAACTCGCCGGTCCTGGTCTCTTTCGCTACGAGGCAGACGCCGGTCTACGATATTCCTTTTCCCGCGGTCACTATCTGCCCGGAAATTAAGTCGGACAAGGCGCGATTTAATTACACCGATTTGCTGTTGAAGCGGACGAAAAACGTCACTTTGAGCGATACGCAGTAAGTTTGGACGAAAGCGAAAAATTAATTGGGCCAGCTCGATTTGCAGGTTGAACGAGTTCGATTACATGACCTTGATTTGTCAAGTAGACCCGCAGCTTTTGAACGACGATCAGGAGTACATCGGCGAAGAGGTCGTCGATTTTTTTAAAGAGGTAACATCCTTTAGTTTTCCTAATAAATACTTTACGCAATCATTTCTGTGCGTAAATTTTTCGATAATGTGAAATTGAGCGAGCCGTTTCTTTTTTGCTCAAAGGCCAACGACGAAAAAACTTTTTTAATAGTTTTACCTAATTCCGGTATTATTTTGCGTGCCGATTCCGAAAATAATCATAAAAAAGTCGAATCACCCGCCAATTGCCCGCATTTCAATATAAAAAAAAAATTATTATTTAAAATGTAAAAAAATATTTTTAATCATTGATATGTTATTAGGTTGGCAATAAATTCGTATGTTATAGGGTTGCCAATACATATTATCAGTGCAAGACCAGCCGTACGTGGGAAGCGTTTTTAGTTTGGATTAAATCGTTTTTTTTGTAGGCGGTTCGTGTTATGCAAAAGTCGAGAAATAACAATAAACAAAATTAAAATATTAATTAATATTGATTTCTGAAGAATTGCGATTTGGTACTTCAATTGCCATTTAAAAACGTTTTTTTGATAAGTCGTATGCAATTTTTAGTTTTATTTATTACTTTTTGCGAATTTCATGAAATTGATATATAACATGGAGCTAAGTGTCATTTATGAGGTGGGGTATAACTAACATGACCAATTTTTTTCTTGTTAAAATGGGATGCTTGGTAATCGTGCTGAAAACCGAGTGTGCACATTCGAGCTCAAAGTGGCACATTCCGATCTCGGGAAAATGAAGCGCGCCGCTCCGCGTCGCGCTTCATTTGCCTCCCTCGCTCGGAAATGTGCCACTTTTCGCTCGGATGGCGCACACCATCGTATTCATTACATTAATATAATTTACCATAAGCGCCTTCAAATCAAAAATTTTGATTTAATTTAGTAAATATCGATTTTGTATTCGCAAAACGTATTTACCATAGCAAATGAGTGGAAGGGAGCGAAAAGATACGATAATCACATCGGTGCAAGTGAGAGGGACCGATTAAAATTATTCAACTGCTTTTTCGTCTAATTTATTGGCCTAAATCATTGTGAATCGTGCTTAAAACCGAGTATGCATTCGAGTTCAGTGGCACATTCCGATCTCGGAATGAAGCGCGCCGCCCGCGTCGCGCTTCATTTGCCTCCCTCGCTCGGAAATGTGCCACTTTTCGCTCGAATGCGCACATCCTCGTATTCATTACATTAATATAATTTACCATAAGCTCCTTCAAATCAAAAATTTCGATTTAATTTAGTAAATATCGATTTTGTATTCGCAATACGTATTTACCATAGCAAATGAGTGGAAGGAGCGAAAAGATACGATAATCACATCGGTGCAAGTGAGAGGGACCGATTAAAATTATTCAACTGCTTTTTCGTCTAATTTATTGGCCTAAATCATTGTGAATCGTGCTTAAACCGAATGTGACATTCGAGCTCAAAGTGGCACATTCCGATCTCGGAATGAAGCGCGCCGCCCGCGTCGCGCTTCATTTGCCTCCCTCGCTCGGAAATGTGCCACTTTTCGCTCGAATGCGCACATCATCGTATTCATTACATTAATATAATTTACCATAAGCTCCTTCAAATCAAAAATTTCGATTTAATTTAGTAAATATCGATTTTGTATTCGCAATACGTATTTACCATAGCAAATGAGTGGAAGGGAGCGAAAAGATACGATAATCACATCGGTGCAAGTGAGAGGGACCGATTAAAATTATTCAACTGCTTTTCGTCTAATTTATTGGCCTAAATCATTGTGAATCGTGTTTAAAACGATGTGCACATTCGAGCTCAAAGTGGCACATTCCGATCTGGAATGAAGCGCGCCGCCCGCGTCGCGCTTCATTTGCCTCCCTCGCTCGGAAATGTGCCACTTTTCGCTCGAATGCGCACATCATCGTATTCATTACATTAATATAATTTACCATAAGCTCCTTCAAATCAAAAATTTCGATTTAATTTAGTAAATATCGATTTTGTATTCGCAATACGTATTTACCATAGCAAATGAGTAGAAGGGAGCGAAAAGATACGATAATCACATCGGTGCAAGTGAGAGGGACCGATTAAAATTATTCAACTGCTTTTTCGTCTAATTTATTGGCCTAAATCATTGTGAATCGTGCTTAAAACGAGTGTGACATTCGAGCTCAGTGGCACATTCCGATCTCGGAATGAAGCGCGCCGCCCGCGTCGCGCTTCATTTGCCTCCCTCGCTCGGAAATGTGCCACTTTTCGCTCGAATGCGCACATCCTCGTATTCATTACATTAATATAATTTACCATAAGCTCCTTCAAATCAAAAATTTCGATTTAATTTAGTAAATATCGATTTTGTATTCGCAAAACGTATTTACCATAGCAAATGAGTGGAAGGGAGCGAAAAGATACGATAATCACATCGGTGCAAGTGAGAGGGACCGATTAAAATTATTCAACTGCTTTTTCGTCTAATTTATTGGCCTAAATCATTGTGAATCGTGCTTATCGATGTACATTCGAGCTCAAAGTGGCACATTCCGATCTCGGGAAAATGAAGCGCGCCGCTCCGCGTCGCGCTTCATTTGCCTCCCTCGCTCGGAAATGTGCCACTTTTCGCTCGAATGCGCACATCATCGTATTCATTACATTAATATAATTTACCATAAGCTCCTTCAAATCAAAAATTTCGATTTAATTTAGTAAATATCGATTTTGTATTCGCAAAACGTATTTACCATAGCAAATGAGTGGAAGGGAGCGAAAAGATACGATAATCACATCGGTGCAAGTGAGAGGGACCGATTAAAATTATTCAACTGCTTTTTCGTCTAATTTATTGGCCTAAATCATTGTGAATCGTGCTTAAAACCGAGTGTGCACATTCGAGCTCAAAGTGGCACATTCCGATCTCGGGAAAATGAAGCGCGCCGCTCCGCGTCGCGCTTCATTTGCCTCCCTCGCTCGGAAATGTGCCACTTTTCGCTCGAATGCGCACATCCTCGGATTTATTGCATTAGTATAATTTACCATAAGCTCCTTCAAATCAAAAATTTTAATTTAATTTAGTAAATATCGATTTTGTATTCGCAAAACGCATTTACCATAGCAAATGAGTGGAAGGGAGAGAGAAGATACAATGTGTTTTACTTAAGCCTATTAATTACACAGACCAACCATGAAAAAACTTTCTTAATAAGTTTACCCAATTCCTGTATTATTTTGTGTGCCTATTCCGAAAATAATCATAAAAAAGTCGAATCACCCGCCAATTGCCCACATTTCAATATTAAAAAAAAATATTTAAAATGCAAAAAAATATTTTGAATTATTGCAATGTTATTAGGTTGGCAATGAATTCTTATGTTATAAGGTTGCCAATACATATTATCAGTGCATGACCTGCCTTTCCTGAATCCCGTTTGTTCTTCTAATAGGGTAGAAGCACCGGTTTTGGACACTGTACCAGTTGTGGACGTTTTCCACTTTATTTTGACAAATGTGAAATGTAAGAATTATCGATACTGCAATAAGTGTAATTAATATATCTTTAACTACAATAGAAACATCAATAATGTTTTTTTCGTATTTTTCAAGTTATTTTATCAAAATTACTCAAGTGTCTAAAACTGGGCCTAACGTGTCCAAAACCGGTACTTTTACCCTATATTATCTTCTGCAATAGTTCTGAGCCGTTTATTGATTATTCTAGAGTATATTTTACAGGCTGTATTTAGAAAACAGATTCCTCTATAATTTTCACATAGTCCCGTGTTGCATTTCTTAAACATTGGGATAATTTTTGCAGTTTTCCATTCTTTAACTACAATACCTGCAAAGAATGGACGAAAAACGTATCCCAAAACAAATATATGGTATATTTGTTTTGATAGTACGGGCCCAGAGGTAGAAGAAACGTAGGCCGACCAAGAAAAAGATGGTTAGACCAAATACAAGACAACCCTATATAAAACGAGTAACGTAACGGACTAATGAAGTCTAAAACATGAGGAAGACGAAACAAGATTATTTAAATTGTAGTAATTTAAAATTATCATAAGTAAAAATTGTTACCTAATAAAAAAAACTATGATTTATTTAATTTTTTTGTATCCAATTCTCTATTTTAAAATATATAATCGATCTCATATTGAGAGAGATCTGAGGGTAATAAAAAAAAAATGGATACCAAATTCGGTTTCAGCACACAAAAATACATAAGATTCAGGTGAATTGGTATAAAAAGTTTTTACAAACATTTTTTTTGTTGGCCTGTGTAATTAGCGCGGTTTGAATTCAAATCGTTCGTTTGTGTATAGCTAGACCACTGGCTTCCAAATTGTATACCGGGTGTTCCACGACTAGGTACTGACACTCAACTCACTTATAAATAACCCTAAACCGAACAAAAAACTACCACAAGTCAAGTGACCTTATGTGTCATATTTTTGAGTTATGGTATAGTAAACTTCAATTTGAAAATGTGTAATAAATACCATATTATTTAGAATACGCGTAACCCTCCTCCAACACGGCTTCCTACAACACGGTTTCGCTATAACACGATTCATAAATTGCAAAAACCCTCCTACAACACGGAATTCTATTACACGATTTGCAAAAACCTTTCTAAAACACTGTAGGGGAGACCGGGGTTGGAAGTCACAATTTTTTTCTTTTGTATTTATAGAGCCCATGGTCTTAATTTATCAATGACATTTATATATCAGTAGATAGTGTAAAAAAGATAGTTTAAAAAGAAATAAAGACTTTTTCTCTACCATTATCTAAAGAGAACATATTATAATTTTTCTGAAAAAAGAGAAGTGTGACTTTCAACCCCTGTGTCAGGGATAATTGTCACAGTGTCTGGGGTAGGTAGTCACACGCTAAATAACAGGTAAAATACAAAACGAGAAAACAAATACCTATTTTTATTAAAGATAAAATGTACGTAACAAATTTTACCTAAGAAAGTAACGAAAAATATCTTATTCATAATTAAAAAAAATAAAAAATATTTGCTGTGAGCGAATAGTAACTTCTATCTAACGAACTTAGGTTATGGTAACAAAAATATAATTACAGTCAATCGTTTATGTAGTAAAACCCCTAGAAACCAATAAAAAAGGCCACACATATTTGTGGTATTGCTTTGCACTTGTGACTACTAGCCCCCGCTAACTTGAGACAACCTTCCCCAAAACAATTTTAGACAATTAACTCCCAAAATAAATTTAAATCAATGGTCATTTAAGAAACATATCTTAAACATCATAAATACACGAATACGTATATCACTATGCAAAATTTAATTATACTTATGAGACTCAACAGAGATGCACAAGAATTACTTTCACTGTACAAAAAAAACGAACGCATATATTTCTTTTACGGTATTTCAGAGGGAACTGAAGTGAAGTACGCAAGGAGGTATTGTGTTTACGCTTCTTTGACACGGGTAAACAAATTTATTAATTCATTACGTTTTCTGCTATTGTTGTTGTGACAACCTACCCGTGAGACAACCATAACCGGTCTCCCCTACTACTGCACCACTAGATACTATGATTTTTGTTAAACATATTTAAAAACTAAATTACCTTAAGATAACGACGAGAAGGAAGAATGAACTATAGTGCCTTTACATGAAAATATAAAAAATCAATTAAAATATACTCATTTATATTTGTTTTTAATAGGTTTTCGGAACGTAACTGTCCTTTTTGTATTGGCTCTTGTTGGGTCTCATATAACACGGTTTCGCACAACACGGGATTTTCTACGAACCTATCTACCGCGTTATAGGAGGGTTACCTGTATTTCAAAAATTTTTGTTTAAGTCTGTTATAACGATGCCATTACACAAAATCTAATTTTTTTTTTAATATGGAAACGATGCTGTGTTGTCATTTACCGAAAAACTGAAATGAATTTTTCACGAAATTTGATGAAAACATTGTTTTGAGAAAATTCGGTGCGTGTCATTAAATTTAATAATGTTTAAATTTGATGACACACGAAAATAACACCGTCTTGTCGAACAAGAGCCATCACTGTAACTTTTTAAATACCATTATTTTTAATTACTTGACATTTTCTAGCAAACAAGAAATTTAAAACCAAGTCTCTGAAATACGTTTCTAATTTATCATTTTAAAATAATTTTTGATGGATGTTTCAAAAAGACGTTTTAAATATAGAGCCTTCAATAATTATTTTTTGACGGAAATGATTTACTAAAGTTATTAGTTGTGTGTAAAAAAGGCCCAGAAATGAAATTTTAAAATCGTAAAAAAATATCTGTTCATTTATATTTTATTCTGACTTGAATATTTTCATAAAGAATTGCAACCTCGTGTAAAACAAACCCCAAAAATACAAATTTTTAAAGCAAATAGCAATACTTTTTAATTTTTCGAATTAGCATTATTTTAAGTATTTTGAATTCAGGATTTTTGTTCAATTCCTGAAGACACAGGTAATTCTTTTTTGGTTGAATTATTTTAATAGAAATTACTACCCTTGGGCAAAACAACTCCAAAAATCGAAATTGTGAAACCGAATAAAAATGTCTCTTTACTTTTTCGAGTAGAGATTTTTGTAAAGTATTTTAATTTAAATGGTGTTCAATTTCTGAAAACAAGTCAATTTGATTCTGGTGGGATTATTTTATTGGAATTTGTTACCCTTATAGAAAACAACACCGATTACTCAAATTTGGGACCTCATAATAATATGTCATTAATTTTTCGAGATGGAATTTTGTTCTGTTTCTGAAGGTACACGTCAATCATTTTCTTACTAGATTGTTTTAATGAAAATTACTACCCCTTATGAAAAAAAACACCAAAAAACCAAATTTTAGAATCGCATAATGATATCTCTTTAATTTATCGAATAGAATTTTTTTTACAAGTATTTTAAATTAAAAATTTGTTTGATTTCTGAAGACACGTGGCAATTTTAATCCGGTTGCATTTTTTTAATAAAAATTAACTACCCTTATGTAAAACAAATCCATAAATTCAAATTTTGAAACTGCATAAAAATATCCATTTCATTTTTCAAAATTGGGACACGAATTTTGATGGTTAACACATTTTTGAGATGATAAGTTGCTTGAAGACGTTTCAATAAAGAAACGAAACGTTGCATATTTAACAAGACTTCTTTCATTGTTGTCCAATTCCCTTAAACTTAAAATATTATTTAAAAAAATTAATTAATGTTAACAGAAATTGGACTTTTAATAAAACAAATGTTGTTAAATGTGCAACGTTTCGTTTCTTCATTGAAACTTTTTCAAACAACTTAAAAACTAAAAAATTGTACGTGTGTCAAACAATTTTTGGGTATTGATGGTTAAAACATTTTTTGAGATGTTAAGTTGCTCGAAAAAGTTTCAATAAAGAAACGAAATGTTGCACATCCAACAACAGTTGTTTTATTAAAAAATATTGGACGTTACATTATGATTAATAATTCAAACAATTTTTCTTGCAGTTAATGCCACCAGTATCGGACGTAATAGCACTCCGAAAATGGAGAGATAATATTTTAACCAACAGCGTTGCTTCGATTTTTTTCCCAATTCTTACCAGCGAAGGCGTTTGCTTCACGTTCAATTTATTGGACAAAACCGAATTATTCAGAGACCTGGTGTAAGTACTTCGTACTCTCTTTAAGTACCAATTTGCAAAATAATTAATCTAAAGTTACTACGACGACTACTTCTACAATTCGACCGAACTGACTTCGGAATGGACGCCCGACGACGGTTACAAGAAGGACGCCAGCATCGACGCCTATCCTCGAAGGACGCAATCTGCAGGTTATCGCAGCGGACTGGGTGCCTTCTTTTATGCGGTGGACGGCAACGTGGACCACCCCTGTGCCGATTTCTTGGAGGGTTACAAAGTGAATCGCCAATAAAATTAAAAGAAAAAATTAAAAAAATTTTTAAGGTCACAATCCATCACAACACCGAAATGCCGCGGGTCCGCCAAAATCACTTTCGGGTGCCCTTCGACGCGGCCGTGGTGGTGTCGGTGAAGCCCAACATAATGACGACGGCCGAAGAACTGAGAAGTTACAGTCCGGAGGATCGCAAGTGCTTTTTTTCCAACGAGAAAAATTTGAAATTTTTCAAAATCTACAATCAGCAAAACTGCCTGATCGAATGCCTGACGAATTTTACTCAGCGCGTGTGCGGGTGTGTCAATTTTCATATGCCTCGTAATTTTATTGAAATTTTTCGTTTTTTTATAAGCGAAATTTATCGAATTTGATTTTAGGTGAGAAAACGACCAAGATTTGTGGAGCTGGTTATAAGGCCTGCATGGATATTGCCGAAGGTGAGTTTTACGAAGATTTTTGATGAGTTTTCAAAAAATACCCATTGAATGGTGCTCGCAAAGACCATTTGCCAGATTAACATAGAAAAGGGCCCTTGCAGATATTTAGCTCATTTTTTTTGATATAACTAATATGGGAAATTTTAGGTCTCAGGTTATGGCACGTTATCTTATGGAAAAAAGTCCCAGGATTCTGAATAGGCCTTGTTAATTTTTTTAGCTAATCTTAGGCTCCGATAAACGGGCCTTCAGGATCTGAAAATTTTTAAAGATTCGTTCACAAATAACGAAGCTACGATTTTTCAAAAAAATTATAACAAGTAGGACTATTTGAATCCGTTTTTCTTGAGAATTTCAAATAGCACGCCTATGGTTTTTTAGGCTTATCTGAATCCAAAAAGTCCGGCAAATCCGAATCTGTATAGTTTTTAAAGATTTGTTCACAAATAACGGAGCTACGATTTTTCAAAGTGGCAATTTAGAAAAAATTAATCACAATTAATTCGAACCCGTTTTTTCGAGAATTTTAAATCGCACGCCTATGATTTTTTGAGCCCATCGGAAGCCAAAAAGTCCGGCAAATCCGAATCTGTATAGCTTTTAAAGATTTGTTCACAAATAACGGAGCTACGATTTTTCAAAGTGGCAATTTAGAAAAAATTAATAACAATTAATTCGAACCCGTTTTTTCGAGAATTTTAAATCGCACGCCTATGATTTTTTGAGCCCATCGGAAGCCAAAAAGTCCGGCAAATCCGAATCTGTATAGCTTTTAAAGATTTGTTCACAAATAACGGAGCTACGATTTTTCAAAGTGGCAATTTAGAAAAATTAATCACAATTAATTCGAACCCGTTTTTCTCGAGAATTTTAAATCGCACGCCTATGATTTTTTGAGCCTATCTGAAGACAAAAAGTCCGGCAAATACGAATCTGCATGACTTTTAAAGATCTGGCCACAACTAACGGCACTATAATTTTTTTAACGTAGACGTTTGTGATAAAAAATGAACCTAAAACTTCAACCCTTAATTATTCAAAAATTAACATTGCGCCCTATGTCATATTTGCGGGTACCTTATGGAAAACAGTCTCAGGATTCCGAATCCGGGTCGTTTTTAATGATCGGATCAAAAAGGGCTACGACCGTTTTTGTTAGTCGAAGTGTATTTTTTTCGATTTTATTAGTTTTCTCGAAAATTTTGGGGGTTGAAGGGGAGCAAGGAAAAATGGCCCCGACTATGTCGGTTTGGAGTCCATAAGAACGTCCCGCAAAAATTTAAGGGAAAGTCATTACCAAAAATTTTTTTTTGCCAATTGCGAGGCGTGAAAAAATTTAAAAAAAATTACGTCACAGATTAGTAATTTACTAGTACGCAAATAGTGGATGTCCCTAATACAGAAGTACCCAAAATGCCTCTGAAAAAATTCAATTACATAAAAATTTATTTTTTAAAAAATTAAAAATTGATTTTCTTTTTAAGGGCACTTTTCCACGTTAATTCGGCAATGGCCTTTCTGTTATTAGAAATTAATCGAATTAATTTTCTTGCAGATATGTTCTTGGTGAGCGAAGTGAGCGATAAGCTTAGAAAAGAAGCGGAAAACAAAACCACCTACGAGGAAATCGACGAAATCGATTATGACGTAAAATGTAACTGTTTACCCTCCTGTTACTCGATAAATTACGACGTGGAAATATCGCAAGCCGATTGGAAATGGATGGAAATGGCCAAATTCCAACAAAGCATTAATACGAGCGAAAGCGCAGAATTTCAAAGTTTAATCGAAGACAAGTAAGTGAGAAGAATTCGATAAGCATATTGAAAAGTAAAAAAAAATTTGCAGGGCCCATTTTTCTCGCCTGACCATTTATTTTAAGGACATGCAATTCATGACGTCAGAAAGGAACGAACTCTACAGCTACGTTGATTTTTGGGCAAACATCGGAGGAACGGTCGGCTTATTTACCGGTTTTTCGTTTGTCACCATGTTCGAAATAATCTACTACCTCTCGCTGCGTTTTTTTTGCAACGTGCGAATGTTTGGAAGGCCCTATTGGTCGGGCGACGCCGACATGTTGCAGAAGGCTGGCGTTTCGGCCCCAAAAAATCGTAGATTTTAAGTGTTTATGAAGATTAATTTAATTAATATTTAACAAATCGGAGACTAATTAAAATTTGAGAAAGTAGGCCCAACACACTGTTAAAAAGAGTTATTCCATGCTTTAATTATATTAAAATAAAAAACAAATTAGAATTTTTAATGAGCTTTCCCAAAAATTAAAAAATGTTTGATTTGAACTTCAAATTTTGTATCTTCAAATCGGTTTTTCAAATTTCCCGTAAATTTTCTTTATAATATGTTTTTTTTTTCAATTAAAAACAGTAATAAATATAAAAAATATAATAAGACGTCGCCTTGGCAACGTAATCAGTAATTTCACAAATCTTAAGGTTTTTCAAAATTCTTTGTGTCGACCTTATTAATTTTATACTGCGACATATTTTAAAAATATAAGCCTTTCAAATATGCAACCCTTTTAACGAAATCTCACAAAATAATAAAAGTTTATTCCGTTTTCAAAAATTTATATTTTTGTGTTCTTCAATTTTCAAAAAAATTTCCAATAATACGCACTCAATATTTTGGAAAGGTCTCATTTAAAAAAAAAACAAGACTTCAAACCGGAACTGAACCGAAAACCAAAAAAAAACCGTTATTTTTGACGGAACGAAAACCGGAACTGAACCGAAAAAAATGTTTCGGTTTATTTTCTCTCTCTCTCTCTCCTATTAATAACATAACTTGCAATTAAACAATAAAACCGAAAAAACCGATATACTTGGCGGAACCAAACCGATCTATATTTTTTCTATTGAATGAATCGGAATGATGAAGATAACGGTTCGAAGCCCTGGTAAAAAAGGCCCTGCAATTTTAAATTTTTGTTGTTTTTACCGATATTTAAACGAATGACACAAATACAAATTTTTAATGTTAGAATTTTGCATAAAGTTATTATACAGTGATGTCTTCCCTATATCAATTTTTCAAAATTTTGCAATAGACCCCCTTATATTTTTATAACAGAATTGTGTAAAAACGGCCGACCTTTATAAATTATCTATTATTATCTCAGTCAGTGCAAAAATAAACATTTAATTTTTTTCGGCGGCCAACTTCTTATTGTCGAATTTTTGTTAGAACTGCGCGCGCAACCTCCGTATTCTGAAAACGTCAGAAGAAGTATAACTTCAAAAACTAAAAACAACCCTTCTTTACATAAAACTCCTTCTGCGGTCCTGGTACGAAAAAAAATCGCAGCAATGGGAGAATGACACGTGGAAAAAAATTTTTTTTTAATTTAAATAAAACTAAAATTTTTGATTCGAATTAAAACCGATTGCTTTCCTGTAATAATTTTAATTTATCAAACGACTACGAATAAACAAAAATTAAGATTTGCAAGTCCTAGCTTTAAAATAAGTGAAAAAAGCCCTGTCTTTTGGGTAAATATTTTAAAAAATCTAATTAATAAATAAAACTGTTCGTTTCTTTTTTATACAAAATCCTAACTGAATCTCTGCCTCGCCCCTTTCACTACATTTAATTAAAATAAAAATCCCAAAGGGCGGCAGGGTCGGACCTTCAAACATTCGTCCCGACCATTTTACATTTACAAAATCAAAAAATCCGATGTTCGCATAAATTTAATTCAAAAACACTAGTTAAACAAAAATAATTGTTTTTTTAATAAAGCCCCAACGATAAAAGTATACGGCAAAAAAATACAATAGCCCCAATTTGAACCAAAAAAAAAATACAACCAAAGATGTTCGTGTTACGTTAATAAGGGTAGTTTTTTATCCTCAATTATCTCGTGGATTAATCTAGTACGGAGTACCGAGAAGTTGTAATATGCATCCGTTTTAATGACATTAACAGAATTTAATTAGTTGAAACAAATAATTATGTAGGTCGCTTCCGCCCACCATTTAAAAGTTCCACTCGCAATTTGCTTCCCTGACAAGATTTTCGCCCTCACAACGCGCCAAGATGGCCCTCGAAGAAGAACAAAGGCACCCCAAATGCCTGAAAAATCTACGATGGTACTTCATGGAATATTGCAACAACACCACCATCCACGGCTTCAAATACTTAGGGGAGAGACGCAGCTCGGCCGAAAAGTGAGTAATTTTCGCGATTTGGGCCCCGAAAAAAAATTTTTTCCCGCCCAATTAAAATTCCAGACTGTGGTGGCTGGTCGTTCTGACGACCTCCTTGTATTTTTGCACGTCCAACATCGTGGAGACCTATCACAAATGGCAACGGTCGCCCGTGATCGTCTCCTTCGCCACCACCGAGACCCCCATCTGGAAAATTCCGTTTCCGGCGGTGACGATCTGCCCGCGCTCGAAGTCGGTCAAGTCGAAATTCAATTTCACCGAAATGGCCCTTTTGAAGATCAACGACACCGAGCTGGGCGACGCCGACTTTTTGGAGAAGAACAAACGCTTCGAATATATGTCGATGGTGTGCTTGAGCAAGCTCTCTTTTTTTTCGGACGACGAAGCCCAGTATACGACCGACTCGGGCTTGATCGACTTTCTAATGGAGGTAATTAATCATTTTTAATGCTTATCTGTAATGCAATCTGTATTTGGTTAGGCTGGGCTCAGAAGGGTGGAGGGAGAGGACTGCAGCCGTGGATGCACAAAAAATTAATTATTGTGAATCGGGCTTTAAATGTACAAGCTGAAGTTTTACTTATTACTGCAATGAGTGGAAGAGAGCGAAAAGATACTAGAAACCCATAAGTGCAAGCGAGAGAGAATGATCAAAATTGCCTCAATAGGGTATTGGTTACCATTTTTCAATGTTAATTAATTTTATGAACAAAGAAGATTGTTTTTAAAGTTGATTATTGTGAATCGTGCTTAAAGCCGAGTGTGCGCATTCGAGCTCAAAGTGGCACATTCCGATCTCGGGAAAATGAAGCGCGCCGCTCCGCGTCGCGCTTCATTTGCATCCCTCGCTCGGAAATGTGCCACTTTTCGCTCGAATGCGCACATCATTGTATTTATTGAATTTAACTTAAAATATGCAAGATAAAATGCCACTTTTCGAGAAAACTATTTCATGGAAGTTTTGATTAA
Source organism: Sinopyrophorus schimmeli (assembly GCA_036325965.1). Lineage (NCBI taxonomy): Eukaryota > Metazoa > Arthropoda > Insecta > Coleoptera > Elateridae > Sinopyrophorus > Sinopyrophorus schimmeli. The sequence continues at coordinate 590,757 of JARFIZ010000337.1, read as the reverse complement.
AGTTTGTAATAAACATGAAAAATAATTAAAATATTCCAACTACCCCGAAGTGTACAGGGGAGCTCCGAATGCAAATGAAAATGTAAGAATTTTAATTTAACTATGTTAAAAAACAGCGATTTTGAAAAACGTGAATTGAAAAAAAATATTTAACGTAGACTATTACTTAGAGTTTATAAATAACAGAAAAGTAATTAAAAAATTCCAACTACCCGTAAAAGCACAGGGGAGCTGCGAATACAACTGAAAATGAAAGACCTTTAATTTACCTATGTTAAAAACCAAGATTTTAAAAAACACAAATTGAAGGAAAATATTGTACGTAGTCTATTAATTGAAGTTTCTAGACAACCAAAAAAATAGTTAAAAAATTCTAACTACCCTTAAAAGTACAGGGGAGCTGCGAATGCAAGTGAAAATGTAAGGGTTGAATTTACCTGATAAAAAATAGAGATTTTGAAAAAAACAAATTGAAAAAAAATATTGCACGTAAACTATTAATTGGAGTTTCTAGACAACCAGAAAAATAGCTAAAAAATTCTAACTACCCCTAAAAGTACAGGAGAGCTCCGAATGCAAGTGCTAATGTAAGAGTTGAATTTACCTGTTAAAAACCAGAGATTTTGAAAAAGACGAATTGAAAAAAAATAACGCACGTAGACTATTAATTGGAGTTTATAAATAATCAAAAAAAAACGTTAAAAAATTCTAATTACCCCTAAAAGTGCAGGGGTGCTCCGAATGCAAGTGAAAATGTAAGATTTAAAACAGAGATTTTGAAAAATGCAAATTAACAGAAACTATTGTACGTAGTCTATTAATTGGAGTTTCTAGACAACCAGAAAAATAGTTAAAAAATTCTAACTACCCCAAAAAACAGGGGAGCTCCGAATGCAAGTGAAAATGTAAGAGTTGAATTTACCTGTTATAAAACAGAGATTTTGAAAAATACAAAATGAAAAAAAATATTACACGTAGACTATTAATTGGAGTTTATAAACAACCAGAAAAATAATTAAAAAATTCCATCTACCCCTAAAAGTACAGGGGGGCATCGAATGCAAGTGCAAATGTAAAACTTAAAACAGAGATTTTGAAAAACGCAAATTGAGAGAAACTATTGTACGTAGTCTATTAATTGGAGTTTTTAAACAACCAAAAAAATAGTTTTAAAATTCTAACTACCCCTAAAAGAACAGGAAGAATCCGAATGCAAGTGCAAATGTAAGAGTTGAATTTACCTATGATAAAAAACAGAGATTTTGAAAAAAGGGAATTGAAGGAAAATATTGTACGTAGTCTATTAATTGGAGTGTCTAGACAACCATAAAAATAGTTATAAAATTCCAACTACCCCTAAAAATACAGGAGAGCTTCGAATGCAAATGCAAATGTAAGTCTTAAAACAGAGATTTTGAAAAACGCAATTTGAGAGAAACTATTGTACGTAGTCTATTAATTGGTGTTTCTAGACAACCAGAAAAATAATTAAAAAATTACAACTACCCCTAAAAGTACAGGGGAGCTCCGAATGCAAGTGAAAATGTAAGACTTAAATTTACTCATGTTAAAACACAAAGATTTTAAAAAACGCGAATTGATAAAAATATTGCACGTAGCCTATTAATTGGAGTTTATAAACAACAAGAAAAATAGTTAAACAATTCTAAACACCCTTAAAAAAACACGGAGGGCATTAGTGTTTTTGAAAATGTAAGTCTTGATTTCACTTATGTTAAAAAACACAATTTTTGAAATTCGCAAATTCCGTAAAATTATTTCTTGGAAATTATTAATTAATGTTTCTAATAAACCAGAAAAATAATTTGAAAAATTCAACTGCCCTTAAAAGAATAGGAAGGACATTAATACAGTTGAAAGTGTAGGATTTTAATTCCTCTTATATTAAAAAACACAATTTTTAAAATTCGGAATTTGAGAAAACTATTCCATGGAAGTTACTAATTAGAGTTTACAATAGACCAGAAAAATACTTAAAAAATTCTAGTAATCCTTGAAAGAACAGGGTAGGCATTAAGGCCGATAAAACTGTAAGGATTTTGACTTCTCTTCTTATGTTGAGAAACAAACTTTTAAAATTCCCTAATTTGGGGAATCTAGTGCATGGAAGTTCATAATTAATATTTATCACAAACCAAAAAAAATAATTTAAAAATTCTATTTAATGAAATTAAAAATGTAAGTCATATGGTAAAAGGTTTATTTATATCAACTAGCTTTGCAACTTAAAAACTATTGATTTTTGGACCATGGTTCCACTCGAACTCATAACCTACAAAATTCAATTGATAAAATGATATTCCGCCAAAATTACAATCTTAAATGTTTTAGGTGCAGCCCGATTTCAAAAGCACGCTGGTCAATTGCAGCTGGACGGGCCAAACTTGCCCCTCGGACATCGAAAAAATTTTTAAACCCACAATCACAAGCGAAGGAGTCTGCTATACCTTCAACATGATGGACAGGGACGACATCTACACCGCCCACATGTCGTCAGTTCCATCAGATCCATTCCACGTTAACTCTTCTAATCGAAATCGTTTCAGAAAAAGCTATTACGAGAAATTCAACATCTCCAACAGTCGCAAGTCTCAATGGACCTTGGAGGAAGGGTACGAGAAGAACGCCGATTTGTACGCCTTTCCACAAAGGTCCTTGGTGTCCGGTTCGAACGGAGGCTTGGATCTGACTTTTTTGACTTTGGAATCAAATTTGGATTATATGTGCGGAGATGCGCTGCAAGGCTACGAGGTAATTCGTTGAATTTTAATAATTTCACAAATTTATAATTCAATACGAGATAAAGAAGAAATTATTAATACTCCAGACTTTTGTTTAAAAAACAATGATTAAAAAATATTTTTTTACTGTTCCCCTAATTTTACATAATTTTTAATTTTTTTTTCAAAATGTGTAAGTACAGTAAAACCTCTCTTAACGGACACCCCTCTTCAACGGACAATGTTCAAAGGTCCCAGTTAGAAAAGTATAGGAAAATAATGTATTAAAGCCACCTGTCAGCGGACGCCCCTCTACAACGGACATTATAGTTGGTCCGCGACTCTCCGTTGGGGAGAGGTTTTACTGTACTAATATCTATAACAGCTATTATTTTGTACAGACCGTTTTACCCGTTCATAAAATAAAAACCGGCGCGTGTTTCATTTTTAGGTGATATTTTTTTTTCTGTGTTAACTGAAAATGTGAGTTTATAAAAAAAAAATTCCCGTTAGAAAAAATATTCTAAGTGACTTAGAGGCTTAGCTCGCCAGAAATTCGATTTCCTGTTTTTAAATAACAGGGGATAATTAGTTTTTGGTTTCAACTTAATTTTTCGGCATTAAAAGATTTTTTTTTCGAAAATTGAGTCTTAATCCTTTGTAGGGCATTTATTTTGCTACAAAAAAGTTTTTAAGAGCTTAAGGTCTACGACCAATAGTTAGAATAGAACATTTAGAAAAATATGCGCAAAAATTTTAATTTTCTTTCATGTCATGATTTCATAGATATTGTTGATAAAATTTTTATTAAATTACTGTAATTTGGTACTTCCAAAAATTAATAATTTAAAAGCCTACTAGTGTTTATTAAATGTTAATTTTTTACGTAAGATCAACAAATTCAAAATTATAGGAGATTCGATGTAAATTTTTATTAAAGTTCACTTTTCATGCTCTGTAAAATAAAAACTATTAGTCGATGAGCTTAACCTCATAGGAACTTTTTTGTAGCAAATTTATTGTCCTACAAAGCCTTAACACTCATTCTTGCAAAAAAAAATTAATACCAAAAAAGATTCCTGTGTTATTTAAAGCGAAGCTTCTAATATACTCAGAATAATTGTAATCGTTCCCTCTCCCTCGCAGTGACGAGATTGTCGTATCTTCTCGCTCCCTTCCACTCATTGCTATGGTAAATTTGTTTTCTCAAACATATAATCGATATTGACTAAACTAAATTAAATTTTTTGATTTGAAATAGCGAAAGATATAATAGACATCTAATAAATACGAAGATGTGCGCATTCGAGCGAAAAGTGGCACATTTCCGAGCGAGGGAGGCAAATGAAGCGCGACGCGGAGCGGCGCGCTTCATTTTCCCGAGATCGGAATGTGCCACTTTGAGCTCGAATGCGCGCACTCAGTTTTAAGCACGGTTCACATTAATCAATTTACTTTCTTAGACGGCTAACTTCACTCCCGACTCTTTGTTAGCTGTGCGCGCGCAACTATTTCACTTTCAATCGCCAAAAGAAGTATAACTTCAAAAAAATCAACATGAATTTTTTTCCAACCAATAAATAAATTGCAATTTTTTTTAAAGGTGATTCTGCATCATCCGGCGCAGTTGCCGAACGCCAAACAGGGCCATTTTAGGGTCGGCCTGAACCAAGACGTCTTGGCGGCGGTCAAGCCCAACATGATGAAGACCTCGATGGAGCTGAAGTACTACGAACCGGATAACAGAAATTGTTTTTTTGCCGCCGATAAATTTTTGCGGTTTTTCCAAGTTTATAATCAGGAAGACTGTTTGATGGAGTGCCTTGCGAATTTTACCTACGCCTACTGCGGTTGCGTCGGGTTTTACATGCCTCGTGAGTTATTTGATGGGATGTGGTTTTTTCCCTAATTTTGCCGATTAATTTTTTTTTTTAAGGAACCATAAATACGCCTATTTGTGGGCCGCGGAGACAATGGTGCATCGATTTGGCCAACAGTAAGAATTTTAATTTTATTCAAAAAGTTGTGGGGGCAGTGGATTCAATTTTTTTTTTTTAGTTTATGAAGCCCTTTTTGCAATTTGTATTTCTTTGAGCGTTCAAAAGAAAAAATGTGAGCCGGTGCTTTAAGCTGAAGTTATGTAAATTAAAATACCGTGTGTCCCACGAATAAGTACTGAAACTTAACCCACTCATAAACTGAACAAAAAACTACCCCTAATCAAGTGACCTTATATGTTATATTTTTGAGTTATGGTATCGTAGACTTTTTAACAATTAATTTTTCGTCCAAATTGCAAGCAATATAATTTAATTAATACAAAATTTTAATTTAAAAAAAAAAGCATTAAAAGCATAAGCCCGCCGTACCATTTTGAAATCCAGCAACAGCCAAATTTTCGAAAATTATTTTTTTTTACATTTTTGCCCCTCAATTAAAATTCAAATTCAGAATCCGAAAGAAAACAAAATAAAAAAGTTTGGGAACCGCTGCCTCTAGACAAATTTTTTTTTAAATATTTTCATTTTAGCAAAATTTTTGGCACGCGAAGTCTCCTTCCAAATCGAGCACCCCGACAAGAAGCTACCCTCGAACTTCTCCAAAACGGCCATCGAACAAAACTGCAACTGCTTGCAGTCCTGCGACAGCCTAAATTTTGACGCCGAAGTGACGCAATCGGAATGGGACTGGCGCAAGGGCAGGACCATCGTGGCCTCCAAAAACGAATCCGAAAGGTCCCCCCCATTGTCGGCCATTAAAATTTATCGAAAACTTATCGAAAACGATTTTAGGTACCACCTGTCCCGTTTGAGGGTCTATTTTAAGGACATGCAATTCATAACCTCACAAAGGAACGAACTGTATGGAAAAACCGATTTCTACGCCAACTGCGGAGGACTATTGGGCCTGTTCACCGGCTTTTCTTTGATTTCCCTGGTCGAAATCGTTTACTTTGCAACTTTACGATTCGCTTGCAATTTCAGAAAGCACGGCCGACATTTGTGGTCCGGGGCCGAAGAGCTGATGCGTTACGAAGATTAATTAATTACGTTTTTTTGAAAAATTGCTTATTTCGAATGGATTTTAACCCAGTTAAAAAATGACCCAAAACTGAAGACAATATACGCCCAATTAAGTGGCCTTCTGTGTAATACTTTTCAGGCAATTTCAATATGTGTAATAAATACCTTCTTGTTGAAGTTATACTTCTTTTGTAGCTTGAAATTAAAATTTTAGCAAGCAACGGAATTTTTACGCGCACATCTCACGAAAATCCGATGTTTGAAGTTAGCCGTTCTAAGAAAGTAAATTAATTGTTGTGAATCATGCTTAAAACCGAGTGTGCGCATTCGAGCTCAAAGTGGCACATTCCGATCTCGGGAAAATGAAGCGCGCCGCTCCGCGTCGCGCTTCATTTGCCTCCCTCGCTCGGAAATGTGCCACTTTTCGCTCGAATGCGCACATCTTCGTGCTTATTACATTTGTCTACTTTATCCTCAGCTCTTTCAAATCAAAAAATTTAATTCAGTTTGCTTAATATCGAGTTTATGTTCGAAAAACGTAGTGACCATAGTAAATGAGTGGAAGGGAGCGAAAAGATACGATAATCACATTGGTGCAAGTGAGAGGGACCAATTAAAATTATTCAACTGATTTTTCGTTTAATTTATTGCCTTAAATTATTGTGAATCATGCTTAAAACCGAGTGTGCACATTCGAGCTCAAAGTGGCACATTCCGATCTCGGGAAAATGAAGCGCGCCGCTCCGCGTCGCGCTTCATTTGCCTCCCTCGCTCGGAAATGTGCCACTTTTCGCTCGAATGCGCACATCATTGTATTTATTAAATTTAACTTAAAATATGCAAGATAAAATGCCACTTTTCAAGAAAACTATTTCATGGAAGTTTTGATTAAAGTTTGTAATAAACATGAAAAATAATTAAAATATTCCAACTACCCCTAAGTGTACAGGGGAGCTCCGAATGCAAATGAAAATGTAAGAATTTTAATTTAACTATGTTAAAAACAGCGATTTTGAAAAACGTGAATTGAAAAAAAATATTGGACGTAAACTATTAATTAGAGTTTATAAATAACAGAAAAGTAATTAAAAAATTCCAACTACCCGTAAAAGCACAGGGGAGCTGCGAATACAAGTGAAAATGAAAGACCTTTAATTTACCTATGTTAAAAACCGAGTTTTTAAAAAACACAAATTGAAGGAAAATATTGTACGTAGTCTATTAATTGAAGTTTCTAGACAACCAAAAAAATAGTTAAAAAATTCTAACTACCCTTAAAAGTACAGGGGAGCTGCGAATGCAAGTGAAAATGTAAGGGTTGAATTTACCTGATAAAAAATAGAGATTTTGAAAAAAACAAATTGAAAAAAAATATTGCACGTAAACTATTAATTGGAGTTTCTAGACAACCAGAAAAATAGCTAAAAAATTCTAACTACCCCTAAAAGTACAGGAGAGCTCCGAATGCAAGTGCTAATGTAAGAGTTGAATTTACCTGTTAAAAACCAGAGATTTTGAAAAAGACGAATTGAAAAATAATAACGCACGTAGACTATTAATTGGAGTTTATAAATAACCAGAAAAATAGTTAAAAAATTCTAATTACCTCTAAAAGTGCAGGGGTGCTCCGAATGCAAGTGAAAATGTAAGATTTAAAACAGAGATTTTGAAAAACGCAAATAAACAGAAACTATTGTACGTAGTCTATTAATTGAAGTTTCTAGACAACCAAAAAAATTGTTAAAAAATTCCAACTACCCCTAAGTGTACAGGGGAGCTCCGAATGTAAGTGAAAATGTAAGAATTTTAATTTAACTATGTTAAAAAACAGCGATTTTGAAAAACGTGAATTGAAAAAAAATATTACACGTAGACTATTAATTGGAGTTTATAAACAACCTAAAAAATAATTAAAAAATTCCATCTACCCCTAAAAGTACAGGGGGGCGTCGAATGCAAGTGCAAATGTAAAACTTAAAACAGAGATTTTGAAAAACGCAAATTGAGAGAAACTATTGTACGTAGTCTTAATTGAAGTTTCTAAACAACAAGAAAAATAGTTTTAAAATTCTAACTACCCCTAAAAGAACAGGGAAAATCCAAATGTAAGTGCAAATGTAAGAGTTGAATTTACCTATGATAAAAAACAGAGATTTAAAAAAAAAGAAATTGAAGGAAACTATTGTACGTAGTCTATTAATTGGAGTTTCTAGACAACCAAAAAAATTGTTAAAAAATTCCAACTACCCCTAAGTGTACAGGGGAGCTCCGAATGTAAGTGAAAATGTAAGAATTTTAATTTAACTATGTTAAAAAACAGCGATTTTGAAAAACGTGAATTGAAAAAAAATATTACACGTAGACTATTAATTGGAGTTTATAAACAACCTAAAAAATAATTAAAAAATTCCATCTACCCCTAAAAGTACAGGGGAGCGTCGAATGCAAGTGCAAATGTAAAACTTAAAACAGAGATTTTGAAAAACGCAAATTGAGAGAAACTATTGTACGTAGTCTATTAATTGGAGTTTCTAAACAACCAAAAAAATAGTTTAAAAATTCTAACTACCCCTAAAAGAACAGGGGAAATCCGAATGTAAGTGCAAATGTAAGAGTTGAATTTACCTATGATAAAAAACAGAGATTTTTAAAAAAGGGAATTGAAGGAAAATATTGTACGTAGTCTATTAATTGGAGTTTCTAGACAACCAGAAATATAGTTAAAAAATTCGAACTACCCCTAAAAGTACAGGGGAGCTTCGAATGCAAGTGCAAATGTAAGTCTTAAAACAGAGATTTTGAAAAACGCAAATTGAGAGAAACTATTGTACGTAGTCTATTAATTGGTGTTTCTAGACAACCAAAAAAATAATTAAAAAATTACAACTACCCCTAAAAGTACAGGGGAGCTCCGAATGCAAGTGAAAATGTAAGACTTAAATTTATTCATGTTAAAAAACAAAGATTTAAAAAAACGCAAATTGATAAAAAACATTGCACGTAGCCTATTAATTGGAGTTTATAAACAACAAGAAAAATAGTTAAAAAATTCTAAACACCCTTAAAAAACACGGCTGGCATTAATGCAGTTGAAAATATAAGACTTGATTTCCCTTATGTTAAAAAGCACAATTTTTGAAATTCGCAAATTCTGAGAAGTTATTGCTTGAAAGTTATTAATTAATCTTTATAACTAACCAGAAAGATAATTAAAAAATTACAACAACCCTTAAACAGTTGAAAGTGTAAGAATTTTAATTCCTGTTAGAAACACAATTTTTAAAATTTGCGAATTTACGAAACCATTCCATTTCATTTCGCTCAGTCAAAAAATACTCGTGGGCCAAAACGCGCGAGATGCAATTTTGCCAATTGTAAAATTAATTTAATTTCAAAAACGAATCAATTTTTTTATTCCTTCGGACTAATTTTAGTTTTTAATCCATTCACGAAGGGTGCGATGTTAAAAACGTAAAGCCTAATTAATAATGTAAAGATAATAAAACAACACCCCTAATCGATCCCAAAAGACTTTTTTTTCGAATTTACTCGACTTCCGAACAATATTTATAAAATGAGTCACATCTGATAAATAATTAGGGTAAAAGCACACTACCCTTTCCCACGTGTCGATTTCGTCCATTTCTCGCATAATTCGACATGATGAGCGATCGTTCGACCCCTACGTTTTTGCAAAATTTAAAGAGTTATTTGCTGGAATATTGCACCAACACCACCATCCACGGTTTGCAGTTCTTGGGGGAGAAAAAGAGGGCCATAATTGAAAGGTACGATTTTTTTTTGGAAATAAATTTCAAATTGTGAGAGTTTTATTTTAGGATTTGGTGGTCGATTTTTTTGACGATTTCGTTGTATTTTTGCGTGAGCTCGATCCTGCAAGCTTATCGAAAATGGGATACGTCGCCGGTGGTTGTTTCTTTTGCGACCAGCGAGACGCCCGTCTGGCAAATACCTTTTCCGGCGGTCACGATTTGCCCCCAAGTTAAAGCCTACAAGGACGAAGTTAATTTTACGAATTTGGTGCTTCTGAAGAAGAATAATGCAAGTTTGTCACAAGAAGAGTTAAGTTGGTTAAGAATTTCGTTTAAAATTTTCAATGTTGCTTGATAATTTTTTTTTAATTGTTTTAGATTAAAATTAATTTTGATGCATTGTTTTAGAATTATTTTTACAAAATTTGAAAGAAAATGATGTTAAAATTTTTTTATCCAATTTTGAGTTAACGCCAATGAGCAACTTAAAATTTTAATTCGATTTTATCGTGAAAGAGTCTTAGGCTTTGAGTTTTTAATTTATGAAAAATTTCTTTTAAAACTTTAAATAAAAGGTATTACTAATTTTTTTTCAAAAAAATATTAAATTTAGTTTTTTTTTCCAATTCTTCCATTAGTTCTAAAATGTATTGTAAACTATGCCCTTAAAGTTATTCCTTAAAAAACTTAATCAAATTTTCATCAAAAAGTCTTAAGATTTATTTATAATTATTTTTTCTATTAATGAAATAATATAACTTCAAAATTTTTCTTTTAGAAGATCAAAATAGACAATTTACTAACTTTTGACACATCCCTAAAACTCATTAACGTCACTTTAAAAAAACTGATTTAAAAATTTTAACTTTCACTAATTTTTTTAAATTAAAATAATTATTATTATTATTTCTGCATGAGAGATAAAAAATAGTATGTGCAATTGGTGCGGTTGTCTAACGCCCACTCGAGCGGATGCGCGCACTCATTTCGTTCGCGCGCTTCACTCCGCTCTCGTGCGCAATCAACAACTTTCCGCACTTGTTGCACAATATACATCAGAATTTTTAACGATTTATTTTTATTTCCAAAACTAATAAAGGTACCCATCTTAAAATGTAGATTTAAATTTGTTTGCAGAAGTAAACAGCTCAAATACATGTCAATGATTTGTTCAACAAAATGGAAGACCAACAACGAAGAAGACACAAACGTAATCGAAGAAGAAATAGTCGATTTTCTTGTAAAGGTTGGTATTTCTTTTCTAATTCACAACAACCTTCTTTTCATATTAGAAGTGACGTATTTCGGGAAGAAAACTTGTTTGGGGGGGTCATATACATTTTTGGATTCCTCTTGGGATGTGGATTTCGAAAATAAGTTTAATCCTATACCCAGAAAATCAATAACTTTTTTAAAATTGATTTTCTGGGCATAGAAATCTTTATTATACAAAATCCTTAATCCCAAAAAAGATTCAAAAATGTATATGACTGCCCCCAACAAAATTTCCACCTAAAACTTGCTGATTTTAGAAAAAGGACGCAATAATTTAAAAAAAATAATTGATCTAATTTAAATACAATTTGATTCTTGCACAACACAAAAAAAAGTCTCAAAACCAAAAACGCCCCCCTACAACCCTATAATTTCTTCTTGCATCGTCTCATTTAATTTAAAATAAAAACCATTTACGTTAGGTGCAACCTAAATTCAGCGCCACCGTGGACGAATGCATTTGGTCGGGAAACGACTGCACAAAAGGCGTACGCGACCTATTCACCCCCCTTCTCACCGAAGAAGGCATTTGCTTCTCCTTCAACTTGTTGGACAGAGACGAAATGTTTACCAAAGAGGCGGCGTAAGTTCCCAAACTTTTCATTAAAAAAAAAAAATTAACCGTCACCCACCCCCCTCGTATTTAGAATGGACTATTACGAAACGTATTCGGTTCCCCATCAACCCCATTCGGGGTGGACGGACGAGCACGGCTACAAAGACATAACGGATTTAGCCGAAATGCCCCGAAGAACCCCAATAGCCGGCATACAGGGCGGTTTACAATTAACGCTGTGGACCGAATCGACAAACTTGGATTACATCTGCGGGGATGCTCTGCAAGGGTTCAAGGTCATCCTGCACAACCCTTCTCAACTTCCCTACGTCAAACAGAGACATTTTCGAGTTGGCCTGAATCAGGACGTAACGGCCGGAGTGAAGCCTACGATAATGACCACGTCCATGCAACTGAAGGGCTACACCCCCGAAAAACGAAAATGCTACTTCATCGAAGAGAAACAATTGCGCTTTTTCAAAATCTACGGGCAACAGAATTGTTTGCACGAGTGCCTCTCGAATTTCACTTTGTGGAGGTGCGGATGCGTAGCGTTTTTTATGCCACGTAAATATTTTTGTTTATAATTAATTTTTGTGTGAACTAATTAATTAATTTTTAAGACGACGATTCGACTGCCATCTGTGGTGTAGCAAAAACAGCTTGCGTTAATGAAGCAAGGTGTAAGTTATTTTTTTACCATTGAAATAGTGTACACTCACACCATTTAGTAATGTCCCTTGGTTTGGAGCGGACGGATCGTTCGTGTCCGACGTGGAGAATAATAAAGAAAACGCTAGTTTCAACTTCAACTCTCCGTTATTATTTTACAATCCTACACATGATGGTGGTATTCACTTTTTACAGATTAACAATACACTTTTTATCTTTCACCCATAAGAAAAAAATATTTTAATATAAATGAAAGTTAATACAAGATAATTTTATCATTACAAAATAATGTAATTATTCTTTTCTACGCATATACCTTGTGTTAAAATCCATGTCTTTCTTTTAAATTCCATATAAGTTAGTTTGTGTATATATTAAGAATATTTAACATAACTGAAAATAGAACTATGCAATTTTGATTTCAGGAATTAATTAGTGAAGTTTTCTATAAAAGATTTTCTTTTCCATTTCTAAGCAAATATATCCTATCGAAAATTATTATTATAACTCTTCACATAAGAGTTAATATTTAAATACTAAAATTAACTGAATTGTAAATTTGTTAACAATTTTCGGATACTCTAACGATTGGCAGCTCATTTCGCTGTTAAAATTCTTATAACTGCATTGCCAGCATTTTAAAATAGAACAAATTCAGATTAATTTTAAATTGTTAATATTGTTGTTGTTGGCGCCTTTTTATACCTGTATCAGGTTTAGGCGTTTTCCCCGCTTGAAACTTTGTTGTGAATGTTGTAGTGTTTCAAAGATTCAAGGCACCTACTGTTTTACGTGGATTGCGAACCACGGCAATTTCTAAGGAAATTTTGAGCAGTTTTACTCTTGCCAGGTGCTCAGCCTTGCGAAGAGAAGAGGAGCGTGAAATTTTCGATGGTCGGCGCGGGGATTCGAACCACTTCGAATCCACCTCGCTAGCAAAGCAGCCCAAACACTAAACCACTTGCACCACGCTTCCTCTTAAATTGTTAATATTACCCTTATTAATGTTTTTTCTAAAGCATTGTTTGATATGTCTATCTGCAGTTGGGACATAAATACCATAACTATTCATTTGAAAATTATTAGAATCTAGTTTGTTTTTTTTTTATTATGGACCCATAATTTTTACATTAATTGATTTTATTTGAATTATTACGAGTATGTATTAAACCTCATTTGAATAGAAGTCACCATTGAATTAAATTATCGATATTCGAGTTACATTATTGCCAGAGAATGGTGGATGGAATGCAGGGAAGACTTTTACAATGTATAGCTGCAAATGGGTACTACACAAACTACTAAACGCAATTTATTTTATTAATTTGTTAATAAGTTTTATTTTAGTTCTATTTATTACCTAATTATGTTATGTAAATAAATTTTATTCAGAATACGTATTTTGCAAAAACGTGTGTTTGATTTCCTAAAAAATATACAAACAGGGTCATTCCATATGAAATCAACAAATGGGGTGTGCCGCATGATTTTTAATTTTAATATAAAAAATTGTAGACGATCTTTGTGGTCCCAAAAAATGTTAAACCACCATCATTTATTTTTTATTGTATAACTTCTGATCAGTACGCATCCGAATTCAAAATTGAGTCAATTTCATACTTGTACATAATGGGCTCTAGTTTTATTTAGAACTGGTTGTTACTTTATTTGAAAGGGTTATAAATGTGCATTTTATATAATACAAAAAATTGAATTAAAACAATTAGGAACAAGATGGTGACCATCCGAAATTTTCACAATTTTTCTCATTTTAGAATATTTGATTGAACGCTGTGTCAACCCTTTTGCATATTAAGGGTTGATTTTATTTTACAATAAAGTACTAACTCTTGTGATGTCGTGACATAATTATCATTGTCCTAGAATAAAATCTACGAAAAATAAAATTGTGAAAATTGAAAATTTTTGGGAAAAAGCTCAACTTTGACCTCAAAAAATCCATGTGGAGGAAAAATAAAAATCTGAAATTTTCAGAATATGTAGTCCATATCTTTGTTAATGAGGTCCAATTAGTGCCATTCTGTTATTTTTACATCTTTAGGAAATATGATTTTTTTTTAAAGTGCTACTTTTACAAATAAATATGAAAATAATCTCGGACTTTGATAATTTGTAGATGTTTTAAAATCTATTTAAACTATTAGTATTATGTCAATTTATGATAAAAATAATCAAATAAAAGTCAAAATTTTTTAAACTCTGGTATTTATCAAAAAAATATATATATGCAGAAATTGTTTACTTTTCATTGCAAACTTTTACTATCTTGAGATTTTCTGAGCTAGAATATCGTCACACTTTTAATTTATTATTTGAGATGGGGATAAAACAATGATAGGATCGTGTGTTTTTTATTGTTATTATATTATTTTTAATAAATAACAGAATTTGAAAATTTTGATTTTTATTTGATTATTTTTATCATAAATTGACATAATTCTAATAGTTTAAATAAGTTAGAAAACTTTTATAAATTATCAAACTTCCAGATTATTTTCATATTTATGTGTAAAAGTAGCACTTTAAAAAAAAAATTTCTAAAGAGGTGAAAATAACAGAATGGCACTAATTAGACTTTATTAACGAAGATATGAACTACATATTCTGAAAATTTCAGATTTTTATTTTTTCCTCCACATGGATTTTTTTGAGGTCAAAGCTGAGCTTTTTACAAAATTATCAATTTTCACAATTTTATTTTTCGTAGATTTTATTCTAGGACAATGATAATTATGTCACGACATCACAAGATTTAGTACTTTATTGTAAAAAAAATCAACTTTTAAAATCCAAAAGGGTTGACACAGCGTTCAATCAAATATCCTAAAAATGAGAAAAAATTGTGAAAATTTCGGATGGTCACCATCTTGTTCCTAATTGTTTTAATTCAATTTTCTTGTATTATATAAAATGCACATTTATGACCCTTTCAACTAAAGTAACAACCATTTCAATACCTGTTCTAAATAAAAAGCTAGAGCTCATTATGTACAAGTATGAAAATGACCCAATTTTGAATTCGGATGGGTACTGATCGGAAGTTATACAATAAAAAAATAAATGTGCCACCACAAAGATCAACTACAATTTTTTTATTAAAATTAAAAATCATACGGCACACTTTTTAATTCAAATTTGTTGATTTCATATGGAATGACCCAACATTATTTTATTCCACTTTATTCATTATTTTAAAATACACCCATACCTCACTTTGCGTCGGAGTTACGTTCCAAAAAAACACGACGCAAATTAAAAAGACGCAATGTGAATTAAGAAAAAAATTGAAAAAAAGTGGAGCCGTCTGTTAAAAAACAAGAAAAAAATTAAAGACTCGAACCCAAAACAACGCAACCTCAAAAACCTAACGACGCACGGTGAAAATTAGTACTAATTAAGTAGCGACGCAACTTCGAAAAAACGCAAAAAGAAACGACGCAAAGCGAGGTACGGGTGTATATCTTTATCTTATCATTACAATTTTTTTAAATGCGGGTTGTGAATAAATTGTAAATTGCGTTGCACCGTAATTTATAAAGTGTCGTTCAATAGGCACCTAATAATTGTAATGAAATAGTTAATATATACATTACGTAACAATTTTTAGTGTTTGGGCTGCTGCGCTAGCGAGGTGGATTCGAAGTGGTTCGAATCCCCGCGCCGAACATCGAAAATTTCGCGCTCCTCTTCTCTTCGCAAGGCTGAGCACCTGGCAAGAGTAAAACTGCTCGAAAATTTCCCTAGAAATTGCCGTGGTTCGCAACCCACGTAAAACTGTAGGGACCTTGAATCTTTGTAACACTACAACATTCACAACAAAGTTTCAAGCGGGGAAAACGCCTAAACCTGATACAGGTATAAAAAGGCGCCAACAACAACAACGTAACATAATGATCAATCAATTATTCTTATCGTTGGATTTATCCCAAAACTCCTTCGATTCAATGACCTTAAAAGTGTCCATAATAAAAAAAAAGTTCTATTCTAATTATTTTTAAATGAACAATTATAGTACTTTTATCCCAACTACGCATAGGTATATTAACCAATGCATTATCCAAAATATAAATAGGGGTAATTAAAATTGAAGTTGATCTGCATATGTTAAATTTAAAAAAATATGTATGAAGTTATAAGAATTTCAATAGTTACTTTGTTAGGGCTATTCTAAAAGTGTTAACAAATTTACGAGTCAGTTAATTTGCATCGTTTAAATATTAACAATTATGTGAATATAATTTTAATAACCATTTTTAATGGCGTAAATTTTCTTTCAAATTGAAAAGAAAATCGTTTTCTGTTCCGTTTAATATTTTTGTTATATTATTATATTGTAAAAAGTGAATACCATCATTTGCAGCGTTTTAAAATAATAATGGAAAGTTTAAGCTAAAGCTATATCGCTTTCTTTATTATGCTCCACGTCAGACCCGAACGATACGCTGGCTCTAAACTGAGGGACATTACTAAATGGTGTGAGTGTACCTATAATTTTCTATCATACCAGCATTAAAATTTCTCGATATTTCTTCTAAATCAGTGTTTCCCAACATTTTTTTAACATGCCCCACCTAAATCATTCTAAAATTTAAATGCCCCCCTATGTAACATAATTATTTTTGAAGTTATACTTCTTTTGGCGCTTTGAGAGTAAAATATTATCACTGCTAACGAAAATTCGACAGTTGAAGTAAGAAAGTAAATTGATACTTGTGAATGAGGCTTAAAACCGAGTGCGCACGTTCGAGCTCAAAGTGGCACATTCCGATCTCGGGAAAATGAAGCGCGCCGCTCCGCGTCGCGCTTCATTTGCCTCCCTCGCTCGGAAATGTGCCACTTTTCGCTCGAACGCGCGCATCCTCGTTTTATTTGATTTGTCTACTCTATCTTTCGCCTTTTCAAATCAAAAATTTAAAGTTAGGTTAGTAAATATCGATTTTATGTTTGAAAAACGTATTTGCCATAGCAACGAGCGAAAGGGAGCGAAAAAATGCGAGAATCTCGTTAGTGCGAGTGAGACAAAACGATAAAAATGATTTACTGATGTTTCGACACCAAAATTATTGTGAATCGCGCTTAAAACCGAGTGCGCGCGTTCGAGCTCAAAGTGGCACATTCCGATCTCGGGAAAATGAAGCGCGCCGCTCCGCGTCGCGCTTCATTTGCCTCCCTCGCTCGGAAATGTGCCACTTTTCGCTCGAACGCGCGCATCCTCGTTTTATTTGATTTGTCTACTCTATCTTTCGCCTTTTCAAATCAAAAATTCAAAGTTAGGTTAGTGAATATCGATTTTATGTTTGAAAAACGTATTTGCCATAGCAACGAGCGAAAGGGAGCGAAAAGATGCGAGAATCTCGTTAGTGCGAGTGAGACGAAACGATAAAAATGATTTACTGATGTTTCGACACCAAAATTATTGTGAATCGCGCTTAAAACCGAGTGCGCGCGTTCGAGCTCAAAGTGGCACATTCCGATCTCGGGAAAATGAAGCGCGCCGCTCCGCGTCGCGCTTCATTTGCCTCCCTCGCTCGGAAATGTGCCACTTTTCGCTCGAACGCGCGCATCCTCGTTTTATTTGATTTGTCTACTCTATCTTTCGCCTTTTCAAATAAAAAATTTAAAGTTAAGTTAGTAAATATCGATTTTATGTTTGAAAAACGTATTTGCCATAGCAAGAGCGGAAGGAAGCGAAAAAATGCGAGAATCTCGATAGTGCGACTGAGACAAAACGATAAAAATGATTTACTGATGTTTCGAAACCAAAATTATTGTGAATCGCGCTTAAAACCGAGTGCGCGCGTTCGAGCTCGAAGTGGCACATTCCGATCTCGGGAAAATGAAGCGCGCCGCTCCGCGTCGCGCTTCATTTGCCTCCCTCGCTCGGAAATGTGCCACTTTTCGCTCGAACGCGCACATCCTCGTTTTATTTGATTTGTCTACTCTATCTTTGCACGTGGTTATATTTAATTTAGTTACACCAAAGAAGTATAACTTCTAATGCGCGTACATAAGTACAAGCACCGAATTTTTTAATTTCGTGTTTCAAAAAGTGAATTATTCTATATATGAAGCCTAATTGTAACTTGTTCAAGATACAAGATTTAGGTTTTAGAAATAAATCACTATGAAATTATTAAGAAAAAAAAACAATAAATAAATTTTCAACACATATAATAGGTAAATAACTAAAAATGAAATACCTTTTCAAATTGAACAATGATATTGCCCCCCCTAAATCTTTATATTATCACATGAATCATCTGAAGTAGTCATTTGCAATTTTTTTTTGACATTTATAATTATTGATTAAAATAGAAATTTGTTTTATTATTTTTTTATTTAAACACTTTTATTAATTGTAAATAAGTCGTTGTTAGGTAACGTGAAAAAGGTGACGTACGTGCAATAAAATTGAAGCAAGCGTATACCTTATTTAGTTAGGAGAGAAGGTGGTACTTTCTTCCCGCAAAATAGGGTCCGAAACCGCACTTTCGATCACAGTGTTCTGCGTGTACGTCAAACTTTTTCATCTTACCTAACAACGACTTATTTACAAATAATACAACATTGTTAAAGTAAAAAATAATAAAACATAAGTGACATTTATTATTAACCAATAATTGTAAATGTCAAAAAATTAAAAAGATTTTAAAAGAAATATCAAAAAATTTGAATGCTGGTGTAATCAAAAATTTTATAGGTACTATTTATTGTCGACGAAATTTTAGCTTTATTGTTGGCAAACGAACTCTCGCTTTGCGCTGGTCATCCCCAAAATAAAAAAAACAACACGATCAAAAGAAAGCATAGGAAATGCGATTGTCTACCGACGTGCAACTCGTTGAGCTTCGATGCGGAAATTTCGCAAAGCGAATGGCGATGGAAAGAGCGCACCAAACTTTTGGGGACCAACAGACATGCTTCTCAAAATACGTAAGTTTTAGAATAGATAAACATCTTTTTCAAACAAAAATTCCTTAAAGTGATATTAGAATGATTTTATTAAACACCAACCTAAAATTTTAACGTCAGAAATCTATGTACGCCACTGACTTTTTTTTGTATTAAATTATTCAATGTTTAATTACTTACTAAGTATTCCTAATAAATTAGGAGCTTTGTTTTTCCGTTAATTTAAAGATTTTATTAATTGAAATTTTATTAAGCGAAAAATCGATGGGTACCACTGATTTTTTTTGTATCTGAAAAGCGTAAGTTACTTTTATAAGAAGGCATGTTTGTTTACGTTAGAAGAACGATTAGGACTTCTTTTGAGAAAAAAATGGAGTTCCGAGTAAGCTCCTTTATTAAAAAAACCTTGTTAAAACACACCTATATATACATCGCTATACGGTCCCTCTTTATACGGCATTTAGTAGTGACGACCTTTTGTAATATAGCACTTTTTCAATTTACAGTCCACAATAGTTTGTTGTACGGCCAAAGGAAATGTCATCCTGTTAGCGACCTTTTATTTAGTTTCATTTTTTTTATAAAAAATGAAATACTTTATAAACGAAAAAATAAATTATTTTATAAAAAAAAAACAGTTCCAATTGAATTTCTATGGGTTTCTATCAAAATAATTGATTCGTTATACGGCTTCTCGCTTTACGGCCAACTTTTCGTGAACGTCTCTAGGCCGTATAGCGAGGTACAAATGTACTTTCTTTGTGTTCTTCTAATCGGTCATATTTCTTAACGAAAAAATAATTTTGATTTGTTTACAGAACCGAATTTTCGAGGCTGCAGGTTTTTTTCAAAGACATGCAGTTCATAGCGTCGGAAAGAAACGAATTGTATGGCAGTATGGATTTTTTGGCGAGCTGTGGCGGTTTGTTGGGATTGTTCATCGGTTTCTCTGTTATTTCGTCGATCGAGATTTTGTATTACGTCAGTCTTCGATTGATTTGTAATGTGAGAAGATTCGGTTATCATTATTGGTCCGGAAATGAAGAATTGGTGGAAATTAAAGCGCAAATATAATTGTTTTGACGTTTCGTTTCTTTATTGAAACTTTTGCAAGCAACTCAAAACTAACAATTCCTGTTAAATTTAAATAATATTAAGAGCTATTGAACCTTAACATTATTATTACTATTGGTTAATTTATAACATTTGTAATGAACCATAATTTACATTAAAATTTGTAATTAATCCATTTTGCCTGAATTTTTTAAAGCACATCCAAGTACCTACCCCAAAAAATCATAATTCAAATGCAAATACCGCCTGTGTCCTCACAATAATAATGACGTTAAATAAAATTATAGTAAACTATGTAAATTTTATAGCTATTGTAAGTAATTACCGTTAGAGGTCTCTACATGTTTTTATAACGTCAAATTTCTAATCAATAATAGCGTTTTAACGAGTAGAAAGTAAATTCTGTTTTTTAGTTTGAATTAAAATTTAATTTTTTCGTTTTTGGATTAATGTTATTGAAAACAAACCCGTTTTTCATCACCAGTGATGATTTCTTTTAAAAACGATCGATTTCGTTAAAAAATTCATTGGTTGTGTTAAATAAATTAGCTTCAGTTTTATTTAAATTTGTCATCTCCTAGAAAAAACTGAAGATGAACATTTTCCATTAAAATACCACAACTGAAAATATTTTCCTACAGTTTTAAAAATGTCTTCGATATGAAAAGACCTAATATTGTTGTCCAACTCAAGTAAAATAAAAATTAAATAAAAATGCAATAAAAAAGTGTCTAATTATCTAGAATTTTCGAAATTTTATTTAATATGCCAAGTCTCAAATGGGATTTAATTTTTTTTGTTAATTATGTTCACCTCCCACAAAAAAAATTGTTGTCCAAATCTAAACCCCTTTTACATCAACTCTCAAGCGACCACCCCCCAATAAACAACTTACTAATACGATAATTAAAACATTCTTTAATTACAAATATTACCAGAGAAAAAAAAGGTCAAAACAATTTCATTAAAATAGTCGTTAACCCGTTCGCAGTACCGTCTATAAATTTTATTTACAACGAGCAATTATTAAAAAATTTGTCATACAACTCCCCAAAGGCGCCCCATCGTAAATAAAAATTGTTTGATGAAGCCTTCGGGAATAACGCACACATTAATTAAACATCAACGGCCCTTGTAATATGCAATTCTATTCGAAAAACGAAAGGCAACGCCCTAATATAAATAAAACTTTTCTCAAAAAGTCGGCTCAGTCTCGAAAGCGCGTCGCCCCATACAAAATGTCGCCGGGCCTTTCCAAACGAAACGCCGCCATCGAACCGAAAGAGAACGACAACGCGAGCGAAACCTCCCCCAAGAAGTCGAAAAAGAAGTACCCGGGTTTCGCCAAGAATCTCTACGTTTACTTTTCGGAATATTCGAGCAACTCGAGCATTCACGGTATCAAATATTTGGGGGAAAGAAAAAGGACGCTTTTCGAAAGGTGAGTGGGGTAATACGACCTATAGATGGACGCCCTCCAATAGATGGACAAAAATTGTTTTAATAATAAATTTACATATTTATGATTATATAAAAGTATATTTTTTGCTTATATACTTATTTTTATCATAAAAGATATTTTTATTCGACATCACAATGTTTTGCTTTATGTGAGCCACCACTAGTAAACGTCTGACAGACTCCGTGTATAGTACTTTATTTGTCATGATCAATACAATTAAATGAAATAATAATTAATGTATTATATGATTTTGTTTATATTTGAATAACAATGCAATAAAGTGGGCTATTTATTAATAAAATCAAAAAAATATGAAAAAATTTACTGTCCATTTATTGGTGAGAAATTTTTAAGCCCAATACAATAGATAGGCATCGAATATACCTATCTTTTACAATTTTTTTTATATTTTTTCATTATTTGTATAAAAATGTTTATTAGTATTTACTAATTTATAATTATATTTTTTTTAAAGATGGCCGACAACAAAAAAATGTTACAAAATTTATTTTGATTCATCTGGTGATTGAAAGAATCCATTAAAAGAAAATAAATATATTATATTATATTTTATTAATTTTATATATTAAAATATTATATTAACACATAATTAATATTATGTAGAAAAGGCATTTTTCAAAACAATTAAATTCCTATTTCATATATTTTGAAAATTATTATTTCATTTGTTGAATGGGTTTTTTTTATTCAGATTAAGCTATTAGTTATTAAATTTAAAAATTTAATCATTCTTTATATAAATAACAAGACAAAAATATTATGAAATAACGTATTTTCGAATTATCTCAAAAGAGTAAGGTTTGGCGTAGTTCCATTAATATTATTGTTTTTTTTAATTAGATTTTTAGTTTTACCCCCAAAATCCATCTTTGTTTAAAGCTAATTTTGTCTAGCAAATTTTCAAGAAGACTAACTGTTTTTTTATTTATTTAAGGCGCCGGTTATTGTTTTTTTAAGCGTCGTCGAGTTTTAATAAAGAAAGTACATGTTCTAATAAAAATGAAATGGTGCAGTCATAAAAAAATAAAATGTCATTGCTTTTGAAAAATTAAATTGAGAGCGAAAAACAATTTTTTAACTATTGATTTATAATTTTTCAACTTTTCAAAATCAAGGACGATAAGAAAAACCCAAAACTGGGGACCTACCTTTGCACCGAAGACTTGTGCAGAGGCTGCTCGAAAAGACCATCCACTCGAACACCCCCAAACTCCGATTTTAACACTCCCCGAATTTTTTTTTAAATATTACGAAGTCCTTGGGCAATTAAAAAAACACCAATTTTAATCGAACGCTTAATCTATTTTTATACGGGATTTTTTTTTCAACTGGGAGGATTTTGACGGTTTTAAGACTACGATTGCAAAACGCGGCAGCCCCGAAAACGATTCGAAACGAGCACAATTTGGGGGTGGAATGGTCGGTCCCGTCGGCACGTTGTCATCTGGAACTAAAGAAAATTATTTTGAGTACAATTGAAACAAATCGCCGGAAAGACTTGGCATTTAGCAACACACAAAGTTGATTATTTTTAAAATGGCAGGAAAAAAATATTAAAGAACTGCAATCTTACCTCTGCAATAATTCTGGAGTTCCCTGGGGCCCCCCCTTCGAGTCCTTCTCGTTCCCGAATTCGGTTTTCCTCTTGTATTCTGAAACAACATTTCTCATTAGTAAAAGTCTGGGATTAACAATGAACGTTATAACTGCTCGATGACCATTTAAAACGAAATTAAGGGTTGCTGTTTAAAGTTGACGATAAAAACTTATGATTTTGCAAATTTTGCAAATAACATTTAATTAGAACACTAATTAAATTGCACGTTGGACCGGTTGCAAACGAAGTTCGAATTATCTTACCTTCGAAGCCGTTTCAAAGGACTTTTCGCAGACCACTAACATAATATTTAAACAAATTAAATCGCCGCAGTTATTTTTAATTAAACAATTAATTGCTGCCGAGAACAGCAAACGATGTGAACGAAAGCAAAGTGAAAATGAAAATGCTTTGAAGGCCTTCGAAATAAGCCGATAGTGGGCAAAATTATTTATTGCGAACTCGCTTCAATTTATTTGGGCATTCGCACCTTTCCTTATCGCACAATGCACGTGTGCCTTTGGTATAGGCTTAGTCACCTCAATTTTAGAGGTAAATAATTTTGTAAAATAAATCTTATCAGACCGACTCACTTCCAGAACATTCCTAACGCACTTGGTCATCGAAAACTGTAAACACTCTTCGCATTAAAAATCGTATAGGGAACCTGTTGTACCTTGACCCTTTTTTCACTTCTAATTTTTTTTTAAATTGTATATGTAACAATTTGTAGATAAAATGAATTGCAGTGGGGCACTAATACGGTATTCATCATAAAATATTTGAAAGCATTACCAACCGTTTATTTAAATTGCTAGAAGATTTAAAAATTAGTGGATCTATAGTCTAGGTACAACGGAGGTGGTGTACCTTGGCTCTATTCACATTAAGCAAAATAAAACCCATTGTTCTATGAAAACTATATATTTATTTTTATGGGTCACGAAAGCGCGCAAATATTAAAAAAAATAAAGTTGCCCTTGGTACCAAGGGACCAAGGTACAACAGGTTTCCCTATTTATTTGGCGTAACAAAATTAAATATAACCACGTGTAAAAATTAATTTTAATAAATTCAATAAATACGAAGATGTGCGCATTCGAGCGAAAAGTGGCACATTTCCGAGCGAGGGAGGCAAATGAAGCGCGACGCGGAGCGGCGCGCTTCATTTTCCCGAGATCGGAATGTGCCACTTTGAGCTCGAATGTGCACACTCGGTTTTAACCATGATTCACAATAATTTAAGGCAATAAATTAAACGAAAAAACGATTGCATAATTTTAATCGGGCCCTCTCACTTGCACCGATGTGATTATCGTATCTTTTCGCTCTCTTCCACTCATTTGCTATGGTAAATACGTTTTTCGAACATAAATTCGATATTTAGCAAACTCAATTAAATTTTTTGATTTGAAAGAGCTAAGAATAAAATAGACAAATGTAATAAGTACAAAGATGCGCGCATTCGAGCGAAAAGTGGCACATTTCCGAGCGAGGGAGGCAAATGAAGCGCGACGCGGAGCGGCGCGCTTCATTTTCCCGAGATCGGAATGTGCCACTTTGAGCTCGAATGCACACTCGGTTTTAAGCACGATTCACAATAATCAACTTTAAAAACAATCTTCTGTGTTCATAAAATTTATTAACTATTAAAAATGCTATTAATACTTTATTGAGGCAATTTTGATCATTCTATTTCAATTTGCATCTAAAAACAATACACTTGATTTTTTCGAAAAAAATATTTTTTTAATAGCACTCGCCTAGCAATAAATAAATATTGTCGAATGGGAACGAATAGCTAAATTTTTCAACCTTTAATACTATGGCAATGAGAAGAAAGAATGGTGTGCGGTAGAAGTTATACTTCTTTGGTGTAACTAAATTAAATATAACCCAATGTTAGGTTGCGTTTTGTCTATAGCTAGACCAGTGATTTCCAAATTATATGTCACTGCGCCTCCCTTAAAAAAATCTAAGATTGAGGCCTTTCCACTCTACACCTATTCTCCTATTTACACGGAAAAATCGTGTAAGTCGAAGACAAAACAAAATGTCTATAAATTGTTCAATTAATTAGTTTTGAAAATTAGTAAATTTTTTCCGTAAAATAGTTTTAATTATTTGGTGCATCTGTTCATCACAAAAATACTACGTATCTATTATACAAAAGTGTGTACAGTGAGACCCCGTTTAACGCGGAGGATACGTTAAACGATGTCATTTTGAAAGTTAGATCGACGTATATTTTGAGCTTTTGTGGAACTTCGAGCAGACCACCTTATATCGAATCAGGGTTAAACGAGGTCCTACTGTATACCTATCTAATTCATTATCTACTTTTATTTTACATTGAAATAAATGACTGACTTATGCACATTTTTTTTTGGTTTACAGTTTTCTGAGGAATTGTCAAACGGGGTTTAGGAGTATATTAGATGAACTACTTTTTGTGCGTATAGAAATAGAAAAAAATCTTTTTCTTTTGGGCTATATAAGTGTCAGTCTTAAAAATATCTAAAATTAATCATCTTGTATTGCCAAAATGTCAATTTGCTATGGTAAATTCGTTTTTCGAACATATAATCGATATTGACCAAACTAAATTAATTTTATTGATCTGAAAGAGCGAAGGATAAAGCAGACACTTCTTATAAATACGAGGATGTGCGCATTCGAGCGAAAAGTGGCACATTTCCGAGCGAGGGAGGCAAATGAAGCGCGACGCGGAGCGGCGCGCTTCATTTTCCCGAGATCGGAATGTGCCACTTTGAGCTCGAATGTGCGCACTCGGTTTTAAGCATGATTCACAATAATTTAAGGAAATAAATTAAACAAAAAATCAGTTGAATAATTTTAATTGGTCCCTCTCACTCGCACCGATGTGATTATCATATCTTTTCGCTCGCTTCCACTCATTTGCTATGGTAAACACGTTTTTTGAACATAAAATCGATATTTAGCAAACTCAATTAAATTTTTTGATTTGAAAGAGCTAAGAATAAAATAGACAAATGTAATAAGTACAAAGATGCGCGCATTCGAGCGAAAAGTGGCACATTTCCGAGCGAGGGAGGCAAATGAAGCGCGACGCGGAGCGGCGCGCTTCATTTTCCCGAGATCGGAATGTGCCACTTTGAGCTCGAATGTGCACACTCGGTTTTAAGCATGATTCACAATAATTTAAGGCAATAAATTAAACAAAAAATCAGTTGAATAATTTTAATTGGTCCCTCTCACTCGCACCGATGTGATTATCATATCTTTTCGCTCGCTTCCACTCATTTGCTATGGTAAACACGTTTTTTGAACATAAAATCGATATTTAGCAAACTCAATTAAATTTTTTGATTTGAAAGAGCTAAGAATAAAATAGACAAATGTAATAAGTACCAAGATGTGCGCATTCGAGCGAAAAGTGGCACATTTCCGAGCGAGGAGGCAAATGAAGCGCGACGCGGAGCGGCGCGCTTCATTTCCCGAGATCGGAATGTGCCACTTTGAGCTCGAATGTGCACACTCGGTTTTAACCATGATTCACAATAATTTAAGGCAATAAATTAAACGAAAAAACAATTGCATAATTTTAATCGGCCCCTCTCACTTGCCCCGATGTGATTATCGTATCTTTTCGCTCTCTTCCACTCATTTATTATGGTCAATACGTTTTTCGAACATAAATCGATATTTAGCAAACTAAATTAAATTTTTTGATTTGAAAGAGCTGGAGATAAAGTAGACAAATGTAATAAGTACGAAGATGTGCGCGTTCGAGCAAAAAGTGGCACATTTCCGAGTGAGGGAGGCAAATGAAGCGCGACGCGGAGCGGCGCGCTTCATTTTCCCGAGATCGGAATGTGCCACTTTGAGCTCGAATGTGCACACTCGGTTTTAAGCACGATTCACAACAATTTAGGCCCATAAATTAGACGAAAAAGCAGTTGAATAATTTTAATCGTTCCCTCTCACTCGCACTGACGTGATTGTCGTATCTTTTCGCTCCCTCCCACTCATTTGCTATGGTAAATACGTTTTTCGAACATAAAATCGATATTTAGCAAACTGCCATTGTTTACATATAGGCTTTACAGTCTACTTCCGGAAATTTAGTCGTCCAGAGGTCGACCACGGTCTACGGCAGTCTTTCCCAACGTGGGGCCACACGGGGGCAATTCCATTGCTCAAGGGGGGAACTAAAAAAAAAATCTACTTTTCCAGAATATAAATTTAACCATACGGTACTTAGTTTTTTTAATAACTACCTTGTGATTTCCTCTCCAAGTCCATCATTTTTAAGCTGCTTAGTAAATAATGAAAAATTTTGAATATTAAAAATTATGCATTAATAAATAAACATTAATAAATAATCTTTCTATTACGATGAGTCATTTGTTATTAGGTAATAAAAACCAATAACATATTTAAGTAAAAAGAATATAAAAAGACTTAGTTTTTTTCGATTAAAAATTTCAATTGATCTCATACATTAACAAAGTCAATGTGGCATTTGAAATATCGAAAGTTATGGGTCACGAAAGCTCGCAAATATTAAAAAAAATAAAGTTGCCCTAGGTACAACGGGGCCAAGGTACAACAGGTTCCCCTATGAAAGTCAACAATTGGCTTTATTCAAACAAAGCCACACAACAATTAAAACAGTTGCATCCAACAATTATTTAAATATATTTTTAAAGAAGAACAAAATTCGAATTAAAAATGAAATTGTAGGATGTTCGCCAATTAACTATTTCATCCCCCAAAATCGAAAAAGATTTAATTTCTTTTTGTTTGGCCGAATGAACCTTCCATCTTTAACTGTTATCTTAAGAAATTTTGAGAAGTGTCCATCTATTGGGGTGGCCGTCAATCTACTGGTGATATGAGCTTTTTTCTCAAAATTTCCTATTTATATTATTTTTTTCAATTTTTTTTCTCGATAAAATTAAATCTTCAGGCTTTGGTGGCTGATCGTTTTCGGGGCGAGTCTCTACATCTGCATTTACATGATCCTGAAGACTTACCACAAATGGCAGACGTCGCCCGTGATCGTGAGCTTCGCCCGAAGTCCGACGCCCGTCTGGGAAATTCCCTTTCCCTCCGTCACAATTTGCTCGGAGACGAAAACGCGCCAAAGCGTTTACAATTTCACCAACGCCTACCAAAAGAGCCTCGTCAACAACCTGACCAAAGAGGAGTGAGACGCCCGAAACGAATTTTAAAGCGATTTTTTATCGAGTCCTTTTCAGAACTTTGATGCTGGAAAAAATTAGCCTGGTCTGCGACAGCCATCTGCACCCCACGGGGGACGAGACCATCGACTACGACACCCTCGACTTTTTGACGAGCGTCGCGCCCCCTTTCGACGAGGTCTTCTACGAGTGCTACTGGATGAACCAAGCGGTCAACTGCAAAGAGTTCTTCACCCCGACCCTCTCCGAAGAGGGCATTTGTTTCACTTTTAACATGCTGGACAGGGAGGAGCTTTTTACCAATATCGTGTAAGAACACTAAGAGAAAAAATAATCGACCTTTTTCCGAATTAAAATCTAATAATTGGAATTTTTGAAGTTATACTTCTTTTATTATTGTGAATCATGCTCTTTCAAATCAAAAAATTCAATTCAGTTTGCTAAACATCAATTTTATGTTCAAAAAAAGTATTTACCATAGCAAATGAGTGGAAGGGAGCGAAAAGATACGTTAATCACATCGGTGCAAGTGAGAGGGACCGATTAAAATTATTCAAGTGCTTTTTCGTCTAATTTATTGGCCTAAATCATTGTGAATCGTGCTTAAATCGAGGTGCATTCGAGCTCAAAGTGGCACATTCCGATCTCGGAATGAAGCGCGCGCCCGCGTCGCGCTTCATTTGCTTCCCTCGCTCGGAAATGTGCCACTTTTCGCTCGAATGCGCACATCTTCGTATTTATTAGATTTGTCTATTTTATCCTTAGTTCTTTCAAATCAAAAATTTTAATTTAGTCTGCTAAATATCGATTTTATGTTCGAAAAACGTATTTACCATAGCAAATGAGTGGAAGGGAGCGAAAAGATACGATAATCGCATCGGTGCAAGTGAGAGGGACCGATTAAAATTATTCAACTGATTTTTCGTGTAATTTATTGATCTAAATTATTGTGAATCGTGCTTAAAACCGAGTGTGCCCATTCGAGCTCAAAGTGGCACATTCCGATCTCGAGAAAATGAAGCGCGCCGCTCCGCGTCGCGCTTCATTTGCCTCCCTCGCTCGGAAATGTGCCACTTTTCGCTCGAATGCGCACATCTTCGTATTTATTAGATTTGTCTATTTTATCCTTAGTTCTTTCAAATCAAAAATTTTAATTTAGTGTGCTAAATATCGATTTTATGTTCGAAAAACGTATTTACCATAGCAAATGAGTGGAAGGGAGCGAAAAGATACGTAATCACATCGGTGCAAGTGAGAAGGACCGATTAAAATTATTCAACTGCTTTTTCGTCTAATTTATTGGGCTAAATCATTGTGAATCGTGCTTAAAACCGAGTGTGCACATTCGATTATTGGAGTTTTGTTTAAAGATCATAAAAAATTTATATACAAGGTGTTTCGCATTTTGGTGCATTTACATGGAATTTTGGATTTCGGAAGAATTTCGTTTTACTATCTAAATTTTTGGTTTACGAATCACTCATTAAACGTTCAAATACAACCAATTCCGAAAAATCAATAGTTCCTTAGTTGCAAAGATTGTTTTTTGTAATATTGTACCATACTAAAAAAAAATTTCTTCTATTCGCAAATCAAATCAAATATTCCAACTGCACCTAAAAGAGCAGGCATTATTATTGCATTTTAAAATGTAGGCATTTTGATTTCCCTCATGTTAAAAAATACAATTGTTTTCGCAAATTCCAAAAAATTATTGCTTGAAAGTTATTAATTAATGTTTATAACAAACCAGAAAAATAATTAAAAAATTCTAACTACGCCTACAAGAACAGGGCCGGCATTAATGCAGTTGAAAATGTAAAATTTGATTTTTCTTATGTTCAAAAACAAATTTTTGAAATTCGCAAATTCGGAGAAACTATTACATGTAGGTTATTAATTAATGTTTATAACACACCAGAAAAATAATAAAAAAATTCAAACTACCCTTACAAGAACAGGGCGGGCATTAATGCAATCCAAAATTTTTCTACTAATTTTTCATCTAATTTATTGACCTAAATTGTTGTGAATCATGCTTAAAACCGAGTGTGCACATTTGAGCTCAAAGTGGCACATTCCGATCTCGGGAAAATGAAGCGCGCCGCTCCGCGTCGCGCTTCATTTGCCTCCCTCGCTCGGAAATGTGCCACTTTTCGCTCGAATGCGCACATCTTCGTATTTATTAGATTTGTCTATTTTATCCTTAGTTCTTTCAAATCAAAAAATTCAATTCAGTTTGCTAAACATCTATTTTATGTTCAGAAAAGTATTTACCATAGCAAATGAGTGGAAGGGAGCGAAAAAATACACTAATCACATCGGTGCAAGTGAGAGAGACCTATTAAAATTATTCAACTAATTTTTCGTGTAATTTATTGATCTAAATTATTGTGAATCGTGCTTAAAACCGAGTGTGCACATTCGAGCTCAAAGTGGCACATTCCGATCTCGGGAAAATGAAGCGCGCCGCTCCGCGTCGCGCTTCATTTGCATCCCTCGCTCGGTAATGTGCCACTTTTCGCTCGAATGCGCACATCTTCGTATTTATTTTAAATTAAAAAATTTAAATTACTTTAGTCAATATTGATTATATGTTCGAAAAACAAATTTGCCATAGCAATGAGTGGAAGAGAGCGAAAAGATACGACAATATCGTCAATGCGAGTGAGAAAGAACGATTAAAATTATTCTACTGATTTTTCATCTAATTTATTGGCCTAAATTATTGTGAATCGTGCTTAAAACATAACATATGTTTATATTTCATTAAGTAACGCCAAAGAAGTATAACTTTTAACGCCCATAGATAAGTTTTTTTTTTAATTAAAAAATATAAAAACAGTTTCTGAAAATTGAAAACGGTCTTGCAAATTAAAATTAACATAAAAGTTGCGCGCGTACATCTAACGAAATTTCGACAATGTGAAGTTAGCCGCCTAAGAAAATTAAATATATATTCTTTATACTAAGTTAAGTCATAAGAAACAATGTGCGCAACATACCACGTGGTTGCGCTAAAGAAGTATAACTTCTATCGCGCGTACACCGGTTTTTTGTAATTGATTTTTTTTTGAAATTTAGTTTCCAAAATGAAGAGTATTTGCACCACGGAATTAAATCTACGAATTGGACTCTTCAGGAGGGTTACCCCAAGAACATGGGGCGAGAAGCCTACCCCCGAAGAGCTTTATCGGCAGGGCAAGGGGCCGGTTTGTACGTTCTACTAAGGGCCTACGAGAAAGATCTAGATTATACCTGCAAAGGTCCCGTGCAAGGATTTAAAGTAATATTTAATTCTATTTTACATTTTGAAAAAAAATGTTTACTGCTGTTTTTTCTTGAAAAACAGGTACTTTTGCATCATCCCGCCGAAGTTCCGAGGGTTAGTCAACAGTACTTTAGAGCCCCTTTGAATCAAGAGATTGTGGTTTCCATAAAACCCGATATGATGACGACTTCTGATGGTCTGAAAGATTATCATCCCCACAGAATGAAAGTATTTTGCCCAAACGGAATTAAATCACGAAGATTTCGAGGGTTATCCCAAGAACATGAAAAGCCTAACCCCAAGAGTTTATGGCAGGGAAGGCCTTTGACGTTTACAAGGGCCACAGAAAGATCTAGATTTACTCAAAGGTCCCGAAATTTAAAGAATATTTAATTTATTTTACATTTTGAAAAAAAATGTTTACTGCTGTTTTTTTCTTGAAAAACAGGTACTTTTGCACCATCCCGCCGAAGTTCCGAGGGTTAGTCAACAGTACTTTAGAGCCCCTTTGAATCAAGAGATTGTGGTTTCCATAAAACCCGATATGATGACGACTTCTGATGGCCTGAAAGATTATCATCCCCACAGAAGACAATGCTATTTTACCAACGAGACACCTGAAATTTTATCAGGTTTACACCCAACAGAATTGTGAGGTTGAGTGCTTGACGAATTACACCCTTCAAGCGTGCGGATGCGTTTCTTATCACATGCCCCGTAAGTCTTATTAGCTCTTTTTAGAAAAGAATTATTTTACTTTAGTTGTATTGCCCTAGTGATTTTCGTGTTTGGCAAAATAGTTTTGGCACTACTATGTCGTTGCTTGGCAACGAATAAAATAAATAAATTGTTACTAGTGCATTGTCAAAATACACGTTACATTTTGTGGTTATAGTATTTACCATTAAAACATATTTTTGTGTTAATTAAATGTGATCATTAAAGGATTAATTTTTTTTAAAGGGCTTACCCTTAGAGTCAAATAGAAGGGTGAGGTATCATTCATAATTAATTTTATTATAAACATTTAACATGTCCGTATGGAAATGACCCACAGAAACCATTTCTAAAGAGTATTTTCGAATATTTTTAGTAATCAAAAAAATACCGCTATAATTCCGAGAGTACACCCCAGTTTTTTAAATATTTCTTCGAAGCAAAATTAAGTAGCATTTATAATCAATTTTATAATACACAATTAACGTTTTCTTATGTAAAATGACCCGCAGAATCAATTTCTGAAAATCTTGATCGAATATTTTCAATAATAAAAAAGACAGGCATATTTCCCACAGTACACCCCTGTTTTTAAGATATTTCTTCAAACGGAAATAAAGTATAATTTATAATCAATTTTATAATAAACGATTAACGTTTTCTTGTGTAAAATTACCCGCAGAATCAATTTCTGAAAATCTTGATCGAATATTTTCACTAATAAAAAAGACACAGGCATATTTCCCACAGTACACCCCTGTTTTTAAATATTTCTTCAAACGAAAATAAAGTATAATTTATAATCAATTTTATAATAAACAATTAACGTTTTCTTGTGTAAAATTACCCGCAGAATCAATTTCTGAAAATCTTGATCGAATATTTTCACTAATAAAAAAAATACAGGCATATTTCCCACAGTACACCCCTGTTTTTAAAATATTTCTTCAAAGCGAAATAAAGTATCATTTATAATCAATTTTATAATAAACAATTAACGCTTTTTTATGTAAAATTACCCGCAGAATTAATTTCTGAAAAATCTTGATCGAATATTTTCACTAATAAAAAATACAGGCATATTTCCCACAGTACACCCTGTTTTTAAAATATTTCTTCAAAGCGAAATAAAGTATCATTTATAATCAATTTTATAATAAACAATTAACGCTTTTTTATGTAAAATTACCCGCAGAATCAATTTTGAAAATCTTGATCGAATATTTTCAGTAATAAAAAAAATACAGACATATTTCCCATAGTACACCCCTGTTTTTTAAATATTTCTTCTAATTAAAATTAAGTATCATTTATAATCAATTTTATAATAAACAATTAACGTTTTCTTATGTAAAATTACCCGCAGAATCAATTTCTGAAAAGTTTGATACAATATTTTCGATAATAAAAAATTTATAGGCATATCTCCCAAAATACACCCCTGTTTTTAAAACATTCCTTACACAAGTAAAAGTAACGTACTTATATCAATAAAAATTTTAAATTGTTATTTTTAGATGACGAATACACAAAAATATGCGGAGCAGGAAAAACGGATTGCGTCCACAGCGCGCAAACGAACCTTCTCGCCGAAGAAGTCGAAAGCAACATCGACAAACAGTCGGACGACGCCGAAGACGCCGAAGAAAAAAGGGGCCATCAGGAATGCGACTGTTTGCCCGCCTGCACGTCCCTCACCTACAATTCCGAAAATTCGCAGGCCGATTTCAACTGGCAAAAAGTCTTCGAGGCCAGCAAAACGAGCTACGCCAATCTGACGGGGTAACCGCTCGCCAATTCTAACCTCAAATTTTCTACAAAAATTTATTTCAGTGCCAAAATGACCGGAGTGTCGCTATTTTTCAAAGAAACGCAGTTTATCACGTCGGAAAGGAACGAACTGTATGGTCCTACGGATTTCTTGGCCAACTGCGGAGGACTGTTGGGACTGTTCATGGGCTTCTCGTTTCTTTCGGTCATCGAAATCTTCTACTTCTTGTCTCTAAGGCTGATGTGCAATATTAAAAGTTATGGGTACCATTTTTGGTCTGGAGACCCCGATTTATTGAAGGACGATCGATATTACCACAAAGAATAGTCGAAATGAAGAATTTAAAAAAAAATTATGTTAAAGTTCTTGTAGCTTAATTAGTCACTTATTAAGAACCAAAAAAAACTATTTAACTAAATAATAATAAAATGTATCGAAGTAAACGAAAATACTTAAATAATGTTGCCCTGGCTTTTCACAAAATATATCTGCTTTAAAATGTACAAAAATCACTTTCGAACTCCTGTTCTTTTCCTTTTTGTTGGACGTCGAGGCTGTGCAAGTGTTTTGGGTCGCTTATTTTAGTATCAGGTCACGTTTCTTTATTTTTTTTAGTTCGCTTTTGAGTTTGTTTAGTTTTGCGACTTGGAAACAAGGTAATGTACAAGAAAAACACTCGAAAAGGGCGATAAATAAAATTAATGCGTTCTTAAACGCCTTCAACGGCGATGTTTATTGGAAAAAACAAAGTGCCAACGAGGTTAAAGCTCGTAAATTATAATGCTTACTTTTTTACGTTCAATCGGAAGCCAATTGTTGAAGTTATACTTCTTCTGGCGCCGTGAGCGTAAAATATTAGTAGGCAACGGAGGTTGCGCGCACAACTAAAAAAATTGCACTTATTAAGAACCAAAAAAAAAACTATTTAACTAAATAATAATAAAATGTATCGAAGTAAACGAAAATACTTAAATAATGTTGCCCTAGCTTTTCACAAAATATATCTGCTTTAAAATGTACAAAAATCACTTTCGAACTCCTGTTCTTTTCCTTTTTGTTGGACGTCGAGGCTGTGCAAGTGTTTTGGGTCGCTTATTTTAGTATCAGGTCACGTTTCTTTATTTTTTTTAGTTCGCTTTTGAGTTTGTTTAGTTTTGCGACTTGGAAACAAGGTAATGTACAAGAAAAACACTCGAAAAGGGCGATAAATAAAATTAATGCGTTCTTAAACGCCTTCAACGGCGATGTTTATTGGAAAAAACAAAGTGCCAACGAGGTTAAAGCTCGTAAATTATAATGCTTACTTTTTTACGTTCAATCGGAAGCCAATTGTTGAAGTTATACTTCTTCTGGCGCCGTGAGCGTAAAATATTAGTAGGCAACGGAGGTTGCGCGCGCACAACTAAAAAAATTCGACAATTGACGTTAGCCGTCGAAGAAAGTAAATTAATTGTTGTGAATCATGCTTAAAACCGAGTGTGCACATTCGAGCTCAAAGTGGCACATTCCGATCTCGGGAAAATGAAGCGCGCCGCTCCGCGTCGCGCTTCATTTGCCTCCCTCGCTCGGAAATGTGCCACTTTTCGCTCGAATGCGCACATCCTCGTATTTATTAGATTTGCCTATTTTATACTTAGGCCTTTTAAATCCAAAAATTTAATTTAGTACGTTAAATATCGATTTTATGTTCGAAAAATGTATTTACCATAGCAAATGAGTGGAAGGAAGCGAAAAGATACGATAATCATATTGGTGCAAGTGAGAGGGACCGATTAAAATTATTTAACTGATTTTTCGTATAATTTATTGACCTAAATTGTTGTGAATCGTGCTTAAAACCGAGTGTGCGCATTCGAGCTCAAAGTGGCACATTCCGATCTCGGGAAAATGAAGCGCGCCGCTCCGCGTCGCGCTTCATTTGCCTCCCTCGCTCGGAAATGTGCCACTTTTCGCTCGAATGCGCACATCCTCGTATTTATTAGATTTGCCTATTTTATCCTTAGGCCTTTTAAATCAAAAAATTTAATTTAGTTCGTTAAATATCGATTTTATGTTTGAAAAATGTATTTACCATAGTAAATGAGTGAAAGGGAGCGAAAAGATACGATAATCACATTGGTGCAAGTGAGAGGGACCGATTAAAATTATTTAACTAATTTTGCGTATAATTTATTGACCTAAATTATTGTGAATCATGCTTAAAACCGAGTGTGCACATCCTCATATTTATTGAATTTATTAATATTAATTTTTACATGCGGTTATATTTAATTTAGTACGCCAAAGAAGTATAACTTCTAATGTGCGTACAAAAGTACACGCACCGGTTTTTTTTCTTCAAAGGTAAGTTCGATTTTTAAGTTTGGTCAAATGTAAATCTCTTTATGAATAATAAATCGAAATATTTATGCTTTAATAGCTTTTGTGGAGTTCAATTATTTACAAAAAAAAAACACAAATAAGCAAGTAATTGTACACTACATTATTTTTTAGTATTTGTTTTTGAGAATTTACTCCGGAGTTGATTTGATTTACTAAACAAAAATATAAAACAAAAATATAACAATAATAACAAACATTACCAACTTCTTGATAACAATATAAGATATATTACTTAAAAGCAAATGATAAATGAGAGAAACAATACTTGAACAACAAAAGTAAATCAAAGAAATAAAAGTCCTTTTGACATAAATTTTTGGAGAGTTTAAAAGTTATTGTGTAGAAATTAAATACTGGCCCTTAAATCATAGCGAATAAATTTTTGGATCTATAAATTGCTGCTTGTTAATTGTTAGAAATTGCAATCAAGAAATTGAAAAATTTAATTAATTTTAATAAAGCCCAATCTGGACGAGTAAGAACAAAATGAAAGATATACAATTGTATTGAATCTAAGAGAAACAGATGCACATTAAGGCACGAAACGTTACATAAACATTTTTAAAATAAAATTTATTTTTGTTGTGCCAAAATCATTTTTTTTATATTTTAATTAAAATATTAATATTAAATATATTAAAATATTAACTATTTTAGTTAGCAAGAAACTAAAGTCAGGGGTATATGATAGATAACACATCAGTGTCCAATCAAGCTCCACTAATTTTTGACAAGTCGCTAAAGATGTGTGAGGTCGATCGCTGTCATGGTCGACCATGATCGTAAAACGATCAG
Organism: Sinopyrophorus schimmeli; assembly: GCA_036325965.1. NCBI lineage: Eukaryota > Metazoa > Arthropoda > Insecta > Coleoptera > Elateridae > Sinopyrophorus > Sinopyrophorus schimmeli. Next base: position 553,505 of record JARFIZ010000337.1, on the reverse strand, counting down.
TCAATTCTGATCTATTTTTTAAATTACATCCTTCAATTTCATCAATTGAGTACAGTAAACATTTGAATGGACCTCTTGGTTCGTTAAAAGCAGCTCAAAATACACAACACCTTTATAACCTAAACAAACTAATGATTTTTTTAAATGCAATTTGTCACGCTTGAACCACTATCGTTTTCGACTAATATTATTGTAGACAACCCGTTTTTCATCACCAGTGAAGATTTCACTTAAAAAAAGACCATTATTCACTTTAGTTGGTCAACCAGAACATTGGTCATCATTTGGTAAAAAATTTCAAAAACGAAATTTGTCTACAAGTCAAAGGTCTTTTCGTTTAAACAACTCAATAGCCATTTTTCTCTTAAATACAACTCTCTTGGTGCGATAGGTTTTACTTCCCAAAATTTAATCGATGATCCTTCAAAAACAATTTCAAAATAAAAAAACCAAGATCCCGAGCACTTGATCAAATAAATTCCACATCGATTACCCCGCAAAAAAAATTAATTAAAAAGAGCAAACCTCACGCTCCTTTGACATACCACTAATTAATATGCAATTATCACGAAAAACTCGTATGTTTTCATAAACATAAACGTTAAGCGACTCCCTCAGGATGGGCGTGTATATTATTCACCCCTAATGCGTAATATAAAAATAATTCCTCGAAACTTCTTCAGTTGCAAACCGTCCGACCACCAAAACCAACCCTTTTCCATTCAATCGAACTAAAAACAAAGTGGCTAAATTTACAAATACCATCATAAAAGACTTCACCACCATCATCGGGGTGGCTGCGGGTGTGGTCCATCTATTTCTCTACTTCGTCAGAGGTAAACGACCCCCTCCCCCCTCCAAAATAATCTCGCAACCCTATCTCTAAATAATCGCAGAAAACAGAGATGAAAGAAGATGCAGAAAAAGGCAAAGACGACATTTTCAAGCCAAAAAATAAACAGCCCACCTTCACCAAGAATCTATCCGAATATTGCACGGAATACAGCGACAACACGAGCATCCATGGGGTGCGTTACGTCGGCCAAAAAAGACGCAGCATTTTAGAGAGGTCGCACCACCTTCTTCGTTCTTCTTCGTCTCAACGCTTTAAATCTTCTTTATTTTTAGGTTGACGTGGCTGGTGATATTCGGGATTTCGTTGTATCTGTGCATCGTCCTGATCGTGGCCACCTATCAAAAATGGGTCACTTCGCCCGTAATTGTGAGCTTCGCCAAAAGCCCCACCCCGGTCTGGAAGATTCCTTTTCCCGCCATAACGGTTTGTCCCGAGACGAAGAGCAGACAAAGAATTTACAACTTCACCGATTACTATCACAAATTGCGCGAGAGCCCCGAGAACATGACCGAAAAAGAGTGAGTCACGGCCTTTTTGACTTTGAACTCGCTTTAGATCTTTTTTTTTTAGACTGAACGAGTTCGACCAAGTCAGTTTGGTCTGTAACAGTCGCCAACATACGGCAGGTCAAAAATTCATCGATTACGACACCATCGATCTGCTGGCCCAAGTAATTCGTAAAGCGGCCACGGTTGCTAGAGATTAATTTTTTTTGTACATTAAAGGTGGCCCCGCAGTTCAAGGCCGTTTTTGGCAGTGCCGATGGTTGAACGAAAACGAAACGTGCGACACTCTGCTCTTTCCGGTCATAACCGAAGAGGGGATTTGTTACACCTTCAACATGTTGGATAGGGACGAAATCTTCACGGACGAAGTGTAAGGGCCCAAAAGGCAATGTTGGGGAGACGATTAAAAATTAATTTTAGGCACCACACCGGGAATTACTCGCAACATGGGTTGTTTTCGATGGACTGGACGCTCGAAAGCGGTTACCCGGAAAGTTTGGGCTTGGAGACCTACCCCAGGAGAGCCGTTTCGGCAGGGATGCAGGGCTGCTTCTCTCTTTTGATGACTTTGTACGAACCAGATTTGGATTATTTGTGCCGAGGACCGATACAAGGCTTCAAGGTTGATTTCTTACAAGATTCAATTGGATCTAGTATTTTTGAAGTTATACTTCTTTTTTTCTATTTATTTAAGAAAATTAATTTAAATCTCCAAAAGCATTACTGTGATGACAGTAATATATTATATAAATATCACCTTGTTCGGAAAATTAGGCCCCTTTGGTTAAAATGGCTTTGTAAAATATTTATTGCAAAACTCGAAATGCATTTGCTTTGTTCTGACTTTGATTACACGACGGAAACGACGAAGCGCTTTCGGCTATTTGCCGGTCAACGTTATCGCACTTTTGTGATACCACGGCCGTTTAGGATAGTTTCCAATTCCTAGCATTTAACATAATTTTTAATTGTATAGCAATAAGTCACTTACCGGCTTCGGTGAGCGCACGTCGATGCTCGGTCGTTTGACCCACGCAAAGTAGACGTACCGCTTACTGAATCTTTCGCTTGGCTGGAAGCCCGTAAGCCGACGCTGCGATCGCACTAAGGCACCCTTGCGCAGTGGTCGGGCGAATGCCGGCGCTCCGGCGACCGTCTCGAATTTGGAACTTTGTGCGAACTTTCATTCTAAACCGATTCCGACACTCTTTCGCACTCGTGACCAATTAAAACACTAATTAAACACAGTTAAAACACTAATTTGTGCCGGTTTACGTGACAGCGAGCGACGAATGCGGGTTCGTTTACGAGCAACGCACAGGTCAGTGGCCTTAAACATAACGTAACCACTGGAAATTTTTGGCGATGTCACTACCTGTTTCGCATATCTAAAAATCAATACTTTGTAGGCTTTGTGAAAAATCAATACATAAACTCCGCCCCTTTACTGCGCAAATGTGCCTTAGCTTATACGAAGCTTCAATACGAAGTGCTTCGTGAACGGCTTCGTGAAAAATCAATACATAAACTCCGCCCCTTTACTTAACCCAAATGTTCCATAACTTATACATAGGCAGTTTGAATACAACGTGCTTTGAATGTAACATATGTGCTTCAAAAAATAATTAGGAAATTTAAATTGTATCAGTCGTTAAAACATTTTTTTACACGACTTTAATACATTACTTAAAAATTAAAAATGCAAATATGTGTTTAATTGTATTATTTATTTGAACTCATAAATCAATTTAAACTAGTGCGTGTACCGTAGGTGGCTCGCACGAGTTGATTTAAATTAGTTACATTATTTGTTTTTGGTGTGTACAAACTTATAAATAATTATAAAACATCGGTACGGCCGTTTTTAGAAGTCTCTTAATCGTATTTAACATATACCAAAATAGAAATAAACGGATATTGCTGCAAACTGCATACATCGTTCCCCCGCGCACCCCAGTTGTGAATCGCAGGTTGACGTGTTAAGAACGTTTTAGAAAATTTTGATTTTGACTAATTAGTGTTTGTGTAGAACAGAATAGTGTTTACCAAAGGGTTTTGGAACACTCCAAAGTACACCCTGTATATAAATCTGAATTGTAAGCTTATTTTTGAATATTTATGTTATGTCGTTTTTGTTAAGTCACAAATTTAAAAATCTTTACGCCACCTTTCTCAAAAATATCGGCTTTTTTGGTCGCAATGGCTTTCCAAAATGTTAGTTGCGAGGCCCAAAATTCATTTGCCTTTGTTCAACGTAGCGCTTTCGGCCATTTGCAAGTTAACGTTATCGCGCTTTCCGGAATCGTGCATTTGAGTTTTTAAATAGGCACACGTGTTTATCAGTTTGTAATAATAATCTCTTATAAATAATTACAAAGCCTCGTAACGATCGTTTTTGGCAATTTTTGAAAATCTTAATATTTTCTGCTTTAATTCGAAACACCCTTTATAATGGAATTTTCGTTTGCACGTAATTAATTTGGAATTGACGCTTACTATGTAAAATTAAAGCAAATTATTGGGGTTTTGTTTAAAGATCATAAAAAAATTTATATACAAGGTGTTTCGCATTTTGGTGCATTTACATGGAATTTTGGATTTCGGAAGAATTTCGTTTTACTATCTAAATTTTTGGTTTACGAATCACTCATTAAACGTTCAAATACAACCAATTTAAAATGTAGGCATTTTGATTTCCCTCATGTTAAAAAATACAATTGTTTTCGCAAATTCCAAAAAATTATTGCTTGAAAGTTATTAATTAATGTTTATAACAAACCAGAAAAATAATTAAAAAATTCTAACTAAGCCTACAAGAACAGGGCCGGCATTAATGCAGTTGAAAATGTTAAATTTGATTTTTCTTATGTTCAAAAACAAATTTTTGAAATTCGCAAATTCGGAGAAACTATTACATGTAGGTTATTAATTAATGTTTATAACACACCAGAAAAATAATAAAAAAATTCAAACTACCCTTACAAGAACAGGGCGGGCATTAATGCAATCCAAAATGTTTCTACTAATTTTTCATCTAATTTATTGACCTAAATTGTTGTGAATCATGCTTAAAACCGAGTGTGCACATTCGAGCTCAAAGTGGCACATTCCGATCTCGGGAAAATGAAGCGCGCCGCTCCGCGTCGCGCTTCATTTGCCTCCCTCGCTCGGAAATGTGCCACTTTTCGCTCGAATGCGCACATCCTCGTATTTATTAGATATGTCTATTTTATCCTTAGCTCCTTCAAATCAAAAAATTTAATTCAGTTTGCTAAATATCGATTTTATGTTCGAAAAACGTATTAACCATAGCAAATGAGTGGAAAGGAGCGAAAAGATACGATAATCACATCGGTGCAAGTGAGAGGAACCGATTAAATTTATTCAACTAATTTTTCATGGAATTTATTGACCTAAATTATTTTGAATCATGCTTAAAACCGAGTGTGCACATTCGAGCTCAAAGTGGCACATTCCGATCTCGGGAAAATGAAGCGCGCCGCTCCGCGTCGCGCTTCATTTGCCTCCCTCGCTCGGAAATGTGCCACTTTTCGCTCGAATGCGCACATCCTCGTATTTCTATCAGTTTTTACACGTGATTATGTTTAATTTAGTCACGCCAAAGAAGTATAACTTCTAAGGCGCGTACAAAACTAAACGTACCGATGTTTTTTTTTATAGATTCTTCTGCACAACCCCACCGAAACCCCGAGAGTTAGCCAACATTACTTTAGAGCCCCTTTGAACCAGGAGGTGGTGGTTTCCATTAAACCCGATATGATGACAACTTCGGAGGATTTGAGGGAGTATTCGTCGCGGCTGAGGCAGTGTTATTTTGCCGACGAAAGACATTTGAAGTTTTATAGAATTTACACGCAGCCAAATTGTGACGTCGAGTGCTTGGCCAATTTGACTTTGAAGAGATGTGGATGCGTCGCTTTTCACATGCCACGTGAGTATTTTTAATTATTGATGGGTTTTATTTAAATTATTGACTGATAATGACAAAATAAACAAGCTGGTACATTTATAATTAATTAAAATCCATTCTATGTATGAAAAATTGATTTTTTTTAGAATAAAAAAACCGAAATTACTTTTTGGCCAATACGATACGTGTCCCTGCAGGATTTTTAATTAAATTTTAAGTATGGGCTTTTATGTAAAAAAAATAATCAAACACTTAAAAAAATATGTTAATAAAATCATTGTACTTAAAAGATCAAAAGGTAAATATAATTTAGAACAGTTAAATGGATACAAACGTCCCCTAAATCCCCAAATATTAATTCCATCAAACAAAACTTATTAAAAAAAAATAGAAAAGGAACCACTTTGTGAAAGTGCATCCTCAAAAAAAATATTTGAAAAAACACCGAATAAATGACATAAAATATTCTTCAAATTAAATTAACTTTCAAAAACACTTAAAATAAATATTAACTTCAATTTAAAAAATCAAATAATAATTAATAAGTGTGTAGTTAATTTTTTTTTGTTGCTAAAGTCACTCAAAATTTGTTGTAATAAAATCGCAAAATTAATTTTTTAAATTTTATCGTAACTTTTCGCTCCAATTTTTTTCGAAAAATGTGTTCAAATAATTGTGAATTTAATTTGTTGATTAATTTTACATAAAAGTCGCCATTATTGTTGTTGCCATAGTAACAAACGTAAATATACAATTCAATCCCAAAAAAAAACATTAAATACCATTAGTTTAAAAATACAAGGTGTGTATAAATAATTGTCAATTGAACATTCACAATCTTTTTCTTTTCAAAAAAAAAAACATTTATTTTCTAATTTAACTGTCATTAATTTTTTTTTAAGAATTGCACATCAAAATTTTTAAAAATACTTGTGAAAATTCTAAAAAAATGTCAAGATTTTCGTGTCAATATTTTCTTCTTGGGATTTTTTCAAATAATTAAGCTTGCACAATTTTTTTATAATACTCCAATTGCTCAACCGAACTTTAAACATTTTTAATTTTGCAGATGACCAAGACACCAAGCTCTGTGGACCTGGAAGCCTCGTTTGCATGAAAAACACCGAAAGTACCTCTTTCACACACCTCTTTCACACTAAATAATTAACATAAAAAAATTTCAGCTGAAATGTTGGCAAGAGAAGTGGACATGAGCATTCAACAGTTCAACAACGAAGTTGAAAACGACCAAACTTGTAACTGTTTACCGGCTTGCAGTTCCCTAATTTATAACGCGGAATCGTCTCAGGCCGATTTCAATTGGCCCAAAGTCTTCGAAGCTTTCCACGTCAATTTCAGCGAATTTCCTGGGTATATTTTTCAAATTACAATTTAAAGCCTTTTGCACCATTTTTTAATTTCCTTTCAAATCTAACTTATTGGATTTTCATTAATGTAAAAGGTCCGATTTAGTGCGCGCTTAAATTTTAAAAGTGGAAACGGTGCAAACGGCCCTCAAAACCTAATTTAGCAACGACACGTAAAATCGATTTACCCCAAATGTTTAATTTTAGGGTCGCAATGACGAGAGTTTACTTTTTCTTCAAAGAACAACAATTTATCACGTCGGAAAGAAACGAACTCTACGGTTCGACAGATTTCCTCGCAAATTGTGGAGGACTTTTGGGATTGTTTATCGGCTTTTCATTTTTATCCATAATCGAAATTTTTTATTTCTTAACGCTAAGATTAATATGCAATGTGAAAAAGTATGGGCGCTACTTTTGGTCGGGTTCCGACGAATTGCTTAGTAATGACGCGTACGAGCACAAAAATCAGATGTATAATTAAGGGCAAATTTAAAATCACGTTTTTCTGCAACAGAAATCACAAAAGAAACCCTTTTTTTTTAGATATACAATTTTAAGTTAAGAACCCAATTAGTTGCATAAGTATTTTTGGTTCGTTTGGATTTTAAGCAAAATACCTAATGTTTACAAACAAAAAGAAGTTTAAATTGATTTGAAATATTTAAACAACTAAATTACTAATTAAAAAAATGCGCATCTTTGTTTGTAACATCTAAAATGTATCTCTAAAAAATATTCAATGGTTTAGCATAAAATTATATCCTAGATTCTATACTAAATTATTATACAGGGTGTTCAAAAAGTAGGAGACCACTATTTAATGTTAGATAAGAGATGGAATTTTGAAAGAAAAAGTCCTTTGGCGTTTTTGCACCAGCTGCACAAGTACTGAGTTGTTAATTAATTTCAATGGCCAATCAGAAACAAGCTATAGCAGTAAGAAGAGTTACGAATGCCTGCTCTATCGCTAGGGGGCATTACGTAAACACACTTTTAATGGTTTTCGATCTTCATCACTTTTATATAAACAAAAATTAAGAAAACGTAACCCCCCTTTGCAAAAACGCTAAAAGACTTTTCATTTCAAAATTTCCTCCCCTATCTACTATTAAAATTTCATCCCTTGCTATTGGAACATCCTGTATATCTGCTTTTAAAGCAATTGCCGTACTTCACTTAGAACTTTTTGCAAAGATCTTTTAAAAATAAACAATCAACGACGTTATTTAATAATTCACAAGTCCATAACAGAAAATCTTACAAAAAATGGACGTGAATATCTTTTAAAAGTCGAAAGCACCCTTAAAAAACTAAAAATGATAAATATTAAGCCAAGGTAATTTAAGGTAAAACCTTTTGTATCATTATATTTTTAAAATTCAAGTTTGGGGGGTGGGCGAACTCCCTTAATCAGTTTAATTACCTTAATATTTAATTTTTAGGGTTGCAATGACAAGGATTCGCTTTTTCTTCAAAAAACAGCAGTTTATAACCAAGGAAAGAAACGAACTTTACGGTTCTACAGATTTCCTAGCGAATTGTGGAGGCCTTTTAGGATTATTTATCGGTTTTTCTTTGTTGTCCATAATCGAAATTTTTTACTTCTTAAGCTTTAGATTAGTCTGCAATATTATTAAGTATGGTCGCTACTTCTGGTCGGGTTCGAAAGAATTACTTTGCAGTAATTCCTACAAAGATTAAAATTACATATATGATTAAGGATAATGGTTTTCAGTTACCAATAATTTTTTTAAGTTAAGTATTTCCTACTACCATAAGTATGCAAATAGCAGATGAACATCGTTCGCATCTATACACATTATTTTTTTTTAATTTAAGGGGTCTTCTGTGATTTCGATTAAGTGTATTTCATATATAAAATATTTCAACGTAATCAATAACATTAATAATAAAGTTATATTCAACATAATTTCGTTTTAAAACAGCGCCATCTATTAACGAATCAAATCCTAAACAGTGTTTCCCAACGTGGTCCCACGCGCCACACGGGGGCAATTTAAAAGGTTTAGGGGAAATATCATTATTCAATTTGAAAACGTACATAATTTCTAGTTATCTACCTGTTACAGTCGAACCTCGATAAGTCGAAGTCGAAGGGACAGCAAAAATAATTCGAATTATCAAAAATTCGAGTTACCAAAAGATGTTCAGTTAAATATTAACGTTGAGATAGGCAAGTCCTAGGGAAACTGGTTCGAGTTCGAACTATCAAAAATTCGGCTTATCGGCGTTCGACTTATAGAAGTTCGACTGTATATGTGTTGAAAATTTATTTATTGATTTTTTCTTAATCATTTCATAGTGATTTCTTTCTAACATTTAAATTTTGTGTCTTGAACAAGTTGTAATTAGGCTTCATATATAGAATAATTCAATTTTTAAATACAAAATAAAAACTGGTGCGTGTACTTATGTACGCGCATTAGAAGTTATACTTCTTTTGTGTATCTACATTAAATATAACCACGTGCAAAGATAAGTTCAATAAATACGAAGATGTGCGCATTCGAGCGAAAAGTGGCACATTTCCGAGCGAGGGAGGCAAATGAAGCGCGACGCGGAGCGGCACGCTTCATTTTCCCGAGATCGGAATGTGCCACTTTGAGCTCGAATGTGCACACTCGGTTTTAAGCACGATTCACAACAATTTAGGTCAATAAATTACATGCAAAATCAGTAGAATAATTTTAATCGTTCCCTCTCACTCGCATAGACGAGATTGTCGTATCTTTTCGCTCTCTTCCACTCATTGCTATGGTAAAGACGTTTTTCGAATATAACATCGCTAAAATCGAATGTGCACACTGGGCTTTAAGCACGATTCACAATGATTACTTTATTTTCTAAAAATGTTCAATTAAAAATTAAGAATCGTATGTCTACTATCAGAGTTGCAGCCCCCCATAATTAAAGTGACCTCAATATTTATATTGGCATACTTGATTAATTGGCAACAAGTACAATTGCATTTTTGAACTTAAATTCCACTACGTTACCCACTACAATTATTTTATTTTAATTTGAATAGAAGCTAATTTAATTACGTGAAAATTAAGATTGCAAAATCCGCAAAAATTGCAAGACAACAACATTGTCAAAAATTAATTGACAAAAAGCGCCATTTCTTGAATTAATTCCATCGGTCTTCTATTTTATTAAATATTCAAGTACAGTCAAACCTCGATATTATGAACATATTTGTCCGAAAATTTTTGTTCATCCTAAGGAAAAGTTCATACTAATGGGGTACAATACTAACGAGGTTTAACTGTATTTTTTTTTATTTTAAAAATCAAAATTCTTCAATTGCATTTATTCCAAAATTATTATGGACAGCCTGTAGGAATTTTGATGAACGCCTACTTTTAAATTGTTCTCTCTCACTTTAATACATACGATGTTCGTATCTTTTCTCTCGCTCCCACTCATTGACTAATAAAAAATAAACTTTATTTTGCATATTTTAAGTTAAATGCAATAAATACGAAGATGTGCGCATTCGAGCGAAAAGTGGCACATTTCCGAGCGAGGGAGGCAAATGAAGCGCGACGCGGAGCGGCGCGCTTCATTTTCCCGAGATCGGAAATGTGCCACTTTGAGCTCGAATGTGCACACTCGGTTTTAAGCATGATTCACAACAATTTAAACTAATAAATTAAACAAAAAATCAGTTGAATAATTTTAATCGGTCCCTCTCACTTGCACCGATGTGATTATCTTATCTTTTCGCTCCCTTCCACTCATTTGCTATGGTAAATACATTTTTCGAACATAAAATTGATAATTAGCAAACTGAATTGAATTTTTTGATTTGAAAGAGCTAACGATAAAATAGACAAATCTAATAAATACGAGGATGTGCGCATTCGAGCGAAAAGTGGCACATTTCCGAGCGAGGGAGGCAAATGAAGCGCGACGCGGAGCGGCGCGCTTCATTTTCCCGAGATCGGAATGTGCCACTTTGAGCTCGAATGTGCACACTCGGTTTAAAGCCTCATTCACAAGTTTTAATTTATTTTCTTACTTCAACCGTCGAATTTTCGTTAGCAGTGCTAATATTTTACTCTCAAAGCGCCAAAAGAAGTATAACTTCAAAAATATTTATTCTACACAAAGGGCATTTAAATTTAAGAATGGTTTAGGTGGGAACATGTTTAAAAAAAAATTGGGAAACACTGCCCTAGAACTTCGAAGAATTTGACGTTTCGCAACAGGTGCACCAATCCACAGCAACCAAACTCACCAAATACGTTTAAATAAGCAATTAACCAATCAGAAAAAGCAATAACGAATTAAATAAATAAAGTTTATTTTTTAAAAGCTACCCCTTTTGTACATTAACAGTTGTCGCAAGGCGTAAGCCATTTCTTCCACTGCGTGTAATGTAAAACCTCATCGTAAAACACCAGCACCAAAGCCCCACTAAAGCCTCTAAGGCAATTAGTAAAAGCGCCCTTATAAAACGCGAAAATCCCTTCTCTCTTGTACACGATTTTAAAAGCGCCCCAAGTGCTTTTGAAAATTCGCAACTCCTTCGGCCGACCGGAGTCCAGCATCAACCTGCGCGCCACCGTGTCCAACGGATAAATGCAAAAACCGGAAGCACACGTCACAAACTAAAATGGCATATTAAAAACTTAGTCTTCTAACCAATTAAAACAAAATACCTGAGCTAAAAGTAAAGATAAAATCATGGGGGGCTTGGGGCGTCATGGTACGTCGTTCCGGTTTGCGCCCAAACGTTTTTGACGAAATCGAAGAGGCCAAAATACAGGGCTCTGTAAAGACCAATTCCGGTCACTCCGATCGCATAGCCCCCGTACAGACCCTTCAGGCCGTCGGCCCTTTTCACTTTCAAAACGCAATCGCCGAGGCCGTAAAATTCGCGTTTGACGTCGACCCCATCTTTTTTACACCTTGCGCTATCTTAAAAAATTTTTTTGGTAATTTTAGATCTTTTGGGAAACAATAAAGTACCTGCACCCACGTCGACGGCGATTTTGGTCTGGCAGAATTCGAGGGGGTACATGATCGTGGCCGAACATGTTCCGGCTAGGCCACCGGACAAAAATTTGATCAGAACTGATCTTGAATGGGTTTCGTCTCCGATGAGCGCATGGAAGTATTTTTTAAAAGCATCGTTGAAGGCGAAATTTAGGGCTTGGGAAGGGAAGTAGCGCAGGATGTTGGTGCCATTGCCCCTCCAAAAGCTGGCAATGCCCTAAAAAAATTCGATTCTGGTGTGTAAATCAGGCAATCTGAAGCATTAGATAAAATTGATAAAATTTTTTGTAAATCGGTTTTCTGATTGGGTTTTCGGGCAAGCCATTTTACTACAAAGATCTCATATTGCAAAAATCCATTCTAGTTCATTATTTTTCTTACATGGAGTTAGGACATCGACTTTTTCCTTTCTTACTTATTAATTTAGTTCATTGGGTATATTTAAATGAAAGACGGTAATTGCATCGACGTTTTGTACCCCAAATTCACCTTTTCGCAAGAGCAAACTCATCCTTTTACAAATCAAATCTTTTTGCAAAACAAATGGGTCCATTATTAAATCAATATAATTCTTTAGTAAATAAAATATTTCCCCAGGCAAAATTTGACTACTCCAAAAATAAATTTGTTAAATTTCGAAGCAAAAAAAGCAAAAAAGGGGCTCTTAAAAAAATATAGAATCGCCAAATTTAATTTTGCAGAATCTCAGGACCATAAGCAATAACGTGTATAAAAATTATTTAATTTAATTAACCAGAACCGTATTAAACAATATTCCAAATTTGTGAAACTGAAGCAAAAACAAGGGGATAGAATGTATTTTATATCTCCCTTAAAAAAATATATATAAAATCGCCAAATTTATTTTACGGAGTCTTACGGACTCTGAACAATAACGTGTATAAAAATAATTTAATATAATTAACCAGAACCGTATTAAACAATATTTCAAATTTGTTAAACTGAAGCAAAAACATGGAAATAGAATGTATTTTATATCTCCCTTAAAAAAAATATAGAATGGACAAATTTATTTTGCAGAGTCTCAGAACTATAAACAATAAAGTGTATAAAAATTATTTAATATAATTAACCAGAACCGTATTAAACACTATTCTAAATAAAATAAAAGGCCACAAATAGACTGATATCGCATAAGAACCCGAGTCGAAATTTAGAGCCTACATAGATCCCCGAGTCGATGTTTAGAGCCTACATAGATTCCTCTAGTCCGAAAAAGACCCGATTTATAGCAGTGTAACCCGACTAGGTCCGACAGTAGGCCCCTAGCTCCTACTATTCCCCAAGAGATGTGATTTTGAACCTCTGTCCGATAGCTGCAAATACCGAAATCAGCTGAGCAGCGTTGCCAGTTGTTTTCGATATTGTAATTTGTTTGTTGATCACAAGTTAGCTGTTATATTACAATTGAATACGTTTATATTTTTTCATATCATTTATACACATAAAGTACGCGTAAACTAAATACTTTTTATGTAAGTTATGGTTTTAAGCGTTGACATTGGTTATTACACTATTACGTTTATTAATTAACATCCAAATTAATTATATGTATATTTAAATAAAAAACTGTTAATACTAATAACTAAAATGTTTTTAAAATCTTGTCTATTAAATTTATGAGAATGGCATTAAATGGGTTCGACTATATGAAAAAGACGTGGCAACACTCCCTATTTACATGTATTCTTTAACATTGATGACTGTCCACCAGTCAAGTAAATCTTGTGGTCGGGCAACCTAACCTAAAAAGTGCGCTCTTATTATTAATCTTTACCCATTTGTCTTTAATTCCGAAAAAACAGCAACAGCTTACTAAAAAGTTACTAACTCAGAAAGTAAAACCCATCCTACAAAATCTCAAGAGTAATCCAGGTATTTTATAATTTTGAATATTGTTTTATCAAAGTTACCAGGTAATTCTGTACTATCAATGTATTTGTATATTATAATACAAAATAAATAAATATATATACATACAACATTAGTTTAATTATTATAAATACTAATAATAATATTTATGATTATTATTCTTCTTTTTTTTAATGTAATTGTTATTTTTAAATTGTTATTTTAAACTTTAGCTACGTATTTTAAATAAAAGTATTCTAATCATTTTAAATGCGAATTAAATCCATATTATTATTATTATTATAAAATAAGGTACAAAGATCTAAAATCGGACCTAATTTAAATTTCCATCAGATCCGACTTTGAACCACAAAGTGGTACAAATGGAAATTTGTACCACTTTGGAGACCAAAGTCGGACCTAATTTAACATAGGAATAAACTCTACTTTGATTCTCCGAGTCGGGAATGAGTCCGACTTTAGGAAGCTCAATGTCGGCGCTAAATTTCGACTCGGGAACTCATATTACCAAAGTGATATCATTCAAAACACCTTGCTCAAAATTGATAAACAGTCGTTGGTCTTTCTGTAAATTCCTCTTAGATAACCACTCAATAATTAAAAATGGTCAAACCCTCAAAAACTTAGAAATTAACCTAAATGAAATTATTATCCTAAGCTGCATATTTTTTCAAAATGGTACAATAGTAATTGTATTAAAGAACAGTTTGTATTTATTTCAATTCTCTAAATCCTTTAAACCGACGTTTCTCAATCGGTGGGCCTCAAAAGATTAAGATCCGCTGCTTTAAACCACCATACACAATAAAATAATCAGAAAATCGCAGCACCATACAACAATCAACTTCTTTGTGTTTGACCCATTTGATTAATCAAACCATATGTTACGCAAAAGGGCACCAAAACCCAAAAATTATCAAAGTAATTAAACTACACTAATCGAAATATCAATAATAACAAATGAAGTTGATTGTTGTAGAGCCAAAAGATGTAAAAATGCTACCTTAGGCATCCTAATTGAAGTACCAAAACCCCAGGCCCGGCTCCCAATAATCAAACCAAGCGCCCATCGGAAAACTCGGCGAAATTGGCACACGTGTCTTCACTGTTTAAACGCGCAACCCGTACTAAATCATTTAAATAGCAATAAATTATATGCCCACCTATTTATTAAAAACAACCAATAGAATTAAACCATGGGCCAATCACGGCACTTTGCAAATATTTGCCAGGTATAGCAAATGCACGTGGAGTCTCTGTGACGTCATGCGAACGTGTTTCTACCGCATTAGCAAAGTTACGATATCTGGATGTTTCCGGTTTTTTAGCCGTAGACACCTCGATAAATGCAAGCCAAATATGGCTTTTAAAACGCCTATACATTTTTACATGGAGCATAATTTAACAATAACTCATTTGTTTAAGCAATTACAACCCCTTATTTTGAAGCACGAGGAAGCCGATTTTTTGCCTACACTGTATTAAGTTTCATAGCTTTGCATCTTCATACTTTTGAAAAAAAACAGCATTATTATTAATAAGACATAAAATCAATTATTTACATAGATCCTGAACAGTTTATTAATGGGGTAATCCCATACCACATTTAATTGATTTTAATGGACACACTGCATACACACTGCTTCGTTATTGCACATTTTTTTTAAGGGTCCTCGGACAAAAAATTGTTTTAAACATGAAAAAAATGCTTACAAAATTTCAGCCCTTAATTTTAATTCTCAAGTGGTTGCTAGTATGCCTTAAAACGTCGACATTCACGAACTTCTAATTTTTAGTACTTTTGCCTCCGATTGTACCTGCCATACATCCTTAAAAAAACGCTTAATTTACAAACTCAAAATTCATTTTGATCAAAAGGTGAATTTGGCGTACCCAAACCCGTTTAGCAAATTAATCAAAATACACAATTAACTTCACAAACAATTTTTTCAGAAAAACTAGGAACCAAATTATTAAAGAAAGACACGGCGTTAAAAGTTCAAAAAAAAAAACGAAGTAAACAAATTGAGACCTGTTCTTTGGGAAGCCTTCGAAGGCAATCGACGATTCCATCGTACTTTTTCCGTTCGCCCTTCAGCACTTGCAGGGCCGAATTTTGATTTTGCAAAATCAATTTGATTCTATCGATCGGTGCCGAAATTGTTTTCGCAACAGTTGCCGAGATGCTCACGATTGTAAAGTTTACAGCAAATCTTTTTAATTCGTCCAAATATGACATTAATGTTCCAATTTTGTTGAGGCCTGCTATTGCAAAATTTACGGCAAAATTAGATGTTGTTTCGTTGTCATTATGCATCAAGTTTGACAGATGATTGACAGTTGTTTGGTTTCTGTTTAAATTTTGAACGGGTTATTTTAGTAGCTATGGAAACTGTATTTATAGCCACGCTCTGGGTAATAGGAAAAAAAAACCCTAAAAATAACTAAATATGTTTGAAGAAGTAATTTTAATATTTTACATTTTATTTAAAATGGCGAATAAAAAAACGACCACTTTGAAGTCAAGTTACTTCGCAGATTTTTGCGAAATTTAAAAATAATACGATTTTGTACCAAAAACAAATAAACAATTTACTTTTAGGCATTTTAATTTGTTTTTATCAAACATTTCTTGTACAAATAATTTTAAAATCGTTTTTAAAAGAATTAATAGTAACATTATTATCTTCACAAATCTAAGTTTTGGAAAATTTCACATTTTAAAAATTATTAAAAAAATTGATCACCCTTTTCCTTGAATTTTATTACATAAAACTGGAGTTATTTTATTAGTCTTTGGCTAATAAATCGAAGAGCACTAAAAAAAAATTTAAATGTTGAAGATTATTTAATAAATATCCATTTAATCTAATTAAAAGCAAATATATATTAATCTCGCCTTTTTTAATGAATAAAATTTCTCCAATTCCATTGATTTGGTCTAAAATACTGTAAAATAAATTAAATATTTTTTTTTTAATTCCCAAGTTATGCAAACCGCAATACTGTAACTACGCTGGCCTACATCCAAACCTGATTTTTAACTATTTTGTGCAAAACTGTAATGACAATAAATAAATTTGAAATATTGGACCTTTAAAATGAATAAAATTAAATTCAAAAACGTATTCAAACAATTAAATCAACTCGAATCCATCAAAGAAAGAATAATCCGATTTTTTTTTAATAAATCTAAAAATAAAGACTTTCAAAAATCAATTATAAAACGATTATATCAAATAAACAGCCCTCGTTTAAAAAAAAACAATTCAGTATACCCATTAATCACAAGTGGTAAACGAGAGAAAGCGGTTTTTCCTAAAAGAAAAACGCTTTCACAGATTAAATCAAATCGATTAACTCTAAACGCATATTAAAATTCACATGCGACGCAATCATTTAAAGGAAAACCTAATAAGCCACGCAAAGAAAGTAAAAACAAAGCATCCTCAATAAAAAAAAAATAATAAAATTAATTAACGTATAAAAAAAACATCGGAGAAAGTTTTGAACGAATTGTCCACAGAAGCACTTTTTTGCGTGCGATAATCAAGAAAAAAAATTAAGCTTCTTCTAATTAAAACCATTACATTGTACCAAACTCGTAGAAAGTTCAATTAAGAACTCGTAAATTGTAAATAAGGTAAACTCAGAATAAAAAAAGTTACGTTTTTTTTGATATATTGCAACTTATTGCTCCCATAGATATCGTGATAAAGCAACATATAGGGTGTTCCGTTGATGATAGCTCAAAGGGTACACCTAAAAATGGCGCAGAATAGTCAATCAGAGTGTCCCTCCATTTTTTATTAGCCTTTTTAAAAGAAAATAATTTTAATTCATTTTTTTTGTACCATAGACGTCACTGTACCGACAATTAAATTTCATAAACAGAATCAGCGATAAAAAATTAACACAAGTGACGCAGTGATTTTTATGTAAATCGTATTGTGCGACAAAAGGTCATAATTTTCAAAATCAAAGAACTTCACTCACGGTAAAAATAGAGGGGCGCCTTGATTGACTTTTCGTCGCCGTTTTGCATGTCGATTTTAGATTTACCGTCGAGCTATCAGTAATGGGACACCCTGTATATGTACGACGACAAAATTGCTCCATACAAAAGCATAAATAATTTCCAAACGAGAAAATTGCAATAGAATTATTTAGTTGTTGCAAATAAACAATATAATATTAAAAAAAAACGGATTAAGAATTAAAAAGCAACGGTGGGCAATCTCCGGCCCACGTAAAGTTCCAATCCGGGCCACGAGATCTCTATAAAAAATAATAAATAAATATTTTCAAAAACAAAAATTTTAAATTAGGTTAGTACTATTTTTCATTTCTTTGTAATGCATTATAATTGATAAGGGAAATAAATATAGTACCTACTTAATTGATTTTGTTTTATTATACATATTATCAGAAAAAAAATGGGTCAATTAACTACTATGGCCCGCGCACGAAACGCAAATCTTATTCTGGCCTCTATTATACAAAAGGTTGCACACCCCTGATCTAAAGTATAGTGTATAATGTACTTTAAACCTCTATTTAAATAAGTAATTAATTTTTTCTGTATTAATAAATTTTGGTATAGGTATGTGAAAATGGATTTTTTTTAAATTTTTTGGAAATTAATTATTTATAAATAACTATAAGTTCCTATATGTTATTATTTACAAAAAGTGCATATTTTTTCCCAAGGGCATCTATCCCAAGTGCACAATTACGAAATCGGGCATCTATCCCCTTTTAAACCCGTTGTTTATAATAGTAATTTTTTTAAATCCTACTATTTATAATTTAATATAAACTAACCTAACTTCTAGCCAAAAATTCACTTAGGTCTTTGAAAATATCGCAATATCTTCAAATGTGGGTCATCCATCCTGAGTTTACCCTACAAACAATAATTCTTGCAACATCACCACCTCCCTTTTCCTTTTCATTCTGTTAATTCCCGTAATTTCTTTCCTTTAATAACAATCTTATCGAATGTGTCGTAAGCGAGCGCTACCTCAAAAATCGTACTTCCTAAGGAAATTATGTCATAGACTTCCCTCTCAGCGTTCGGCAAGTGTGGCACGCACCTGCACCGTCTGACGTCACGCCGTTTTTTCTCACAAACGGTCCCCCCACAACGAAAATGTTTGTACAACTTTTAATTCAAGCTCCCGCGACAGTTGCGAGCGTTTAGACTGATTAATTTGTTGACGTAAGTTAATTTTTAAAAAGCGATACCTCGCGTTCTGAGCGCTTCGTGCAGCAGTCGCGTGGTCTACCTCGCTGAGTAAAGACGCGCTTAAAGAGTACGGTCCTGTCGTTTGTTTTTTCGTTTCAAAAAAAAATCTCGCAAAATGCCCGTCGACTCGGAACTGAATTCCGTTTTGATCAGAAGACAAGAGATCAACGACGCCCTCGACAGCGGCCACGAAGTCAAACTCAAATACAGGGTGGTCAATGTTTTTACAGAGTTTCACGAATTTAGCAGGAAGGAAAATTTCAAACAATACGAAGCGACTTTCAAAAAGTAAGTACCGCAATTAATGGTTTTATTAGCGAATTCGTTAGGCCAAAGAATTCGAATCATGAGAATTTCAATTACTTTCTGTTTTTCTTTTTGAACTTTAAGTTTTGACGTCAATTCGAAAGCACGCCGCAACATTTTGCTTGTTCGTGGTTTTTTTTTTAAATTGATTATTAAAATTAATAATTTCGGGCGGATCGATTTAATTTTTCGCTTTCGTCGCGAAGATTTAGATTGGTCGCAGTTTTTGGCAATAAATTTTAATTAGATCTCGTCTATTTTTATGCACAAGTCTTCGGTATGAGTTAATCAATAGAACGCAGATGGAAGGTCGTCGTTACGACCTTAAAATATTTATCTGACGATTCGTTTTCGAAAAAGGCGATATGCGTCTTGGGGCCCCAGAAGATTTAAATCCATTTGTTGGCATCGAATTTAATTTTTTTTTTGCCTTAAACTCGGGTTTTGTAGAAAGCAAAATTGAGAGCCCCCACCCATATTTTTCCAAAATAAATTTTAAAATACAGTATTTTTTTCTAATCCGTTTAATCGTCCGACGAAGAGCTGTTTGTTTTTAAAGCAGTGTTTCTCAACTTTGTTACGTGGGAGAAAGCACTCCAAATAATTATGAAAATGTTGGGGGCCCTCGGGGTACCCGATATAATTTTTAATGTAGAATAAAATTACATTGTGTTCGCAGCGGGGGGTAGGGGTGCCAACAGTCTCATATCTATTTTTTTGTTTAAATTTTAATCCTATTGGGGAGCCGCTGGTTGCAATAGCAAATTTTGACAAAATCAAAACCGAACGAAACTTTTAATTCGTTCGGATAAATATATTTGTTTTCTAATCTAAAATCACTTTAACATATTTATTTTCTTTAAATAGAAATTCCCATTGTAATACCACATTGATAAAACTAAACTCAAATGTCCACACATCTATTTGTAAATTAAAAAAAGATGCACCATAGAAAAATATGTAAGATAACAAGTGATGGGTATACGATTTTAAAAATTATTCGGAGCCTCCGAATTGTACACACTCAAAATTTTTTTACAGACGCCACACGACGAGAATAATAAAAAAAAATCTCTTGTAAAATGTAGGAAGTAATGAGACGTAAATTTAATCGTCATCGGAAGGAAAAAACGACAAAAAACCAAAGATAACAAAGAGGAAACTCAACACAAACGTATTTATTGTGATTCACGCTTTGTTGACACATTACCATTCGTTTTTCTTTAAATATTTATCGATAAAAATCTATGTTAAACGTGATTCACACTTTTTGCTTTCCTAATTAAGCATGTCAACGTGCGCGTCAAAGGGAACCTTTGTGTTAATAATTTAAAAAAAAAATTACGAAACGTCCCCCACACCAACATCTAAATTTATACTATTTTCTCCGACCAAGTCGTTGCTCCCGAATTCTCTTTTTATCGAAGAAAAAAACACTTCCTCGTCTCTTTTGGAAAAACCTTTGAGCAACAAAAATCAATAACGAAGGGTTTTACGCAGCGATTTGCAAACGGAGGGGCGCGCCACCCTGGGGAGTCGCAAAAGGGGCGCGCAAAATGTTTAACAAATATGTATAAGATTCAATATTTTATTTATCACAAATTGACAAAATAAATAATGTGTTGCTCTAAAATTAAAGAAACGACATTTAAAGTTATTTATGTCTTGTCAATTTCTTTGTTTTTTTTTTAATAACTAACTTAATCTAAATTTAAAATTAAAGAAATACATTTTCTTTACATCTCCCCCCCTTGAGAAAAAAATTTTACACTAAAATTTTTGCGTAATTTAATCATCTTGATCTGTTTCTTCTCTTACTGGAGGGACTGGAATAAGTTTTGTAATGTGAAAAAGATTACTTTCCGATTTTCTATGGCCTGTTTCTATTTTGCATATTGAATCTGAAATTTTTTCAAGAATCTGATATGGTCCAATTTTCAGTTCATCTAATTTTTTTCTGTTCAACTTGTTCCCATTTTCTACGTACACCATATCTCCTACTTTAAAGTCATAGAATTTTCGATTTTTATCGAATAGTGTTTTATTATAATTATGTGATTTTAATGTATTTTCAAATGCTGTTTTTGAATCTTTAATCCAGTCACTTTTTGATTGTTCTTGTTTTAATTCATTTGGTAAAATTGTGACATCTGTACCATATAAAAGATAACTTGGTGCAAAACCAGTGACTGAGTGATTAGTATCATTATATCTATTTACACATTCTTGAGCTATTGTTGTCCAAGCACCTTTTTTTTCTTTTTCATTTATTTTGCATCTGATTTTATTTACTAATGTTTGATTTAGCCTTTCATTTAGGCCATTTGAGAATGGTGCATTTACTGCTGTGAAGACCATTGGTATCCCTTTGTCATTTAAAAATTTCTTAAATTCTTTCGAATTTATTCCTGGATATTGATCAGTAAGAAGCATACCAATGTTCTCTGTTTCTGTTATGAGCGTAAGTAGTTTTATAAAATCATTTGCATTCTGAGTTTTTGAAGTTAGAATAAATGCAAATCTTGTAAAGTGATCTACTAGTAGATGTAGATATTTTTTTGTTGATCTTGAACCTCCAAAACCTCCAATTGTGTCTATGGAGATTATTTCAAAAGGCTTTTTGGCCGGACCTAAATGAGACATCCATCCATATTTGTCGTGTCCTCTAGATTTATTTTTTATACAAATTTCACAGTTTTTACAAATTTTTTTGATGTTTTTTGTCAAATTATTTGCTACATATAGCGGACTAATAGAATTCTGCATTTGCCTAATCCCTATATGGCATAAGTTTTCATGTACGTTTTTTAAAAATTTGATACTAAATTTTTCTGATAAAATAATTTTTTCTCTTTTTTTTACTTTTTTTAAGTATATACTGTGTTTTTCAATAAATTTGTTTTTGTTATTTTGTATTTCTTCATTTTTATTTTGATCTGTTAAGATATCTTCCAGTTTAATCATGTTCACAACTTTTAATTGTTCATCTGTATTTTCATCTGATTCTAATACTGGATTTCTACTTAAACAGTCTGCTTCCAAATTTGTCTCTCCTGGAGCATATTTTATTTTAAAATCATATTGCGATAAATAATATGTCAAATCACCAAGCTCTTCATCGGTTCTAGATTTCAAATTCATGTTTTCCAGAGGTTTGTGGTCTGAATAAACTGTAAATGATTTACCTATCAACCAGTATTGCCAGTATCTCACCGCTTCTTTGATAGCTAAACATTCTAAATATATTGCTTTTTTTTCTTCTGGGCTTCATTTAGTTTTTTTGAAAAGTAAGCAACTGGTTTTTCTTTTCCATCCGGCTGTGTCTGTTTTAATATAGCTCCAACACCTTGTAAAGAAGCATCTGTATAAATATTAATTGGTAAATTTTGATCAAAGATTTCCAGAACTGGTTTGGAGCATAGCAAGCTTTTTATCATATCAAATGCTCTTTGGCATTCATCAGACCAAACAAATTTTTGATTTTTTCTGAGTAAATTATGCAATGGATTTAGTATTATTGCACGTTTTTGTATATATTCATGATAAAATTGATTTTTCCTAGAAATTGTCTTATATTCTTTTGCGTCTTTGGAATAGGAAAAGCCTTTATTGAGATCACATTATCTTTTATTGGTCTGATAGAATTATTTTGTATTATATGACCCAGATATTTTACTGAGTCTGATGCAAATGTGCATTTTGTAAATTTTAATCTAAAACCTTCTGTTTTGATTGCTTCCATCAACTGCATTAGATGGTATATGTGTTCCGAAAACGTTTTAGAAAATATAAGAATGTCATCTATATAATTAACAGTAAAATTCGTAAGTTTATATTTCCGCAATATATTACTTAATATCCTCTGAAAAATTGCCGGTGATGTTTTTAGTCCAAAAGGTAGACAGGTCCATTGGAAATGTCCTTCCTGTGTTACAAATCCCGTCTTTTTTCTATCTTCGATTCGTAAAGGAATTGACCAAAATGCAGAGTTTATATCCAATGTTGAAAAAAATCTGCAATTTCTTGTCTTTATCATTAGGTCTTCAATTAATGGAAATGGTTGAGCTTGAGGTACTACTATTTTATTTAAGTCTCTGAAATCTATACATAGTCTAGACTTTTTATTTTCTTCTTTTTTAAATGCTAAAGTAACAGGTGCAGCAAATGGACTATAGGATTCTTCTATCAGCTTATTATCTAGTAATTTTGATATTTGTTCTTCTATCTCCTTTTTATCTTCTACAGTACATCTGTAAGGTCTCTTGTTACAATATTTGTCTATTAGTAAGTCTATTCTAGCCTCATATCCATTAACAGTGCCCACATCGTATTTATGTTTTGCGAAAACTGATTTATATTTGTAAATTAAGGTATTTATTTCAGATTTTTGATACTGATCTAAATGATCTATTTTTATTTCAAAATCTTCCACCTTTACATGCTCATTAAAATTTATTTTGTGTTCTTTGATAGTGTTAGTAGCTCTTTCTATACATTTTAGTTTAGTATTTGTTTTTTGATTTAAAGAAATTTCTTTTACTTCATCTGCATTATTAAAACTTTGTTTCTGAGTTATTTTTAAATCTTCATTTTGGATTAATTTGAATTGTTTTATCAAGTCTAATCCAATCAAAAAATCATATTTGAAATTTTTTTCATCAATGATATATACATCAACATTTTTTTGTAATTCAAAGATTTTTATTTTCAGAGTTGTCAAACCATTTGTTTTTTTAACACCATTAATTGTTACTAAATCTGCTTTATTGAAATTATTTATTTTTCCTCTTAGTTTTAATAATTTAGAATTTACCAGAGAAACATTTGAGCCTGAATCATAAATTCCATATATTTCTAATGTATCATTTAATAGTAGTTTGACATTTATTAATGGTGTTATTATTAGTTTTTTGATCAGTTTCATTTAACTCAGCTTCTATCACTGAATTGTTTATATGTTTAATGAAATTTTCCTTTTCCTTGACATTCTCTTTTGTTCTAAACCAACATATAGCCTCAGAATGGTAACGTGTACCTTTATTTAATTTTTCACAAATTTTACATGGGAATCGATCTTCATTTTTCCATTAGTTTTAGATTTATATATTTTTTTAACTAAAAATGTTTTTATTTACGATGTGTTCATACTTGTTCATTTCATTATACAAATCCACTATATCTTCTAATGCTTCTCGATCCATTTTATTAAGTATGAAGTCTGGTAAACCAGCTGCAATAAGATCCACCAAAGTACCTGTATCGATTGATCTTCTCATATCCAATAAAAGTTTTTCTTTTTTCATAGCATAATCCAACAATGAGCCATCTTTATATTTATATAATAGTGCATATGTGACTGGATTCCATCCCTTGTTTGCAAATGTTTTACAAAATTTTATTTTCCATGTTGACCATTCTGAGTTTATTGTAAGTTTTATAATCATTGAACTGTACCAATCTACACAAGATTTATCCATAAATAATCTGAGTATTTCAATTTTCTTTTCATCTGTTGTCACATTAAACCGTATGCATTCTTTTTCAAAAATGTTTATCCATTGGTTTGCATCAGCGTTTTTGCTTGTAAATTTTTCAATCACAAACCTATCTGCAATGTGTTTTAAACTCTGCTCTTTATTTTCCTGTGTATTTTCTATTATTTTTTTAAATAATCTTTCTAATGTACATGTTTCTTCTTTTTTATGTTCAGCAGTAATTTTTTCTTGACTCAATTCTTCTAAAAATTGGTCTTCGAAATGTAAATTACCCTCATCATCTATGTAAGTTTTTTTAAGTTCTTCTGTCATTGTTATCCAAATTCTTCTTATTTGGTACCTTTTTCCTAAACTATTTTTATTTTACTAAAAGCAGCTGTTTTTATTACTTCTTTATGGTAACTAGCTGATTGTAACTCTTCTGGTATTGCATATATTTTATTATCACTCGTGGTTATTGATGTTATAGAATAAACATTTGATTTTCCATCACTCCCAGGCAATAATGTAAATTCAAAACGAAGTTTCTCCATTTTTAATTGAATTTTACAACCAGAAATGTCAATTTTCTTTTCATCTGTTGTCACATTAAACCGTATGCATTCTTTTTCAAAAATGTTTATCCATTGGTTTGCATCAGCGTTTTTGCTTGTAAATTTTTCAATCACAAACCTATCTGCAATGTGTTTTAAACTCTGCTCTTTATTTTCCTGTGTATTTTCTATTATTTTTTTAAATAATCTTTCTAATGTACATGTTTCTTCTTTTTTATGTTCAGCAGTAATTTTTTCTTGACTCAATTCTTCTAAAAATTGGTCTTCGAAATGTAAATTACCCTCATCATCTATGTAAGTTTTTAAGTTCTTCTGTCATTGTTATCCAAATTCTTCTTATTTGGTACCTTTTTCCTAAACTATTTTTATTTTACTAAAAGCAGCTGTTTTTATTACTTCTTTATGGTAACTAGCTGATTGTAACTCTTCTGGTATTGCATATATTTTATTATCACTCGTGGTTATTGATGTTATAGAATAAACATTTGATTTTCCATCACTCCCAGGCAATAATGTAAATTCAAAACGAAGTTTCTCCATTTTTAATTGAATTTTACAACCAGAAATGTCGTTTTATAAGATTCAATATTTTATTTATCACAAATTGACAAAATAAATAATGTGTTGCTCTAAAATTAAAGAAACGACATTTAAAGTTATTTATGTCTTGTCAATTTCTTTGTTTTTTTTTTAATAACTAACTTAATCTAAATTTAAAATTAAAGAAATACATTTTCTTTACATATGTAATAATTTTTTCATTTAAAAATATGCTGTATTATTTTATGAAATACACCTGTTCCTCCATTTGCACGGTTTCGACGATTAATTTTTCTCGTATTTTATTGTTCTCAGTTTCTATAAATTTTCGAATGTACACGCCGCTCAATTTGAAGCACGATTCGCAATAATTTAGGCCAATAAATTAGACGAAAAATCAGTTGAATAATTTTAATCGTTCCCTCTCACTCGCACTGACCAAATTTTCGTATCTTTTCGCTCTCTTTCACTCATTTGCTATGGTAAATAGGTTTTTCGAATATAAAATCGATGCTTAGTACATTAAATTAAAATTTTTCATTTGAAGGCGGGTAGGATAAATTAGATAAATGTAAAAAATACGAGGATGTGCGCATTCGAGCGAAAAGTGGCACATTTCCGAGCGAGGGATGCAAATGAAGCGCGACGCGGAGCGGCGCGCTTCATTTTCCCGAGATCGGAATGTGCCACTTTGAGCTCGAATGTGCACACTCGGTTTTAAGCACGATTCACAACAATTTAGGCCAATAAATTACATGCAAAATCAGTAGAATAATTTTAATCGTTCCCTCTCACTCGCATAGACGAAATTGTCGTATCTTTTCGCTCTCTTCCACTCATTGCTATGGTAAAGACCTTTTCGAATATAAAATCGATAAAATCGAATGTGCACACTGGGCTTTAAGCACGATTCACAATGATTACTTTATTTTCTAAAAATGTTCAATTAAAAATTAAGAATCGTATGTCTACCATCAGGGTTGCAGCCCCCCATAATTAAAGTGACCTCAGTATTTATATTGGCATACTTGATTAATTGGCAACAAGTACAATTGCATTTTTGAACTTGAATTCCACTACGTCACCCACTACAATTATTTTATTTTAATTTGAACAGAAGCTAATTTAATTACGTGAAAATTAAGATTGCAAAATCCGCAAAAATTGCAAGACAACAAAATTGTCAAAAATTAATTGACAAAAAATAAGCGCCATTTCTTGAATTAATTCCATCGGTCTTCTATTTTATTAAATATTCAAGTACAGTCAAACCTCGATATTATGAACATATTTGTCCGAAAACTTTTGTTCATCCTAACGAAAAGTTCATACTAATGGGGTACAATACTAACGAGGTTTAACTGTATTTTTTATTTTAAAAATCAAAATTCTTCAATTGCATTTATTCCAAAATTATTATGGACAGCCTGTAGGAATTTTGATGAACGCCTACTTTTAAATTGTTCTCTCTCACTTTAATACATACGATGTTCGTATCTTTTCTCTCGCTCCCACTCATTGACTAATAAAAAATAAACTTTATTTTGCATATTTTAAGTGAAATGCAATAAATACGAGGATGTGCGCATTCGAGCGAAAAGTGGCACATTTCGAGCGAGGGAGGCAAATGAAGCGCGACGCGGAGCGGCGCGCTTCATTTTCCCGAGATCGGAAATGTGCCACTTTGAGCTCGAATGTGCACACTCGGTTTTAAGCATGATTCACAACAATTTAGACTAATAAATTACACGAAAAATCAGTTGAATAATTTTAATCGGTCCCTCTCACTTGCACCGATGTGATTATCGTATCTTTTCGCTCCCTTCCACTCATTTGCTATGGTAAACGCGTTTTTCGAACATAAAATCGATATTTAACAAACTGAATTAAATTTTTTGATTTGAAAGAGCTTAGGATAAAATAGACAAATCTAATAAATACGAGGATGTGCGCATTCGCGCTTTATTTGCTTCCCTCGCTCAGAAATGTGCCACTTTGAGCTCGAATGCGCACACTCGGTTTTAAGCACGATTCACAATAATTAATTTACTTTATTGAACTGTCAAATTTTCAATAGCTGTGCGCGCGCAACTTTCGTTCCCTGTCAAAATTGTACTCTCGCCGAAAGAAGTATAACTTCAAAAAACCATCGCAGAGGCGTCTTTCTTCTTCAACTATTTTGCTTCGATATTTTTATTTGAAACTCGATTGCTCGCAATGCCAATCTAATAATTAAAGTGCTCGCAAATTGCTCCAACAATTTAGTTATTAATTAAGCAAATAAAATCGAGGGACGTAATAAGCGCATTAACATCGAAGCCCCAACATTTCGTACGCAAATTGGATCAAGGGAAACCATTTCCAGTTCGCTTCCAGTATTATTAAATTAATAATAAACATCGAAATTCAAATGACGAGCGTATAATTTAACAACAAAAAAAAACAACAACTTTCGACATTGAGTAATGATTTAATTAGAAACTAATCAAAACATCGAATTTTAGTGAAAGAACTTTCTACGCAGCGTTCCCTTCAAGATCCGTCCGTAAAAGTATCTTCGCGTAAAAGTATCGAATTTATTATTGTTTATTAAGTATTACGTTCCTATCAATGTTAATATGTACTTTTTTTTTCTTTCTAATATGGGAGCGGCCGACAAGTGAAAATTAATATTTTCACGAGATTGCCCTCCGGAAATTTTCGATTCGTTTCTTGAGCAAATCCAAGGCCCTTCGTAAAATTGGTAATTAAGTTGTTTTGATGAGTTCGCTTCGAGTTAATTAGCCATTTACATTTATAAACAATTAAATGGGATGTTTAAAGTCGCCAATCAATTAGATGCGATTTTTTTCAAGTTCTTTTGATTTTGATTTTAATTGTTTTATTTGATCGAAACAGTTGGATGGAAGTAAACATAAAACCAGTGGTTTCCAAACTCGGTGTTACTGCGTCTCCCTTTAAAAAAGTCGTTTTATGAACGGGCGTCGGTCAATTGCGCGCCGCGCACTGTTTGTCCTGCGTTTATGGAGCCTTGTACCAAAAGGCAACTTTAGCAAAGGGTTGCGGACCCCCCCTCCTAAAAAATTATGGTGGCGTTGCCTTTTGAGAAATTCGAACTATACCCTGTCCGGTCAACAGAAATAGTTAAGCCACTCCCACGAATGTGCGCTAAATTTAAATATAATTTTTTCTATTGGCTTAATTTTTAAAGCACATAACACAAGCAGCCATACAAGCATTTATGTCCTGCTAGAACGTGGACAAACTTGATTATTAATTTGGGCCGTGTGAAACTGGACACCGCATACATTGGTTCGATTTAGTGGGGCGTGGCTTGACTATTTCTATTGGCCGGACAGAGTATAGAAACTTTTAATTTAAAACCCTTTCATATGTTCTGAATCGTATTTAAATATTATTTGCGTTTTTTTTTCAAGTTCTTTTGAATTTTTTTATTTGATCAAAACTTAACAACAATTAAGTGAGAGTAAACATAAAACCAGTGGTTTTCAAACTCGGTCTCCCTTTAAAAAATTCTAATATCAACGGGCGTCCGTCAATTGCGCGCCGCGGACAGTTTGCCCTGCGTTTATGGTGCCTTGTACCAAAAGGCAACTTTCGTAAAGGGGTGCGGACCCCCATCGTAAAATTTTTGATAAATTCGAGACTTTTAATTTAAAAACCTTTCGTATGTTTTGAATCTTTTTTTCAATACTTTTTATTCAACATTTTTTGCGATTTTTTTTTCAAAATTACGTTTCCCACAATTCCGCAATAACAAAAGCGAAACGACAAAGACCGGCAGTTTTTTGACCCACCGCCGTGCTGTGCCCCCTCAAAAAAACTGCGGATTTCGGTAATTCTAGTTAATAATAGATACGAAATACAAAAAAATGCCATTAATTTAGTTCCGTTCATTTAATTTTCGCGAGGAAAGTAAAAAAAGAATAACAATCCGGTTGTTGCACTTAATAATCCAGTGGGCATAACAAAAACTTCCATTTCATAAATTAAAAAACAAAAAGCAACCATTACAATGCTTCGTTTTTAGATTAAATTATAAATAATTATTCGCTGATTAGTAACAAGAATAATAAAGTACGAGCTCCGCGCGATTGAAAAACCTTGGCTTTTTGTTGCTGCGCTTTGAATTTTAAAGATTTTTTCGAGGCAAAGTTCACATTGTCCGACTCCCGTAACACCTTTCTATCAAATATTTGAAAAATTCATCGCTCGATGCCGTCGAAGGTAAAAGTGTAATGAAAGGAAATAAGCAATCCGAAAACACTTTCCCGATTTAAAAATCCTTTTGTGTTTAATCATTTACTTTCTCGGTTCATGTCGGGTTTTTTGTCTCTCTCTTTTTTTTTTTGATTTGCAGGAAATGCATTATTTATCTTTGACTAATGCATTTTTATGCCGTGCTTTTAAGAGCAGCAAAAAAACCGAGTCCTAATTTGTACAAGTAATTAACTGTACATTTTTCCAGGCCACGAATAATAGAAATTATTCAAAATCAACGTGATCGGCTTTTAAGGCAACTTTGAATAATTTAATTTGAATTAATTAGAGCGTTGTTATTCTAATTTGATTTCTAAGTAATGCGGAATTACAATGCGAAAAAATTTGATGTGGGGGGCCCCCGGAAGCAGCCGAGAATCGGATCCATCAAGGTGGCGGTGAAAAGTCGACAGAAATCAATTTTTAAAGAAAAAACTGCGATTTGTCGTCAATTTTTGAAGTTATACTTCTTTGAGTGTCGAGGCAACGGATGTTGCGCGCGCACATATCGATTTTGTGGTCGAATAACGTTTTTACCATAGCAAATGAGTGGAAGGGAGCGAAAAGATACGACAATATAGTCAGTGCGAGCGAGAGGGAACGATTAAAATTATTCAACTGATTTTTCGTTTAATTTATTAGTCTAAATTGTTGTGAATCATGCTTAAAACCGAGTGTGCGCATTCGAGCTCAAAGTGGCACATTCCGATCTCGGGAAAATGAAGCGCGCCGCTCCGCGTCGCGCTTCATTTGCCTCCCTCGCTCGGAAATGTGCCACTTTTCGCTCGAATGCGCACATCCTCGTATTTATCGAATTTGTTTACATTAATCATCCGTCCTTCAGATCCAAAACTTTCGTTAACATAAATCTTTAATATTAATATTAATTGATTTCCTTTTTTTCTGAATTTATTAAAACAAACCGTTCCCAGATGCGATTTTTCCACTTTAAACAATTCAATCGAGTTGGAAAAGAACTATAAATTCTACTCCGAATGAGATTTGAATAAAAATATCGCTTCTTGACAAAAACGAAATTTTATGAAACGCATAACGAAATTCTAAAAATAAAATTTTAGGCCACCTCAATTAATGCTAAAATTGAGAGTCTTCGGCATGGCATGTGGTAGTTGAATTTAAATTCTATAAATATTCATCCCAGTCAAGATTTATTGAAATCAATTGTTGCGAATTGAAGAAAATCTAATTACTGGAGCAGCACTCCTTTTGCGGCCAGCTCTGGCCAAGGTAAACTGGTTCGTTTATCAAAAGATTAATTTAATAATAAATGTGCACGAACAACGGGGCAAAACTGTTTAAGAGACGTGCCGAAACTCTTCGTACACATTTCCCAACGAACTCTGTGAGAAAATGTTTTACAGAACCGCTCTTATATAAGCTTAGAAATTTTGAAATAAAATCAGGTCAGCGCATTGTGAATTATAGGAAATCCTTTTCTAATTCTACTGCAATTTTGTTTAGCAAATGCAGAAAAAAAAACCAGGAAGTCATTGTATCGATTGCAAACGAGGCATTACATTATTCATATTTCTATGACTAATTGTAAAAGGTAACTTGTCACGACATTTATTAACCCTAATCATTTTCAGATTCAATACCAACAAAGATGGATACCTAAGTCTTCCAGAACTGAAACGAATGATGGAAGAGCTCGGAGCCCCTCAAACCCACATTGCATTAAAAGGCATGATAACAGAAGTCGATGAGGATGGCGATGGACGCCTCTCCTTCAGAGAATTCCTTTTAGTATACAGAAAAGCTCGAGCTGGTGAACTCGATATCAATTCTGGACTTGGACAACTTGCTAAACTGACCGAGAT
The DNA here is from genome assembly GCA_036325965.1 of Sinopyrophorus schimmeli. Taxonomy (NCBI): domain Eukaryota; kingdom Metazoa; phylum Arthropoda; class Insecta; order Coleoptera; family Elateridae; genus Sinopyrophorus; species Sinopyrophorus schimmeli. The sequence continues at coordinate 521,659 of JARFIZ010000337.1, read as the reverse complement.
CAACGTCGATCAAGTCGGAGTAAATGGAGCCAAAGAATTCTTCGAAGCTAAGGTACGACGCGGTTTATTTATAAGTCGAAGCCCCTTGCATTGTGTCCGGTTAGTCTACTTAATTTTAAAGTGAAAGGATGTTATTAATTAGCACCCTTCTCCGTTTGTTTATTTTATAACGGATGCCAAAAACGAAGTCTTTGGTTCGGAACATGTAGATAGAAAACATCATATTGTGATTTAAAAGAAAAATCCTACCTTTGCAGCTCTGCTACTTCCATCTTGTGGTTACAAATGCTGGTGTGGCACGATCTATAAAAAATTAAAATATTATTAGTAAATTTGCTTACGAAACAATTTGTATAAGTATGGCTTCTTTGTAGATCGAGGAACTGACGAAAAGGAGCAAATTTGAAAGTGAAATTCGACAAGAGCAAGAAGAACGAAAAAGAATGGAAGAAGAAAAGGCCATAAGGCGACAGCAGTTTTTAGAAAAAGCAGCTTTGTTTAAATAGTTTTTTACTTATGTTTGTGACTGATTTTGACATTGTATATTTGTGTGATGTGTGTTTTTGAATGTTTGTAAGTAAAAGATGGACCATTTTATGTTAGACGTAACAAAATATAAGAATATTACCATTTTATTAAATATAGTCGTTAAATTGTTAACACTTTTATTTAATTTAAACTACACAATAAAGTTTTACTAGTAAACAATTAACCTTACTTCCCGGCTCGGACGCGGTCAACTAGAGGCCTCTTGCAGCCAAATTTAGAACTACGTGGATAAATTAATATTTAAATACTGAATTTCTAAATATTAATTAAATAATAAATACGATAGCTGCAAATTTATTAAATATATATATATATATATATATATATATATATACACATATTAATTCATTGAAAGTCTTTCAAAATTAAGAATGGTTTAGTTCAAAAAATCATAAAATATAGAACAGCAAGTTGTAATTCAAAGAAAAAATTTACTTTTATAACTCTGCTCAATTCATCTTAAGGTTCTCCTTTCTAGTAGGATACAAAGAAAAAAAAACTATTATTAGCAAATTTACTTACGAAACAATTTGTATTAGTATGACTTATATTTACATCAAAAAACTTACAAAAAGGTGCAAATTTGAAAATGAAATTCAACACGAGCAAGAAGACTGGAAGAACAGAAAGTCATAAGGCCACAGCAGTTTTTAAAATAAGCAGCTTTGTTTAAATAAAATTTGCTTATGGTCGTGACTGATGTTAGTATTATATGATGTGTGTTTTGGAATGCTTATAATCAAATGATGAACCATTTCATGTTAAAAGTAACATAGTATAAGAATATTACCATTTCAATTAATATAGTCGATGAACTATTGAAACACTTATTTAAACACTTCACAAAAAAGTTTTACTAGCAAACAATTAACCTTACTTCCCGGCTCGGACGCGGTCAACTAGAGGCCTCTTGCAGCCAAATTTAGAACTACGTGGATAAATTAATATTTAAGTACTGAATTTCTAAATAATAATAAAATAATAAATACGATAGCTGCAAATTTATTAAATATATATATATACACATATTAATTCATTGAAAATCTTTCAAAATTAAGAATGGTTTAGTTTCAAAAATCATAAAATATAGAACAGCAAGTTGATTCAAAGAAAAAATTTACTTTTATAACTCTGCTCAATTCATCTTAAGGTTCTCCTTTCTAGTACGATACAAACAAAAAAAAACCATTATTAGCAAATTTTCTTGCGAAACAATTTGTATTAGTATGACTTATATTTACATCAAAGAACTTACAAAAAAGTGCAAATTTGAAAGTAAAATTCAACACGAGCAAGAAGAATGGAAGAACAAAAAGCCATAAGGCCACAGCAGTTTTTAAAAAAAGCAGCTTTGTTTAAATAAAATTTGCTTATGTTCGTGACTGATGTTGGTATTGTATGATGTGTGTTTTGGAATGCTTATAATCAAATGATGGATCATTTCATGTTAAATGTAGCAAAATATAAGAATATTACCATTTCAATTAATATAGTCGATGAACTATTGAAACACTTTTATTTAAACACTTCACAAACAAGTTTGACTAGCAAACAATTAACCTTACTTCCCGGCTTGGACGCGGTCAACTAGCGGCATCTTTCAGACAAATTTAGAACTACGTGGTCAAAGTAATATTTAAATATTAAATTTTTAATTGTTAATTAATTAATAAATACGATAGCTTCAAATTTATTAAATATGTATATAAATTTTAATTCATCGAAATTCTTCCAGCATTGATTCTTAAAAAATGGAATATATTACTCAAATAAGTTCGATTATCTAATATACAAAGACCATAAAGTTTTAATAAATATAAAATACCTAAATATATACCTTAATTATACAGGTAATGTGTTAGACACACTTCTGGAGAATATTTTTGTAAAGAAACTTAAGCCCGTTGCTCCTCCAGGAATGCTAGAAATAACAGTCCATAATAATGTAATTACTTGGCCCACAGCACCAAGAACGGTGAAAGGAGTGCTTTGTAAATGTAAAGCAAAGTATAATGTAGCAAACAACGTAAGTCCATAGGTTATGGTGAGACACAATCGTTCCCTTGAGAACATGTGTTTAAAATGTGCTGCTGGCCCCCATAAGAAGGAAAAGCTACAAAACATACATGCATAACTTGTATTTGCATATTAATAAAACTTATATTTACCTGAATATAAAAAATAAACTACCTAAAGTAAACAACAAAGCAAATTTTCTTGCTTTGAATATCAAAACTGGGATGTAGATTGCCGACAATGAAAACATAAGATGCCCATAAAAATACATATACAAAAGCCTGTTATTCTTTGGAATCTAGACTAAAAATAAAGTTTTAATTATAATATCTTATGAGCCTGTAAAAACATACCAAACTCGGGCAACATTGCTTCTTCCGTTCCTGAAACCAAGACTCATCTTCTGGTGGATCTGTCTTTAACCAATTCGATAGATTTGGCTTCTGTATAGTTGGAATTTGAAATTTAAAAGACTTCTTTTGATCACTCTGCAATAATAAATATTCATCTAAATCCTTCTTTAATTCAGCCATAATTATGAAACATCACAGGTTCTATTGGCACTACTTTCACACGACTTTGGAACTACTGTTACCTTTTAACTACTATAAAATAGTTTAAATAAATACAACTTAAATTCAAAAATTTATTTAAATTTGTACCTAATTCGTAAAAAAAGAGTATGCACTCATTTATACCTCTCGTCGTATTTATACAAAAGATTCTATCTTTTACAAAAAGATTATCAGTTTCACAATAAATTAGGACTAGCATTAAAAAGGAGCTACTCCTTTAGAGTCCTTCATAATTTCCTTATTTACAATAATCGTAATGCAATTTTAACACAGATAATTTCAATAATTTACATCGTAGAAAAGCTAAAGTTCTGATTGGTGTCTCGGCACTAAAACCCATCCGTCCCCTTGCTGGCGAGGCATGTTCGCACTTAGCAACTCTTTTTGTTTCTCTAAACTTTCTTTGAGCAATACCAACGCTTCTTTTTCACTTTGTAACTGTTCTATTCTTTCTCTTCCTCTTTGTTGTTCGATGGTTTGATTCTCTTGTAGTTTCTTTTTCTTTTGCGATAAGTACGCTAATTCCGTTTGTATCTACATGAATGAAACGATTACAATTATTTGCATTTGGTTATTAAGAAATAATTTACTTTTAAGTACTCTTGGGCTAATTGTTTATGTTCTTCAAAGATTCCGACCGAATTGGCATCCTCAAAATCGGGTGTAGACGGTCGGAGATGTGGATCGAGCAGAAGATAGATGTTATCAAGATTTGGATCGGACTGAGTTTGTCCATCAGGTACTGTAGTAGTTTGGACTCCAGTTTGAACAGTATTCGTGCTGCCTAAAATAACAATTACCAGAAATTAAATTAAAATTTATAATGCAGTACACTTTAAATTGATTTAGATCGAAATAAGTAACAATTTCGAAGACGGAACTCTAAAATTTACTTAAAATAAAAATTAAATCCTAAGTAAAAAAGAAAACGAAATATACAAAATAATAATAATAATACGAAGAGCTTCAGGGAGACGTACTTGGCACAAGATCAAGATGTCATTTCCAAGCATTCTTCCGTGTTTATCTAACAATAAATTTCCGAAAGCTGCCTTAAATTAATAAAAATATAATTGGAAGATATAAACACAGCATGTCCTTCGATTAGTCAGAGTTTTTTATAAGTCAGGGCAAACCCTCAATCAACGAATCCTTCGATTTTATTAAGATTAAAATTACATCAAGGATAAACGTTATTTGTTTATTCTTCCGATAAAAATGCGATCTTAATCTTCTCTCTCACCTATATGGGTCGTGTTTTCCTTAAAAATAATCCAACTTTTATGGGTTTCGTGTGTTGTAATAACGCCAGCCGGACAGTCGCACATTTTCGACCAACTATTGTCCTTTCAATCTCAAAAACTAGCCACTCAGAGTCTCATCATATAAGAACTAAGCACTAAGGTCTTTGGAAAACATATCAAAATAAGAAACGACTTTCTTCAAAATTAGAGAGCATGAAGACACGGATGCGATAACTGAAAATCTTGTGGTAAATACAGCGCTCAAAAAGATCTCCGGACATGCGTAAAAGATTTCCGTTTGAACTTTTGCCGATTTAGCTGCAGTTAAAATAAATAGGAGAGCCAAAAAGAAAACCTAAACAAAACCCACTGTAATTACTTGCGAGTTCAAAAAACTTGTACTCTTTTAGAACTCTTTCGATTTTTCCGGAAGTCAAAGAACCCCGTAAAACCACAAGGAACGACTCTAAATAAGACTACATAACTAAATCATTTTCATCAATTATCTAACTAAAAAACGATCCTGTACCTTTAGTGAAAACATAAAAGCACACCCCACCTCATCCAAATAAACTGGACGACTAAATCTGTAAGTGTGACTCACTTCTCTAAAAACAGACACCCTGCCATGATTCGGCACTACAGAATGCCTCTATATATAAATTCGACCGAGGAAAAAACGTTAGCAAGTTAACAAAACCATGTCAAACGATTACACACATTAAATTCATCACACCTCTCTCCTGATAATCTCAACTATTTCAGTCTATAAGGAATGTATTCTCAGAATCTCCATAATAAACCCAAACGAACTTTCTCAGAAGTCCAAGGATGAGTTATCCCTAAAACATCCAAAACAAAGCAAAGAAAATACACAAAATAATAATAACCAGTTGCCAGACGGGATGACGACTCATCTAAAGACAAAATTACCACAATGACTAAGAACTTTTCGAGAATCAAAATTTTAGAGCCTTTCCAAAGAATTATAAGTTTTCGTTTTCAAAATCAACCAATAAAACGCTGCTTAATATAAATTAACCGATCGTAACTCTTCGAGCCTGATTTTTTAATGTGAAATAATAATAATAAAATAGTGCAATACTGCAAGATGAATCATTCTGACAAAAGCCAATGCTCCGAATGTTTAGCTGCGACTATAAATATAAATAATGTCTCACATGTCAGAAAGAGCAAGCGAAGATGTTTTGTAGATGTTGAAAACAGTTTGGCAATTAGCCCTTAATTATATTGCAGTAATGCATATTTTTTGTGTTCCAAAAAACGATGTGGTAATCTCTTTTAAATAAACCAATTAACATCTTACCATTTTTTGGCACCATTTTATCAAAGCCTGGCATTGTGTGAAGTTCCATATCGCCAAAATCCTCCAATTTCCAGGGATCCTAAAAGATTACCTAACGTCATCATCAAATCGCATTAGGGACTAATGACAATAAAAATTAATTATTTTAAGCCCACCTGCCCTACGTCAACCGATAAAGGATCCATTAACGCTTGGGTAGGTTGTGGTAAAGTTATTTGTCTGGAAGGCTCACTAGAATTCGTGCTGGTTTGTTCAAACTGTTGTTGGTACTGCGAGTACTCATCTTCATCTTCATACTCATCGGGCATATGCCACAAATTTTCTGTGGTGTATCTAATCGATTCATGACTCTCGGGAAACAACCTACAAATCTTCTGCATGATATCCACAATCTTAAAATGGAGTAAGTGTTAAAAACTAAACTAAACAATTAATTTTACAAAAGCACCTCTTCCATGCTAGGTCTTTTGGCTGGATCTTGATTCCAACAATGTACCATAAGGTTCTCAATTGGAGGAGGACAGTTTCTAATTAACGGAGGCCGTGTGCCTTTATAAATGGCCCAAAGTATACTACAGGCCTGTCCTCCTATGTGATAAAAAGGCCTCCGTCTCGAGAGAACCTCCCAAAGGATTATTCCCCAACTAAAAACATCACATTTCTCTGTGTAATTCGTCGAAGTAAATACCTACAATGTTAAATAGTCAATTGCAGATTCAATTCCGATTTTTACAAGAATTATTATACCTCGGGCGCCATCCAAGCTGCTGATCCTTTATTATTAGTCATGTAAGTACTTTTATCGGCTGCTGTGCCAAAATCACATATTTTTAAGATACGACCATCACTATCTAAGAGTAAATTGGGTGGTTTTAGGTCTCTGTGTATTAAAGGCTTTGGTTTCATTGAATGAAGATATGCAACACCCTGAAATTATAATATTTAAGTAAAGTGCAAAGATTATAACATGATTAAACCTCAGCACATTGGAGACACCAGGATAAGGCCTGAGCTACATTATAATGAATGTGAGGAGCCGAATGGAGTACATTAAACAATGAACCACCTTCAGCATATTCCATAACAAGACAAATATTAGGGCCTCTTGTACATGCTCCGTATAGTTTAACAATGTTTTTATGATCAACTCTGGATAGTTGTCTAACTTCTACTGAAAAAGCTTCCCGTTCAGCTTGGGTTGTGATATTCTTAACTGCTACATCTTTGTCTTTCCATATTCCTCTATATACTACACCGAAACTACCTTCTCCTATAATCTATGAAATGGGAAATTAGAGAAAAGTGCTCAAGGAGGATAATTTGTTTACAGACCTCTAACTTCTCAATATCACTATAATTTATTTCCTTCACGAACTGTATCTTCTGTGGGACTTTATAATCTGGAGAAGCCATCGAAAATCAATCTAACACATGTCTTTCACTGCTATTTAATTTTCTTTCTAATATTAACATTATTTTCCTTGTATCTATGTGGTGTTATATATTTTATTACATATTGGACAGTTTGGTTTGAAAACTCAAGTCAAACGAAAAAATGAAATCCCCAAATCGACGTTCAAATTTAAAACTTTTAATCTTGTGTTATCTGTTTAAGTACTTTTAATTAAAATTAAGCTAAATTATTAATTACTTAAAATAGTTTATATTTTATTAAGTTGTAGTTATACTTAGATTTACATGTTTAAGAAACACGATAAATGTGACACTTCACACAAAAAGAAAGTTAAAATGCATTTATTTTAATTGTTGATTTATAATTAAAACTTATTACAATTACTTTGTGTTTAAAGCAATAATTAATATAAGTTTTATAACTTATAATGTCTCTTACTGGTATTAGAAACTTCTTTAGAAGAAGAAAATCTTCAGTGCCAATCGAATCAGTAATTATTGATGAAAAATGTACGATAATACCTTAAATTATTACTAATAAAAAATTACATTTAAATTTATACAAATAGATGAGATAGAAAAGAAATTCCTACAAGCAGCAGAAAGGCACAGTCTCGAAGAACTAACAAGATGCATCGATTTAGGGGTAGATCCAAATTGCAGAGAAAAAAAGGAAAAAGCAACAGCCCTTCACATAGCCGCAGAAAAAGACGACATAACATTAGCAATCAAATTAATTGCTTGCGAAAATTTCAATATACAACCCATAAATTACCATGGACAATCACCTCTTCATGTGGCTTGCGAATTTCAACGACTCAGAATGGCCAAATTTCTCTTGAAAAATGGCGCTAATCCAAACATCAGGAATCACATGAAGAAAACCCCCCTGCACATAGCCGTCCATAACAATTCGATAGCAATGACACAATTGTTGTTAAAATACGAAGCCAATCCTAATGTTATAGATTGCATGCAAAATACTCCTTTGCATATTGCTGTTTTGGAACAAAACTTTTTTCCTATGGTTCGTTTGCTGATTTTGAAAGGAGCTGATGTTAATATAGATGTTGGAAATATGTCCATTTTTTTGGGTAATTAACTAAAATTAAGGTAGTTTACTCATGACAATCGAAGCTAAAGGTATAGGTGTACATTGAGTACAAAAAGTTGATGTATAAAAACGTTTATAGTCTCTCTAGGATAAATATAGGATGACGTCACATTTAGTAATTAAGTGCAGCCAATAGAAAAATCTTAAGTTCTTGGTTTTTATCGGGTTAAATATTGTTATGCTAGGAAACTTTATTTTTTTTAGTATGGCAACACTAACGACGTTGTACTGAATTCAAATCATTAAATGAATCGATATATCGAATGCTCTATTGATCTACCGTATAGATTAGATATATTTGGCTCAATTTTATTAAATTCATAAGAAAAACGAATGTACAAATAAACTACCTTAAATAAAATGCAAATTTAAACGATTAAAATAGGTTTTCTCGTTGCCATTTCTTGAATCGTGTTAATAACCATAGTTACGAACAAAATGCACCAATCGCAGCAGTTCTATCATCAAAGGCGCCACATTCAAATCATTTTACACGTAATATTTGAATTAAACGCCGTTATAATTGAACACAAAGCCTTTATTAAGGTACTTACACAAAACCGAATGCAAATGGAACCCACAAAACGGAAATGAAGCAATTTTTATGCTCCGAACATCAAAAGCTCTTAATGTGGTCGTTGTAAGATTTCGATTACATTAACTCGATTGCGAATTTAATTAAAGCATTAGGCACGTCCCTTTTAACTTAATTAATCGATAGTTTAACGCTATTGACATAGTTCCTTTGCAGAAGCTGTTCTAAGTTGCCATACAATGCTCGAAGTTGAAATAATCCTCTTTTTGGTGCACAAGAATGCTGATTGCTTCATGGTGGATAAAGTTGCCAGGAGAAACGCATTGCATTTTGTTGCGATCTCTGGATATTGCCCTTTGGGCCTTAAGTTACTAAGGCTTGGGATAAATCCTAAGGGAACGGATTATATTGGAAAAACTGCCATCGACGTTGCCAGAACGCATGGCAATATAAGAATGGCATTCATGTTGGAAAATTATGGGAAAACGGCCGATTTCTTCGAACTGAACATTGTGTAGGTAAAAAAGTACATTCGGAGAAATGCAATACGATTTATTTTTTATAATAGATAACATTTAAAGTCTTAAAATATTATACTGACTGACTGACTGATGAATAATTTAGATTTATCTTACTTAGATAATAAAATATTAGTACATTAATTTTTAGTTTTGAAAACACGTAACATTGATAAGACTAGTATAACCCATTGATGGATATGCGATTTTGTGTTTTTCAAAATTTACAGCACCATTCTGCGATAGAGGGGCACGTTCGGCTCGCGTTGCGAAGCCAAAAGTTGGGCGAGCGTATAAAAATCGTTCTTTTGTGCTGGACCATTGAGGTACCTCAGTTCCCTGGTGGGATCATTACGTTTTCGGGCGACCATGAAGCGTTTCTTCTTGTTTTCGGAAAAACCACCCCATTGGCCCCTTTTGTCTTCGTACATGTACCCAGGACTAGGTCTTGCATATTCGCTGGTGGCATGGGGATAGACGACGGGGGTGTCGAGCCAATTTTCATCGTCTTGATCGATTTCGTTTTCGCTACTGTCTTCTAAATCTTGCGGCTCGTACCTCGACCAGATTGGTCTGTAATCCTCCGGATTGTGGCGACGTTCGTTTTCCCAAAGGGCCAGTAGAGTTAAGACTTCTTCGGGACTCAGTTTTATGTCTCTCTTGTAACGATTGTCTAATCTGAAATTTTTTATAAGAAAATTATAAGGTAGCACAGAATTTTATGTTAAAAAAATTGTAGCGTAGTTATTTGTGAACACATCTTTAAAAACTATACAAATTTGGATTTGCCAGACTTTTTGGCTTCGGAAAAGCTTAAAAAACCATAGGCGTGCTATTTGCAATTCTTGAGAAAAACGGGTTTGATTTAATTATGATTAATTTTTTTTAAATTTCTACTTTGAAAAATTGTAGCTCCGTTATTTGTGAACAAATCTTTAAAAACTTTTCAGATTCTGAAAGCCCGTATATCGAAACGTAAGATTCCTCAAAAAATTAAAAAGACCCAATGCTAAGTCAAGAAGAAACACACGTTCGAAGATTTCAAAACGTAAGTTTCACCTTCTTGCTTGTGTCTTGCAGTTATTGTTATTAGTCGGTCCCAAAGTGATCACATTAAGTGGCATCTACTGTAGTTATAAAAAAGCAACTTAATTTGTTTTCAATTTGAAAGAAAGAGCAATGAACTACCCTCTCATAAATTGTCTTTTAAGATAGACAAATTAAAATTTAGTGAAGGGCTGTTGAAAAAAAGTAATTAAGTCGAGTTTAAGAAGTCTACAACCCTTCAGTCGTCTAAGATTTACAATCAAGCATTAGTAAACACAAGAAAACAATATCTAATTACTTTCTTAGCTCTCACTCGATTATATTCTAGTTTCTTATTAAATTTCCTAACAGCAGGAGTTACTCGAAGAAAATTAAGATAACGAAATTGTCTTCGTTTGAGATGAGGGTGATCCTTTCAACCAAATCGATTCGAAGTGCACTTCCTACTTTCCGTCCATTTCTCATAGCAAAAGTGGATTTTTTGATTCTATTGCTTCTTTTATAAAAGAGAAGAAAAACACGTACTCTCAACGATTTTATTCAGCCAAAAACGTCGTCTTTTATTCAGCACGACCGTTCGATTGCTATCTTCAGATTTATCAAAAAGTACGAAAGGCATTTAATATTTATTACCTTCAAACTTCTTACCCTTCGCCCCCACCAAAAATAATTAATAAATAATTGAAAAAATTGTATGGTAAAATGCATTAAATGAAGATAACGTACTTTTAATATTCTTCAACATGAATTTTACTTTCTCCAAGTTGGCGACAACATGACAGCTTAATTGAAAGGTTATGTCAAGTAATATGACTAGAAAATTGTGATCGACAAAGTTGTTAATGTTTAAATTTTATCTTCGTAATAAATGTCTGTTAATATTAACAAGCCATCAATTTAAGATCTCTCATTCTATGTTAAAAACAGTTGGTAACATGGCACCCAAATTTCGAGGTTATGTGTAGTAATATTTTTGGAGAATTTTGATTATTAAAGTTTTTGTGATTTAAGTTTTATTCGAATTTTGCATTCGTAAGAAGTGTGTGCGCTAATTTTAATAAGCGATCGATTTAAGAGTTCCCATTCCACTTTATAAATAGCCTAAAGCGTCCACTGAAGGGTAGCGTTATTTAATTAAACATAAATCCTACCAAAACCCTTTAATTTAGCACGACCCCCATATTTACTTTCAGCATTTCGGTTTCACGGAATAATAAATGATCATTTGCATAATTCACGACCGACATTAATCAAAGTTATTTTAGATCAACAATAAATGTTATTTGTTATTTCATTAAAGGTCTTGCGACATTTACGATGAAGGCGGATGGAATTGGGGCGAGACATGCAAGAAAATATGGGACCGTGTACGACTCGAAAATTATTTAAATAATTAACAAGATCATTAGGTGGCTCATTAATTATAATCAAGTAAAGCACATTAATCGATAAAAGATAAGAGATAGATACATTGGCGGTGAGTTGTGTACAGGGGTGTAGCTAGGGGGGCAATCCCGAAAAAATTACCGAAATTGGAAGCTTGCGGTGACTGATCAGCCCCCCTTATAAAACTCTCTAGCTACGCCAATGGTTGTCAACGAAGCAGACGATTTTGAATTGTTACACTTCGGAAATCGACCTAAATTAATTTTTTGCAGTGTTTTCGCTTTTTGTATTTTGTTTTATTTTTTATTTGAATCACTTAATATTTAATAAACTTTGTTTCTTTTTGATTTTGTTCTAGAATTGAATAAGAATAAGTTGGCTACAAGAATAAAAAGAGATAGAACATATAAAAACTCAAGGAAAGAGTGCAACAAAAAATAACACGTTTGTAAAGTAAAAGAACTAGGGGCTTTGTAATTTAATGAAAAAAGAGTTGATTAAATTACCATTCTTTAAATTGATTTGACATTTCTGAAGCTCATTTTGGGGTTTGTTTTCTTTGGAGAAGGTGTCGAGTGTATTAAATTAAATGAAGTATTTATTATCGTGTCGTGTTCCATGAATTGTTGGACTTTATTTTTTGAAAATGATTTTAAAGACCATAAATTGGTGTCTTTGATTTTTCAAGCATTTTAGATTCGTTTAAAAGCGAAATTAAACAATTTTTTTATAGAACAACGCTAATATAATTTTGTAGAAGTGCTTGACAAAAAACTTTAATCATTTTTCTTTTTGAATTTTATTTATCTGTAAAAATTCATTAGTTTTATGTTTGCAAAAGCATCATTAAAAAGTTTGCAAGTTCGAAAACCTCAGACTTTGAAGCTCGAGCTGGGATTAATGAAGAAATGGGGTGCTGCTTAATAATTCTGATTAAATACAGAGAGAAGATAAAGATGTTTTTTTCCCTCTATAAAATTTAATTAACCAGACGTCACGACTTGTTCGTTTTTCGAATAATACTTTTCCAAATTTATTTATAAGTAAATTATTTTGATTTTAAGTAGTTAATTCGATCCGGCAACTGTAATAAAATCTCATTCAGAAAGTCGTCACTGGTTCCTATAGAAACATCCCAAGTCATGCGGCGACGCACCTGTTACATCGATTTTAACAGCCCCCGTACAATAATTATGCATTATTTCGTTACATTAGAAAAAAAATACATACATTAACTAAATCAAGAAGACGACGTTATCCCATTTAAATTTCGCGCCTCTAATCTCTATGGTTACGCCATTTTGCACTTACTTTTCAAGTGCACTTTCTTTATTAAAAAGGAAAAGTACTTGATCTATGTCTTAAATAAATCTCTCTCGGTCTCGCACTTTTCCAATTAAATAAAAGAGCCCCGGTAACCACAGTTACGACATAAATAAAGAAATTTGTATTTATCACCCGATCCATCAAACTGCCAGGGTACCTCAAGGAAAATCGTAAAAAAATGGTATATACAATTGAAATTTTTTTTCTCAAATAATTAGATTTAAGGTGGTTCACTGGTGACAATTGAAACTTAAAATATATGTCTACAGTAAATACAAAAAGTTTAATATATTCTATGGCCAGAGTATTTTATTTTTGTTCGAGACTGTACTTGCTGCATTATTTATAGAGCTTGTCATACGAATAAGTACTGAAACTTAACCTACTTATAAATGACCCATTATTTAGAATATCTTGAGAATTTTTGTTCAAGTCTCTTATAGCGATGCCATTAAAGCCATATGTAAGTGTTTTTAATAAAAAAACATCATCAAAACCATAGACATTTATTGGGCGACATAATATCCAAACAATAAAATAAATTAGCAATAAAGCACGTACTAAATAACCTCGTTCTCGTTTAAGAGCATATGTAAAGAATGCTATGTTGTCATTCACAGGAAAATTAAAAAGCATTTTTCTTGAAATTCTTTAATTTAGGACTTTTATTGTTTCGATTGGCGTCTGGTAGCACCCGGTTAAGTTTCAGTTCCTATTCGTCTGGCACTCTATATACCGAATACAACCACACTTTTAAAGAATGTCAATGTGGCAACGTTGTCAGTGCTTATACCGAATGGTCTATAGATATTTCGTAAAGGAGACCGGGTATGGTTGTCTCACGGGTAGGTTGTCACAATAACAATAACAGAAAACCTAATGAATTAATAAATTTGTTTACACGTGTCAAATAAGCCCGAGCACAATACCTCCTTGCGTACTTCACTTCAGTTCGCTCTGAAATACCGTATAAAAAATATATGCGTTTGTTTTTTCTGTACAGTAAAAGTAATTTTTTGTGCATCTCTGTTGAGTCTCATAAGTATAATTAAATTTTGCATAGTGATATACCTATTCGTGTATTTATAATGTATAATATATGTTTCATGATATCATTATATGGTTTTTTAAATGACCATTGATTTAAATTTATTTTGAGAGTTAATTGTCTAAAATTGTTTTGCGGAAGGTTGTCTAAAGTTAACGGGGCTAGTAGTCACAAATGCAAAGCAACCATGAATATGTGCGGCTTTTTTTATTGGTTTCTAAGGATTTTACTACATAAACGATTGGCTGTAAATATACATTTGTCATTTTTGTTACCATAACCTAAGTTCGTTAGATAGAATAGGTTAGAATAGAATAGGAATTTGTTTTCTCGTTTTGTATTTTACCTTTTACTTAACGTCTGACAACCATCCCTGACACGGGGTTAAAAGTCACACTTCTCTTTTTTTATAAAAATTATAATATATTCTCTTTAGATAATGGTAGAGATTTTTTTAATTTTTGTTAAACTAGAATAAATACACTATCTATTGATATATAAATGTCATTCATAAATTAAGAGCATGTGCTCTATAAATGCAATAGAAAACAATTGTGACTTCCAACCCCGGTCTCCCCTACACATCTTATTCTTGGTCTATTTATATGCTTTTTTTTCCATGTTACTGCTGTTTGATTGATTTGAAAATATAAATAATTTGAAAATAGCATTTGATCATGAACAATTGCGACATATAGTACGAAAACACACAGCATTGCCATATCTATGATGTTTTAACATTCAATATATGTCTTTTTAACAAATCGATAAAAAAATCTTATGTTTATTCGAAAAATTTTCTAATTTTGCATTTTACAACATATGGCTAAAAAAAATTCCAAGACATACGCGATTCAATGGCTTTTTTCTATATATCTCTGAGCTATTGCATTTTAATTATGTCCACTTTAGTCTCGCTTCAAAATCGGTCAAAAAAAAATTTTTTTTTTAATGAAATAAATGGCACTCGGCCCAAAATCATCAAATTCGTAAAAAAGGCGAATTTTCGAGCGAACTACCTTAAGGATTACCTAATATTTCTGATGGCCCTGCGTTTTCGACGTCGATCCTCCGAATTCCTCTCGAAGTATCTATATTGATTAAGCGTTCCAGGATCTCCGTACAACTCGGATTTAAGAACAGCATTTTCCAGAGCCTCGTCCAATTTGTCCTTGTTAGTTCCATACCGATAAGCCTTCTCGTAATCTAATAGAGACTTATCATCGAACTGTCCATCGTCTGAAGAGTAAAGGGACGGCGCAATATTGGCCTCCTCGTCCCAGCTTCCAAGAGCCTGGTTCGTCCCTGCGAGTTTTAATTCAATTTCCACACTTATTACGATTTTTTTTTTTTTTGGTGGGCAGAAAAACCACTCACCCCTTTTAATTGCTGTGGGATTGCTGAAATAAGCGACGGGGAGACGTGGGCTTTCTTCTACCTCGTTATGAGCACGTTTTACTGTAATTAATTCATTAATTATTCAAAAGTGCGCAGGGTAAATATAAATCAATTTAATCGACTCGCAAATAAGAAAAATAACTTTATTGTTTTACGAAGAAGAAAAAAAATAATTTTTTAAATGAATTTGCCTCCCTCGCTCGGAAATGTGCCGCTTTTCGCTCGAATGCGCACATCCTCGTATTCATTACATTAATATAATTTACCATAAGCTACGTCAAATCCAAAATTTTAATTTAATTTAGTAAATATCAATTTTGTATTCGAAAAACGTATTTACCATAGCAAATGAGTGGAAGGGAGCGAAAAGATACGACAATCTCGTCGATCTGAGTGAGAGGAACGATTAAAATTATTCTACTAATTTATTGGTCTAAATTATTGTGAATCGTGCCTTTAATCGAGTGTGCACATTCGAGCTCAAAGTGGCACATTCCGATCTCGGGAAAATGAAGCGCGCCGCTCCGCGTCGCGCTTTATTTGCCTCCCTCGCTCGGAAATGTGCCACTTTTCGCTCGAATGCGCACATCCTTGTATTCATTACATTAATATAATTTACCATAAGCTCCTTCAAATTCAAAATTTTAATTTAATTTAGTAAATATCAATTTTGTATTCGAAAAATGTATTTACCATAGCAAATGAGTGGAAGGGAGCGAAAAGATACGACAATCTCGTCGATCTGAGTGAGAGGGAACGATTAAAATTATTCTACTGATTTTTTATTTAATTTATTGGTCTAAATTATTGTGAATCGTGTTTTTAATCGAGTGTGCACATTCGAGCTCAAAGTGGCACATTCCGATCTCGGGAAAATAAAGCGCGCCGCTCCGCGTCGCGCTTTATTTGCCTCCCTCGCTCGGAAATGTGCCACTTTTCGCTCGAATGCGCACATCCTTGTATTCATTACATTAATATAATTTACCATAAGCTCCTTCAAATTCAAAATTTTAATTTAATTTAGTAAATATCAATTTTGTATTCGAAAAACGTATTTACCATAGCAAATGAGTGGAAGGGAGCGAAAAGATACGACAATCTCGTCGATCTGAGTGAGAGGGAACGATTAAAATTATTCTACTGATTTTTTATCTAATTTATTGGTCTAAATTATTGTGAATCGTGCCTTTAATCGAGTGTGCACATTCGAGCTCAAAGTGGCACATTCCGATCTCGGGAAAATGAAGCGCGCCGCTCCGCGTCGCGCTTCATTTGCCTCCCTCGCTCGGAAATGTGCCACTTTTCGCTCGAATGCGCACATCCTCGTATTCATTACATTAATATAATTTACCATAAGCTCCTTCAAATCCAAAATTTTAATTTAATTTAGTAAATATCAATTTTGTATTCGAAAAACGTATTTACCATAGCAATGAGTGTAAGAGAGAGAGAGAGAAGATACAATGTGTTTTACTCAAACCTATTAATTATTAAAATATATTTCTTATCATTGAACTATCATAAAGTACAATTTTTTGGATTTTTTTTCATTTTATTTTCGGGGTATGGCAAACCCCACCTAGTATGGCATATGACATTTAGTCACCTAGTGTGCGGAAGGTTAATAAGCGTATCTTCGTCGTTTTTGAATGAATGGACGACTTGTTGCTTCTGCTCGTAATTATTTATTTTGCGAACTCCTTCTTCGCGAAAGCCGAGAATTATTTGAATAGGCAATGGGATGATTTAATTTTGGGGCCCGAGGAAAATCGAGTCGCCTTTTTGGGACGTGGAGGAAGGTCCTTAATTAAGACGTAATTAGGAAAAAAACGTACCTTTATTGTCTTTGATTTCGTTCGCTTTGACATCTTCGACGAGGGACGTCGGAAGAGAACCAACGAAGTTTATTAAAGGGACAACCCAAAGCCACGCCAATTTTGAACGCATTTTGATTCTGGCACTGGCTGAAAGCTACTGAAAATTATCGTTTGCGCTGAAACGTTTATGTCCTAGCATCCACCCCAATACGCAAAAGCTGCACCGAACAAGGATAACAGTAAATCCTTGTCTCGCTTTTATTGAATATTGTGTAGGATTCTGGAGTTGTTGGAATTCAAATTTTACTTATTTTTTTCTTCTTTTATTACAGTAGAAATATGTAATTAGTGAGTCTGTAAGCATGAAATTATAATTAAGGAGTTATGATCTTCGCCTTGAAGAGCTGCACACTTGAATAATCATCGACTTCGTAGTGCACACTTCTTTTTTAAGGCTGTAATTTTTTATTCTATTTTTAGGCGACGAGCTAGATATGTTAATACTGTAATCAATATTTAGACTTGTTTACCTATTAGTATTGTATTGATTGTATTTAAATTAAATAAATATTTATCAACACTTTATTATGACTTATAATCTGTTATAATCAGAACTTTTGGATCAATAGATAGCCTTTTTTAAGCCTTCAATAATTTAAATAAAGAGGAAAAAATTTGTAAAATTAATAAGTATAAAATAGTGTTAATAGTTTTAATTAAAATAAAATTGGGCTACAAGAATAAACGAAACGAAATTTAATGTTTTTACCCTAACTTTCTGGTTTAATAGAAGCGGTCATTTCGAAAAGGACATTTAGCGTAAATACGTTCCTGCTATTATGTTAATTTACTAGCAATTTAAAATCTGTGGATAGCAACATTAAGTATGTAAAATAAATTACAAGGCAAAATTAAAATTCGGATCAATGGAGTAGAAAATTTTTCTTTTCCTGTAAAAAAATTATTCTGTTATAAACGCCCTTTTTATAATAATTAATAGAATTATTTACATATATTAATTTTACATTTTTTCTTAGATTCTAATAGTTTTAAACTAATTAGTTTCAACACAAATTATAAATTAATTTAAGTTTGAAATTGAACAACTATGGCCATCTGTGAACAACACACTGAACTAAAGCTCAACTAGTTGACAACTTTTTACGTTGACTAGGTTAGAATTTAGAAGTTATATTAACTTATTTTTTAAGAAAACCTTTAATAATTTAGTGTTTCTGTGTGATTTTACGTTAATTACAAGTTTTATGTAAGTAAATAATTGATAAACTACAACCCCAATAACGTTGGTTGTCCTAAGAAATAACCACCTTGCTTTGTGATGTTTGTAAGCTTTTTTTTACATACATATAAATTGTAAAAGCAACAACTATGACTAATGCTTATCTAAATTCTTTCGTAATGACTGATTTCTTCTTCTTTGTAGATTTAATGAGAAGTATTTAAAATGCCAACTCAACTTGCTCGTGATAATAATGTACAGGAAATTCGTGCCAAAATTGCATACAATGGAGAAGTACTTATAACTTATGTGGATCAAAATATTACACTAGAACAATTATGTCATGAAATGCGTGAGATATGTAGATTTACGCACGAACAAGTGTTTACAATGAAATGGGTCGACGAAGAAGGAGATCCGTGCACAATTTCGACACAACTCGAACTCGACGAGGCTATAAGACTGTACGAAGTTAATCGGGATTCGGAATTAACAATTCATGGTGAGGATTAAATTGTTAAACCTTATTCTAATAGCAATCTTCCCTAATTATAGATTTATTACCTTTGATTATTATCTGAAAGAATCGGACGATTTTCTGATAGATTTCCACTAATTATAAGGTCCTCGGTGTTGGAAGATGCCTATAAATATTATTAAGAGTTATACTTAGAATAATCACAACTTTAAGAACCTGAGGTAAATTGAAGGTTTGCGCTTTAATTAAAATACAAATTTCTGTACCTGACAGGGATGAATTTAAGGATATTATCAGTAAGCGGCGCTAGTGTACTTATTTTGCGCAATAAGTCATTTTTTATGGCATTAGAATTCATGGCAATAGTCCTCATGAGAAAAACGTAGATTACCTACTAAAAATTCAGAAGTGATGTTAGCTTTTTAAAAGTTTGACGATTACTGCAAGCAAGAGGGTTTGTAACACCCCTTAGAACTTGGGGATGCTATCGATTTAAGGCGCTCCCGTCGCTTTCCAGGTCGTTTTTTTGATGCCCTGTTGCCATATGGAATCGATTTTCCGCGTTTCTGGGATGCACGACGGATTCTCCGTACTGTAGTTGGAAAACTCGAAGCGTAGGGCGACTACGTCGCTTTCGGTACCGTTCGCTATCGTTCAGTTTTTCACTACCTGCCTGTAATCCTAAAAATTGACCTTAACACCCTTTTTTAGTTTGGACACTCTAGTTCTAACAAGATTTCCGCTTTTGTCATCAACAAAGTGCTTCTTAGCTTTAATTTCTTTAAAACTCGTGCGATAGTCGCCGGTTAATAATTAAAAGGTGAATCGAATCTTATTAAATATTTAGATTTGAAGCTCCTCTGTCGTTTTCGTAAGTCCGCTTCATTCAATTTGATTTGTTTGTAAAAAAATATAGTACAAATTTCGCACAAAATAATACATAATACAATGTCAAGAACTCGTAAACGATTTCAAGAGTAGATTTAGGAACCGAGAATCGAAACAATTCAAAGGCTTAGAAGTCTTTTTATTGACTGTTAACTACGCTTAAATCAACACGAAAACATGGCCTGGGGATACTGGAGCGCCACGGCGGTCTCCACGTCGGATCGTGGACGAAGTCCAAGGAGGAATCAAAACGGTTCTACGACAAATCATCCACCTCAACCGGTCCCTGCACCTGTGGAGGAACGACCGTCCGTGAGCTCTCACAATTCCAACAACAACTCCAGCAGTAGTCAGGCTTCGGAATTTGATGGGGCTCCTACGTTCTCCAGAAGGCCGTCCTTAGACTTGGGCCATATGGGACCCCAAGGGGCTTTGGCCAACATCCTGTGCGCTGCTCACGGAAGTCGCCAACAAAGCGGTACGCTATCTGCAGGCAACACTTTAACCCGCTTAGGAAGTAAACATACCGCTGCCACAGGAGTCGAGTATGCCGTACCCCATCACTTCCACCATCACCATCATGCGGCCTACGTTGAGTACCACCACACTCAATTATCATTCTCGGATGACGACTCGAGCTCCGAGCCTGGCTATGCCACAGGTATGTCTTGGAAAAATCTCTTGAAAGCGGCCCGTCTTTGATAGCAGCCCATTCCACTGGAACGAACTGAAATTGATGATTGAAGTTCAAATGGCCTTTAAGAAAGTTAATTTAAGTTTTGCCAAAGGGTGGGGTTTGGCAATTTGAATTTTAGAGTACGCTTTAAATATTTTATTTGAAAGGGTCGAAATGTGTGTGTGTGTTAAAACCCGAAATGTAGGGAACGAATTGTTTTTAATTTTAAAAATTAATTTCGATCTTTGTAATGGGCTGAATGGCTTTTTGGGATCTAATTTAGAGAAATCAATTGTTGGCAGTGGAGCAGTGCCAAATTTCCTTTTGTTGTTTCTTCTGGCGCTTCGGGATCACGATTTAGGTCAGGGTTAACAGCAACATTTCCGTAATTAAGACTTCTAATTAACAAAAGGAACAGGCTCGTGTTCGTTTCGGGTTTGTTGAATGGAGTGTAAGGTGTGTTGCCTAATTTCTTTTTTCTATTAACAGAATTGCTTTTCTTTAAGATAAACGACCTGGGAAAATCTATGAAATTTAATACGGGAAAACAAGAAGAACATTTCTAAATAAACACAATGCGTAATATAATATCAAACAGAAGGGTTGAAGACAAATATTAGGCTGTATGTGTAATAATAACAAACAGAAAATTAAACACGTCGCCTTCACGCCCTTCGCTTTATAATTAAAATTGCAAATTGAATTATTTTTAAGGTGTGTGTGGATTCGTAATGAGTTACGCTTGGGTTTTTAAGTTATTTTTACGCTTCTTACATGTTAATTAAATTTCATGACTGCGAAGCAGGCGGGAGGGCCTTCTTTCATAAATACCTTTGCTACCATACAAATTTCAATCTTTATTAAACACTTAGTAAATTTAAAATGCAGGGAAGTTAATCTTAAGCAATTAAAGAACAATTTTCTCATCATTTTACTGATTATTTTGTGGTTGTCAAAAAGAAGAAGAAGGAAAGAACAAAATGTAAAAATTGCTCCCGATAATTTCTCCGAATTCTTATTAATTTTCTTCGTGGAGAGGGTCGACGTTTTTAATTAAATTAATTGTCGGGGAAGCCTGTAATTGTGTTAAATACACAAAAGATCGCTTTTTTAATGGAAGAATTAGACCGAGCTTTGTGTTTTAATTATTCGAAGTGGGGTTGCTGTTTTAATTTTTATATTTCTGGCAACCTTCCACGGTGCATTCGAATGGAAATATTATCATCAGTAAGTCTCCCGAAATTGGACGAGTTTGGTTCGGGGAATGCGGTAAATATATCGGATTTTCCAGGTGCATTGGGGGAAAACTCGAAGAAAGTCTTAAAGAAGCAAAAACCGAAGAAATTTTATTTGATTCGAGAACCCTTCTCCCCTATCATTTATTGCATTGAGTTTGCTATCCATTAATAATGTTAGAGACGCCGAAGAGTCGCCTTGAATTGAAAGAAATGCGAAACGGGGATGTTTCGGGGTTGAAAACTCAATTTGCTCGTTTACATGTGCGAGGACTTACTTGAAATTAGTTTGCCTTTACAAAATGGAACTTTTGATGACATATGCGAGCTTTCATGTATAATAAGGATTTATAAGGGCGCCTGTTTAGATTTTGCGTGATAACTAAACCCTTCCCTGCTTTCAAACGATCCCCCAGAGGATTTTATTTTACAAATTTCTACGGATATAGGATTCGTGAATTTCTGAGCCGGCTCATTGGGGTTTATCCAAAAACAAGTTATTGAAGAGCGAATGGTAAATTTTAAAGCAATTATTGTTTAGAAAAGGCTTTTTTTAATTTTAGGATTGAGAGAAGGATATATTATTTAAACTCTTTACTCGAATTGTTATTAAAAAGTACTAAATTGTTGTAAAATAATATAATATTTTATTAATAACATATTTTTACTCAATGTCTGAGGAATTCCCCTTTAATTTTAAAAACAATTGTATACTAAGCAATACCAACTTAAGAGCTATGAAAATCCATCAAGAATCAATTGACTGATGATGATCAATTTTAGAAAGATTAGTTGATTGTATTTTTTAGTATAAAGTAAGAAACAATTTGTATTTCCAAAATCAAAGAATGTTTTAAATATTTTTTTGCAAAGCACTGAAGAATTTTTTAGCTTACACGTTTGGTAGCTACACATATTCTTACTTTAAGGGCTGATAAAAATTCTGCGATGGAGAAAAAAGCGATCAATCGTCCTTAAATCAAATTGTGATTGATTTAGTAAAATTGGGTTACAAACTCCACCCAAAAATCGGAAATATAAACCGCCAGCACGAACGTTTGATAAAAATCATTTTCTTAAAAATCCACCTACGGCCACAATCAAAAGCAAATCACACTGTATATAATACGCGTTTAATATTCTAATCTAAATTGCTTTTCCGTTAAATAGAATAATTTTATTACCCTTCTAATCCCAAAATGCTTGTAAAGGTTCGCACACAACCCTTGTTTCATTTAGTTTTAATCATCGTTATTAGTTATCATAAATAAAAATGGAATTTCTTAAGAAGTGGAGGGGGTTGGACCCAGAAAACTAATTAAAAGATACCTAATCTTATCAGTCTTATGCAAAGATAACGATTTTCATATATGAAATTAATTTTGAGTCGGACTTGTCTGTTTTTGTGCGGTTTTTTTTCGAAAATGTTAGTGGAAAAGGGATAAAGTGGAAAATGTTTCGGCAATGGGAGAAATTGAAAGCTTCTTTAAATATGAATACGTGGCACGAAATGTGCGAAGCTGCCGTTTTGTACGGATATCATCCGACAATGTCCAGCTATGACATTTCGACGGTCCTCTCCAGCTTTCCAAGAGGTCTGAATTTTTAAATTTCAATTACTCGGACTACACCCACAGATTCGTAATTTTTCATCAACCTCTGATTGCTTTCGTACTTTTTATCTAATCTTTGTAACACAACTTATTGATAATCATTTACCGTCGATTATTATTCGATGCGTTTTTTAAAGTAATTTTAATTTCTATGGAAAACATAGTTCATTTATTTGAATCTCTTTTCTCCGTAGTTTTCCCCAATGTTCCATCGCAACCGGGAATGCCATGCCAGGGAGAGGACAGTAAGTATTTCCTTCTTCTTTTTTCGACAAAAATCTTTACGATTTAACTCTAAAAATAAATCGTTATTTAATAAAATATCTGTGATGATTCTACACCTTCGTGTTGTTTATCGTCGTACCTTCTTGGCCTCGCTGATAGCTTAATCAAAATTTTGAGGCCCCATCGTAAAAATATGTCGATCCTTCGACAGCAATGTTAATTTGAAGAAAATGAATCTAAAGAAATTCGTTAAGTGTTACAAATTCTTTTGTGCGACGAGAAACAAACCGAAAACGTACCAAGGTGGTGTGTTTTGATCGTTTGGGAGGTGATTTATTGCGATTCTTTTTTTAGGGAGCATTTACAGACGTGGTGCAAGGCGCTGGAGGAAGCTTTATAGGGTTAACGGACATATTTTTCAAGCTAAGCGATTTAATAGAGTGAGTATTGTTTTTATCTTAAATTTTTGCGCGAGTAAAATCGCTTTTCCAGAGAGCTTTTTGTGCGTTTTGTCATGATCGAATTTGGGGGCTTGGAAGACAAGGATTTAAGTGCATCCAATGTAAGCTTCTCGTTCACAAGAAGTGCCACAAATTGGTTCAAATTCCTTGTACAAATGAACATATCGAACCGATTATTAAAGAAGATCACAACGGGGAGAGCCAGGCCATCGGAAGTGGCAATGAGTTGTTATCGGAGCTTAGAGACTTTCCAGAGCCACCACCCGATGTTACTGGTATGAGATAAATTTTCTAAATTGGATTTCTTTTGTATTAAAAAAAATAATTGTAGGTGATTCAGTGCCGGTTGAGGACCCGTCGAAACCATCGACTGGAGCTCCGGAGCCAGGCTCCCAAAGGCAGTATTCTTTAAACGATTTCGATCTAATTCGAGTAATTGGAAGAGGTTCCTACGCCAAAGTATTAATGGTCGAATTAAAAAAGACGGGCCGCATTTACGCAATGAAAGTTATAAAGAAAGCTTTAGTGACTGACGACGAAGATATAGATTGGGTTCAAACTGAAAAGCACGTTTTCGAGACGGCCTCGAATCATCCATTCTTAGTGGGATTACATTCGTGTTTTCAGACTCCTTCGAGATTATTTTTTGTGATCGAGTTCGTTCGTGGAGGCGACTTAATGTTTCACATGCAAAGACAACGACGTTTGCCCGAGGAACATGCAAGATTCTACGCGGCCGAGATCTCGTTGGCTTTAAATTTTTTGCATTGCAAAGGGATCATCTACCGCGATTTGAAGCTTGATAATGTTCTCTTGGACCACGAGGGACACATCAAATTGACTGATTATGGGATGTGTAAAGAAGGCATTCGTTCGGGAGACACCACGTCCACTTTTTGCGGCACCCCGAATTACATTGCTCCTGAAATATTAAGAGGGGAAGATTATGGATTTTCGGTGGACTGGTGGGCTTTAGGTATCAAATCATAAATTAATTAGTCGTTAAATAGATTATAAGCGCCAAATTTGTAGGAGTGCTGTTGTACGAGATGCTCGCAGGACGATCGCCTTTCGACATCGCAGGAGCTTCCGAAAATCCCGACCAAAACACCGAAGACTACTTATTCCAAGTTATTTTAGAGAAAACAATTCGTATACCAAGATCTCTTAGCGTTAAAGCTGCGAATGTACTTAAAGGCTTCCTAAATAAAAATCCAGCGGATCGACTCGGTTGTCACAGCGCTGAATCGTTTATTGAGATAACTAGTCATCAATTTTTTAAAAGTATTGACTGGGATATGGTAAATCTAGATTAATTTTCGCCGGTCAGTTAATAAATCGGAAATGCTTACAGTTAGAACAAAAACAAGTTCCACCGCCCTACAAACCTCGCTTGGATGGAGATCGGGATCTGGCTAATTTCCCACCCGAATTTACCGATGAGCCTGTTCATTTAACTCCGGATGATCCGTAAGTTTTACAAATATCGAAGGGTTGGGATTGAATAAGTTTGATTTATTTTTAGGAGGGTGATAGAAAAAATAGATCAATCCGAGTTTGAAGGATTCGAATACGTGAATCCATTATTAATGTCTTTAGAAGACTGCGTGTGACACCACGAGTTATGTGCTTTACATCCTAAAAATTTACCTCCTCCTCCCATTCATCGTTTTCCACCCCCGATGTTTCCTCCACCGCCTCCTCCTGATTTAGAAGATTACGATGTTAGCTTGGTGCAGGTTGATATGAGACCGAGCAAGTCTATATTCCAAAATATTTTTTGCCTTCCGCTGAATTAAGGTAACAGTTTCATTCGTTTGCATTGTATTACCCGGTTTGCTTTTTCGCTTTTGACAAAATGAGTAGGATTTATAAGAGAACGCTTTTTCAAATAACGAAATTCTAAAGAAATGAACTAACGTAGAAATTTCTGCTCCAAAAAAGAAAGGAATTTAAAGAAAGTACGCAGGAACGATTTATGATGTACTTTTGTAAATAGTTGGACTTTGAGAAACAAATTAGGAATTGGGTATTTTTAAATAAAACATTGGAGATGAATGATTTTAGTGCAATTTTCTAGGTATTTAATGAGAAAAATGTTACTCAATTGTATCTATATGTAATATAAAAAAATAACAAAGCTTTTCTTCTGCAAAATATATTATTATAGCGAAGCAGCTAGGAGGAACATTCAAAAAATCTGAATCTATTAGGTGATAAACCAGAAAGTATATACTTACACACTAATTAATCGGCATCTTTAATTATAAAGAAAAGGAGGGATGCTGAACGATTTTAAGTCTAAATTAAATATATTTATTATGTTAATTGATTATAAATAATTTTATTGTTAGAGGTGTTACGTGTTTCATTTTATTTGGTTTCGAAATTAATTTAGACTTAAATTATGATCTTCGTATACAAATTGGGTAGCTGTTTGTTTTTTGTATTTGAAGATAGATTTCGAAAGATATTAGTACTAATTTAAATGCTTTTTTAAATATATTTTTTAATATCAAAATGCATTCGATGATATGCAGGGTGTTATAGGTAAAAAATAAGTATTATCTAATGTAAGTTTGTGTGTATTTAAAAACGATATTTTAAAAAAAAATAGCGAGGCAGTTAGAGACTTATCGAAGGGGTGATTTCGTTCGGAAGAAACAATTTATATATAAAACTCGATTAAAATTAAATTATATCACTCTGCGTACATATATTTAAAGCATTCCACTATTTATATGGTTTTTGTAGTATTCAATTAATTATAATTACGATTTATATATTTAATTTACAATATTTATAATAAACATTATTATTTAAGGTCTGATTTAATTTGGAATCCAATTCCCCGGACACTCCAGTTACGACCATCGAAGATCGATTTCAATAATTATCGTTCGAAGTACATATAATTAAATTAAACACTTTTACTCTTCTTTAGGTCCATATTGCTTTAAGCTCTTTTGTACAAAAGGCAATTTGTAGAAATAAACAGAAGCAATGGCTCCGGCAGTTGCTCCCAGCCAATAAACAACCATGTGCTCTTCAAAAGAATTCCCTTCGCATCCAAACTTTAAGGACGTAGCCAAAGCCGGATTGAAGTATCCTCCAGAGAAATTAAAGGCTAAAAAGCGATGTTTAATTGATTCCATTAAAAACTTAGGACAAGAGTGTACGTACCAGCCACAACTAAGCTCGTTGCAAAGAACGCATCGAAGATGTTCCCAAAACGAACGTTGATGTCGCTCAGGGTCCTGGAGATGATTCTGCATAAGAAAGTTGCTCCACCTTCGATTAAAGCACCGGCCTCCATGGGGACCTAGATTTAAATCTTACAATTTGGAGGTTTGAGATGTACGATAAACTTACAGCCAAATCGGCCGTGCAGTCTTCATCGGCTCTTCCTATATGTGTTTCAGCAAACTCTATGCTCCAGATTATGTGCACGTAATGGAAGATTACCAGTCCTCCCAAGACTTGTGAGATGATTAGCATTAAGGCTGTGGGCAGCGATTGAACTCCTTCTAAAATGTTTTCGATGTGGTTGTAAGGACATGCTGTTGCATCCTCCCAAACTGAGGACCACCATAACGTTAGGAGGAACAAGAATATTGCATAGGCTGATATTCCGTAATTATCTGCAACTATTTAATTATTCAATTAGTAACGTAAGTTATTTGTCTAATGTTTTATCATTTTAGAAATCTGGAGGTCCATTTTTATATTAAGTACGAATGATTTATAAGAGAAGTTATTCAATTTAAGATGAAGGTATATGTACTTAGAATTATTGCGATTTAATTAAAAAAGTGACTTACCTATTATTAATTCGAAGCAGCAGGCACATAGTTCGGCTGTCGCAATAAATTCAAACACAAGTGCCTTAAAGATATTCTCTTTTAAAACTAACTTAAAGAATTTTCTTAAGAGATTAGCTAGTAACGATGTGATAACAATAATCAGCGCTGAAATTACTAACGGATGTAGACCATATATATTTTTTTTACCACTAAAACAATGCCTTGTAGTTCCACTTTATTAAACGCACTAACATTACCTGTATCTAACAACGCC
The DNA here is from genome assembly GCA_036325965.1 of Sinopyrophorus schimmeli. Classification (NCBI taxonomy): domain Eukaryota; kingdom Metazoa; phylum Arthropoda; class Insecta; order Coleoptera; family Elateridae; genus Sinopyrophorus; species Sinopyrophorus schimmeli. The sequence continues at coordinate 493,453 of JARFIZ010000337.1, read as the reverse complement.
AAGCTTTTGTAAAAGTGTGTAAAATTTATTCGAGTGTTGCATATTTACTTATTTGAGCATTTCACTCTTATTGTTCTAATTGAATAGCGAGGTGTCTATTTATAAACTGTTCCTGTTTTCTCTGACATAAGACCCGAGAGTGCGCTATTTTTGTATCGTACAAAATTCTACGGATCGTTTCTTTTTTAAATGTTTAAAATTTTAAGATCTTTTTTAATTTCTGCGCTAATTCAAACTTAAAAACTATTATTTCAGTTAAAAAGCAGAGGACGCCAATGATATATCCGAAGAGGAGCAAAGTAAAAGCTCCTTGCAGATGGAGCATAGTTAATTTAACGTCTTCGTCGTCATCTTCTTGTTCTTCGGTGTCGACTTGTGTGTTGGTGCCCGTGTGCAGCCGAAGGATCCATACCCGAATTAAATCACCGGCGATTAATTTCCAAAGGACTTTATCAAACTTATCGATTAATGGAAAACCCTTGGGAAGCAACATGCGGATGGGATAAGTAAATAGGATCTCTTTCAACACGAAGATCTTTGGGTCGCCATGTCTGTCGACCACCACCGGATTGTGATCTGCGAACAAATATTTAATATAATAAGCACTAGCTAAAGTGCAAGTATCGCGATCGTAAGACACCGTCAAAACCCATTTAAAAGTAGTATCGTTGACTGGGTCGTAAATTTCGAACATATCATAGATTTTTTTAGACGTCTCATCGGTGCTGTTTTTGAAGTAGTCTTTGTAGCTTTTAATACCTCCAATGCCATTATCGGAGTTTAAGATTTCTTGTACCGTTGAGATTTGGTGCTCGTAAACTGGGTTCGTTAAATGAGTGATTAATAAAGTTTGATACGAAGTTAATACCACTAAGCTGTAGCACGCGATACCCATGAAAATAGATCTTAAGATGTATGTCTGAGGTTGTGTCGGAACAGCATTCCCAATCATAATTCTCAAAGATGACAAGAGATTAACACCGAAGTATTTGTAATAAGGATCTTCGTCTTGTTTACAAAACATTTGGAAAGCCAAAGCTGTTAATATCAAATAAACGAAACAAATAATCCAAATTTCATATTTTAGGACGACGTAGATATTCTTCCATTGTGGAATCGGCGCGGCGATTGGAACCACCCAAACCATGTGCTCATAAAAATAAGCAATGGAAAAATCGAAGTCCTTCGACAAATCTGCATTAGGAGCAATATTACCGATGGCGATCGCCGATGTATTTATAACACTTTGTAAGGGTCCACTCCAGTTGTTCTTAGAATAACGCATACCCCAATCTATGGCGTCCTCTTCCATGGAAATATCAAAATGTAAATGTAGGATCTTTCCGAATTCTTTTAATATATTTACTTCGAAGCCCTGCTCTTTGCTTAAGACAAACGGAGGATACCTCATAGCAATAGTTGGAATAGTACAATTATTGAAGGTGTTGGGTACTTTATTTCCGAATAGTCTAGTATTGTTTAAAAGCTGGCCTTTTTTGCAGGTGCTCAGTAATTTTAAAGTGGGATTATTCCCACAAATCTCCGATGGGGCGAAGACATCTAGGCCGTACACGTGGAAGGTTCTCAAGCTATTTTTGGGAACCATTACAGCCGAATTTAATATCTTATTGTCCCAAACGTAAAGTAAAATATTATGGGCCACTTCCTCGTAGTCTGCTTGTATTTCCGTCACGTAGACGAACAGATATGAATGCAAATCGTGGTTTTCAGTGTCTAAATAATTGTCTAAGCTGTTTATTAATTGTTCGTAACCATCTACGATTAAAAGAGCGAATTTGGTGCAGTACACTGGTTGGAAGATTTGTTTAATGATTTTTTTATTGTTTGTTGGACAATTTAAACAAATTTCGCCCGATTGGAACCTAATTTGTTTGCCATTGATGATTTCTAAAGGCCATTTAATACTGTTGTTAATTATCTTAATTACATTGTTCTGTATGCCATAAGCTAACGTAGATACGTTCGGCGTAGTTAAGATTGTTAATAGTTTTCCATAGGGAACGAAATGCTTTTTGATTAAGTTTATAATGCAATTTGTGGAGTAATTCTGATGAATGGGCCCGTAAGGATTTAAAGTAAAGGCCGATGCACTTGCTAATGTTAAACTGAACAATATTAAAACGTGCATAGTGCTTAGTTCTTTGTAAGATTTAAACTAAATTTTAAGTTTTAGTAGGGCAAAAATGCAAACTAGGGTATTGCATGTGACGGTGTCATCTTTGATAAAAATACAACACGGTTATTCGTTTAATTTGAAATCTGATTAGATTTATTGATAAACTTGCCTTACAGCTCACCCTAATTAATATTGCTTTTGCATTTTGTGTTCTAATTTAAATTATTGTGTTAGGAAATGAGCTTTTACATAAAACGATTTTAAAAATAGAGGGTGTTAATTTCTATGTTTGTATGTTGATTCTTTATTAATAATTTATCTACTTTTTTATTGGGTTTATTTAAATATTATTGTTTGTAAAAGATTAGATAAATATGTTTATAAAAGAATGATATATTCAAATTTGAAAAAGTGTTAGAGCTGCCATCTAGCAACAATCGTATGAACTTCAATGTCAAGCCATATGGAGTTCCTAATTTGTTTTGCAAATGGCGTAAGTGAATGTTGTAACGAAAGTGGCAAAAATGTTTAGGCTTTTCTTAAGAAAATTGTTGAAAAGTGTGCAAGATTTGTAATTTGTTTATATTGTAAGTACTTAGATGTTAATTAGTAATAATTTGCTTTTGGATTTTTTAATGGAAATGAGTGAAATCTTCTGCTCTCATTTCCGTGCTTGTTGGCAGTCTAGAAAAAAAATTAGAAAATTGTGTAATGTTTTAGTATTTATAAGAGGCTCTCATAAGCTAATCAATTCATAATTAACAGTCTGGAACATTTTAATTGAGGAAATGGGATTACATTTGAAAACGAAACTTTCTATTCTTTGAAATTTTAGTTATATTCATTTTTATGGCGTTTAGCCATAGCTATGGCTTCAAGCACAGACGGCAATGGAAGCAATGGTAAGTCTCTTAAATTTGCAAAGTAACACATTCATAAACAACCCTCCTTTGCAGGTACCTTAACTCGCAACTACTCCTTAAACTCTGGCTCCCCTCGAGATTACGATTCGTTGAAACAACAATATGAGAAAGCTAACAACGAGCTTAGTACCTTACGAAGACGTTGTGACCACGCAATGAAGGTTATTCTTTATTCATTTGCTTACACTCAACTTTTTCACACCCAACTTCTTGTAGGAATTAGATTACTATCGTAGCCAACATAGAGCAGCGATGAATCAGTTAGAAGTATCTTCCCAAGACTCCTCAGCTTTGCGGACCAAGTATGGTGATGTGCTAGGCGAAAATCAAAGATTAGAACAAGATATCCAATCGCTTCGTACTGAACTTTCTGAACTACATCGTCAACAAGAGGTAATTGTTCTTAAATCCACTTCTATAAAACTAAAACAAGTATCTTAGGTTTTAGTATCGGAAAATGGTAATTCGGAATCGTTGTACATGTTGGCAAGAAGAAATGAAGCTGTTCGAGATGATTATGACGCTTTAAGAAAGCGCTATGATGATCTCCTTGCTTCGCATTCGCAAGCAATTACTAAATTAGAGCTCGCACAGGATGAAACAAACCGACTTAATAAACAATGTGAGGAAATGAATCAAGAACGGAATAATGCTGTGGGTACCTTTATTTTTTGCTTTGCTCGCTTAAAACTAAAGTCTAATTCTTTTTAGATGAGAGAAATTGTTAATTTGCGTCAACAGATCTCTTTGGTTCACGGAAAGTACGATAAGGCAGCTCGTGATTGTGTTAAATATCGGGAAGCTTTTCAAAAGGTACAACAGCAGTATGAGGAGGCCGTCAAAGAAGTTAATCAAGCTATGGCATTTAGAATGAAAGCTAGCAAAGAAGTTAAAAGACTAACAGACGAAAGAAATGCAGCTATGGCCGAATATAATCTCATTATGAGTGAAAGGCATGCATAATCAATTTTTAATAGAATCGTTTTTAAATTATATGTTTTAGGGACACGGTTCATAAAGAAATGGAGAAATTAAGTGACGACTTAACCCAATCGTTTAAAAAAACGAAATTGTTGGAAGCGGACAATAAAGAGCTTCTCGAAGAGAAAAAGCAGCTAAATTACCAAATGGAAACGTTACGTCGAGAGATCGCGAGCGCCTTACACGATAGAGATAAAGCCTTAAAGGAATGTAACGATTTAAGAGAAAAATTCGGTGAATATAACGCATCGAAAGACGATAATCATGATCTGATTAAAAGTAGACTAGATAATATCTCCTTTGTTGGCGAGAATGCGATCAGAAAAGAGATACAATCTGATTCCCGCAGTTTAAGCCAAAGACAAAGATTAGACAATTTAGATCAAGCAAATCAGGAGTTGGAATCTCTCAGGAAAAGTTTGGATAAAGCACAAACTGAATTATCCGAAGCCATACAAGAAGCCGAAGTATCTAAAGGCCGACGTGACTGGGCTTTCTCTGAACGAGACAAAATCGTATTAGAACGCGAAAGTATTAGAACTTTATGTGATAATATGCGAAAAGAAAGAGATCGAGCGGTTTCCGAATTGGCGGAAGCTCTTCGTGAGTCGGACGCCATCAAAAAGCAAAAAAACGAATTTGTTAAAGAAGTTAAAATGTTAAAGGAAGCTTTGGAGGTACAAGTCGAGAAAGAAGCACACCTCAATCAATTTCGTGGCTTAGAACATAATAATTCGCACGATAGCGCAATCGATAGTGATATGCAGGTAAGTTGTACGATTTCTTTATAAATATTAATGAGAGTATTAATTTTACAAATTTTAGGAGTGGGAAACTGAAATATTAGAAATGGATCTATCGGGTTTATCAAGTGACATAGATCTTGGATTTGAATTAGTTGGAGGACGAGAGGATCCCCACTATCCCAACGATAGTGGCATTTATGTTGCCTCTATAATTAAAGGGTCTGTTGCTGACGGAAAATTAAGGTACACAGCTAGAGATTGTGTCACTTTTTGCTCCCCCTGGCGTTTTCGTGGTCAATGCAGGGTTTATTTTTCGTTTTTTTCACCGTAATCATGAAAGCGCCAGGGCTACAATTACAAAAAACTCACTCATTTCGAAAATAGCGGTTTTATTTATATAAAAAACGTAAAAACGAATTTTTTAAGGGTAAACGACTGCATCTCACGGGTTAATAACTTAGATTGTTCGTCAGTATCAAAGAGAATGGTAATTGAAACATTGAGATCTAGTCATCCTGTAGCTCATATGGTGATAAGACGCCGAAGAATGCCAGCATGGGCCAATCAGAATAACAGAAGCTCCCAAAACGTCGTCCGCAACCTTCCAAGTTTTCAAAACAATTCCCGAGTTGCTCGATGGATATATACGGCTCGTCTTGCCGCTGGTTGTCACGGCTTAACTTTGGAATCGGGTGTTTACATCGGCAAGATCAGCGAAGGCAGTTTAGCTGCTAAAGATCACAGTTTAGTAATTGGTGATCGTGTTTTAAGCGTATGTATCATTTTTAAGCTCTCCAAAGCTCGTCTACTTAAAAATTGAATTTTAGATCAACAACAAATCGATGGATGGCTTAGAAAGCATCCACGAAGCCATGTCTATATTAAACGACGACCGCACCGATATAATCACGATAACCACTTTAAAAACGAGCTACTTAGATCCAGAATGCACAACGAATGTCTTTATGCCTGCACAAAGATATAAAAAAGAAAACAGAAGCTCTCAAACCGACGATCATGTTTATATGCGATCCGAAATCGATCGCAGATATCTCTCTTCGGATTATCGTGTGAATAAAAGCGGCAGCCAAGAGAAAAACAGCGGGGCTTGGCTTAGAGAAAAGTTAGACATGGTGCGCGGTCGTCGTCATTCTAAAGACCGCACGAGAAGCGAAGAAAAAAAGAAGTACCGCAACAGCTCCCCCAACACCTTAGATCTCAGTAATGCTACCTTCGAACACGAACAAGCCATCGCTGAATTGGATCTCGTCATAGATAGTTATCACGGAGGAAACGCGAATACAACGAAACGTAATAAAAGACACGGCAAAGCAATGTCAGTCCAAGAGAAAAATGGGGGGACCTGGCCGAAGGCTCGAGCAACAAATGTTTTACAAAGTACGACGGGAACTATTGTGGAAAGGAAGAAGGAACGTCCACCTTTGAGCTTGATGTTGGATCGAAGCGATCAGATTCAAAGTTATTGCTGTTCGAACAATTCGAATCGTAACTCAACTCCTCTTCCTTTGTCCGTAGCTCCCAATTTAAATCGCCATTCAGTTTATAAGAGCATCGATAATAGTTCCCAGTTTCCGAAAACTTTTAGTACCGTTAATGATTCCTTCGAGAAGCTCCGCAGTAACAAAATAGAGTTTGAAACGTCGCGAGATACCAACAATCGTCTCAGTATTAATTCCGACAATAGTTTAGATTTCCCAGTTAGCAAACCTGTGCTTATCAGCGAGGATTATTTAAATTTTTATCGAAAGAACAAAACAGGTTTGTGATACTTGAATTATTACTTAATTAAGTTTAATGGTTTAATTTTTAGGAGCAATGAAATATAATTCAGATTCTGAGAGGGACAACAGTTTAAGCCACGACATCCCTATTTCAAACGTTCCTACTTCGCACACTCGCATTCATTCTCAGTTATTTGGACCGCAGCCTCGAATACCGTACCCTTTTCATCCGCATCCTCATCCGCATCTGAATGCATCGCCTGTCAACTTCCCCAGCAGTCATTCGCGTGAAAGTTTTTGCTTCGAACCGCCGTATTCATCTTATCACTCTCACAGCCCTTCAGTTGACGTCAATTATCCGAAAAAGCCCATGTTGGGTATGAATAGTATTCCTCCGCACTCGCACGTTCCTTATCGAGATTCCGACATGATTCCCGTGAATTACACACAGGGCTTTGAAGGTGGAACGTTTCCTCGCAAAAAAGAGAATCCCCGCTTTAGAATACCATCGAATCCCAGCGTGACTTCGAAGAATTCTGCTGGGAAAGTTAGCACAGGCAGTATTGAGCATGCCTCAGAACGGGGAAGCCCTATGCCCATATTTCAGGTCGAAGTATTGAGTCCTGGAAATAGAGATAAGAGAAATAGCGTTCCAGATTACTGCTGGCCTCAGAAACCTTTACCCGGTGAGCTCAGAAGGGTGCACATCGATAAATCCAACGAACCCCTTGGCATTCAGATTAATTGTCCCGAAAGTGGAGGTATCTTCGTTTCTACAGTTAATGACAACAGTTTGGCTAGTCGAGTTGGATTGCAAATTGGAGACCAACTCCTCGAAGTATGTGGAATCAATATGAGGAACGCTACTTATAATTTAGCAGCGAATGTCTTGAGGCAATGCGGAAATTCTATTACTATGCTCGTACAATACAGCCCTGATAGTAAGTCGCTTTTATTTTACTTTGAATTGTAATCAATGAGTTTGTTTGTAGAATACCATGAGCTTCAGGATTCTGGTTCGTGCACCGGGTCGAGTTCAAATGACGACGGGGATGGCGAACCGACACCTTGCAATTCTCCGAAAGGTGTAAGGAAGTCGCATCAGAACTCGAGGACGATTCCGTTGAGCAGCCTCAGCAATCAAAGCACTCTAAGCCGCAACACCCAAACACCTTCCAGTTTACAGAGACAAAGCAGCAACAACCGGTAACTCTCGATTTAATCTTAAAAATCTTAGTTTACCTCCTGAATTTTTAGAAATGTAGACGAACCTCGATATTTATATATTGAAACTCTCAAGACATCGAATCTGGGAATTTCTTTAGTTGGTGGAAACGCTGTAGGAATTTTTATACACTCTGTACAACCTGATTCGTTGGCATATCATGCAGGCCTTAGAACTGGCGATCAAATTTTAGAATATAATGGAAGTGATCTTCGGCAGGCGACTGCAGAAGAAGCTGCGTACGAATTGGCGAAGCCTGCCGATAAAGTAACAGTTTTATCTCATTACAGAATCGATCGTAAGTGATCTTTCAGTAATTAAGCTCTGATTAACCCTAAGAACTTGTAGGTTACAACGAAGTTAAAGATAAACCAGGCGATAGCTTATACATTCGTTGCTTATTTGATAGGAGCGGCAGCGAGCTAACGGATAGCTTACAATTGTGTTTTAATAAAGACGATATTTTGTACGTCGATAATACCATGTTTAACGGAGTACCTGGTCATTGGAGAGCTTGGAAATTAGACAGCGAAAGCCACAGACAACAATGCGGCATTATTCCAAGCAAATACAAGTAATTTTATCAAATATCCTTCAAAATTAACGAACCAGTAATTTTTTTATAATTAGAGTCGAGGAAGAGCTGCTTTTGAAAAGAAGCACCGGTGATTTGGAAACCAGAGGCTCCACATCTGCCCGCAGAAGCTTCTTCAGAAGAAAAAAACATCAAAGAAGTGGTTCTAGAGATTCCAAAGAGCTTGCAAGCTTTTGTAATGTTTCATCCGGTTGGTACTCCGATAATGGAACTCTTCATGAGGATTTAAGTCTCTGTTCCTACCAAAGAGTGGAGAAGTTAGATTGTAAGTTTGATCGCAGTTTAACTTCTGTAATTTAATAATTTTTTTAATTGTAGACCCGGAGTTTCGGCCTGTGGTAGTTTTGGGACCGTTAGGCGAATGTGTTTTAGATAAATTGGTGACAGATTTCCCAGATAAGTTCCAGAAAGTTGTGCATGAAGCCAGGCATTGCTCGCAGGCCGCTTTGGACCAGGAATTGGCTGATAATCTCATCATCGATTACAGGAGGAAAGGAAATTATTTTGAGTGTACTACGGTCTCTGTTATTAGATCTGTCTGTGGCTCGGTGAGTGATTTTGGAAACTGCTTAAATTGTAAGGCATGCTAATTGCTTATTAATTCTGTACGCGGTTCTTTTTATTAATATTCGTCTCGACTTTTTTTACTAATTTTAAGCTGCCAGATGATTACTCGGCTTTTCTTATGTGTAACACGTAAGAGTTAGTATTGCTAATTCGGGTGTGATAAAGTGGCTTGGTGTTTTAGTGTCTTAATTATTTTCTTGCACAGTAAAGGTAAAGGTATGGCTTTATTGCACATAATATTAACGATTATTTTGTAGTTATGTTATTTTTTTTATTTTAATTTTCAGCAATTGCATTGTATGTTAGATATCTCAGTATCGTCTGTTGAGAAATTGCATAGACATCAAATATTCCCTATTGTGTTGCTGATTAAGTTTAAAAGTACTAAACAAATAAAAGAAGTAAAGGACACTCGTTATCCTTTAGATAAGCTATCTGGGAAAGCGGCTAAGGAAATGTACGAGCACGGCCTTAAATTGGAAGCCGAATACAGACACCAAATTACAGGTTCCTATTGCATCACGACTTTGAATGGCAATTTATTACTTTTTTTTTCAATCAATAAAATTCATGTAACTTAACAAATTGCCATTCATTGAGAAGATTGTTTTATGCTTTATTTAATTATCTGTGTTTTTAGCTGTGATTCCAGCTGGAGTGAATATTGCTTACATGTGTACACAAGTCAAGGCTGCAATTGATGCGGAACACAACAAAAGTCAATGGGTTCCTGTGTCATAAGCAAAAGAGAAAAACCTACATAAAAACACAGCAATATTACAATAAGTAATTTAAGAGTTAAGTCTTCCATGTTAAAACATAAAAGGCTGATCGATGTTTTTTTAATGTGCACAACTTTTATATGAAGTAACGACGACTGCCGCGATGTCTCAAAAAAAAGATAAAATCGAACACATCAATTTTTGACGAACTTTACACCAAAACCGATTTGTATTGAAAGTTACTAAATGTGCTAGTTTGAAAAACCAAATGAAATTGATATTATATTTTAAGTTTTTAAGACATAAAATTTAGTTTAATTCCAAGCTTTTTATGTTTTTCAAATTTTAAATACGTGATCTTTATTTATTTTGTTTGCAATGTTGCTATCAGTTAATATATGTATATAGGGTTTATTTCATCAACAATACATATATACAAAAGTAGACACTTACAATTAAATTATAAAAGAATGGTCTGAAAATATTCTATAACCGAAGTGTCCCATCTTTGACGACTTTCAATTGAAGTATTTATAATTTTTCTATTTAATTTTAACTTATTAAATTTAATTTAACTAATTGTTCTTTTAGAGAAAAATACAACATAAGACTGTTATATGTTTTTTGAAAAGAAATATAATAATGCGGATTGGACACTTTTGTTTTATAATTTTTAATATATCGAAACAGTCTTTGCGTAATCCTAAATATTAATAGACTAATATTAAACGAATTATTTGATAAGAAGGTGATTTGTATATTTTATTTTATTCTGTGATTATTTACTCTTTATTTTTAAGGGCTTTGGCCTTATCTCTTTAAACTGTAATAATAATAAACCATGCGTAACTATCGAGTCTTTAAACTGAAATAAGTAAAGTACTCGGATCACAAACCATTGTAATTGTAAGAGTACTTCACTTATAAGTAACCACGAGCCTTGAAATTATAAATTTAAATTTAACAATTAATGTTTTTGGAAGAACCAACTGGGCATTTCGTGAATATCATTATCTAATTCCCTATTTCGTGGACTTCGCGATGTGACTCGAAAGTCAGGTGGAATATTATAACATTTGCAAACGCAGCAAGACGGAAATCGGAACCAATCGGAAAAAATACCTCTGCACTCATTTTTGGGATCGTAAGCCAACAATCGGTGCAAACGATATTGTTGTTCGCATCGACACCCTTCTCTGCAATACATCTGTCTATGCTCGAAGGTACATTTTTCCCAATGCACGTACTGCTCGAAGGGGTACAAATTTAAAAGTGCCAACACCTCGCCTCTAGTATTGTTCGCCCAGAAAGGGGCTACGACCTCTTCTTTAACCGGGCAAGCGTTACTAAAATTTATCGATTAATTTGTTGAAAAATAATTTAAAAAGGACTTACACTCCTTTGAGTTTGAAGTTGATCTGATTGGGATTTTTTTTACTTAGGGGCTCTTCCATGTCTTGAAAGAGCACTTCTCCGGTCTCTTTCTTTTCGGCAGGCTCCGTGGTCATTTCCTCAGTGACCCTTTCGGTCGACGTTAGATATTCTGTTGTCGTATCTGTTGTAATCGTGCTTTCTGTTGTAGGAATGGTCTCTGTCGTTGTTAAAGTGCTCACAGTGTTCTCGAGAGTTCCATTAGTTGCTTCTGTCTTCTGCGTCGTGGTGGTTGTAGTAGGACGGAAATGTGGAACATTAACTTTGCCCTTAAACGCCTGTTCCGAGTACACGAATTTGGCGTTAAGAATCTCGCCCAATTTGGGATCTTCTTGGAGTAGTCTGGGGGTGTTTTCGTCCTTCTCGTTAGGACGACGATACAAGTCGTTCTCGTCGTTGAAGAAGTCGTTCGAATTAATTTCGGCTTGTAAAACGGCGATGTGCCTTTGATCGCCGTACATCCTTTTCATTAGGCCTTGATTCTCTTTAACGAAACGCTTAACGGCGTGCCAAGGGTACGTCTGGCCGGCAGTCGTGCAATAATTTTCGTTGGTCAGGTCGCAAGGGGGTTGATAATCGCGAGCCGAACGATAAGGCTTGCCGCAGGCCCCTTGGTCGCTTCCTGAGTCATATCCATAAGCTTCAGATTTGAAAGAGTAGATCTGGAAGCGTTAATTAAGTAATTAATTCGATTTTGTGATTGTAGAGTTAATTGCGTGATTTAATTAACCAATTACGGTGTATTTGCGTCAGGAACGTAACAATTACATATTTGAATGTTAAATGTTTAGGAAGGAAAGTCAACTATATCGGTTGTTCTGTGTGGTAATGATGATGAGTTTTAGGATGTGGACGTCGAAGAAATTCGAAAGGTTTAATGACTTAAAAACAGAGATTAAACTCTCACTTCCAGGAGTGTTATTTATGTTCATCTCGGAGCTACTAATGCATTGAAAAAGTTTCAAAGAAGAAATACAAAACTTATATGGATAAGTTGTTCACACGTATTCTACTAATATCCTTGGCCTTGTATGTAAATGTAAATAATCGTATGTGTGTCAGTGGGATGTGCATGTGCACCTCACTATTGCTTTCACAATGCTGCCATTTTTTATTTTATTGTTCTAACAACATTTATCTGTTGTTCAAGCACTTCGGTGATGGATTTTTTAATTATGAACTGATCGTTTGATTGAAAAAAACGAACGATCGAGCAGCTCCGGTGATTGATTATAGTTTATTAAAATTAAGCGTAGAAGATTTCTTTCACACATTATGAAACACAAAATGTGATCGGTGAAGGTTCGTGAGTAAAAGACATAATGATGGGGGGCGATTTTAAATTTAATTTTGTAAAGTAAATTGTTTGGGACTTTTTATTTGGCAAATTTGTTAAAATTGAGAGGAGCTGCAGAAATGTTGTTATCTTAGGCCCGGTAATTGAAAAAAGCCATGCGAAGGATAGACAATCAAATGATTAGAAGGATGTTGGTCGATAAGAGTTTTCTAGAAAATTTAATAGTTAAAAATTAATATTTAACAATCAATTGTTGCTGTTAATATTTTTGAAACGAAATGGGTTCGATTTTTTGTAACGTTGAAACTAGAGTACGGTATAAGACAAAAAAAAATTGTTCTGTGCTTTTGCAAAAAGGCTCTTCGAATTCAAAAATTAGAGTACAAATGGCAAGTCTCCTCGACGCCAAAAAATCGATCAACCGAACTTAAAACGAGTAAATTATTTAAATTACGACGTCTTTCTGTATTTCGCCAAAGTTATTACATAAATTCGACTAATTGCTATCTTCAAAAGGGGGCTATAAGAAATTCGATAATAAAACTCAATGTGGCGTTTAAAAAGATAAAAAGGCCAACCTTGAGACGGAATTATACAAAACAATGGGGTACCGCATATTTATTTATTATTAGAATTTTCAATAATTTAAACAATAATTTTTACCAAAGTCCATTTGGGTTAAAGTGTTTTAATAAGGCCCTACCGAACGATATAGTCGAGATAATTAAATCTAAATTAAGCAATATGAACAAAATCATCTTATAAACTAGGAATTTAATAATCGAAATGAAAAGCTCGGGAGCGAATGAGAAAATTGTAAAAATAGGACGACTGGGAAGACTCATCTATAATTTTCAAAGACATAGGGAAAGGGCGCCATGTTTTTTTCCTAAGAAAGTTTTCGGGACGCATTCGGACATATAAAATACATAATTTGTAAAATAAGCAGTTACTGATTTGAATTGAATACTCGTTACTTATGAAGGTTTGAATAAATAATATTTAATGCTAGTCATATTTTTCAATAATGGTATTTTTTGGTCACAATTTCCTAAAAAAGCAATTGCAATGTTTTATTGGCGAGAGAAAACCAAAAAATTAATATAAAGTGCCTAATTTGTTTTTTAAAACAAGTCAAAATTCAATAAACACGAGGATGTGCGCATTCGAGCGAAAAGTGGCACATTTCCGAGCGAGGGAGGCAAATGAAGCGCGACGCGGAGCGGCGCGCTTCATTTTCCCGAGATCGGAATGTGCCACTTTGAGCTCGAATGTGCACACTCGGTTTTAAGCATGATTCATAACATTTTAGGCTAATAAATTAAACGAAAAATCAGTTGAATAATTTTAATCGGTTCCTCTCACTTGGATCCGTGTAATTATCGTATCTTTTCGCTCCCTTCCACTCATTTGCTATGGTAAATACGTTTTTCGAACATAAAATCGATATTTAGCAAACTGAATTTAATTTTTTAATCTGGAAGAGATAAGGATAAAATAGACTAACGTAATAAATACGAGGATGTGCGCATTCGAGCGAAAAGTGGCACATTTCCGAGCGAGGGAGGCAAATGAAGCGCGACGCGGAGCGGCGCGCTTCATTTTCCCGAGATCGGAATGTGCCACTTTGAGCTCGAATGTGCACACTCGGTTTTAAGCATGATTCACAACAATTTAGGCAAATAAATTAAACGAAAAATTAGTTGAATAATTTTAATCGGTCTCTCTCACTTGCACCCGTGTGATTATCGTATCTTTTCGCTCCCTTCCACTCATTTGCTATGGTAAATACGTTTTTTGATCATAAAATCGATATTTAGTGAACTACATCAAAATTTTTTATTTGAAGAGCGAAGAATGAATTAGACGAATGTAGTAAATACGAAAATGTGCGCATTCGAGCGAAAAGTGGCACATTTCCGAGATCGGAATGTGCCACTTTGAGCTCGAATGTGCGCACTCGGCTTTAAGCACGATTCACAATAATTAATTAATTTTTTTAGACGCCCGACTTCGTACTGCCCAATTTTCGTCAGCTGTGCGCCCACAACTTCCATTGCCTTCTACAAATTTACCCTCAAAGCTCCAAAAGAAGTATAACTTCAAACGCAATTTAAATTTATGGATGTTCTTCGGCAGTTGCTTTCGCTAAACGAGCCGCCACTGGGTCTGCGTGAAAAGCGCCCCAAGCAAAAAATTATTAAAGTTGAACGACGATTTATAATAAAACCAACACACCTGGGTGTCGAATGAATGAAGAAAAGTAAGAAGTCTCGAAACCCATCGACCCAGACTGCAGACTCTTTAGCTAAATCCAACGGTACTAAAGTTAAGTTCCCACATACTAATGATACGAAATTTTTTTTCGGGGCTCTTTTTAACGATGTTAGAAAAATAAAAGTTATTTATTATTATAAGACGGAACCGTTAGTTCGATATCGATCTGAATTGCAAATCGGTCGATATACAACAATGCATTTATCAGGGCGATTTTTGCTCTCTCGGAAGAGCTCGAAGCTGGGAATTAATTGTGGGAAGATCGGAGATTAGGTGTTCCTTCGCGGAGGTTGTCGATTTTTGCGTTTAATTTGTAATTTTTTTTTCAAATCCGGCCCTACCTTTTCCATGCAGTGATTAACACAGTCTCATCTAACGGTTCATCTGTATTTAGCGATATTGCCTTTCGACTAGACAATTATTAGACTAGAATGTTTTAACACAGATTGTAAAGTAACAAAGTTATAATTGGGTTAATTGGGCATTTAATTCGTGTTGTTAACTCAACCACCCTTCACCTTTCTCTCTTCACAAAAGCCAAAATACTCACAAGTATCAACAAAATCGGCGGTACCATTTTTATTTTTTATTTTTTTTTCAGTTTCTTCCAACTATATCATAATCCACCGTCCTCCTCTCGTCGCAAAAGTCACATGCGAACGTATCGAAGATCCTTCGGGCTCCCACACAACGCACAGAACATTTTTTTTTTACTTCGAGGGAAAAAATTCGAAAAAAATCCCGCGTTACCCCAAAGCTGCGCTTTTCGAAACAAAAAAGAAGAAAGTAGTGCTGGTGGTTATTGCCAGTGTTCTTGCTTGAAACCAACTGAATGGTCTTCACAAGATTACCTTATGTGTTGACTAAGAATTGAGGTTTCTACGGCCAGTACAAGAAAAAGTATGCGTATGTAGGCTACACAAAGATGGGAGCGCTAATAAATTCGTGGGCAGTTAAAAGTTCTTATATTTCGGAAGTCTTTGGATCAATTACACTTCTAATTAATGCCTTCGTCTTTGCGTCTCGATTTTGCTGAATTTTTTACCTACTTTTACGTAATTATTTAAACGACATCGGCGTCCCGTTAGTTGGGCGGTTGTCTTCGTATATCTGCAAAGTGTTAATGTTTGTTTTTCTTTTTTCTCTTTGTTCCATCTGGGTCGCTTCTTCATAGTGGGTGTTGGATTTGCTTTTGCAGGTGAGAAAACGCCTGCTGTTTTTTTTTTTTTTTTTGATTAAATGTGGATTTTCAGACTTTCTCTTATTCCACTTATCTTGTCGGCAATTCGAGGAAACCGTGGAAATTTTTGTGCTTCTTAATTAATTAACATCTGGAAAAAGTAAAGTGTTTATGAGAATTCAAAAGTGTCGCATTTCTCTTTTCTTTTATCATTTATTTGAAATTTATAACAATTTGTACATTATCATTGGGCTCTATCGTAAACTGTATCATTGCTGTTTCTGATTTCGACTACAAAACACGTACAATCTTTCGTGTTTCAATTTAAAAAGTATTTAATTTATTTTACTTAAAATAAAAGGTAAGTTTTGAGTTTTAATTAAAATTCAAACTTAATTAAATAACGCTATTTGTTTCTCACTTTTAACAGTAAAATTAAAATACGTAACATTAGAATTAAATTTAAGTAGTATTCGTCGTTGTTAATTAATTTTTAGCTATTTAAAATCGAATTAATTACTAATTATTAAAGATTTAATAAAATTCAAATAGGATAAGTCTCGCCATCTAACAATTGCAGCTTGAACTTTCACAAACTGACAATCTAACCTATTTTTTGTATTATTGCTAAATTATTAGTACATTTTTAAATGTTTTTTTTTTAAATAAAAACTAATAACATTATGCGAATTATAAAGGTAAAAGGATCAGTTAAATGTTGATGTTTTTAATGATAATAGATGTTATTTTTAGAATGCATTACAGTAGTCCTAATCCAGTTGTCTTAAGCTTTCACGAGAGTTTATTGAGATTATCGGACATAGACCTGCTTCGAGGACCACGTTGGCTTAATGACACAATAATATCCTTTTATTTCGAATTTTTGGAGATAAGACAATTTGAAAAGAATCCCATGTTACTGTTTGTTTCTCCACAAGTAACACAATGCGTTAAACTAAGTCCGAATTCAGAAATCAAAGTATTTTTAGATCCATTGGTTTCTAATCGATGTAAATTTATTTTCTTTGCTCTCAACGATAACGAACAGACCGAAGTTTCTGGAGGCTCTCACTGGAGTCTACTGGTGTTCTCGAGTTCAGAGAGGATGGTTTATCATTTTGATTCGTCGAGAGGTACTAATCATGACCAGGCCTTGGACTTTGGACAAAAAGTATTGAGATTTTTTGGCCTGCCTTCGTATTCTGCTTTCAATGAACCGATTTGTTTACAACAGACTAACGGATACGATTGTGGGATCCACGTTTTATGTAACGCCGAGAATATAGCCGAATATGCTCAGAAACATGATAAAATTGAAGGGTGTCCTGTACTTTGTCCAGACCTAGTGCGTACTAAACGTGCTGAAATTTTAGGTCTAATTCAGACTTTACAAAATTGAAATACTCAAGTGCACTAATTTACTGCTTATTTGCTTAACTACTCACTGCCGTTGTTGAACATTATTAAAAGCTTGTTAATTATATATTTTAAAGAAATGTATTGTGAAAGAACAGGGTTGGTAGTTCTTCCATCGTTAATTAGATTAATAATTTTAGTTTATTGTATGTTTTAATGCTTAAGCGTAGTCTGTGTTTTACTTAAGGACTTTGTGACCATCCCCCTGTGGGGCTGGGGGTAGAATAGGCCCACAGTACACTCTGCTTGTCGTAAGAGTCGACTAAAAGAGCAATCGAGCTCCTTTTTACTGTAAGGTAACAGCAGAATGTTTTCTGACAAAACTCGATACTAATTTAAATTTTCTGTTGTAGTGTTCAATCAATTTAGAACTTCGCCTAAAGAGAATATTTATAAAACTAAGGGTGAGTTCACAAAATCAAAAAAGACAAACTACAGATGAATTTTATATTATTTTATTTTATAAACAATTTAATAACGAGCGTTGTACAACAATGCCACATTTATATGTAAAAATACTGCGTTATTAATAATAATTCTAGTCAAATATAGGATAATTTATAGAAAAATTACAGGCACGTTTTGGTTGTAAAGCACAGATTTGTTTAGATTAATTTTTAAGTTCCGCAAGTTTAGTTGCACATAAAATGTCACCAATCGTGCAAGAAACTTTTGGAATAGTATTATAATTAAGTTTTATAAATAGAAAAAACACTTAGTAACAACAACAGACATTAATCTATAAAAATATTGATGGTCCCACAATACTTTGGACGTACAAGAATGTTAATTAAATATTTCCTTCAGCAGTAATTGATCTTGCGAGAATTTGTCGACGGTTAATTGTTCAAGATAAATTATTAGATCTTATAATAGGAGTAGTTTAAGCTTCTATTTCTGGAGGGACCCATCCTCCAAAAGCTTTCTCCAGCTCTTCTGCAACCGCCAGACATAATCGGTCGTTGTGTAAGTTGCTGATGACCTGAACCCCGATGGGTATGCCTTCGGAATTTAATCCCATCGGACAGTGAGTGGATGGAAATCCAAGCACGTTTACAATTGCCGTGTAGATAAAGTTGAGAGGCTTTACCAGAGGCTCGTTATGGTATGGAGCAGCCGTAGGATGTGTAGGCAGAAGGAGAACGCCATTGCTACCCAATAAATCAGACAATTCGAGTCTTAGGGCTTGGCACTCCCGAATCATATAAATATGTTTAGGATCATCCGGATTGGGCGCCAAGTTGTCGAAGATGCACGTCAATAGAGCAACAAAAGTATGCTTCGATAATCTAAGGCACCATTTTAATAATTCTAAGGGAACATTAATTGAGCTCTCTAAATTGGTTAATTGTTGATTGAAAGTCGGGCCTTTTCCTGGCTTCATGCAGGCGGTCCACATGGAAACACTCTTACGAAACCTATCAATTTCGATCTGCTCAGATTTAATTTTGTGAGCTTTTTCCAGATGGACCACGATTTTTTTTAACAATCTCCTAATCTCTTTGTTTACCGGAGAGACTAACGTGCAACCGAAATCGCTCTCTTGGTAATAAAACTTTAAGGATTTAATATCGACTTTTTCGTCCAATTTTAATTGAGAAGCGTTCTCTTTATTCACGATGACTTTAAAGATGGGCATTAAGTCCTCTGCTCTTCGACAAATAGGACCGATTCCCAACATATTCTTCTGCTGATCGGACACTGGGTAAGGATATTGTCCTTTCAAAGAGATGATGTTTTGGGAAGGCTTATGTCCGAAGACTCCATTGAAGAAAGCCGGCATACGAATGGAGCCACCAATATCAGAGCCAATGCCAAAAGCCGCCCCAGAAGCGGCTTGATTGCAACCTTCTCCTCCAGACGAACCGCCAACTATCCGATTGGTGTCGTATGGATTTGAAGTTCGTCCATGAAGGGTGTTCGCACTCTCCCACCTGAATATGATTGTTATTTTGGGTACGATTAAGAACGGATTTAGGACTCACCACATGCAAAGCTCCGAGACATTAGTTAGAGCTATGGGGATGGCTCCCACGTTACGCAGCCTTAAAATAGCATCGGCGTCCTCTTCTGCTATTATTGACCTTCGCTTATGAATGCCGGCCGTGTGGATCATTCCTAAAATTACATCTCGTAAGTTATAACGCATATCAAAGAAAATTGTTAGTTTTTTTTTCTGTTTTGTAGGTCTCCAGATTTAAATATTGATACACGGATTGGAATTTGTAAACTAATTGAAGTGTTCGAGCCACTTATAACGTTCCAGATTTTGAGATAAAATATCATTAGAGAATGGGATAAACAAAAATACCTTTAACGGCGATACAATCCTTCGTCGTGAATGGAACTCCCAGAAAAGGCTTACTTCTTGCTAATTCTTCTCTGTGAGAGTTCCAGTTCGTATTAAGTCATCGGCAGCTCTAGCTGCTCTTAAGGCATCTTCAAATCTATCGGCGACGACACAATTCAATAATGGATTGATTTCCTTAATTCTTTCTATGAAGGAGTTCAATACTTGCACGCTGGTAACCTGAAAATGATTTCCATTATTTAATTAGTAGGTACTGTGGGACCATTACAATTTCGACCTTGCCATTTTAATGAGCTTAAACGTTTTATAAGAAACTCGAGAAATGTGTTTGCAGATTAATGCATCGAGTTTAATTTTTATTATGCGTTTTGACCATTAAATTAAATATTTTCTTCGCGAGAAAAATTGGAGTTTGTACTCGATTAAAATTAATTGCATTTTAATTAGTATTTTTTTTTAATGATTGGAAAAGTATGCGTTATCGCTTTTTAAAATGTTGTGCTGTTTCTACTAACTAGTTTTTAATTAACGGGAAAAACCGTAACGAATCTTTTATTGATCTGTAATTGCTTTGTTGAAGAATTGATACGAAATAATATATTTTTTTTGATTTTGTTAAAAGATATTACAAATAAAACGCAATTCACGATAACTTCCTATCTAATTATAAGCGAAAATGCATTGTAAACAATCATTTCTGGATGGCTCTTTAAAAAATAACTTTCACTCAATTATGTGATAATGAAACACTTTCTCTCTTGTTTAGGAAGTCGAATACTTTAAAGAAATCATTGATAATTTATTAAGTATGGTGTGCAGGCTTACTTTTTTCGTTCTTATTTTGTAGGCGATCGAGGTGGCGGATTCCAAAAGGACGAGATCTTTGATTGGGGGCATCTTCTGCCCACTTTTTCCATAAAATAATCGGAAGAAACATCGCACAAACACTTCGATAAAGGCATGGACTATTCGAATGGTGGCTTTGATGTATCGCCTCGCTAGATTCCCGCTTGCTGCCATTGTCGCACTTGTATTGTTACTGAATCATTCATTAATTCATGTCTTAAATTAAGTTAAAACGCCACTCGACCAACGTTGGAGCGCGTGTGGTGGTGGCAGAGAACGGTTTTCGAATTTAAAGTACTCTCACTTTACGATTGCATTATCATTCTGTAAAAGCATTTCACAGGTGAACCTTGTTGAGATAGATTAACATATGTGTTATTTTTAATACATCATCGTTACGCATATCCGCTTAATTCGATCCTCTTGTTTTTTTCGTGTCACGTCCCCAATAAACACATATAAAAATTGATGTGAGGAATAAGGAACCCCTTGGTTCGTTTTTCTTCAGGAGTGGACCATCATGTTTTAGATTAGTGTGTGTGCATGTGTGCGTGTGTCCTACGTTCTATTTCAGGTGTGCTTCACGTTCCAACGAAGCTCTCATTTCTTCTTAATTTTTAATAGTCTTGATTACTTATTTAATAGGTTTCTCTTATCAGACTTTTCGTTATCTCTCATATAATAAAAACTTACTCAAGGCTCTCCACGTTGGCCACGTGAGACTTGCCTCATCATTAGAGCAGATCCGAGTCGTGCTTATGTAACAGAAAAACTAGACCCAGCGAGCAGCCTCTCTCGGGTATCATTGTATAATTTCTTTTATATTTTTAAATAGAATAGATTTAGTTATTTTGGCACACACTTAGTTCGCTAGAAACATCGTACTTATCCCCAGCCCTTGGCGAAACCCCTAAATTTGTATAAAGCAGACACTAAAAGATTGATTTTCAGGGTACGCTTGCGTTGCGCGCATGGTTTTTGCAAGATCAACATTGGATACGAAGAAAATGAATTGAGAATGAACAGGGATAATATCGGAACGCCCAAGAAATCTCATAAGACCTCGCCAAGTCGTCTTCCTGGTTTAAGTAGTCATCTTCAACGAAGTTTCGTCCCGCCTGTTTTGCAAGAAGTTGGAAAGCTTGCCGCTGGAGTCGCTGCTGTTGCTAGTGGTTCAGCAACCGGTGAGATAATTTTTCATTAATTTTCTTTTTCGAAATGAATAAACTAATGGGAAATCGGAGGACCCTCAGTCTCAACAATCAACGTTAACTCTTATGAATTTTGTGAGATTTAAGTCTATGTTTTGATTTAAAGGAGATGTGACGATGTGTTCATACTTTCCTATAAATGTTTCATATGATAATTGATTAATTAGTTAATTAATTATTTAGTTGTAATTAAGGGATTATTCCTCTAAGCGGTCGGCAACTTGTGAAGTACGCGTGTATATTAAGTTGCATGCGGCAGGCGTTTAATGTACCGTTGACATAGAATTTCGCGATTTAAGTGGTCCCATTCGACTTATGAATAATTTATTTGGGTATACTGTAATCAATCTAAAAGATCCATTACAAAATCGGAAATGTGTTAGTTACACATACCTTTTTTTTAGGTGGGACGCCTTTAAAAGTTAAGTCAATTTATTCTTGTGCGAACTTCCTGTGGATTATTGTAATTTGTTAAAAGAAGTCGAGTGAACAAATTGAGCAAAAAAATTGGCCTTTTTTAAATCTCGGGAAATTGCTTTCTTCTATCGCAAAAGTGTCATTTTTCGCTCGATTAAGTTTCATATTTTATTTTTGTTTTTACCATAAAGTTACCGTTTCTTGAATGCAGCGATTTCACAATGAAATTAATAGCAAAAAAAAGTTGTGGGTCCGTTTGGAGCTTTCAGGGCAGGGTTGAGCATCGTACAAAAGTTTTCTTATGAATTCTTATAGTGTTTTTAATAAGTTACATTGCGAACCAGGGTGAAGAAAAATCAAATTTATTATTTTAATAAAAAAAATAAAATCGTTTAGTTCATAGTAAAGTCCGTCGAGTAATTAATATGCCTTATGTATATTTTAAAAATATTGTAGCCACAAATGTCAAAAGTAGGATTCATTTAAAAATATTAAAATTGGCGCTCTAATATTTTAGATTTGTTTAAATAAGTTATCTTAGCACAGCAGTTACTTGCAATTTCTAAAAACAATTTTTTTGTTCGCCTTCGATAAAGTTCTTTGATAACAAAGTCGGTTGAAATTTTAACAATGAGCCAGTATAAAGCCGGCCATTGTGCGGTAGAAGAGCTTTCTAAATTATGTTTTAATTCGTTTAAAATAAATAATTAGTACTTTTGGTGTGTTTAAAAAAATTGTGCATCGGTCTTCGGTCGGCGATAAGGCAGGTTTTACTTTTTAGAAATTTAATTAAAAATAATTAGGCGATACATTACGAGTCATATTTTAATTGTTAAAACGATGAGTAACTATTGAATATGTCGATTTTATAAAATCAAAACCTAAGGTGTTAAGTTCAATGAAATAAATGATTTGATTATATGTTTAAATCTAAAGCTTACTCGTAGAGAAATTGTTTGAGCTGATTTAAATGGGATATAGAGAAATAATTAAGTGTGGGGTACAAGACGTTAGCTTTAAACGCTTATTTAAGCCATTTCTCGAAACTAAAAGGGAATCAAATTATTAGGTGGTACAGTAGACGACGTTTAATGTGATCACTTTGGGACCTAGTTAAAGTGATTACATTAACCGACTGGTAACAATAAGCGCAAAACATCAGCGAAGAAGGTAAAATTTACGTTTTGAAAGATTCGAACGCGTTTTCTCCAGACTTAACATTGGACCCTGATAATTTTTTTAGCCGATCTTACGATCTGATAAACGGGCTTTCAGAATCTGAAAAGTTTGTTACGATCGGTTTACAAATAACCGAGCCACGATTTTTTAAATTTGAAATAAAGAAAAAAATAATTACAAGTCGGACTTTTCGAACCCGTTTTTCTCGAGAATTTTAAATGGCACGCTTATTGTTTTTTGGGGCAATCCGAAGCCAAAAAGTCTGGCGCATCGGAATCTGTATAATTTTTAAAGATCTGTCCACAAATAGCGGCGCTACAATTTTTTTAACGTAAAATTTTGGACCAACTTTTTTATTAGTTGTGATAAATTAATTCTGTAAAAACTTTTTTGGTGCACTTTTTTGCGTAGCTTATTATGGTAAAATTAGAAAAAAAATTGGGTTATTATTTGTTCGTATGTTGTTATTTTAAATAGTGATCTTATTTGATTTTAGCAGAAATGGAAAGCTTACGTTTTTCTGATTTTAAGCGATATCTGATTATATGGAATTATTTTAAAAAATTATGGATTTATTTATAAAAAAACCAAAATTATTAGTTTTAAAAGGATTTACTATTTGTAACTTTCTTATTGGTAGCGCTAAATAATTTTTTTTAAATACTTTTTTGTGTACTTTACGATGGCGAACTCAAAAACAATTTTGACCCATTATTTGTGTTTATTTCGGTACTAACTTTGTTATTTTAAATAGGAATCTTGTTTGATATTGACAAATATTAACTATTAATTATTTCACGTGGGAAACTGACATCAAACACAAAATTTTATATTATTTAGAGGTAACAGGAATTGGACTGTCAATAAAACAACTCTTGTTAAATATGCAACGTTTCGTTTCTTCATTGAAACGTTTTCAAGCAACTTAACATCTCAAAATTGTGTTAACCATCAAAACTCAAAATTCGCACATGTGTTTTGATGGTTAACACGTTTTTGAGATGTTAAGTTGCTTGAAAAAGTATCAATAAAAAAACGAAACGTTGCATATTTAACAAGAGTTGATTTTTATTGACAGCGACCAGTTCCTGTTAACTGTATATATTATTAAAAAATTTTATGCGGCTCCCAGCGCCATCTAATTTCGATTAATTTTTACGAGGACTTCCCGACATACAAGAAAAGCCGGGTTTTTTGGGCAATTCGCAACCCCTATATAAAATTATTCAAACGCTAGAAGCCGCAAAAAAGCCGGCAAATGCAGGAAAGACAAAAAGGGGGTGCGCAATTGCTCGTCCACACATAAACATCGAATTTACGACATTAAAGGCCGACTCGAAAGCCAATTTACACAAAACGGTACGTCCCCCGAACGAGCTCGTCCGGCGACGGCCACAACTAAATTATTTAATATAAGGGCACCAAACACGTTGTCTCTTTCGTTTTTCTCCACCGAAAAAAGGGTAGGACGGACGAAACGAAATCTAATTCCGAATCTCCGACATAAAATTCGGCTGGCGGTCCCTAAGAGTCCTTTCATACATCCAAATGCCATCAGCGAGATGAGAGAAGCGAAACTTTCACATTTCAACCCCAAAAAATAAAGCTCCTCCATTTCGGAATTAATGCGTACCGCTTCTTCTTCCAACATCTGATACGCCTAAAACGGCCGGAGAAAAAAGAAACAACAAGACAGATCGCAAAGAACAAAAAGTTTTTTTGTCTTCGAACGAAATGCATTTTTGTAATTTTTTCAATTAAAAATTAACAATAAAAGGTTGGGCACTCGCGATTTCAATTAAAATTTCACGTCGGCTCCGGTTCGTAGACGATTTACAAATTTAATGATGTCATTCTTATGAAACTTAATAAGCTTGGGGATTGAAGAGGTATTAATTTATTTATTGTCTTTGTAATTCAGTAATCCAGGGGTTCTCAAACTGCGCGTCGCGGGGCTATCCTGAGGGCGTCGCGGGACGATCTGTATAGCCGTACAGGTCGCCTGCATGTGACACACTTATAAATAAATAAAAATAACAAATAAATTAATTAATACACCCATACCTCGCTATACGGCTGCTCGTTGTGCGGCATTTTGCTATAACGGCCCTCTTCAATTAAGGCACGTTTTCGATTTACGACCTAAAATGTTTCGCTATAACGGCAAAAAGAACTTTTTTTCGATTGTCGATATATCTACATGTTGTCAATCTTGCGCAAGCGCAATCTCGATTCCTTATACGGCTTTTCGCTTTGCGGCCCGGTTTCGTGGAACGCATCTAGGCCGTAAAGCGAGGTATGGGTGTATTAATGTCTGCTAGAGCAATAAATAAATATATTCTTTTAGAAGGGCGTCGCAAAAAAATGACAAGCTGTAAAGGGAGTCGCAGTATAAAAAAGATTGGGAACCCCTGCTCTATAAGGAAAAAAGTGTTCCATTATAAGTGGCGTGGGTGTACCCTCTGTAAAGCATAGTACAGTGAAACCTGGAAAACTCGAATTTCAAAGAAAATGCAAAAAATTTCGAGTTAATGCATTTTCAGCTTGGCGAGTACTGAAAATTTTATTTAAATGCCTTTATCTATTTTCAATTTTATTTTTCGCCCTGAAAAAGACTAAAAGTAAGTTTATTACTTACAAAACGAGTTCTCTAATTCAAAAATACCGCATCTGATCAAAACATTATAAAGTGGGCATAAATAAAAGTGTGAGTACGGGAACCTGTTGTACCTTGGTCCCTTTGTACCTAGGGCAACTTTATTTTTTTTAATATTAGCGGGCTTTTGTGTCCCATAATTTTCGATATTTCAAATGCCACATTGACAGACATTAACGTAAAGTTAGCAGCAGCTGGCCAATGTACAGTCAGCCTAAGAAGTAATCAACTCCCTAGAGCAGCACCTACAGTCATTGTGCTATTTTTAAACAATTAATAGAAAACATTATTTGTTGTACTTATAAAAGCCGTCATAAATCTCCTTAAACACTATTTTTAACTAAAACCTGTCTCTTGGAATAGCTCGATTACGGTAAGTACTGTTTTTAGGGTGTTGATTACTTCTTAGGCTCACTGTTTTAATTACTCGAAAAATTTACGTTGGGCCCTATACTTATTATACATATATCTTATGTGGAAAAGCCTCAGTATTCCGAATCCGTATCGTTTGTAATGATTGCATCGAAAATGAGAGCATTACTATTGTTTTTGTGAATCAAGGGGGTGTTTTTTTATTTATTTAATTTTCTCGAAAATTTTTGTTTTAGAGGGAAAGCGCCGGGAAATGATACCGGCTATAGTTACTAGGGGTACGTAGGAACATCCCCTTGCATTATAAAGCAATTCTATTTTTTTCATTTTTTACCAAAAAAACATGGGTTAAAACCCATGTTTTTTATTTTTTTAAAACGTTTTTTCAAAGCTATGAAATAGTACGCTTATGGTTTCTTAGGCCTATTTGAAGGCAAAATGGCTGCCAAATCCGAATCTGTATCACTTTTAAATATTGGTCCGTAAATAACGGCGCTACGATTTTTTTAAAGTTCAAAATTGGGCAAAAAAGTGGTCCTAAAATTGCAATTTTTAATTACCGGAAAAATTAACATTGCGCTTCCTATTTATTATACATGTATCTTATGTAAAAAAGCCTCAGGATTCCGAATCCATGTCGTTTGTAATGATTGCATCGAAAATGAGAGCGCTACTATTGTTTTTGTGAGTCAAGGGTGTATTTTTTTTAATTTATTTTGTTTTATCGAAAATTTTTATTTTAGAGTGAGAACGCCAGGAAATGACACCGGCTATAGTTACTAGGGGTACAGTCAGCCTAAGAAGTAATCATTTTATCAACAAATTGTTACATATACAATTAAAAAAAAATTACAAGTAAAAAAAGAGTCAAGGTACAAGGTACCCCTACCATATGTATTACTTTTTCGAGAACATAATTAAAACTTATCAAATTTTCCTCTATGAAAATGGCCCAAAAAAGACATTTTTGAAAACAAAATTCCGCTTATAACGCAACCACTGTAAATTTTTTAAACACGTAGCTACCTGTTTGGCCGATCTAAAAATCAATACTTTGAAGGCTTCGTGAAAAATCAATACATAAACTCCGCCCCTTTACTTAACGCAAATTTGCCTTAACGTATAGGCAGCTTTAATACAACGTGCTTTGAATGTAACATATGTGCTTCAAAGAAAAATTAAAAAAATAAAATTATACCAGTCTTTAAAACATTTTGTTTAAATGACAAATAAATAAATTAATATTATTATCTGCTAGAGCAAAAAAATTACAACCTGTAAAGGAAGTCGCAGTACAAAAAAGATTGGGAACCCCTGCTCTAATCCATAGCCGTTCTAATTAAATTTCCATAATCAACAAGCCGGAAACGAAGTGTGTATGTATTATTAAACGATTTTAATTAATTGACCCGATTCCACTAATTTAAATTTTAATGAAACTTTGTCATTTGACTGCCCCAATTTCGCGCGAACAATTCGGAACGCGAGGGGGTCGACGAGGGACCCGGGGGGCTTTGTTTGCTTAGCCCTTGCCGCAGACCAAATCGACTAAATTATTAATAAACAATTAAGTTTGTGCCCCCCGCCCCCCACCCCATAGTTCGTGTATCGTTTGATTGTTTAATTGTTTGGGCAGACGTTCGTGTTGGAAATAATTACAAAACGCAATTAAACCCGACGATATTTGCACGGAGGTTTCCTTTTAACAATCCTCATTAAATTTAGAAATGATGTTTGCGCGGAACAGGCCCCCCGCCCCCGCCGCTGTATTTACCTTTAACTTTTTTTTTCTTTTCCAAGTTGGAAATCGGTCGCGCAACCTACTTCGGACTTGTTTAAATAAATTCCATCGATTTTCCTTCTTTGAGCTCGGAATATAATGGTCGGCCGCAACTTTAACTTTATTTATAATTTCCTCCCTAATTTACTTGTGTTTGTCGAGCGTATAGCTTTCGGAAAATAGTAAAATTTGACCCAATTTCGTCTGGAAATCTAATTTGTTTGGGTTCTCGCGTATCTCTGGGGGAGACGGCGCGCGCCGACGTCGCACTTTTTCTTTTTGACGTTGTACTTCTTTTGGCGCGCCGAGAGTCAAATTTTAGCGGGAGATGGAAGTTGCGCGCGCGCAGTGCTAACAAAATGGGAGAAACTTTTTACTAATATTGGCTAAGAAAAAAAAATAATCGATCTTTTACAGAATTAAAATCAAATAATTGGGATTTTTGAAGTTATACTTCTTTTGGCCCGCGCACGGCAAATGCGAATTCGGCAGCGAAAGTTGGACGTCTAAGAAAGTCAATTAATTATTGTGAATCGTGCTTAAAACCGAGTGTGCACACTTCGAGCTCAATAGTGGCACTATTTTATCCTTAGATCTTTCAAATCAGAAAATTGATTCAGTTTGCTAAATATCCGAGAGTCAAATTTTAGCGGGAGATGGAAGTTGCGCGCGCGCAGTGCTAACAAAATGGGAGAAACTTTTTACTAATATTGGCTAAGAAAAAAAAATAATCGATCTTTTACAGAATTAAAATCAAATAATTGGGATTTTTGAAGTTATACTTCTTTTGGCCCACGCACAACAAATGCGAATTCGGCAGCGAAAGTTGGACGTCTAAGAAAGTCATTTAATTATTGTGAATCGTGCTTAAAACCGAGTGTGCACATTCGAGCTCAAAGTGGCACATTCCGATCTCGGGAAAATGAAGCGCGCCGCTCCGCGTCGCGCTTCATTTGCATCCCTCGCTCGGAAATGTGCCACTTTTCGCTCGAATGCGCACATCTTCGTTTTTATTGGATTTGTCTATTTTATCCTTAGCTCTTTTAAATCAAAAAATTTAATTCAGTTTGCTAAATATCGATTTTATGGTCGAAAAACGTTTTTACCATAGCAAATGAGTGGAAGGGAGCGAAAGATACGACAATATCGTTCATGCAAGTGAGAGGAACGATAAAATTATTCTACTGTTTTTCGTCTAATGTATTGGCCTAAATCGTGCTTAAAACCGAGTGTGCACATTCGAGCTCAAAGTGGCACATTCCGATCTCGGGAAAATGAAGCGCGCCGCTCCGCGTCGCGCTTCATTTGCTTCCCTCGCTCGGAAATGTGCCACTTTTCGTTCGAATGCGCACATCTTCGTATTTATTGGATTTGTCTATTTTATCCTTAGCTTTTTTAAATCAAAAAATTTAATTCAGTTTGCTAAATATCGATTTTATGGTCGAAAAACGTTTTTACCATAGCAAATGAGTGGAAGGGAGCGAGAAGATACGACAATATCGTTCATGCAAGTGAGAGGGAATGATTGAAATTATTCTACTGCTTTTTCGTTTAATGTATTGGCCTAAATCGTGCTTAAAACCGAGTGTGCACATTCGAGCTCAAAGTGGCACATTCCGATCTCGGGAAAATGAAGCGCGCCGCTCCGCGTCGCGCTTCATTTGCTTCCCTCGCTCGGAAATGTGCCACTTTTCGCTCGAATGCGCACATCTTCGTTTTTATTGGATTTGTCTATTTTATCCTTAGCTCTTTCAAATCAAAAAATTTAATTCAGTTTGCTAAATATCGAATTTATGGTCGAAAAACGTTTTTACCATAGCAAATGAGTGGAAGGGAGCAAAAAGATACGACAATATCGTTCATGCAAGTGAGAGGGAACGATAAAAATTATTCTACTGTTTTTTCGTCTAATTTATTGGTCTAAATCGTGCTTAAAACCGAGTGTGCACATTCGAGCTCAAAGTGGCACATTCCGATCTCGGGAAAATGAAGCGCGCCGCTCCGCGTCGCGCTTCATTTGCATCCCTCGCTCGGAAATGAGCCACTTTTCGCTCGAATGCGCACATCTTCATATTTATTGGGTTTGTCGACTTTGTCTTTTGCTCTTTCAAAGCATTTTAAAGTTAGTTTAGTTAACAACGATTTTATCTTTAAAAAAATGTATTAGCCATAGCAATGAGTGGAAGAGAGCAAAAAGATACGATAATCTCGTGGGTGCGAGTGAGAGGGAACGACTAAAATTATTCAACTGATTTTTCGTCTAATTTATTGTCTTAAGGAGGTTGAGGCGTTAAACGTAATATATAAAAACTATTTTGTACACATCTATATCGATAGATTAATTGTTTTAGAAATTTTCTATAAAAAAAATAAAGTTTTTAGGAAGGTTATTTAAATATAAATGGAAATTAACAATACACGTTGTCTTATAGAGAACTGGTCAATTTGATATGAAAGTGAAACATTATCTGCTATTGAAAATTAAAAAAATATGCCATCAATACTAATGTGACCAGACGTCCCGTTTTTGGCGGGACAGTCCCGATTTTTAACAATTTGTACCGCGTCACGCGGCGTTTTAAAAAGTTCCGATTTTTGGAAAGAATGCACGGTTTTCGGCCGCCATGTGGTATTTAGCCACGATATACGTTTTATATTATATTTGTTAAATGACAGAAAAATTGCAACAAAGACTTTGTAAGCCATTTTATTTGTGAAATATAATTTAAAAAATTCTTGTGATAAGTTTCATGACCTTCTAAACAACAAGAGTAATCTACTAAATATAATTCACTCAAATGAGAAATATGACAAAGAATGAAATAATACTATACATACCTATATGTTTTTTATTTTTTTTTTATTTATTATATTTGTAAATTGCACCTATGTTAAAATGAAAAAAATATATATTACAATACTATTTTTTCGTCATATGAAAATTTTTGTTGCTCTATATAGACCAACTTTTTCATCAAGCCCCCCTCTCGGTCAATGGTGTCCTGCTTTACCAATGTTAAAATGTGGTTACCTTAATTAATACGAAATTTAACTATGTTGAACATTGAAATATTGTGATTGTTTTAAAAAAAGTTTAACTTTAATTAGGAAGCTTTAACCTTATGAAAAATACCAATTATTAGGGGTACTTGCGAATGATTTACGTTTAATGACTGAAATAACGGCAACCTTGTCTTTAGCACTAATGGCAGAAAATTGAAATATATTAAATTGTATGGTTTAAGGTTATGTAATTAAAACATAGGGTACAAGTAAATAATATTAAGTTTAATTAATAATAGATTTGCAATGGGTATTAGTTTTTATTAATAAAATAGGGATAAATTTTTTAAAGTATTTGTTTTAATTATTTCATTAACAAAGTATTTATATTGAAAAGTGCACTTATAAAAGTAACAATATAAATAAATAAGTAAAATAAAACTTAAATCTAATATAACTCAAACATATTTATATTGAGATTTGAATAATTGTTTTTTTAGAACAAATATAGATTAATTTGAAATAATAAGTAATATGTAACAATAAGTAACCCCAAAATGAAATATGTCTATACATTAGCGTGTCAGTAGAGCCAACAGTAAATGACGATAAAGTGTTGCCGTTTCGAAACACTGGAATTTTGAGTTTTTTTATTCTCATTTTGAATTAATTACTTTATTTTTAACTATTAAAATTATTTTTTTTTAATTCTTTTATTAGTTATATCGTTTCCTTTGATAATTTTTCAAAATTTATAAACTATAACTAATCTCTATTTTTCATATTTTTTTTCTATAATGTTGTACAAAACATACAAAAGTGAATCCATTCGTCTAGAACAGGGGTTCCCAAAGTGCGGCCCTCGGGCCAAATGCGGCCCGCAAAGCCCGTGAATGCGGCCCGCGATATCGATACGATATATTATATTTTTATTCAAAAATAAAAAAGTAAATAGTCAAATAAATAATAAATATTACCAATAAAATGCAATAAAATATTTTAATAAATTGTTACAGAACTTTAGTTCTTTACAATACTAATAAAAAAAAATAAGAAATAGGTAAATGTATTTAAAACAAAAAAAATTGTGGTTATTGTTTTGCTTTTATTCCGGTTTTTTTTGGCCCGCCAAAAATTTCTGTGATATTAAATTGGCCCGCTTAAGTAACACTTTGGGAACCCCTGATCTAAAATGATTTAATAAAATTAAATAAACAAGATTACAAATTTTTTGATAATCAATAAATCCTAATAATAAATATAGTTAGTCTTATAATTATTTAATACAAGGCATTTCTGAATGACGACATTCCAAATTTTTGGTTGGGACTATCCCACCTCAACCTCCTTAATATTGATTTTATGTTCGAAAAATGTATTAACCATAGCAAATGAGTGGAAGGGAGCGACAAGATACGACAATCGCATAAGTGCGAGTGAGAGGGAACGATTAAAGTTGTTCAACTGATTTTTTCTCTAATTTATTGCTCCAAATTATCGCGAATCGTGCTTAAAACCGAGTGTGCACATTCGATCTCGGAGAAACGAAGCCTTTTTATTGTTTTTTGTTTTTTTAAAAACCCAATTAACTTGAAATTGTTTCAGTGGAATTTTTCAACAATTTATTTGATAATTATTAAATCCTATTTCGACGAAAGACCAAGAACATTAAAACAAAAAATAATAAAGGCTCTCACTGGATTTTCCGAGATCGGAAAAGTGCCGCGCGCGACTTTCGGCTTTTCAAATGTTTCGATTAATAATTACGAAATCGGAAAGCCGATTTAAATCCTTCGCCTGCCTTCAACCCTTAATGCTCCCCGAAAAACGAGGTTCATATTTTAAATTCACGTCGGACGAGTTGCACAATAAAAGACATAATAAAAAAAACGAAAGAAATAAAATTACAGAAATATTCCCGGCACGATATCAGTTTCGATTCCTTCGGGACGCCGAGCTTCATGTGCATACATCTCCCCGAAGTGGCATAAGGACGCGTCTCAATTCCCCAAATCTCCGACTTGTGACTTGCGAAACCCTTCCCGAAAAAAAAATAAGGAAGAGGCACAAAAAAAAAAGGTGGAATAAGTAAGCCGGAAAAAAAACCTCGTTGTGGCGCGCACTCGAAAGTTCCCTTCTCACTTTCGCCGATCTTAAAATAAAGTAGAGGGCCTTTGTGCGGTGGGAAGGCTTTGTGTTCGGTGCACTTTAACGAAGTTCGTGCTTTTTTAACGATCCCTATCTTTGCGCCCTTCTTTCTGAATAAATCCCGCTCATTAAGGGTTAATCCGATTTCTGTGTTAATTAATTTTGATACTCGGGTCTTTTTTTTTTTAATATTTATAAAGGCGAGGCGGTGTGACTTTTGAGAGCAAGTTACAAGTGTGAATTTTTAATAAAATGACGTCATTTTGGGAGGGTTGCTTAATGTTTTTTTTATTGTAGATTTACTGTAATTAATTGTTGAGAGAGACTGATTCAATTTGAATTCATTTATGAAGTTATACTTCTTTTGGCGCGTTGAGAGCAAAATTTTAGCAGGCGACGGAGGTTGCGCGCGCACCTCTGACGAAAATTCGACAGTATGAAGTTAGGCGTCCAAGAAAGTAAATTAGTTGTTGTGAATCGTGCTTAAAACCGAGTGCGCACATTCGAGCTCAAAGTGGCACATTCCGATCTCGGGAAAATGAAGCGCGCCGCTCCGCGTCGCGCTTCATTTGCCTCCCTCGCTCGGAAATGTGCCACTTTTCGCTCGAATGCGCACATCTTTGTAATTATTGGATGTGTCTATTTTATCCTTAGCTCTTTCAAATCAAAAAATTTAATTCAGTTTGCTAAATATTGATTTTATGATCGAAAAACGTATTTTTACCATATAAATAAGTGGGAGAGAGCAAAAAGATACAACAATCTTGTCGGTACGAGTGAGATGGAACGATTAAAATTATTCGACTGATTTTTTCTCTAATTTATTGGTCTTAATCATTGTGAATCGTGCTTAAAGCCGAGTGCGCACATTCGAGCTCAAAGTGGCACATTCCGATCTCGGGAAAATGAAGCGCGCCGCTCCGCGTCGCGCTTCATTTGCCTCCCTCGCTCGGAAATGTGCCACTTTTCGCTCGAATGCGCACATCCTCGTGTTTATTGAATTCTGACTTGTTTTAAAAAACAAATTAGGCACTTTATTTTAATTTTTTGGTTTTCTCACACCAATAAAACATTTCTATTGCTTTTTTAGGAAATCGTGAGATAAAAATACCTTTATTGAAAAATGTGACTAGCATTAAATATTATTTATTCAAACCTTCATAAGTAACGAGTATTCAATTCAAATAAGTAACTGCTTATTTTACAAATTATGTATTTTATATGTCGGAATACGTCTCGAAAACTTTCTTAGAAAAAAAACATGGCGCCCTTTCCCTATGTCTTTGAAAATTATAGAAGAGTCTTCCCAGACGTCCTATTTTTACAATTTTCTCATTCGCTCCCGAGCTTTTCATTTCGATTATTAAATTCCTAGTTTATAAGACGATTTTGTTCATATTGCTTTATTTAGATTTAATTATCTCGACTATATCGTTCGGTAGGGCATTATTAAAACACTTTAACCCAAATGGACTTTGGTAAAAATTATTGTTTGAATTATTGAAAATTCTAATAATAAAATAAATATGCGGTACCCCATTGTTTGTATAATTGCGTCTCAAGGTTGGCCTTTTTATCTTTTTAAACGCCACATTGAGTTTTATTATCGAATTTCTTATAGCTCCCTTTTGAAGATAGCAATTTAGTGGAATTTATGTAATAACTTAAGCGAAATACAGAAAGACGTCGTAATTTAAATAATTTACTCGTTTCGAGCTCGGTTGATCGATTTTTTGGCGTCGAGGAGACTTGCAGTTCGAACTCTAATTTTTTTAATTCGAAAATCGTTTTTGCGAAATCACACAACAAATTTTTGGACCCTAGAGGATGCGAGTTTACTTCGGTCGCGCCTTTATTCAGATTGGCAAATAAAACGTTTTGTTACTACAACAAAATAAGAAAATTAATTAATTTAGAATTGCGCTAAAAGCGTTCACAAAGTCTTTATTAATGACGTAAAGTAACTACCTTTAAAATTTTTAATTAATATACCTACGCCTCGGGGTAATTTAAATTGATGTTAAAAATTGCGAGTCGATATTCTGAAAAGACTTATGAACTACCCTTTCTTTTAAAAGATTACTATTTGGGTAACTGTTTACTACTGGAAGATCTTCACTCGAATTTGAGGACATTCAAAAATTGGTGGTTTAGCATTTGATTAATCGATTGCTTTGATGTCTCGTCTTATTTAAAACGAAATTCCCATATTTCTTAATTCAAATTCGATGTTTTTACAGAATCGACAAAAATTGTGTTCAAAAGAGCTTTGTTTTTGAAGTGAAACTTCTTTGCTGAGGTGGCTACAATTTTTGAGGGTATACGAAAGTTCCGATCGCACGAGGGGGCTAGTTGGGTACGTGGTGGGAGAACCGGTAGAGGAAAAGTGTGCGTCAGCGGCAACCCCCACTCCAACGCACGCCCAACCGGTCGAAAGGCACGGGAAGGGAATTACTACTAATAATTTATCTCTATCAATGCCTAATAAGCAAGAAGTTTCACTTCTGTCGCGCGCGGTCTCCACGCACACTCTTTTATGAAAGAAGGGACTGTGTAAACCTATATTCTTCTCAAATAAAAATTTATGATGTGTACTTACTAGATTAAATACACACACGCATCTCGACATAGAAAAATAGAATGGTCGGAAGGCAGTCGAAGGCCGGAAAATTTTCTGTAGGCTTTTATCAAAAGTTGATGTAATTTATTGTTTATTGAATTCCAGTTTGATTGATCCGTGTCCATCTTTGCGGCGCCCGAAGGCCTTCGATAAATGCATTTCAAGAATTTATGTAAAGCCTTTTTATATTTCTAAAAATTTATTTTTGCTCGCCCAAAAGATCTGCGGAGTCGCGTTTTGAAATTCAAGTCCGAAGGGAGTTAAAAATGTTTCACGTTAAAAGTTACAATTGAAAAGAAAAAAATTGATGGCGCATCTATTTTTAAAAGAGCAAATTGTATGGAATTTTAGGTTAAATTTCGTATTGATGGCATTTTTTTTAAATTTGAATAGCAAAAAATGTGTCATTTTCATATCAAATCGAGGAATTCTCCATAAGACAACATCCATTGTTAATTTCGATTTTTATTTAAATAAGTTTCCTAAAATTCCTAAACCAATTAATCTATTGATATATGGTAGATGTGTACAAAATAGATTTTATATATTACGTTTAACGCCTCAACCTCCTTAAGCCAATAAATTAGACGAAAAATCAGTTGAATAATTTTAGTTGTTCCCTCTCACTCGCACCCACGAGATTGTCGTATCTTTTTGCTCTCTTCCACTCATTGCTATGGTCAATACATTTTTTGAACATAAAATAGTTGTTAACTAAACTAACTTTAAATTTATGTTTTGAAAGAGCAAAAGATAAAGTGTACAAATCCAATAAATACGAAGATGCGCGCATTCGAGCGAAAAGTGGCACATTTCCGAGCGAGGGAGGCAAATGAAGCGCGACGCGGAGCGGCGCGCTTCATTTTCCCGAGATCGGAATGTGCCACTTTGAGCTCGAATGCGCACACTCGGTTTTAAGCATGATTTACAATGATTTAGACCAATAAATTAGAGAAAAAATCAGTCGAATAATTTTAATCGTTCCATCTCACTTGTACCGACAAGATTGTTGTATCTTTTTGCTCTCTCCCACTCATTGATATGGTAAAAATACGTTTTTCGATCATAAAATCGATATTTAATAAACTACATCAAAATTTTTGATTTGAAGAGCGAAGAATGAATTAGACGAATGCAATAAATGCGAGGATGTGCGCATTCGAGCGAAAAGTGGCACATTTCCGAGCGAGGGAGGCAAATGAAGCGCGACGCGGAGCGGCGCGCTTCATTTTCCCGAGATCGGAATGTGCCACTTTGAGCTCGAATGCGCACACTCGGTTTTAAGCACCATTCACAAATAATTAATCTACTTTCTCAGACGGCTAACTTCATAGTGTCGAATTTTCGTTAGACGTGCGCGCGCAATTTCTCTTTCCCGCTAAAATTTTACTCTCAACGCGCCCAAAGAAGTATAACACCAAAAATATGCTTTTGGGGATGATTTTTGATTGATTTCCGTTGCAAAAAGCGAAATTACTTAACATTTTGATTACTGCTCAACAATTTATCATTTTATTATTTTAACATAGCTCATCATTTTAATCAGCAGTCTCAAAGCAACTTTTCTAAGCGCAAAAAAGCCTGCCAAAAGCGAAAGCGAAGCCCTCAAAAATTAACAGCCACCCCTTCCAACTTTTGCCGGTTTCGATTTGCTCTTTATTTAGCAAATTTAAATATTTAACATCCGCCGCACTTTTTCCTCCTTTTCAAAGTCGAAGCGCGCGATATATTTTTAGAGCAGCCCCCGTCGCCTCAATTAAATCGAACCTGAACGAAAGAAGGGTTGTTGTCGCCTATTTTTTTTTACAAAAAAAAAAACGGGGGCGGACGACACCTAGAACAACCGCGCCATTACTTTTTGAATTGGGGCTCGCGCGAATCGATACGTTTTCCCAAAATCAGCCCTTAGCGAAAGTGCACCACCTTATCGGTTACGAACTTCTACCCTATATATGGAAGCGCCCGCCACTCGCCGAAGCAGTACACCACCGCAGTGCCCCCGGGTTGGTAACGCGCGCCGTACGTTCCGCGAGTTCGCCGCCTTCTCGTCAAGCGTCTTCGTCGAGGACCCCTTTAGATGCATTTTGGCGTCTCGCCCCCATGCCTTGTCTTTCGTGCTGCTGGAAGAGGAGCGACGACCGCAAAGGGGAGCCGCCGGAAATTGACCAAGACCCGAATTCAGGTGCTCGAAAAAAAATTCGCCCCCCTCCCCTTGATTGAAAAAGCCCCCCCTCCCCTCCACCCTCCACTCCGTCCGAAAGTTTGGGTTCGAACCCGGGTCGTTCGGCTCGGGGGTGGGAAAAATTTGAATAATTTCCAGTTAGGAAACTGTAATTTGCGTTATAGACTTAAGCAACCTGTTAATTTCCATCTGGAAATTTGCATGTAATGTCTTTGATAATTATTGTTGTGCGTTCGGCTTCAAGTCGAAGGTCGTGACTTGCATATTTGGCGTTTCCGACGAGCTTTATTAGGGCCCTTTGTTTCGCTTTTTTCGTTCGCGACCGCCGAATCGGATTAGCTTCGTTGTTCGAATTAGAGGATTTGCGTGCCCCCGGACACGTAAAAAATTAATTTGATTTGTGATAGATATTTTTACGTTTACGACGGGAAACGAGTACGTCTTCTTTAATTCATCGAGTTATTTTTAACTTTTCTTCGGACAATCGGAGAGGGAATCCGTAAGTCGTTTTCTTTTGCTGTCTTTTTTTAATTATTTTTTTTTTCGTCGAAGATTGATTTTTTTTGTCGATTGGGGGTGGTTTTAGTTAAATGCCAACTTGTCAAGTGGGGGGCGAAGGACAGTTTTAATGGAGGGACGCGTATCGAGGAATTTATTTAAAATGTGAAAAATGTGCTCGGCTTGAGAAATTCCTTTCGTTGACTTTTGAATTTTTTTTTCTGACTGGAAGGTTTTTCTATTGGGGTTTTTCTCGAAGGGATTGTTTTATAAATTGCCGTAGTTTTGTTTTTTTTTTAGTTCTTGTGATGTTTTTCCGAATCGATTGCTTTAGTTTTTGTTTAGAAGCAAGTCGAATTCAAATTATGCTTAATTTTTTTATTTAAAGGTATTTGCGCTTTGGATAAAATATTATCCGGATTTTTGAGGTTTTTTTTCCATAAGATGCGTGAAATATTGGCGTAGAGCGCAATGTTAATTTTTTTGAGCAATTAAGGTTTGAATTGTAGGACAAAATTTGACGTTAAAAAATTGTTTGCGCCGTTATTTGTGAACGGACGTTTAAAAACTATACAGATTCGAATTTGCCAGACTTTTTGGCTTTAGAAACGCCAAAAAAATCATAGGCGTACCATTTGAAATTCTCTAGCAAAATGGGTTTGAAGAGTCCAACTTGTAATTAACTTTTTCAAAATTTCTAGTTTGAAAAATCGTAGCTCGGTTATTTGTGAACGGATCTCTACAAACTTTTTAGTTACTGATAGTCCATTTATCGGAGCGTAAGATTAGCCAAAAAAATCAATAGGGTTCAATGTTAAATCTGAGAGAAAAACGCGCTTGAAGCTTTCAAAATGTAAATTTTGCTAAAATATTGAATTTTCAAAATTTTCAAAAGCCGTGTTTGCGAATTTGGTCATATTCTTTCATTGCTGAACGTTCCCAGCCCTAACACGTCGGAATCCGGTCCAAACTCAAAACCCGCAAAATCGGCCAAAATTTAGAAAAAACATGGATTAACTCCTTGCGTATTTTTGAGGAAAAAAAATTTTAGGTAATGGATTTGATTTAAATTTTTACGGGACGTTTCTATGGACCCCAAACCGACATATCAGGGAGCCATTCTTCCCTGCTCCCCTTTAACACCAAAAATTTTCGAGAAAACTAAATAAATCGAAAAAAATACACTTCGACCCACAGAAACGATCGTAGCGCCCTCATTTTTGATCCGATTATTACAAACGACCCGGATTCGGAATCCTGAGACTTTTTACCATAAGATAAGTGCAAAATCGGCATAGGGCCCAATGTTAATTTTTCGAGTAATTAAGCGTAGAATATTTAGGTTATTTTAGTAACTCAAAATTTTACGTTAAAAAAATTGTAGCACTGTTATTTGTGGAGGGATTTTTAAAAACTATACAGATTCGGATTTGCCGTATTTTTTGGCTTTGGATAGGCTTAAAAAACCATAGGCGTGCCATTTGAAATTCTCGAGAAAAACGGGTTCGAATAGTCCGACTTGTAAATAATTTTTTCTAAATTTCCACTTTGAAAAATCGTAGCTGGTTAATTTGTGAACGTTTCTTTAAAAACTTTTCAGATTCTGAAAGCCCGTTTATCTCAGTGTAATATCAGCGAAAAAAAATTAACAGGCCCAAATGTTAAGTCTGAGAGAAAAACGCGCTCGAAACTCTCAAAACGTAAGTTTTTTTCTTCGCTGGTGTCGCTGGTGTTATCAGTCGGTTATTCTAATCACTTTATCTAGTTCCCCAAGTGATCAAATTAACCGGCGTCTACTGTGCCTAGTAAATTTTTGGAAAATTTATTTAAAAATATTGAATCGAGAATCGTTTAATTCTCAAGCTTTGAATAAAAAATTAGTTCAAAATTAAGCATAAAAATGTCTTATTTAATTTACAGATTAAGTTTTACCTTTTGATTAATTTCCATTAAAAATGTTGACGTATTAAAAGAATTCAATTCTACAAAAACGCGTCTGAAGAAAAAAAAATTTCCCAACATAAAATACGATATTTCTCGAGAAGTTTTTTTCGGTATTAAAGATTTTCGACACCTCTCCAGTTTTTTTCCCAAAAGACTCTTCAATCATTTCCCAATATCATATAATTTAATCGAATTTTTAAAAAGGTTAGAACACCGCCAAAAATAATAAAATACATCCGTAAATGTGAATCGTTGCCGTGGCAACGTTAATAATTATGGCATTCCTTTAAAACGAAAAGGGCGCCGAGTTAAATAAAGCCACCGAAGGATAATCGCATTTTTCTTACTCGTTGGGATTTAATAATTATAAAAATAAATTATTGAAAAATTCCATTGGAAATATTTCAAGTTAATTGGGTTTCCTCGAAAAACACAAACAATAAAAAAGTTTAACAAGGAAAATGTTCCATTTTTTGCTCGAATTACGCACTCGGCCTCTCTCCCTCCAAAATCAACAATAAACAACACGAGATTTGCTTTAACTTAAAAAAACACAAATTTAATTGGACGATACTTCTCTCGACGGATCTAAAGCCGCTTATTTTAAATGTGATTAATATTTTTGTGACAACGAAATCGTCGCTTTTACTTAAAATTAGAACCCTCGCGACCTTTTTATTAAAAGTTTAATGTCGCACAACGATCCGAAAAGTTAAAAAAATGTAAATCTTATACTGAAAAGTGTTCGTCTTCATTTCGTTATTTATTACATCGTTTTTGTAATTTTATGCAAACGACGATAATCGTTTCAAAGGGAAAAAATCACGGCGAAGCGATGAAACGATTTTTTTTTTAAAAAGCTGAAGAAGACTTCCAATAAAATGCAAATCTATAAAAAACGTTTTGGGTTTAAATTAACGCAAAAGCATTTGGAAACCTTCTTTTTGCCTTTCGTTCATTGATTAATTTTCTTACTGAAAATAATGGCAACCGATTTTCTCAAATTTCTTCGAAAAGGCCGAAGAGTGTATAAGACCTTTGTGGAATTACTTCTTTATAAATTATTTCAAACAGTTCGTGGTAATCTATCAAAATGAAAACAATGTAATTTTGTGAAA
Organism: Sinopyrophorus schimmeli; assembly: GCA_036325965.1. Classification (NCBI taxonomy): domain Eukaryota; kingdom Metazoa; phylum Arthropoda; class Insecta; order Coleoptera; family Elateridae; genus Sinopyrophorus; species Sinopyrophorus schimmeli. The sequence goes on along the minus strand of JARFIZ010000337.1, from coordinate 451,929 downwards.
GAAGGAACAAATAATTCTATTAAATACAGGGTGTTTTATTTAAAGTGCCTAAACTAATAAAAAATTCAAAAACAGTAGGCGAACCTGTTGTGCCTTGGCTTGTAATTTTTTTTAAATTGTATATGTAACAATTTGTTGATAAAATGAATTGCATCGTAGTGGGGCCCTAATAAGGCCATTCATCATAAAATATTTGAAGCATTACCAACCGTTTACTCATTTAAAATATTGTGAATCGTGCTTAAAACCGAGTGTGCACATTCGAGCTCAAAGTGGCACATTCCGATCTCGGGAAAATGAAGCGCGCCGCTCCGCGTCGCGCTTCATTTGCCTCCCTCGCTCGGAAATGTGCCACTTTTCGCTCGAATGCGCACATCTTCGTATTTATTACATTTGTCCACTTTATTCTTTGCTCTTTCAAAACATAAATTTAAGGTTAGTTTAGTTAACAACGATTTTATCTTCAAAAAATGTATTGGCCATAGCAATGAGTGGAAGAGAGAAAAAAGATACGATAATCTCGTTAATACGAGTGAGAGGGAACCACTAAAATTATTCAACTGATTTTTTGTCTAATTTATTGGCCTAGATCATTGTGAATCTTGTTTAAAGCCGAGTGTGCACATTCGAGCTCAAAGTGGCACATTCCGATCTCGGGAAAATGAAGCGCGCCGCTCCGCGTCGCGCTTCATTTGCCTCCCTCGCTCGGAAATGTGCCACTTTTCGCTCGAATGCGCACATCCTCGTATTTATTAGATTTGTCTATTTTATTGTTAGCTCTTTCAAATCAAAAAATTTAATTCAGTTTGCTAAATATCAATTTTATGTTTGAAAAACGTATTTACCATAGCAAATGAGTGGAAGGGAGCGAAAAGATACGATAATCACATCGGTGCAAGTGAGAGATATATGATGCTACATTTGGGGGCAGGAAGCGGAATATGCCGCCTCCACAAACTTGTGGAGACATCTTCGTTCAATAGGTGTTTGTGTGTGTGACCTTAAGCCAAAGCAGTTATTTTAAATACGATTTTTGGTAATTAGGCCTTATTAGGCGACGGGCCTTATTACCCGCAAGTACCTTATCTAAAAAAAATAATACCCTTTTATTTAAGATAAGAACATTTTTGGTCAAACCGGAAGTAGTACAAAATTTATATTTGTGCAAGTGCATATATCAAATAAATTAAACAAATTGTACTTTTTAAAAATTGTTATTAGTTTAGGGCTCGTGGCAGTGTAAATGAAACACCCGGTATATTTAGTACACCCTTTATTTCGGAGCAGAATTTTAACGAGACGAGAATAAATGTTAATTTCCCTGTCGAATCAATTGTTGTCGCTTTTCGTTGTTTCGCCGCGCAAAAAAGATTCAAAAACAATATCCGGAGGCTGTGATCGTCAATTAAACTCCACACAGAAATGAACAATAAATTGCGTTAAGCTTTCTAAACATCAGAAATCCCTTTGAAACATTAAATTTTTTCCGGCCCTTTGAACGCGCAGCGAAAACATCTCCGAGCTGTCTTCTAATTGTCGAGATTTGTTTATTTACGACGCGCGTCCTTTTGTGGAAAATAAGCTCGATTCTATTTTTCGCTCTCGGTGTTTTTTTTTTGTTGGCGTCGACTTTTCGAATATTTCACCAACTAATTTCGATCGCAACGAATGAAAAAGCCTATAAATCAGTCGCGTCGGCGTCGATTTTGTGTTTGAGCCGAATTAATGGAAGCGCCGTGTTTCCTTATGTTTTCTGTCGAACGAATGGGCGCACTCGACGTAGTAATTGAAAAATGATTTGTAATGTTCCTTTCTTAACGAGAAAAATCCAATTAACGGAAATAGCGATGAGAAGAGATGCTTTTTCTCGTTTATAAGGTAAGAGGGTCCCAACCACTATTTTGGCAAAATAAAGTTGTAAAAATATTTCTATTTATTAAAATTTGTTTTTTTTTAAGTTATACAGTGAACCGTGAACACTCCAAGTAGGCGGCTCCTTTGGAGACTATCGAGCTTCCACCGAGACTAACGAGTTGCCCACCGAGACTAACAGTTCGGCGATTTTGGTTCGCCTTATATGTGCGTCGAAGAGAACTGTAATGATTAAAAATTAAAAAATATTTAATTTTTAAATTTCTAAAAAAAATTTAATTATTCCTACAGAAATTACACGAAGTAAAAAAATGGAAAAATACCAAATGATTATTTTCTTTGCCGATCTCTGAAGTGGAAAAAAAATCAGATGCTCGCGAGTTTTCCCCGCGAAACATTAAATTCGAATTAAGCGATGCCCGCAAAATTCGATCACAATCGAAAAAAAAATTTAATCAACCCGACTTTATTTTTTCGATGGCGATTAATTCGCCGACCCAATATTTGCGCAATTCGAACGCCCATCGACGCATTTGCATAACGAAAACGGATTAACATGTTCGCATTTAATGAAATCACACTTTATTCGTTAATTAAGCGCGCTACAGACGTCGCGTTCCATGCAATTATTTGTTTCTAAACGTATTTTAATTGCATTAAAATTCTCTCGACGAATTTACTTTGCTCTTGAAACATTAATAAATTAAGCGGCATTAAATTGTAAATTTGCAAATTCCTTCCCCGTTTTTCGTTCTTCGAAAAAACGATTACAAAGGAAACAGAGGTTCGAGCCTGTGCAATTAATACGATTCGCGTTTGTTTGACGGGGGGTTTTGCCGCGAGTTTCTTCGCGTTTTTCAATTTCGCATCGTGTACGAGGTGGGGTATAAGTGAAGTGACCAATTTTTTTTTGTTAAAACTGGACGTTTGGTAATCGTGCTTAAAACCGAGTGTGCACATTCGAGCTCAAAGTGGCACATTCCGATCTCGGGAAAATGAAGCGCGCCGCTCCGCGTCGCGCTTCATTTGCCTCCCTCGCTCGGAAATGTGCCACTTTTCGCTCGAATGCGCACATCTTCGTATTTGTTGCATTTGTCTATTTTATCCTTCTTTTCCAAATTAAAAAAATAAATTCAGTTTGCTAAATATCGATTTTATGTTCGAAAAACGTATTTACCATAGCAAATGAGTGGAAGGGAGCGAAAAGATATGATAATCACACGGGTGCAAGTGAGAGGACCGATTAAAATTATTCAACTGATTTTTCGTTTAATTTATTAGCTTAAATTGTTATGAATGATGCTTAAAACCGAGTGTGCACATTCGAGCTCAAAGTGGCACATTCCGATCTCGGGAAAATGAAGCGCGCCGCTTCGCGTCGCGCTTCATTTGCCTCCCTCGCTCGGAAATGTGCCACTTTTCGCTCGAATGCGCACATCCTCGTGTTTATTGGATTTTGACTTGTTTTAAAAAACAAATTAGGCACTTTATTTTAATTTTTTGGTTTTCTCACACCAATAAAACATTTCTATTGCTTTTTTAGGAAATCGTGAGATAAAAATACCTTTATTGAAAAATGTGACTAGCATTAAATATTATTTATTTAAACCTTCATAAGTAACGAGTATTCAATTCAAATAAGTAACTGCTTATTTTACAAATTATGTATTTTATATGTCGGAATACGTCTCGAAAACTTTCTTAGAAAAAAAACATGGCGCCCTTTCCCTATGTCTTCGAAAATTATAGAAGAGTCTTCCCAGACGTCCTATTTTTACAATTTTCTCATTCGTTCCCGAGCTTTTCATTTCGATTATTAAATTCCTAGTTTATAAGATGATTTTGTTCATATTGCTTAATTTAGATTTAATTATCTCGACTATATCGTTCGGTAGGGCATTAATAAAACACTTTAACCCAAATGGACTTTGGTAAAAATTAATGTTTGAATTATTGAAAATTCTAATAATAAAATAAATATGCGGTACCCCATTGTTTGTATAATTGCGTCTCAAGGTTGGCCTTTTTATCTTTTTAAACGCCACATTGAGTTTTATTATCGAATTTCTTATAGCCTCCTTTTGAAGATATCAATTTAGTGGAATTTATGTAATAACTTTAGCGAAATACAGAAAGACGTCGTAATTTAAATAATTTACTCGTTTCAAGTTCGTTTGATCGATTTTTTTGGTCTCGAGGAGACTTGCTATTCGACCTCTAATTTTATTAATTCGAAGATTTAGTAAATATTGAATTTATATTGGAAAAACGTATTTACCATAGCAATGAGTGAAAGGGGGCGAGAAGATACGATAATCTTGTCAATGCAAGTGAGAGGGAACGATTAAAGTTATTCAATTAATTTGTCGTGTAATTGTTTGGTTTAAATTATTGCGAATCATTAAGAAATTGCCATGAAATTCATTTGTATCTTATGTAAAAAAGCGTAGGGATTCCGAATCCGTGTCGTTTGTAATGATTGGATCGAAAATAAGGGCGCTACGATTTTCTTTGTGAATCAAGGGGTACGTATTTCTATTCATTTAGTTTGTATCGAAAATTTTTATTTTAGAGGGGAAGCGCGGGGAAATGACACCGGTTATAGTCACTAGGAGTACGTAGGAACGTCCCCTCGCAATATAAAGAAATTCTATTTTTTTCACTTTTTATCAAAAATACATGGGTTAAAACCCATCGATTTTGAATTTTCAAAACGTTTTCCCAAAGCTCTGGAATAGCACGCCTACGATTTCTTAAGCCTATCCGAAGCCAAAAGGGCTGCCAAATCCAATTCTAATTAGTTTTTAAAGATCCGTCTACAAATAACGGCGCTACAATTTTTTGAAAGTTTAAAATTGGCTCAAAATGAGCGCTAAAAATCGCAATTTTTTATTTTCGAAAAATTAACGTCGCACCCTATACATATTATACATGTATCTTATGTAAAAAAGCCTCAGAATTCCGAATCCGTGTCGTTTGTAATGATTGGATCGAAAATAAGGGCGCTACGATTTTTTTTGTGAATCAAGGGGTACGTATTTCTATTCATTTAGTTTGTATCGAAAATTTTTATTTTAGAGGGGAAGCGCGGGGAAATGACACCGGTTATAGTCACTAGGGGTACGTAGGAACGTCCCCTCGCAATATAAAGCAATTCTATTTTTTTCATTTTTATCAAAAATACATGGGTTAAAACCCATCGATTTTGAATTTTCAAAACGTTTTCCCAAAGCTCTGGAATAGCACGCCTACGGTTTCTTAAGCCTATCCGAAGCCAAAAGGGCTGCCAAATCCAATTCTAATTAGTTTTTAAAGATCCGTCCACAAATAACGGCGCTACAATTTTTTGAAAGTTTAAAATTGGCTCAAAATGAGCGCTAAAAATCGCAATTTTTTATTTTCGAAAAATTAACGTCGCACCCTATACATATTATACATGTATCTTATGTAAAAAAGCCTCAGAATTCCGAATCCGTGTCGTTTGTAATGATTGGATCGAAAATAAGGGCGCTACGATTTTTTTTGTGAATCAAGGGGTACGTATTTCTATTCATTTAGTTTGTATCGAAAATTTTTATTTTAGAGGAAGCGCGGGGAAATGACACCGGTTATAGTCACTAGGGGTACGTAGGAACGTCCCCTCGCAATATAAAGCAATTCTATTTTTTTCATTTTTATCAAAAATACATGGGTTAAAACCCATCGATTTTGAATTTTCAAAACGTTTTCCCAAAGCTCTGGAATAGCACGCCTACGGTTTCTTAAGCCTATCCGAAGCCAAAAGGGCTGCCAAATCCGATTCTAATTAGTTTTTAAAGATCCGTCCACAAATAACGGCGCTACAATTTTTTGAAAGTTCAAAATTGGCTTAAAATGAGCGCTAAAAATCGCAATTTTTTATTTTCGAAAAATTAACGTCGCACCCTATACATATTATACATGTATCTTATGTAAGATAGGAATTTAGTCGAATTTATGCAATAACTTTAGCGAAATACAGAAAGACGTCGTAATTTAAATAATTTACTCGTTTCAAGTTCGTTTGATTGATTTTTTGGTCTCGAGGAGACTTGCTATTCGACCTCTAATTTTATTAATTCGAAGATTTAGTAAATATTGAATTTATATTGGAAAAATGTATTTATCATAGCAATGAGTGGAAGGGGGCGAGAAGATACGATAATCTTGTCAATGTAAGTGAGAGGGAACGATTGACATTATTCAATTAATTTTTCGTGTGGTTTAAGAAATATTTAAAAGTGTAATTTTTAAACGTTTGTCCTGGTTTAAAAAAATAATTCACATAATACTTATAGCCGATTAATTTATGTAGGTTTGTGAATTGTTTGAATAAATTACAATTACATACGTACCATTCAACACTTAGAAATGCATGTATAAATACCTTAAAACGCTTTAATAATATTTGTATCGAATATGCTGCCTCTGGTGAGGATAAACAGCATTAAATTCTTTGTTGCAAACCCTTCTCATATTTATTTACATGTTGCTAACCTATACATGACGTTACCAATACTTGCACGTGTAATTTCTATAAATATGTTTATGGAGTATTGTCTACGAAAAATTGAAGCTAGAAAAGTGATAGAAAATAGAAATAGGAACTATTGCTTTCATATTGTAATTTGAACTTGAGTAGCGCCACCTACTGTCCGCTAAATGAAATAACTAGGGGTACACTTCTACGCTAAGCTCTATTTATATTAAATTTTAACTTTGATGAACTAAAATAACAAATAGATTAATAAGGAACGACAATACAGTCGAACCTCGATAAGTCGAAATTGAAGGGAAACTAAAAATAATTCGAGTAATCAAAAATTCGAGTTATCGATACAAAAATATTTACGTTGAAATAGGCAACTCCCAGGGAAACAGGTTCGAGTTATCCGGCTTATCGAGGTTTGACTGTATTTAAACTAGCGATTTAGGTCACGGTTTATTGTGCACACACACTACTCCGACAAACATATTCCTGTATGCCAAGCATAAAGGACTCAACGTTCATTGTTTGCCACATTATAATGGAACAACGCACAGCAAACGATGGTCCCTGTTTTAGTGTGTTATTTCAGAAAAGATAAAGAGACGAGATTGTTATTTTACGGTTTTTATTTTTGTTTTCGATAGGAAATCCTCGCAATAAGCATGCCTTGCAACCAGGACATTCCCTTATGGATTGGATCCGGCTCGGATCGTCCGGGAAGGATCTCACAGGTGTCGGTCCACAAGCCGGCAAGTTATCGGTATTACTTTCGAGATTATTCTGGCCAAGTATGTGCTCTATGCAGCTTAATCTTTTTGTAGATCACGCCGAGGGAGTTGGCTCTACACGACAAGGAATCCGATGCTTGGATAGCAATAAGAGGGAAAGTCTACAACGTCACATATTATTTGCCTTTTCATCCCGGAGGAGCCGATGAATTGATGAGGGGCATTGGGAAAGACGCGACGAGTCTTTTTAACGAAGTAAGAACTGTTGGTGCTTTTTGAATTTTGATTAGTTTTTGGAAAATTAAAAAAATAAGATTTCTATATGATTTTACTAAATAAACAACGTAATGTTTGAAATTCGCAAATTCGGGGAAACTATTGCATGGAAGTTATTAATTTCTGTTTCTAACAAACAAAAAAAATTATTAAAAAATTCTGATTACCCTTAGAACAGCAGAGTGAGCATTACTGTAGTTAAAAGTGTAAGGTTTTATTTCTGTCCTGATTAAGAACAAATTTTTTGAAATTCGCAAATTCGAGAAAACTATTGCCTAAAAGTTATTAATTAATGTTTCTAGTCAACCAAAAAAATATTTAAAAAATTCTAACTGCCCCTAAAAGTACAGGGGAGCTCCGAATGCAAGTGAAAATGTAAGACTATTTGCTCATGTTAAAACACAGATTTTGAAAAACGCGAATTAAAAAAAATTGTTGTACGTAGACTATTAGATGGTCTTTATAAATAACCAGAAAAATAGTTAAAAACATATAACTTTGCCCCGAAAGGGCAGGGGAGCTCCGAATGCAAGTGCAAATGTACGACTTTTAATTTAGCTATGTAAAAAACAGATTTTCAAAAACGTGAGTTGAAGGAAAATATTATACGTAGAGTATTTATTGGCGTTTATAATCAACCATAAAAATGGTTAAAAAATTCCAATTTCCCCTCGAAGGGCAGGGGAGCTCCGAATGCAAGTGCAAATGTAAAGCTTTTAATTTACTTATGTTAAAAAACAGAAATTTTAAAAAAACGTGAATTTAAAAAAATTATGGTACGTAGACCATTAGTTAGTTTTTATAAACAACCAGAAAAATAGTTAAAAAATTTCTACTTCACCCTGAAGAGCAGGGGAGCTCCGAATGCAAGTGCAAATGTACGACTTATAATTTGCTTATGTTAAAAAAACAGAGATTTTCAAAATTGCGAATTTAAAAAAATTATTGTACGTAAACTATTAGTTAGTCTTTATAAACAACCAGAAAAATAGTTAAAAAATTTTAACTTTACTCCGAAGGGCAGGGGAGCTCCAAATGCAAGTGTAAATGTAGAACTTTTAATTTGGCTATTTTAAAAATCAGAGATTTTGAAAAACGCGAATTAAAAAAAAATATTGCACGTAGACCATTAGATGGTCTTTATAAACAACCAGAAAAATAGTTAAAAAATTCTAACTTTTCCCTGAAGAGCAGGGGAGCTCCGAATGCAAGTGCACATGTACGACTTTTAATTTAGCTATGTAAAGAAACAAATTTTGAAAAACATGAATTGAAGAAAAATATTATACCTTGAGTATTAATTGGAGTTTATAATCAATCAAAAAAATAGTTAAAAAAATTTAACTACCCCTAAAAGTACAGGGGAGCTCCAAATGCAAGTGAAAATGTAAGACTTTATTTACCTATGTTAAAAAACAGATTTTGAAAAACGCGAATAAAAAAAATATATTGTACGTAGACTATTAGTTGGTCTTTATAAACAACCAGAAAAATAGTTAAAAAATTCTAACTTTTCCCCGAAGGGCAGGGTAGCTCCGAATGCAAGTGCAAATGTACGACTTTTAATTTAGCTATGTAAAAAAACAGATTTTGAAAAACGTGAATTGAAGAAAAATATTAGACGTAGAGTATTGATTGGAGTTTATAATTAACCAGAAAAATAGTTAAAAAATTCTAACTACCCTAAAAGTACAGGGGAGCTCCGAATGCAAGTGCAAATGTAAGACTTTATTTACTCATGTTAAAAAAGAGATTTTGAAAAATGCGAATTAAAAAAAATTATTGCACCTAGATTATTAGTTTTGTTGATCTTTATAAACAACCAAAAAAATAATTAAAAAATTCAATTTTACCCCGAAGGGCAGGGGAGCTCTAAATGCAAGTGCCTTAAAACTAATTTGTTTATTATTTTCAGAAAAATTAAAATTACCCAAAAATATTTGGAGACATTAATTTTGACAAATAAATCTTCAACAATCTGTGAAAGATGATATAAAAATCAACTAGTTGATTTTTAGTGGCCCACTTCAGAAAATTTGACTCATATACAATTTTAATTAATCAAAAATGCGATTTAGTAAACATTCGAAAGTACACCGGTAAATTTTTTTATCAGGCTCGCTACAATTAGGCGTGCGAAAGAGCGCCATGATAACTTATCAAAACGAATAAAATATCTAACCTTTTTCAAACAAGAAATAGATCTAATTTACTTTAATTTTAATTTTTTGAATTGAAGAATAAGAAAATAATATAGGCTAATCCAATAAATACGAGGATGTGCGCATTCGAGCGAAAAGTGGCACATTTCCGAGCGAGGGAGGCAAATGAAGCGCGACGCGGAGCGGCGCGCTTCATTTTCCCGAGATCGGAATGTGCCACTTTGAGCTCGAATGCGAACACTCGGTTAAAGCACGATTTACAATGATTTAGGCCAACAAATTTGACGAAAAAGTAGTTGAATAAATTTAATCGGTCCCCCTCACTTGCACCGATGTGATTATTGTATCTTTTCGCTCCCTTCCACTCATTTGCTATGGTAAATACGTTTTTCTAACATAAAATCGATATTTACTAAGAAAAATTAAAATTTTTGACTTGTAGGAGCGCATGGTAAATTATACTAATGTAATAAACACGAGGATGTGCGCATTCGAGCAAAAAGTGGCACATTTCCGAGCGAGGGAGGCAAATGAAGCGCGACGCGGAGCGGCGCGCTTCATTTTCCCGAGATCGGAATGTGCCACTTTGAGCTCGAATGCGCACACTCGGTTTTAAGCACGATTCACAATGATTTAGGCCAACAAATTAGACGAAAAAGTAGTTGAATTATTTTAATCGGTCCCTCTCACTTGCACCGATGTGATTATCGTATCTTTTCGCTCCCTTCCACTCATTTGCTATGGTAAATACGTTTTTCGAACATAAAATCGATATTTACTAAGAAAAATTAAAATTTTTGACTTGGAGGAGCGCACGGTAAATTATACTAATGTAATAAACACGAGGATGTGCGCATTCGAGCGAAAAGTGGCACATTTCCGAGCGAGGGAGGCAAATGAAGCGCGACGCGAAGCGGCGCGCTTCATTTTCCCGAGATCGAAATGTGCCACTTTGAGCTCGAATGTGCACACTCGGCTTTTAAGCACGATTACGAAGCGTCCCGTTTTAACAGGAAAAAACGAAAGCGGTTGACAATCCGGACAATCGCGAATCCGTATAACTGAGGTCCGGATAATTGAGGTTTTACTGTATTTTGAAAAACGCGAATTGAAAGAAAATATTATACGTAGCGTATTAATTGGAGTTTATAATCATCCAGAAAAATAGTTAAAAAATTCTAACTACCCTTAAAAGAACAGGGGTGGTCGAAATGCAGTTGAAAATGTAAGACCTGGTTTCGCCCAAGTTAAAAAACACATTTTTTGTAAATTTACCTGATACAGCGTTCGTTGTTCGTTTATGTTGATGGAAGTTGAAGGAAATTACATTGTGCATTGATTTATATTGCAGAACGTATAAGCTTTTCCTAAAAAAACAATATTCAAGCACAGTTCGTCTTTAAGTTTCGACGATCACCTCGGGCTCTAAAGGATAAATGTTAAAGCCAAGAAATATTAGAAAATCACATTGAAAACTTGGTAATAATTTGATGCGCCCAAAAAGCAATTAAAACAGTGTTAAATTTAGCTATTTTTGCTTGCTGAGATTATCGTCTTTGTTTTGATTGAAAATTATTAAATATAAGATTACTATTTCCAATAATTGTATTTTCTTAAAAAGGAAAATCGTATCCTTTTTTATAAATTAATAAAACTTGATCTTAAATTAATTAAAAATTTAACTCTTTAATTAATTAAAGTATAAAGACAAAAATTACATTATCAACAATAAAATGAAGCCCCAACACGATTATTGTTGCTCATCTTACCAACTCATAAAATTTTAAAAATTAAACCTTCTAAGCATATTATTATTTTAATCTGTCTGTCAAATATTCTCATTATTAATTATTATTTAAAATCTTGGATCTTTTAGCTCGTATTAAAATCCTTTTGAGCAGCTTTATGACAGTTTAGTAGCTTTTATAAAACTTCCGTCTATTCATAAAAGACAATCCATTAATCTAACGAGCTTTTAAAAAAGCCCAATGAAAATTATGCTGCTCAATAAAACTTCTTTTTAGTGGCCAAAGCGAATTAAACGGAACTTCTAAGTTTTCACAGAAATATCCTTTTTTAATCCTTCATATCCATTAGGGTGGTCGTTAAAAATTAAATTTCTTCCGACGCCCCAAAAAACGTTCTTTTTAATGAAAAAATACGGGGGAATTTTTTTAACAAAATTAACACGTGCCTCAAGACAATATAAGTTCATTTTTTGATAAAATCGTAGTTTTTTGTAAGTATCTCTTAAAGTATACAGATTTGCGAAAAAGTTATAGGAACAATTTTGTAGGATGTTCAATTCTCTATAAAAAAGGTCTTTTTCATTTTCTTCATGAAATTTATATTTATGGAGACATTCTCAATAATAAATTCATTAAATCCATATAGTCAACATTTTACGACCTACAAACGTCATTTTTTCTGAAGTGTAAAATTTTTGTAAAAACTATATAGAATTTATTATAGTTTTACGAAATTATATATATTTAAGAAAGAATGACGTTTGAGGGTCTTAAAATGTTGACTATATGAAGTTAATGAATTTTTTATTGAGAATATCTTTATAAATATGAATTTCATGAAGAAAATGAAAAAGGCCTTTTTTGTAGAGAATTGAATTTCCTACAAAATACTTCTATAACTTTTTCTCATATCTGTATACTTTAAGAGATACTTCCAAAAAACTACAATTTTATCAAAAAATGAACTTTGATTGTCTTGAGGCACGTGTTATTTTTGTTAGAAAAATTTTTAAAAATTCCCCCGTATTTTTTCATTAAAAGGAACGTTTTTTTGGGTCGTCGGAAGAAATTTAATTTTTAACGACCACCCTAACATCCTTTAGTTAATCAATAATTTAAAAAAAATAATAATTATAGGTGCACGCTTGGGTCAACTACGAATCACTCCTCCAAAAGTGTTTCCTGGGCCGCCTGGTCTCCATCGACCCCGACATCAACGCCGAAGAACTATTCTTCGGCAAATCCGACGTGTCAACTTCGAAGCCGTCGCCGCCACCTCCAGCAATCAAATCGCCCAAAATCATCCAGCCCAACAAAGTGTCTCCGCTCGAGACGACCACCAACACTCCGTCGGCACCGAAACCGAGCCCCAAGTTGCCCAAATTCGACTGGATCCAAAAAACCGATTACATCACCATCATTTTTTATACGGACTCATTAGCCAACCCCCAAATCGAAGTGCAAGCGCCCGCCAACAACAACAAAGTTCGCATCATCTTAAGTTATAGCAGACAAATTTTCGCCAACGAGCTCACCTTTAGTCAGGCCATCCAATGGCCTTGCCAGATCAAAATTAATTACGAAACGGGCAAGGTCGAGTTTCAATTTAGAAAAGCCGAGAGCAGGATTTGGGAGAATTTCGGCTCTCTGGAGCAGACCCAACGGGACGTGCCGATCGCTGCGGACGACTTCAAGCAGAAATTTGTTGTTAAAAATAAGGTGGACGTGAATTATAACACCTCTCTTCTGGAATTGGAGAGGAGCGACGAGAGCAGGGTCACCGTGCCCATCGGATACCATGTCAGAGTATTTAACAATTGCGAAGGTAAATATTTTCCTGCAAAACTTTGACGATAACAATGTTTAATGTTGCCTGGAATAAAACAACGATTGTTAAATTTGCAACGTTTCTTTTATTGAAACTTTATCAAGCAACTGAAAATTAACAAAGTATAACAACAATAACTACAAGTATTTTATAAATACAGTAATCCTTCAGCATTCGCGAGGGTTACGTTCCAGAAACACCTCGCGAATGTCGAATTCGCGAATGTTGAATCTATCTTAATGTGAAAATAAAGGGGTTACGTTCCACGATGGTTGATATACGTTGTGTATACAGTCGAACCTCGATAAGTCGAAGTCTAAGGGACAGCAAAAATAATTCGTCATATCAAAAACTCGAGTTACCAAAAGAAGTTGAGTTAAATACTTCCGTATATATATAACATTCATTTTTTATAGAAAATAACCAAAATTGATCTACAATCATTAACATTATTTATTTTTATTAAGACCTTAAAAAATATAGTTATTTACATATTATTTACTGTTAAATTGAAAGTAATCTAAAATTGTCTTTTGCTTCATTGCTCCAAAATGTTGCGTTTCTACAAATTTTTCCAATGATCTTACCGATAATAATATATCTGTAGGAACATCTTCTTGAGCGCATAGGAATAGAGAAATACTATCTATTGCATTGTAAACTTGAGTTGTTGAAGGGATGTTTACTGTACATCTGTATCACTTTCATATTCACTTTCACTTTCACAGTTTTTCTTATTTTCTTCTAGCACTGCTTTCATCGCTAGGAATTTCAGCAACTTCCAAATCTTTATCAACGTTGACATTTGTCATTTGTATCTTCAGCAGCTACAATTAGGTCTCTATTTTTTAAAATGGTTGATAAAGTGTTCGCGGGAATACCAAAATCTTTAGCTATATCCTTTTTTCTTTTGAGTCCACGTTCCACTTCTTTTATAAGATTAATTTTCACTCTTATGGTTAAATGTTTTAATTTTCGTTTACACTCCATGTTAATACGTAAATAATTTTAGAAAAAGTATTAAACTTTTTTAGATTTTCTGTTCTACTCTGTTACAAACTATAAAGAACGTAAAACACATTTGTTAGTCTTCGTAGTCGACGAATAACTAGCAAATTGAAAACTAAAATGCAAAAATTGTTTTTTTTTTTTGTAAAATAAACGGTAAAACCATCTCAAAAATTTATAACTGTTCATAAGGCATTTAAACATAAATTAGTTTTTAAATCCAATTGAAGTGCCGCCATCAAAACATTTTTGTAGTATAAAACCTTTTATTCGTAGTTAACAATAGAGATTTTAAAGCATCAATAACACCAAACCAAGCCGTCTTTAATCCTCTTTCAGTTAGAGAAATTTTTAGAAAAGTTGTAAAGTTTAACTTCGAGTCATCGACCTATTTACTAATGGAAACTTGAATTTAATGAATTATAAAACGCTTCGGCTAATTAAATAATTTGATTTATTAAATTTCGAGTTATTGACATAAAAATATTAACGTTGAGATAGGCAAGTCCTAGGGAAACTGGTTCGAGTGCGTGCTATCAAAAATTCGGCTTATCGGCGTTCGACTTATGGAAGTTCGACTGTAGTTATTGTGTTATATGTTTTAAAAATTAAGCCAATAAAAAATTATATTTAAATTTGGCGCACATTTGTGGGAGTGGCTTAACTATTTTTGTTGGGCGGATAGAGTATAGTGTGGGACTTTTTGGACTTATGTTGTTTTTTTTAAATTCATTTCGGATATAAATATTATTTTGGATTAATAGGTTTTCGAAAAATCTATAGCTCATAAAATACATTCAAATACCCATGATTTTTATGTAAGAATTTATTTTTTAATCCCATAGTTTTAACAATCCGTGTACTAGATGGGGTAAAACTAACTAAAACAATTTTTTTTTGTTAAAATGGGACCTTTGGTAATAGAGCTTAAAACCGAGTGTGCACATTCGAGCTCAAAGTGGCACATTCCGATCTCGGGAAAATGAAGCGCGCCGCTCCGCGTCGCGCTTCATTTGCCTCCCTCGCTCGGAAATGTGCCACTTTTCACTCGAATGCGCACATCCTCGTGTTTAATACATTAGTATAATTTACCGTGCGCTCCTCCAAGTCAAAAATTTTAATTTAACTTAGTAAATATCGATTTTATGTTCGAAAAACGTATTTTTACCATAGCAATGAGTGGGAGCGAGTGAAAAGATACAACAAACTCATAAGTACGAGTGAGAGGGAATGATAAAAATTATTTATTAATTTTTCGTCACTAAAATTATTGTGAACCGTGCTTAAAACCGAGTGTGCACATTCGAGCTCAAAGTGGCACATTCCGATCTCGGGAAAATGAAGCGCGCCGCTCCGCGTCGCGCTTCATTTGCCTCCCTCGCTCGGAAATGTGCCACTTTTCGCTCGAATGCGCACATCCTTGTATTTATTAAGTATCTGCTATATCCTTCGCTATGTCAAATCAAAAAATTTAAATTAGTTTAGTCAATATCGATTAAGGTACTTGCGGGTAATAAGGCCTGTCGGCTAATAACCTAAATAACGAAAATCGCATTTAAAATAACCGCTTGCGCTTAAGGGCACACTCACAGACACTTATTGCTTGAAGATGTCTCTACATGTTTGTGGAGGCGGCATATTTCGCTTCCTGCGCCAAATGTAGCACCATACATTATAAAACGCAGGCAGGCAACACTAACTATTTTTGTTGGGTGGATAGAGTATACAAATAATCTCTATTTAATATCATAGTTACAGCCTTTCATGTAATTATTTAGAATAATAGTTACAATCTTTCTTGTAACTATTTAGAACCATAGTTACATATTTACAATCTTTCATGTTTGACGCATGTAGAATTTTTCGAGTTTTGATGGTTAAAATCTTTTTTGTGTTGTTAAGGTATTTTATAATTTATTTTTATTTATAAAATACTTGTAGTTATTGTTGTTATACTTTGTTAATTTTCAGTTGCTTGATAATGTTTCAATAAAAGAAACGAAACGTTGCAAATTTAACAATTGCTGTTTTATTGAGTGGCCAATTCCAGTGGACATATACTCTATCCGCCCAACAGAAATAGTTAAGCCACTCCCACAAATGTGCGCTAAATTGAAATAGAATTTTTTCTATTGGCTTAATTTTTAAAGCACATAACACAAGCAACCATACAAGCTATTATATCCTTGAAGCACGGGGACAAACTTGACTATTAATTTGTACCGTGTGAAACTGGGTACTGCATACATTGGTTTAATTTTGTAAGGCGTGGCTTAACTATTTCTGTTGGGCGGATAGAGTATAAAAGATATTGAACGTGAACGTTATGATGAATTTGTCAATAACGTTGCTTGTTTTCAGAGAACGAAATATCGCGAAGTTACACGCCAGTTCCGCATAGTTTGTTTGCGAAATACAAGCCGCAAGTATTCGCAACGGATTCGATATGTTTGATGGTGAAGTCCTACCAGAAGGGATGTGTCAGCAAATACATAACTTCGCGGAAGAAGGGCGACCTCGTCCAAGTTTCTAAGCCCCTAGGCTCTTTTCATTTGAAGGCTCTGGAAAATAGGGAAACTTTTCTTCTGTTAGCTGCCGGAACTGGGATCACTCCGATCTTGGGCCTTCTTCTATTTTTACTCGAACGAAGAATACGCAAGTGGTAAATTGATCCCGTTTAATGAGTCTCGGCTAAAGTTGTTTTTTTCAGCCAAAAAGTTACGCTGTTATTTTTTAATCGAACCGAAGAGGACGTTTTGGTTCGAAGCCATTTAGATCTGCTACAAAACGAAGATACCAGGTTTTTGAAACGACTTATTAATTTTTGCAAAGTAAAATGATTAGTAATTTTTTTTAGGTTCAAAGTGAAATATGTTTTGTCGCAAGATGCGAAGTGGGGTGGGCTGAAGGGTCAGATATCGAAGGAGCTCTTGAGCGGAGCGATCGAGGAACATTTGGAAGAGACGATTTATAATAAAAACGACTTATTCGTTTTGATTTGTGGACCGAACCCTTTCACCAATTTAGCTAATTTGTTACTCGTAGATTTAGGGATAACTAAGGAACAGGTGCATCAGTTTTTGGGATAGCAGAATTCCTACGGAAACGTCCAATCGTTGAGGAACGTACAGGATTTCGTTTTTGCCATTTTTAATTTAGTTGGAACTCAAAATAATAGAGCCAAAAGTGATTAGGTGTTGTGTTTTTGTTCGGAGTTCATATAAATCGTGAGATTTTAACGAGGCAACTTTAAAATGTTGGGTTTAGAGGAAAAATAGGTCAAAGTTCAGACGAAGTTTAGTATTAAAGGTCTTAACAGTCATAGATTTTGATTATTGGTAGAAATACGATCTGTCAAATGCCAAAAAACGCCTATTTAACAATTTTGAATGTAAACCAAAGCTTGCACATGGAAAATTTTCAAAAATTCAAAATTAAATAAAGCGGGAACTATAACTGAATTATCTTATCGCAAACCGAAAAGGTCGCTTTTCGCACACCTCAGTTTTAAAGCGTGAGTTGAAGTGTGCACAGTGCTCTTAAGATTTCGATTTTAATTAAAGTTTGTTATTGTATGTAGCGAAATGGTAATTACCAACGTGTTTAACACACTCAGAAGCACCCCTTGCAGGAAAGTCAAAATTGTAAGTTACTTTTAAAGATTTTTATTCGGTTTTAGTAATGGTACTGTAAAAAAATTTATGCCGGCGTACTCGAAAAAAATTTGGTGTTTTTTTGGCCCTAACGGCTTTGAGAAATGTTAATTACAAAGCCCGAAATTAATTTCCTTTGTTCTAATTTTTAATACGTCACAGAAATGACTAAAGGCTTTGAGGCTTTTTTCGAGGCAACGTTATCGCACTTTTTACCTGACTTTTCAAATGCGAAAATGATTATTTATTTGTTACAATAATCTGTTTAGTGTTTAAAAACTTTGCATTATGAATAACTGGGTTGTATTTCTACCACGAACCACACTTTTTTTTTCTGGTCTTTGACTTTGAATATTTTTGGGGACCGATGAGGATTTTTCTTATATTTGATAAAAATATTCATCGAGTTTTTTCGAAAGGAAAGACCAACGCGATTGGGCTACTAATTTCGAATGAAAAATAACTTTTGTCAACCGTTTTGGTAAAATTTTGGAAATAATACGTCCTTTATGTAGAATCAACAAAAGTTGCAAGCATTTTATGGATTCCTCTTATTTCTTCTCGAGTTTGATTAACCTTCCGCATACTGGGTGACTAAATGTCACATGCCATACTAGGTGGGGTTTGCCATACCCCGAAAATAAAATGAAATAAAATCCACAAAATTGTACTTTATGACAGTTAAATGATAAGAAATATATTTTAATAATTAATAATGAATAGGTTTAAGTAAAACACATTGTATCTTCTCGCTCCCTTCCACTCATTGCTATGAGTCAGATCACATCAAGTGCCCCCCCATTTAGCACTCGATCATGAAAATTAAATTAATGCATTTTTTTATTAAGTAGTCACTACTAAAAATTAATCCCCAAAACAGTTTTTCGAATTTTTCCATTTTAACAACAATTTTTTTAACAATGAAAATTTCGAGTACTTTTAATTAAAAAATCGATTACATATCAACCGTGAAAGATAAATTGATGAAATTTTCAGGATTTATTGTTGACCGACCGGAGTTAGAATAAATTCAGAGGTACTCGGCAGCACGCTACACTGCCAGCGCTCGGCGCGCGATCATAAATAAATTTATATTGTTTAAATTAATTGCGAGCACTCAAATTTTTTTTCTGCATCTGAAACATAAATGTATAACGCATAAAATCAGTGAAAAAACTTTTTATTTTTCGACCAAGAAGTCATTGAAATTTTCATTTGTTTATTTAAAAATTAATAAACAATGGGATAATAAATAAATAATTTTGAGTTTTCACCATTTTACCAAAATATAGACATTCAACAATAAATCCTGAAAATTTTATCAATTTATTTTTCACGGTTGATATGTAGGTAATTGATTTTATAATTAAAAGTAGTCGAAATTTTCATTGTTAAAAAAATTGTTAAAATGAAAATTTCGAAAAACTGTTTTGGGGATTAATTTTTAGTAATGACTACTTATTAAAAAAATGCATTAATTTAATTTTCATGATCAAGTGCTAAATGGGGGGTCCACTTGATGTGTTCTGATTCTATGGTAAATACGTTTTTCGAATATAAAATCGATATTTACTAAATTAACGCTAGATTTACGGGGGTTGATTATATACCTATTTTTACTGAAGTGAGCCAGTTTGACTCACAACAAAATCGAAGTTTTGTGCAAAAAAAACAGTTCCAACTAAATTGAAATAAAAGATTTATTATTAAAAACTTCATTGAAAACATTTTTTACATATAAACTCTGTTTTTGAAATACATTTTCCGCAAACAGAAATAATCCTCGCTTTTTTTTGCTATAGCTATATAGCAGTGGTGGCCAAGCTTCTTGATAGTCCGAGCCATTTTTCAAAATTTTAAATTTTTTGCGAGCCGCAATTAAATACGTATTTAAAAGGTATGCAAAAAGGTTAGCAAAAAAAATTTAAAACATTACAACGTTGCACTTAGTCTTTCATATTTGTTACCAGTAATTTAACAGACATTTTGAAACACTACGGAACTCTAATAATTTTTTAGAATATAATAGCACAAAATTGAAAAGGCAACTCGGGTACATTTATCGAGAGCCCCAAATAATTCTTTAAAGAGCCGCATATGGCTCGCGAGCCGCTGGTTGGCCACCTCTGGTATATAGCAATAAAATTTTAAATGAGTCAAATTGGCTCAATCCGTAAATCTAGTGTTAAATTATAATTTTTGATTTGCAGTAGCTTATGGTAAATTATATCAATGTAATAAATACGAAGATGTGCGCATTCGAGCGAAAAGTGGCACATTGCCGAGCGAGGGAGGCAAATGACGCGCGACGCGGAGCGGCGCGCTTCATTTTCCCGAGATCGGAATGTGCCACTTTGAGCTCGAATGTGCACACTCGGTTTCGAGCACGATTCACAATGATTTAGGCCAAAAATTAGACGAAAAAGTAGTTGAATAATTTTCATCGGTCCCTCTCACTTGCACCGATGTGATTATCGTATCTTTTCGCTCCCTTTCACTCATTTGCTATGGTAAATATGTTTTCAAACATAAAATCGATATTTACTAATTTAAAATTTAAAAATTTTTGATTTGAAGGAGCGCACGGTAAATTATACTAATGTAATAAAACGAGGATGTGCGCATTTGAGCGAAAAGTGGCACATTGCCGAGCGAGGGAGGCAAATGAAGCGCGACGCGGAGCGGCGCGCTTCATTTTCCCGAGATCGGAATGTGCCACTTTGAGCTCGAATGTGCACACTCGGTTTCGAGCACGATTCACAATGATTTAGGCCAAAAATTAGACGAAAAAGTAGTTGAATAATTTTAATCGGTCCCTCTCACTTGCACCGATGTGATTATCGTATCTTTTCGCTCCCTTTCACTCATTTGCTATGGTAAATATGTTTTTCAAACATAAAATCGATATTTACTAAGTTAAATTAAAATTTTTGATTTGAAGGAGCGCACGGTAAATTATACTAATGTAATAAAACGAGGATGTGCGCATTTGAGCGAAAAGTGGCACATTGCCGAGCGAGGGAGGCAAATGAAGCGCGACGCGGAGCGGCGCGCTTCATTTTCCCGAGATCGGAATGTGCCACTTTGAGCTCGAATGTGCACACTCGGTTTTAAGCACGATTCACAATGATTTAGGCTAAGAAATTAGACGAAAAAGCAGTTGAATAATTTTAATCGGTCCCTCTCACTTGCACCGATGTGATTATCGTATCTTTTCGCTCCCTTCCACTCATTTGCTATGGTAAATACGTTTTTCGAACATAAAATCGATATTTACTAAGTTAAATTAAATTTTTTGATTTGAAGGAGCGCACGGTAAATTATACTAATGTAATAAAAACGAGAATGTGCGCATTCGAGCGAAAAGTGGCACATTTTCCCGAGATCGGAAATGTGCCACTTTG
Organism: Sinopyrophorus schimmeli; assembly: GCA_036325965.1. Classification (NCBI taxonomy): domain Eukaryota; kingdom Metazoa; phylum Arthropoda; class Insecta; order Coleoptera; family Elateridae; genus Sinopyrophorus; species Sinopyrophorus schimmeli. Next base: position 430,743 of record JARFIZ010000337.1, on the reverse strand, counting down.
AGCTCGAATGCGCACACTCGGTTTTAAGCTCGATTACCAAGCATCTCGTTTTAACAAAAAAATTGGTCACCTCGTACACGGAGGGTTAATTTGCTTCTTTTAAGAGAAAAACTCAAATTTTTGGAGGATGGCGAGCCCTTAGGATTTTTAGAGTAAAGCAAAGAATTGCATATTTTTAGAATAAGAATTGTTGATCTCAGTTTTATATCATGATTGTCGTAAGTCACAAAGCTTTTGCGAATGTCTTTCAAGCTTATGCGGGCTGATCTCTTCTCGCTGTCGGACGAAAGATTTTTCCTCGTCCGAGCGGAAGCAGACCGGTCCTGTATACGATTTTCTAGTTTAGAATTTAAATGAAAATGTGATGTACTAGCGACCGAAGCAATATCGCAATTGGAAATATGAGCGCACCGTTTAGGCTTTTTGGATTTCTTCGTTGCTGTCAACGCGGCGCATCTCTTGTGCTTCTGGAATATCTATTTTGTGATAGAAAAATGATGTAATTTATTCTAAATAAATCTTTTTCATAAGGTTCCTTTCAATCTTTCCACTTCTCTCGTTGTGATTGGGTTTGTTTTTTGATTTTGAACGCTCAGATTGGCGCGAAGCGTTTTTTACAGTTTCCTGTAGTGTTCGGAAAAGCCGAACAGATTTCCCCGCGACGATGACTTTGAATAATTTCCAAAACCGACAGATGTCAAAATGCGACGTTTCATCGAATTCGAAATAAACAAATTGTGTAATTTTGCAATTTGGCGAAGGAAAGGAGAGAAAAAAAAAGCATTTTCTAATGGGTGGCTTCGGAGAAGAGCGATTGAAGGCGAACACTTTGATTGCGGACAAAAAAGGGAATAGAATTTCGATGAAGTACTAAACAACTCCATCAAACAGACGCTTGCAAACGTGAAAAGGCGTCTTGGTCACATCAATTCCACTCACTGACACTAATAATGTAGGTTTGAGTGCAAAAAGCCAGCATTCGATGTCTCTTTACCGCATAAAGCCGCAGATTTACGACTTGAATTTGCAGACTGCAGATTTATGCAATTCCTTACTTTGTTGCCGGAGCGCATTTGCTCTCTGTTTATATGAAAATATAAATTTTAAATTTTCTTCTTTTATTAAAAGCGGACGCGGTGCATGCGTCCGTGTATCGTTATTTCGAGAAACTGGTGCGCTTATAAATTAAGACCGCGCGAGAAGAGGTCGAAGCGAACCTTTACAAAACGCGATCTTAATTTATTTAAATTAATTTTGTAATTACGCGTTTGATTTAATCTGAGGTAATTTGTTTAAAGAGCGTAAGGGGGTTGGTAAGAGTTTTTTTGTTAGGCGGCCTTACATTTTTTAACGAAGTTTTTGGCGGACGCCCAGATTTTGCATTGCTTTTTCGAGATGAAAATTCTTTTTGATCGACAAGAAAAACATTTAAATTTTTTAAATATTTCGATAACTCGAAGTTAAATTTTACACAACTTTGCGTAAAAGTGCAATACCTGGTAGGATTAAGGAACGGGTCGGTTCGGTGTTATTGCTGGTCAAAATGGCTATTGTAAAATAGGATGAAAAGGTTGACACCTACTACAAGACTTTGATGTTTTGACGTCGGCACTTCAATTGAATTTAAATACTAACTTAAAGATGGTTTTGCCGTGTCTTTTACAAGAAAAGGGTCTATTTTTGCCTATTTGTTTTTGCTCTGGTCGTTATTCGTCGAACAGGAGTACGATCAAATGTATTTTTTGTTGTTTACAGTTTATAACAGTGTGTAACAGAAAATCTCAAAAAATTTAATAGTTTTTCTGAAATTATTTACCGATCAACAAGGAGCGTAAACGAAAATTAAAAAAAGGCTAAAGGAGTGTTCTTTTTCCAACTTGGAGAAAGCTATGATTGAATGGTTTTGGTATACACGTAGTGAAAATATTCCGGTTTCGGGAGATCATTGGAAAAATTTGTAGAAACCCAACATTTTGGATCAATGAAGCAAAAGACAATTTTAGATTACTTTTAAACCAACAAATAAAGAAGATGTAAACAACCATATTACCTAAATACTTAATAACAATAAATAATGTTAATAATTGTTTACAAATTTTGGTTATTTTGTATAAAGGATGGTAAATATAGATATGATATATACACAGAAAAGTATTTAACTCGAATTTTTGCTAACTCGAATTATTTTTAATTTCCCTTCGACTTCGACTTATCGATGTTCGACAATAGAAATGTTTTATTGGTGTGAGAAAACCAAAAAATTAAAATAAAGTGCCTAATTTGTTTTTTAAAACAAGTCAAAATCCAATAAACACGAGGATGTGCGCATTCGAGCGAAAAGTGGCACATTTCCGAGCGAGGGAGGCAAATGAAGCGCGACGCGAGCGGCGCGCTTCATTTTCCCGAGATCGGAATGTGCCACTTTGAGCTCGAATGTGCACACTCGGTTTTAAGCACGATTCACAATGATTTAGGCCAAGAAATTAGACGAAAAGTAGTTGAATAATTTTAATCGGTCCCTCTCACTTGCACCGATGTGATTATCGTATCTTTTTGCTCCCTTCCACTCATTTGCTATGGTAAATACGTTTTTCGAATATAAAATCGATATTTACTAAATTAAATTATAGTTTTTGATTGAATGTAGCTTATGGTAAATTATATTAATGTAATAAATACGAGGATGTGCACATTCGAGCGAAAAGTGGCACATTTCCGAGCGAGGGAGGCAAATGAAGCGCGACGCGGAGCGGCGCGCTTCATTTTCCCGAGATCGGAATGTGCCACTTTGAGCTCGAATGTGCACACTCGGTTTTAAGCACGATTCACAATGATTTAGGCCAAGAAATTAGACGAAAAAGTAATTGAATAATTTTAATCGGTCCCTCTCACTTGCACCGATGTGATTATCGTATCTTTTTGCTCCCTTCCACTCATTTGCTATGGTAAATACGTTTTTCGAATATAAAATCGATATTTACTAAATTAAATTATAGTTTTTGATTGGATGTAGCTTATGGTAAATTATATTAATGTAATAAATACGAGGATGTGCGCATTCGAGCGAAAAGTGGCACATTTCCGAGCGAGGGAGGCAAATGAAGCGCGACGCGGAGCGGCGCGCTTCATTTTCCCGAGATCGAAAATGTGCCACTTTGAGCTCGAATGCGCACACTCGGTTTTAAGCTCGATTACCAAACGTCCCGTTTTAACAGAAAAAAAATTGTTCAAGATAGTTATACCCCACCTAGTACACGGAGGTTAAAGCTATGGCATTTAAAAAAAAAATTCCTACAATAAAAATCATGGGTATTTCAACGTATTTTATGAGCTATAGATTTTTCAAAAACCTTCACCTTTCTTATTAATCCAAAATAATATTTATATCCAAAAAAAACAACGTAAGCCCAAAAAATCCCACACTAACGTTCTCCAATTTATTTCCTCATTATTTTTAATTATAACTTAATTAACGAATTTAGGAAAATTATACGATTCGAATAAAATCGAGCGCCTCTTCAAAAACTTCCGCCCGGAAAGCGTAAAGCCTTTTAATTCGGCTGCTCGCGCGACATTTTTACGAACCGAAATACTTGGCAACTAAATAAAACCGAAACTTTAAGTAGATTACGATTTGTAAACTGGATTCTTTTCTATCTTAATTTTACTAATAAAACCGCCAAATTTATTGCGAGCAGGCGAAGCGGCAGACGGTAATTCAGAACATTTATAATCAGAACAACCTCTCGGTTCCTGCAGGTCATTTAAATATTTCCCGCAATTTTTATCTTGCGTTTTATTTATTCGCCTTTTACGGGCCGATCCTTGTTCGGCATAATACGCGCTTAATTTAGATTTTACATGGCGCAAGTGCGCAAAATTATAGAGAAAAGTCGCCTTTAAAAGGACATTTACTTTTAACAATCAATTAAAAAAAATAAGAGGCATATTTATTGGTTTGCGTAGTCCTACATCGAAAGGATGTCCAATAAGGATCTGACGTACAAAATTTTTTAATTTCGCTAACTGGAAATGAAATTTTACAGAACGATTTGACGGAAGCGTTGCGTACGAGACCCAAAAAAAAAAAAAACTCGAATAAAAATAGTGAGGTCTGCTCCAAATCTCTCTGCTTTCAAATTATGCTAATAATCTGAGATTTTTCAATGTAAATTCGTAGATCCCGCGAGAAATCACATTTTCAACCCTCGCCATTTAATTTTTAAAGACGTAATACGTACACTTGTTGTGGGTCGCTTTTTTTCGGTCACGTGATCGCAAAAAAAAAATTATACGCCCGATTTCTGTTGCGTATTGTGCGTTTCGCCGTCTCTCGCGCGCGTACAAACTGTTATTTCTTTAAGGGCACTAATGATAATAGGAAAATTACACAATGGTGTGCGCGAGGGGCGGCCTTTGTCAGACATCGCAGTCATTAGGGCCCTATTGTTGAATCGTTGAAATAGGCGAATGCGATTTTGTGCTTTTGACACAAATGCTAAATCTGTGTTCGTTTCGGCCGCCGTCCTTCCTAAATGCACATTTGTGAAAAAAAAGAGGCGACTTCGAATTATTCAAATTGCCGGGGTCGTTCGATTGACCAATCGAATTAATCGGAAATCGCGGCACGGATACGTTATGTGATATAATGGTGGGACGTCATGTTGCTAAGTTACGCTGATAAACAAGTTTTTTATTCGAATTATCGTTTCCCGTTTGTAATTTGATTCAACAGTCAGGCGAAATGACATTTATAGATTCATTTGTTATTTTTTATTATACGTAGATCAATTTTGCATTCTTTTTACACTTTTGGCTTGGATCGATTCAAAATCTTCCCATTAGATTATTAGTTAGGATGTGGAGGGGTTGCAAAATTGTATTCCTCCAGTTTTTACAAAATAGAACGGGTTATTTGGCTCATTACTGTAATTCAAAAAAATATTTTTAACAAAATAATTGAATGTGATTTATCTATACTCTGTCCGGCCAACAGAAATAGTTAAGCCACGCCCCACTAAATTGAACCAATGTATTCAGTGCCCAGTTTCACACAGTACAAATTAATAATCAAGTTTGTCCCCGTTCTTGCAAGACATAAATGCTTCTTTGGTTGCTTGTGTTAAATGTTTTAAAAATTAAGCCAATAGAAAAAATTCTATTTAAATTTAGCGCACATTTGTGGGAGTGGCTTAACTATTTCTGTTGGCCGGACAGAGTATAAAAGCTATTAAATTGGTTCAAAAAGTTTTAGAAGACATTTTTTGGTTGTTTGTATTAGGTTGGCAAGAAAGTAATTTCACAAAACGATTATGTTACCTATTTGTTTTAAACACTTCGATCTACCATGACAACGTTCGACCTCACACATCTTTACTAACTTGTCAAAAACTATTGGAGCTTCTTCGGGAACTGATGTGTCATCCACCATATAGCCCCAACCTTGTACCATCAGATTACCGTTTATTTCAATCAGTAAAAGTTGCACTAATAATGATGACCTGAAGTAGTCCTTGGTTCATTTTTTTGCTGATAAAGACCAAAAGTTCTACAAAGTCATAAAGTTACCGGTAAGATAAAAAAACGTCATTAAAAATACAAACATGTTTTAAAATTGATATCAAGAAAAGATCAGTACGTCTTTCTGCCCTCGACATATGACTGCCAACAATGGGGGGACTATGGTCAAAGATGAACAGTAGAAATGAACCTTTAAGATTGAGATTAAAATTGAAGGTAAAAAAACGTTTCTTTCTTTTCCCGAGATCGGAATGTGCCACTTTGAGCTCGAATGTACACACTCGGCTTTAAGCACGATTTGCAATAAATAATTGACTTTCTAAGAAATATTAATCAAAAATTACAGACCCGTATTTAGGCAGACAACACCAAATAAAATTGCCCTAGGTACAAAGGGACCAAGGTACAACAGTTTTCCCTACTTTACTAAATACGTTTTCACCGTAATAACAAAGTTATTGTTGCAATAAATAAAGCAACAAAGGATCTACTAATTCTGCTTTTGCAGCGGCACGAGCAATTACGAACTTGTATTATTTTAGAAAATCGTTTCGGGCCGCCGCGATAACACTGCACCAAGCGAAATTTATTCGAAACAATTAATTATGCAATTAATATCTTGTAAAGTGCAACATTAATGAAAGAGGACGGCCATTGTTCGCCCGCCGCCGAACAACAACAACAACGCGCAAAAAGAACACTCGACATTTAACTCTGCCATATTTTTCCACTACAATGCAATTCCATTAATTTTAATTAAAATGGGCGTTTTTAAAGTTCTCCAAGCTTTTTCCGAGCGTAATTATTTTTTTCCGTCTCCGCGCCAAAGTGGCAAATAAAGCGCTCCCATTATTTCCGAATAATTCGGAACGAGCTTTCGAGCGAATCGAAGGCTGTCTGTTTGCTTTCGCATCTTCGATAAGTATCAATCGCGGTTCAAAGATAATCCCGTGTTTATTTAAAACGATTTCGGGGCCTCCCTTCGCTATTCGTTTTTCGCATAATTTCGCTATTCGCGGCAGCTGTCGCTCGCATTTGGGCGCTCGGGATCGGCGCTAATTTTTCATAATTGCAGGTAGCAGCAAAAGTGGGCTAAGACAAGGGGGTCGTCGGAGCGTAAAAGGGCGAGCTCGGGAATTATAATTAAAGCGCAAGAAGAGCAAACAAAATCTGTATGACAAAGCTTCGCCTAAATCTGATTGTAGGAGCAACAAATGGGGCACGAGCCGCCATCCGGGTCGCGTGTAAAGCAAGATATCAACCCTTAAATCCCGGCATCTCGCGCCCTCCCTGACACCTGCCAACGTGCCACGGCTCGCAGCTGCAGTCTCGAAATATTACTCTTGGCGGCTCCTTCTGGTTCGGGTTCTCGACTCTTGCCAGAAGTTTTCGGGCCGAATTTATTCATTTTTCGCCCCTCTGCAGCTTTTGATAGAATTACACGTCGGTTCGTATCTAACCCCCTCTGACACGCTAACGCTACACGGGGTTAAGCTAATTAAGGCAATGTACAAAGGATGAATATGTCCCAGTTCTCTTTAATTAATTTGTTGAACCCGAGCGGAGAATAATTTCCAGTTTGATTTGAATACCGGGGGCCTCCAAAAACGTAGAGCAGGGGTTCCCAAACTGTGAGTCCCGGGGCCCTGGGGCGTCGCGCGACGATCCGCATAGCCGTACAGGTCGTCTATATGCGACACACTTATAATTCAATAAAAATAACAAATTAATTAATTAATCTTAATGTCTGCTAGAGCAACAAACAAATATATTCTTTTAGAAGGGCGTCGCAAAAAAATTACAACCTGTAAAAGGAGTCGCAGTATCAAAAAGATTGGGAACCCCTGGTTTATGGTCATGAGGCTCTGCAAAATAAATTTCGCGATTCTATGTTTTTTTTTAAGTGAGATATAAAATGTATTACATCCCCATGTTTTTGCTGCTAAGTTTAACAAATTTTGAATATTGTTTAATACGGTTCTGGTTAATTATATTAAATAATTTTATTACACGTTATTGTTTATAGTCCTGAGACTATGCAAAATAAATTTGGTGATTTTATATTTTTTTTTAAGGGAGATATAAGTAGCATTACCCCACATTGTTTTTACTTTTACGTTTAGCAAATTTTGAATATTGTTTAATACTGATCTGGTTAATTATATTAAATAATTTTTATACACGTTATTGTTTATAGTTCTGAGACTCTGTAAAAAATTTGACGATTCTATATGTTTTTTAAGGGAGATATAAGTGCTTTACCCCACATTGTTTTTACTTTTACGTTTAACAAATTTGGAATATTTTTTAATACGGATCTGGTTAATTATATTAAATAATTCTTATACACGTTCTTTTTTATAGTTCTGAGACTCTGTAAAAAAAATTTGGCTGTTTTATATTTTTTTTTAAGGGAGATATAAGTGCATTACCCCACATTGTCTTTACTTTTACGTTTAACAAATTTGGAATATTGTTTAATACAGTTCTGGTTAATTATATTAAATATTTTTTATACACGTTATTGTTTATAGTCCTGAAACCCTGTAAAAAAAATTGGCGCTTCTATATTTTTTTTTTAAGGAGATATAAGTGCATTACCCCACATTGTCTTTACTTCTACGTTTAACAAATTTGGAATATTATTTAATACGGATCTGGTTAATTATATTAAATAATTTTCATACACGTTATTGTTTATAGCCCTGAGACTTTGTAAAATAAATTATGCGATTCTATATTTTTTTTAAGGGAGATATAAAATGCATTACACCCCTGTGTTTTTAGTTCTAAGTTTAACTTTGGAACATTGTTTATTATTAAAATAAATAATTATTATTATTCTTTTAATTTGGTGTGTGCTATCGTTCCATATTTGACGATAGAATATCTTTATCGCTTAGTTTATTTAATGTTTAAACAATTAAAAGTTGGGGTGTTTTGATATATTTGATTTAAAAGTCCTTTTTGGATGTGCGTAGTAATTATTTTATTTTGATTTCAGCAAATTTAGAATTTTACGGGAAAAACAGAGTGAGATTACATTTACATATATTTATTATCTTTTAAATGTTTATTAATTAAAAATTAATACTAATGCCCTATAATAAACTCAAATCGAATTCAACTTAGGATCGTAGTAGCCTTAGTCTGTTAATTCGCGCTCGTGGCGCTAGGCGCCCTTCATTTGTTCTTATGTCAATTTATTGTTCACATCGTTATAGTTATTTTACTAAGTTTAATTAATTTAAAATTATTTAAATGACTTGAATTTCCGGAAAAAGTGCAATTACATGGTGTAGTTTCAACTGATCTATAAGGGTATGTGCTAACTTTTGTTTTTAATAGGAAAATAGTTCATAATTCTTTACAGCTTTTCACCATTGGATTCCATAGGGGCAATTGGCGTTTGACGTTTGTGAAAAGTTTAACATGTTTTTTTTTCATTTATTTTAATAATTAGGCGCTATGTACTACTAGGGGATGAAACAACATAATTTGGGGGTGCATTTGCCCCATATCCAAGATATCTACGGATTTTATTTGTTCCATTCCTTAGCAACACTCGGTCCAATAACGTCCCCGCAACCTTCTCGCGGAGGGAGATTCAAATTTAACGAGAGCCTTTCTTTTCACATGTTCGATTATGTATTTTTTTGATTTTGGAAACAACCAGGGTTGAGAGGGTCGAAGTGACCCCTTTCTCCTCGTAACCTAATATTTATTTTTAAACACTCGATTTATTTCGCAAATGTAATATTTGATATGTTTTTACAGATAATTCGAGCAAATTCCTTTGGTGGTATCTGTTATGAACGATAAGCAGTTACCTCGGCACTCGCCACCTGCAACAATGATGTCACTGATTATTTGCCACTTACAAATGCACGATTTGCCTTTATTCGTTGTGGTTCGTTCAAATGCAGTACACGTTGCTAATTGAAGAGGCAAGTTATAATTTTTAAGGTAGTTTTAAAGGGTGTAATTGTTTAATTTTTGAATTTCGTATTTCACTAAGTATTTGGGAATTTACTTGTCATTTTTGGACCAATAAATCGTCATTTTCTTTGTACTAAGATTATTTCTGGTTTTAGATTACCTTATGGGGTACTTGGATTCTATCAACCAGCAAGCTTAAGGGTGGAGATTTCATCCCTTGTACTCCTGCATATGTTTGCCAGGTCTTCGTCCAACCATACAGGTTTAGGTGGGTTTATAAATACGTTGTAATGCCTATTTATGTTTGTTTTTAACTATTTTGTAAATTGATGTAAGTTACCATTGCCACAATTCTAATTTTTCTTTGTTTCAGAAGATATGGAGTGGAATTGTTAGAACAACCTCTGAGATATGAATTTCAAAAGGCATCTAAGATTTGAAGGGGATCAGCACCTATTTTAAAGGTGAGAATTGTTTTCAATCAATTCGTATAATGACTCTTTGTCATCGGCGGACATTTGAGTTGCTCCATCAAGCAAGGTTTTCTCAGAGATGATAATCTTCCATAGATGTACATTTGCAGAATTGTTCTTTCATTGCAATGTTCTGCTTTTTATTTGGATGGATGCATTAATTCATTTTTATCTTTTGAGTGTTCAACAATAGTTGTTTTTGGCTTTTATTATTTAAAATCTGTCTTTTTATTGAAGTACACAGAAGTGGTGTACTTTGCTCAAATTCAAAAATTTATATTTATTGGTTTAAATTAATTGTTTTAGGATTTTTTTAATTAAACCTTTGTACTAAGGCATTTGATTCTTCTATTTAAATTAGAGTTTGGAAATGAAACCTTTAACTTCTAATTCTAAATAATGCTATTATTGATTTTGGATTAAGATCTAAGTAAAGGTTAGCCTGGCGTAATATCAAATCAATTTATTATTAATCACTCAACTGATATTTATACTAAAATGCCTTTATGTTTAAATAACGAAATTTGCAGTAGCTAAATCCAATTGAAATTCAACTTAGGATCAAAGTAGCCTTAGTTTTGTTAATGCCCGCGCATGGCGCTAGGCGCTCTTCAATTGTCATGTCAATTTGTGGTTCACATCGTTTATGTTATTTTACAAAGTTTAATTAGTTTAAAGCTGTTTAAACGACTTCTATATCTGAAAAAAGTGCAATTACATGGTATTGTTTCAACTGATTAATAAGGGTATGTGGTAACTTTTGTTTTTAATAGAAAAATAGAGGATAATTCTTTACAGCTTTTTACCATGGGTTTACATAGGGGCAATTGCCGTTTGACGTTTGTAAAACATTTATTATGTTTTTTCGCATTTATTTTAATAATTAGCTCCTGTGTACTACTAGGGGATGAAACAACATAATTTAGGGGTGAATTTACACTATATCTAAGATCTCTACGGATTTTATTTGTTTTGTAACATAAAATTCATTCCTTAGCAATACCCGGTCCTGTGACGTCACGCAATCTTTTCGACGAGGGAAATTCAAATTTAAATATTTTTTTCTTAGGTTTAGTTATGTGTTTTCTCGATTCTATTAGTAACCTGGTGCAGCACTCTAAAGTGCTGAAGTGTCACCTCTTTTCCCTCCTAACCGAATATTTATTTTAAAGCCATTTATTTTACAATTATTCAAATCTAATATTTGATATGTTTTTTACAGATAACTCCAGAAATTGATTCGGTGGTATCATTTACGAACGATAAGCAGGGTTACCTGAGCACTTGCCGGATGCAAAAATGACGTCACAGATTATTTACAACTTGTCATTGCACAATTCGCCTTCATTCGTTCTAGTGCCTTTAAGTGCAGCACACGTTGCTAATTGAAAAGGTAAATTATATTTTTAAGGGATGCAATTGTTTGATATTTGAATTGAACATTTCAATAAATATTTGTAAACTGTATTTGTTATTTTTGGACCAATTAATTGTTACTATTTTGTACTACAATGTGCAACAATTCTAATGGTGTTTTTTTTATTTCAGAGGATATGCAGAGGAATACTAAGGACATCCATTCGAGACGTAAATTTCAAAGGGCATCCCAGATTTGAAGAGGATCCGTATTTATTTTAACGGTAAGAATGATTTTCAATCATTTCTTATGTGTCTGCTATCGGCGGACATTTATGGATGGACCATCAGCAAAGGTTCCGAAGGATGTCAATCTTCTACTTATGGAAATCTGTATATTTGTTCTTTCATTTCAGCGTTGAACAATAATTGTGTTTTCACAGTTATTTTGTACGATTTGGCTTTCTATTGATGTACTTAGAAGTGGTGTACTTTCACTATATTTTAATCTCTATATTTATTAGTTTTAATTTCATGGTCTCAGGATCATTTTTTTGTACAAAGGCATTACAATGTTTTTTGTACAATTTTTTAAAGTTTGGACATGAAAAACTTAATGCTTATTAAAAGCAAATTTTATAATTTTCTTATTGATTTTGGAATAAGATGTGACTAAAGACATCATGCATTAGCTTGGCATAATATCAAATTAATTTTTTGTTAGTCAGTCAACTGATATTTACATTTCGATGCCTTTGTGTTTAAGTAGCAAACATTTTTAAAAATGAAGAGTTCCAATCAAAATTTAATTAATTTCGATTGGAACTCTGGTTGTAGCTCTAATTACTAAATATTAATTTGTTAATATTTATTAATCATTGCTACGGCCACCAATTACCAGTTAAACTAATCTTTTCGGTCTTCTTTCAGTATGGGATGCAGATATTTGAACTACCGCGGTTCCGCTTTGATTCGTAGTTTTACAAACGAGTGTATGTCCTCCCAGTCAAAGTAGTGGTCCCTTTAAATAAAAATCGCGCGTTTCCTTTTTTAATACTTTTCTTCGGGATCCGGACGAGGAGCAGCTGGACCCGGGACGAGGAGGATCGTGGACGACCGCACCAGAGCCAGCCAACCCCTCTGGTGCCAAAGCATCTTTAACTGGGACATCAGGTAGGTCCGTCCAGCGTTTGGGACGTTGGAAGAGGATGCAGGCGCCGCTCTTCTGTGAGTACCTTTTCAATTTTCCATTGCAGGTGGTGAAATTGGATGGTGGAGACTTGCAATTTTTTTTATCAAGTTAGGGGGATGAAATGTTTAAATTAGCGTTGAGGGTGGGTCGGATTAATTGCCTTTTTTTGCGTTTGAAATGCCTTTCAGGTACTTTTCGATACAATGTTAAAATTACGTTGCAAACCTTCATGGCTACATTAAAATTTTGTTATTTAATTTTGATTTAATTCAATATAATTTTATTTAATGAATAGCCAGAAGGTTTTTTCAATTTTTATCTTTTTTTGTACTTAGAAGTCTCCACCTCTACAGTTTATTTGTTCAATTATTTTACTGCCATATAATTTATTTTTCTAAAATCACATTAGTAAATAGAGTAACATTTTTGTTGCCAACTTTTAAATAGTAAAACGTTTAATAGCTATTTGTTTTATTTTAGATAATTCTGCGAAAATCACATCAAAAACTTTGTGTTCAAAATAAGTAATGTTCATAAAAATTTGAGTAATGATTTTCAATTACAATTCAACTTAACAATTGCTTCGATTTAGTTTAATTTATTTTTGCAATGCGATTAGAGTTTGCTTTAGCATTCAAAATTTTTGTTAAACAATTAAAAAAAAACATACAGTAAGCACAAATTTGTGTTTTAATTTAAAAAATTGTATAATACATTAATGAAAATTTTCTTTTTCTGAACTAATCGCGAAATTGATAATTTTGCTATCTTATTTTCAAAATTTTTAAAATGTTCTTTATTGATAATTAGAATAAATTTTTTTATAGAACAATTTTTTTTGGAGAGTTAAATTAAATAAAATTCTTGCCTTCTAATTTGCATTCGTTTTTACGGCTTCATATTTCAGTACAATTTTTAGTTGTCTTTGTTAACAACAAAAAACCATTAAAATTAGTTGTTAAGTTTGTATTAAATTTTGCAAAATATTTAAAATCTATATTAGTTTTAATATTCTCTTCAAGTATAAAAAAATTTTAAAAATGTATGTTTATACATTTTTGCTTAACATTGTTATTATTTTGAAAAAGCAAATTTTGATGATGTGATGATTGCATTAATATCTTTTAATTAATTTTTTCATTCTTCGTATTTTCGAAAAAATGGCATTTGCTTTAAATTAAGTACGGAATAAATGAAAAAACTATGAGAGTACGCCTTTCAGAGTTAGACGTTTGTTTCGTACTTAAAAAACCAGTTCACCCCTGCAATTTTTTTCTTTCTATATCTGTGTATGGATGTTTTCAGCAAGAGCGGATTTTTTTCAAAGAAACATTTGAACTAATTCCAATCTTCTGAAAATTTCTGCGTTGTCACAATAAAGCCGCAAGCAGCCTCGCCTGCCTTGCAAATCGGAACATGTTCGAACTTTTGGGCTTTGGTGCAATGTTGTCTTTCGTAAGGTCCCCTTTGCCCCCTCGCCAATTTGATTGTTTATACGTATTGTAACACCAAAACCCGATAAGTGCGAACATTTCCGTTTTATTGTTTCAACTTTTGTACAATTCGCCGGGAACCAATCTTTTGCTCCATCTTAACTTAATTCAATTTTTCAATCGAATTTCTTTTTCTTCATTTTCGATTGTTGCCGACGCGATTGTACAAAAAAAAACTTGTTATATATCTGTGTATTTTTTGTAAACATGTACCGCCCCGTGACCACGCTAGCTGGGCACTGGGGCACCCTTAGATCTCGCGTTTTTTAATGCTGCCGCCCTTAACGAGATTTTTTGCAAAAGTTGAGGTGCAAACTTTAACTTTTTTTTTAAGTAAATTTCGAGATCTTTTTAAGGGCGGCGGAAGAGGGTGGCTTAGATTTGTCCCAATTTTTCAGGTTTCTTATGAGAAAAAAGCGCCCCATTATTATTGCGAATCGGTTCTAACTTTTAAGCGTACCTTCGCACTGACGTCACGACTTTTCTTAAAGTCACATTTGCGTTAGTTTTTTAAGAAATGAAGCGTCTTGCGGATGCGCAACGTTTAGATTTAATTGGCAGGGGTGGGTTCGTTCATAAAAAATGTTTTTTTACGAATTCGTCGAAACGAAGCGCGTCTAATTAACAATGTTCCTTTTCAGCTTTTTTTTATTTTCTTATTTATTTGTTTTGATTGTGTTATAAATATTTGTGTGCTTAACCGCTTTCCTTTTCAGCATTTTGCAGTCCACAATTGGAAAATGTTTGTTCCAGTAATTAGCTTTTCTTTCAGCTTAATCTTTTTTTTTCAGCTTAACATTTTTTTTTCAGGATTATTTTATGCTTGTGTACCTAATTATTATTTTTTTATTTTCAGGTTTTGCGTAAAATTTTATAATTAATATGCGTCTTGCGTCTTTACTAAAAAGACACCCTTGCGTTTAGTATATAAGAATTGAAAGGTTTGCGTTGTGATTTGCGTTTAAATAATCACTTATGCGTTTTTGCTCCCGATTTATGCGAATTTGTTCTAAAAATTTGGAGCTTGCGTTTTGACTTTTAAAAAATCCAATTCGCGTTTTTTTTTACGGTGAACGCTTCGTAAAAGAACATTTTTTATGAAGATTATTAGGCAATATTTAATTTTTAAAACATTCAACTAACACACTTTTTATTATTTCAGCGATACGGTGTGGTGAGGGGAGATGTAGGGGCGCAGGAGTCCCTACAAATTTTTAATTTTTTTCCAGGTTTTACCAAAATTAACTGCTGTAACCAAATTCGTTAGGGCTAATTTTTAGTAAAAAAACCGTTTCGTATTTTCTAGAATTTGATATACAATATTTTAATTGAATAATTTTTGGGCGAGGAGAGGACAGGTGTAGGGGTTGGAGGAGTCTGATTTTCCAAATTTTATTGCCATTTTAAATAATTAATACCTACTATTCACGGATCTCGTCAGAAAAATTCATAAAAAAGAATATTAACGCACCCTTAGTTTGAATAATATTTTTTTTAATTTAATAATTTTTGAGTGAGGATAGGGCAGGTGTAGGGGATGGAGGAGCCTGCAATTAAAAAAAATTCAGATATTACAAAAATTAACTGCTGTAACCAAATTCGTTAGGTCCAATTTTTAGTAAAAAAAATCGTTTGGTTTTTTATAGAATTTAAAAATTAAAAACATTATTTTAATTGAGGAGAGGACAGCTGTAGGGGTTGGAGGAGCCCGATTTTTCAAATTTTATTTTTATTTTAAATAACTTACAAAATTAATTTTATTCACAGATTTCATCAGAAAAAAAAATATTAATCTCCCTTTCGCTTGAAACACATTTTTTTAAAATTTAATTTTTGAGTGAGGTTAGGGCAGGTGTAGGGGATGGAGGAGCCTGCTTTTTTTTAATTTCTAACTATAGATTTTCATAATTCTGCCAAAACGAGTTTTACAAAAAGTTGCATAGCTCATTTCAACGACAAAAAAAAAACTAATCCAATAATTGAATTAGACAAGATAGTCAGAAGCAGTAAACCACATGGCGCATGGAAGACCACCGTACAGTTGTAAAGACAGTTGGCAATCCATCTCTCAAGAACAACGACCATAAAATCAATAACAAACAAGCGTTATGCCTAATGCACGAGAAAGAAGAAGAAAACAATAATCAAAAACAGATAGCTGGAGATGACCGCAGTAAAGGCGAACAAAAAGAAGAAGTGGAAGAGTCGATAACGCAATTAAACTACAAACTATAGGTGGGTATAACAAAAAATAAACCGAATATAACTTTTAAGAAGGTACCACACGTAAAATTCTCTCTCGTATTGTACACTGCTGGCCAAATAAAATGGAACACGATAGAATTGCGAAAGTAATAAATAGATTCAAGCCAACCTTGATATTAAGTATGATATTGAAAATACAACGTTGTCAAATTAGCCAAATTAATGTAATTTAGGTGGAAAATTTAAAAGCGCATGGAGACGATGCTGTGTTGCCATTCAATGGAAAACTAAAATTAATTTTTCTTGAAATTCTTTAGATTTATAACATATTGTATGTAAAGGTATCATCCGGTTAAGTTTCGGTACCTATTCGTCTGACATCATGTATGCTGACACTATAGCGAATTTTAAGTTTTCAATAATATTTAAGGCAAGACTCTTTGTAGGCCATTTCAAGACTTCAATATTGGAATTTTTGAAGTTATACTTCTTTTGGCGGACTGAGAATAAAATTTTAGCAGCCAACGGAAATTGCGCGCGCACTGCTAACAAACATTTGACAGTATAAAGTTAGCCGTCTACGAAAGTAAATGTATTATTGTGCATCACGCTTAAAACCAAGTGCGCACATTCGAGCTCAAAGTGGCGATCTCGGGAAAATGAAGCGCGCCGCTCCGCGTCGCGCTTCATTTGCATCCCTCGCTCGGAAATGTGCCACTTTTCGCTCGAATGCGCACATCCTCGTATTTACTGAATTTGTTTACATTAATTTTTAGATTTAAAAAGAAAAGAGTAATATATGCAAATTTTCTCAAGATCAACTTGCGCACTCGGCACAGTCTTGTAATTTTTAACAAACATTATTTAGAAAATAAATTAATTTTGTGAATCACGCTCAAAACCGAGTGCGCACATTCGAGCTCAAAGTGGCACATTCCGATCTCGGGAAAATGAAGCGCGCCGCTCCGCGTCGCGCTTTATTTGCATCCCTCGCTCGAAAATGTGCCACTTTTCGCTCGAATGCGCACATCCTCGTATTTATTAAATTTGTTTACATTAATTTTTAGATTTAAAAAGAAAAGAGTAATATATGCAAATTTTCTCAAGATCAACTTGCGCACTCGGCACAGTCTTGTAATTTTTAACAAACATTATTTAGAAAATAAATTAATTTTGTGAATCACGCTCAAAACAGAGTGCGCACATTCGAGCTCAAAGTGGCACATTCCGATCTCGGGAAAATGAAGCGCGCCGCTCCGCGTCGCGCTTCATTTGCATCCCTCGCTCGGAAATGTGCCACTTTTCGCTCGAATGCGCACATCCTCGTATTTATTAAATTTGTTTACATTAATTTTTAGATTTAAAAAGAAAAGAGTAATATATGCAAATTTTCTCAAGATCAACTTGCGCACTCGGCACAGTCTTGTAATTTTTAACAAACATTATTTAGAAAATAAATTAATTTTGTGAATCACGCTTAAAACCGAGTGCGCACATTCGAGCTCAAAGTGGCACATTCCGATCTCGGGAAAATGAAGCGCGCCGCTCCGCGTCGCGCTTCATTTGCCTCCCTCGCTCGGAAATGTGCCACTTTTCGCTCGAATGCGCACATCTTCGTATTTATTTAATTTGTTTACATTAATTTTTAGATTTAAAAAGAAAAGAGTAATATATGCAAATTTTCTCAAGATCAACTTGCGCACTCGGCACAGTCTTGTAATTTTTAACAAACATTATTTAGAAAATAAATTAATTTTGTGAATCACGCTTAAAACCGAGTGCGCACATTCGAGCTCAAAGTGGCACATTCCGATCTCGGGAAAATGAAGCGCGCCGCTCCGCGTCGCGCTTCATTTGCTTCCCTCGCTCGGAAATGTGCCACTTTTCGCTCGAATGCGCACATCTTCGTATTTATTAAATTTGTTTACATTAATTTTTAGATGTAAAAAGAAATGAGTAATATATGCAAATTTTCTCAAGATCAACTTGCGCACTCGGCACAGTCTTGTAATTTTTAACAAACATTATTTAGAAAATAAATTAATTTTGTGAATCACGCTTAAAACCGAGTGCGCACATTCGAGCTCAAAGTGGCACATTCCGATCTCGGGAAAATGAAGCGCGCCGCTCCGCGTCGCGCTTTATTTGCCTCCCTCGCTCGGAAATGTGCCACTTTTCGCTCGAATGCGCACATCTTCGTATTTATTTAATTTGTTTACATTAATTTTAGATTTAAAAGAAAAGAGTAATATATGCAAATTTTCTTAAGATCAACTTGCGCACTCGGCACAGTCTTGTAATTTTAACAAACATTATTTAGAAAATAAATTAATTTTGTGAATCACGCTTAAAACCGAGTGCGCACATTCGAGCTCAAAGTGGCACATTCCGATCTCGGGAAAATGAAGCGCGCCGCTCCGCGTCGCGCTTCATTTGCTTCCCTCGCTCGGAAATGTGCCACTTTTCGCTCGAATGCGCACATCCTCGTATTTATTAAATTTGTTTACATTAATTTTTAGATTTAAAAAGAAAAGAGTAATATATGCAAATTTTCTCAAGATCAACTTGCGCACTCGGCACAGTCTTGTAATTTTTAACAAACATTATTTAGAAAATAAATTAATTTTGTGAATCACGCTTAAAACCGAGTGCGCACATTCGAGCTCAAAGTGGCACATTCCGATCTCGGGAAAATGAAGCGCGCCGCTCCGCGTCGCGCTTCTTTTGCTTCCCTCGCTCGGAAATGTACCACTTTTGACTCAAATGTGCACATCCCTCATATTTATTAAATTTGTTTACATTAATTTTAGGATTTACAAAGAAAAGAGTAATATATGCAAATTTTCTCAAGATCAACTTGCGCACTCGGCACAGTCTTGTAATTTTTAACAAACATTATTTAGAAAATAAATTAATTTTGTGAATCACGCTCAAAACCGAGTGCGCACATTCGAGCTCAAAGTGGCACATTCCGATCTCGGGAAAATGAAGCGCGCCGCTCCGCGTCGCGCTTCATTTGCTTCCCTCGCTCGGAAATGTGCCACTTTTCGCTCGAATGCGCACATCTTCGTATTTATTTAATTTGTTTACGTTAATTTTTGGATTTAATAAGAAAAGAGTAGTGTACTCAAATAAAACGACGTACTTATGTGGAAATTTGACCAAAAGAAGTATGGCTTCTATCGTGCGGTTTTTTTGCAGTTTTAATAATTTAATTAGTATAAACAAGTTCGCCTGATTTTCAGTCAATTGATAAATTAGTTAGTGAATAATTGTGCCGTGTATATTTGTTACATTCAATTTGCTCATCGTAAATACAACATTCTATACAGGGTGTCAGACGAATAGGTACTGAGACTTAACTCGGCGATACCTGACGCTAATCCAGGGGGTCGAAACTACTATGTTAAAAAATAAATCTGGATGTTTTACAGCTCGGGGCTAGTATATTTCGCCATCTGTTAGAAGGTGCTGTTACTAGTAATTTTTTGTAAACTTTGAAAACAGTGCATTCGTTCATTAACTATTTATGATTCTTTCATTATGGTTTTTTTATAAATAATAGTGCGTTAAAGTTATAATAAGTAAATTATAAAAATTAATTATGGAATTATGTGTCAACGTGCCCTTTAGGCGGAATCTACTATTTTCGTTTAAGGCTCCATCTATGTATAATAAGGTCCAAGCTGCAAAACACGCATTTTTTCCCCATTTAAGTGAGGGCTCTCTACACCAATCTAAACCATAGAAGTTTGTGTGCATTATTCCTAAATCAAAAGAATTTCGAAAAAAATGGATTTTAATTTTTCGGTAAATGGCTACGCAGCATCGTCTCCGTATGCTGTTAAACTAGAGTGAGGTAATTTACTACGTACTTCATTCCTAATTTATTTTATCGTTTAGATATCATTAACAAA
This sequence comes from Sinopyrophorus schimmeli, assembly GCA_036325965.1. Taxonomy (NCBI): domain Eukaryota; kingdom Metazoa; phylum Arthropoda; class Insecta; order Coleoptera; family Elateridae; genus Sinopyrophorus; species Sinopyrophorus schimmeli. The sequence continues at coordinate 410,648 of JARFIZ010000337.1, read as the reverse complement.
AATTAACATCTTATGTTACCCGTGAAGTGATTAAGAAAAGCAACTTTATTTTACGTCTCCTTTTTGAGGCATTGTTGCCAAGCCTATCTTCTCTATTTCAATGCATATTTAATATACCACTTCTGTTTTTTTTTTCGATTAAAAAAAATTACATTTGGCTTTAATAATTATTTATAAGATGGAAATTTTTTTTTAAATATTTTATATATCATACCATGTGTTCCAATTAATTTGGCCGGCAGTGTACGTACTTTTTTCCGATGCGATTACGCGAAATTATTAAGCGGAACGTAATCTAAATATTTGGGGAAAACGTTTCATATTTCGAGGGATGCCCAATTAAAAATAACTAAGCATAATATTTTGATAACGCTCCGAATGCTTCCACCACCTACAACATGTATTTTGATAGGCCTCCTATCTTCGCAAATTTATTTAATTTATTCCGACGAAATAATACTAGAATATAATCGTTTCGTATATTAGAGGAGCGCCATGCGTTTCATTACCATTCGTAAACAGCCGCCGGGCCCAACTCGAATCTAACATTTTCGTTGTTAATCTCCTTTTGATTGTGCATTTTTGATGGATAAAAATTATGTGCATTCCGAAGGCATGTAGAATGAAACGCAAGAGAGGGTTAATTTCGCTTCTGAGGTAGCTCTTTTGGGACTTATGTTAAATTAAGCTCGTTCGGGGGGCGAATGTATAATTTTGGAAATTGTTTATGTTTCCATCTAATTTTTGGGACTTTGTAATTAGTGCGCATCAATAAATCGTTATTACAATATGGAAATTTGTGGATGGGCTCGATTTTCGTATTCGCCTCAAGTTGGGGTTGTTTTTTCTTCAGACCGAAAGTCGATTTTAATGTTGCTTCTAAAAAATCAAAGGAGATATTGTCCCCAAATGTATAATTTTAATTTTTCTATCGCAGAGTTAATTGAAAAAGAAACAGTTTATATTAATTTTTGTTGGTTAAGATTTATGATTTTGAACAAGAAACAATATTTTCTTAATAAATAAAATGTTTAGAAATGCGCACTAGAACGGTTGTTTAAAAGGGTTAAAATTTATTCGTGTATTTTTTTTTGTGTTTGAAAAAAATACAAATGTATTAAAAAGAACGCTTTTATTTAATACCGCACTTCGTTTCGTATGCGGAAGCCATTATTATTTGCGTTGCTATGGAAAAATATTAGATATTTTTATACGTGTGCGTAAAACGAGAGATTTCGGTAGGCTTGGATTTGACGAGTGTTGCCAATTCAAATCTAATTTATTTATTTTTCAAAAAATTTTAATTGAAAATTAGAAAATCATATTTAAATATTTAAATTTTTTAAAATAAAACAAAATTATTTAAATAAGTAACCACAATAACCCTTTTTCAACGTAAAGGCTGAACTGACTGGGTTACTATATTAAATTATTAAAAAAAATAATAATAATGGACGCGAAATTGAAAAATGCATTTAATTTCCTGCCGGTTTACGTAAGAATCGGTTTGAATAAGAAGGGATTATACTCAAACCCCCCAAGAATGCGGGTTGAGAATCGTCGAAGGCGAAATTTCGTTTTTCCAATCTGAATATTTTTTATGGCCTCGCTTAACAGTGATTCTCGACTCTTAAAAGGTTCGCAGAACGTCTAAAAAGGGGAGGTCGCGAATAAATTAGAAATAATGCAAAAATTAATTTTTAATAAAAGCACTTAAACATGTAAAATTCTCTCGGAAAAATGGGCGCGGATTTTTTTCTTCGGATTTTTAAATTTTGGGCCATATTGACCTGAAATTCGTAGATTCGCGCAAATAAAATTGCAGCTAAAAATAAATGTCACTTTTTGAAGTTATACTTCTTTTGGCGCGTTAAGAGTAAAATATTACTAGGGAATGGAAGTTGCGCGCGCACAGCTAACGAAGTTAGCTGTTTTAAAAGTAAATTAATCATTGTGAATCGCGCTTAAAACCGAGTGTGCACATTCGAGCTCAAAGTGGCACATTCCGATCTCGGGAAAATGAAGCGCGCCGCTCCGCGTCGCGCTTCATTTGCCTCCCTCGCTCGGAAATGTGCCACTTTTCGCTCGAATGCGCACATCCTCGTATTTATTAGATTTTTTAATAATAATCTTTTTTTATTAAATGCTAATCATTTTTAATGTGAAATTTCATGACAAATTATGATGAAAAGAAATGACAATTAAAAAGTCGATTTTCTCAAAAACGATTTCATTAAAAAAATGCACATTGGTGGAATAAATAAAGAAAAACATTGCTCTTATTTTTCCCAAGTAAAAGTAAAGCATAAAAAACAATATAGGTAAATTGTTCTTGAATTTTTTTTAAAACGATGAAGTCTACTGACTTTATATTTCAACAGAAAATTGTATATACATAATTTTTTTGAAGTTATACTTTTTAGCGCTTGGGGAGTAAAATTTTAGTCGGTACACTTAATTTGAAAGATTAGCGGCCTAAGAAAGTAAATTAATTATTGTGAATCGCGCTTAAAACCGAGTGCGCACATTCGAACTCGAAGTGGCACATTCCGATCTCGGGAAAATGAAGCGCGCCGCTCCGCGTCGCGCTTCATTTGCCTCCCTCGCTCGGAAATGTGCCACTTTTCGCTCGAATGCGCACTTCGTCGTATTTATTCGATTTTTTATTAATAATCTTCTTTTATTAAATACAAATAATTGATTTTCTTCAAAAAATATGGATTTTGTATGTAAAAAATTATATGGTGTATTTTTGTAATTATTTTGTTTGAAAACACCAAATCAAGGATTTAGTATGCCTGGAATAAAAATCATACTATAATTTGTGATGAAATATTTTTTTAAAAAATTATTAATTATTGTGATATTGTGCTTAAAACCGATTGTGCACATTTGAGCTTAAAGTGGCACATTTTTATCTCGGAAGAATGAAGCGCGACGAGGAAAAATCAGTCGAATAATTGTAATCGTTGCCTCTCACTCGCATTCACGGGATTGTTGTATCTTTTTGCTTTTTTCTACGCATTGCTATGGTAAATACGTTTTTCGAACATACATTCAGTATTTACTAAACTGAATTTAAGTATTGTAAGTGACCCCTCTACCGGACAGTTAAGCGTACAGTTTTTTTTAAAGCAATATGAAAAATATTAATACTTTAGAATGAAAAAACAAAAAGGCCAATAATATCAATTAGAATGTTAAACAATAAATGATAATAGTATAAATTTGTGATGTGTCCTTTATCATCCGGCCTATCCCCTCTATCGGTAACCTCTGTACCCTCTATCAGCGCCCTTTAAGAAAATTTCATAAATTACAAAAACTATCATTATTTAATAAAATTGGTTTTCAAACAGTAATTATTATTATTGGAAAATAAATGCAATCGAATAAAGGAAAATTTTTAATTATTATTTTAATTTATTTATTAGTTAAAACCTTTTTTTTTGCTCTTTTAGAATTTTTTTGATTGTACAGTTAAACTTTATTCTATTCCGCACCCTCTTACCAAGATCAACCTTGAATTTTATTTCAACCATGCAGCACCAGATTTTGTCTCTTGGAATAGCTCGATCACTATAAGTGGTTTAGAGGGTGTTGAATAGAATAAAGTTTAACTGTACATGCAAAGCCAATTTTATTGTACGTATGCTCGGTCACCTTATTTTTAGTTTAAATCAATAAAAAATTAATAATTTGTTTATTTTTTCAATTATTTTACCTTATACTAATTAACTCAAAAATAGTTTTTGATTTTATATTTAATATCACTTGTCAAAAAAAAACATTAACCCACCTTTTAAGAAATCATTGTTATAGCTAATTGATAAACAAATTTTGATTTTAAAGCCACTTTTTACATTATTTAAACTAAGCTATTCATTAAATCAGCAACGTTTTAGTATTTTTTTACATGTTGTTTATTGACTTGTAATAATGCATTTTAAAATTTTTATCGAAGCCGGTAGAGGGCTCACTTACCTTAGTAAATTTTTTTTAATCTTTAAATTTTGCGTTTTATTGCATTATCAATAAGCTGTCCAAATTTTCCAAATTTTAAACTTGCCGTTTTGTGACTTTAGATTTGAAAATATCAGTTTTTTCTAACTATTTTTGATACTTAAGCTACGATTTTTTTTTAAATTTTTGCAAGCAATTTTGTTTAAGCACAATTCACAATAATTTAGGCCAATAAATTAGATAAAAAAATGAGTTGAATAATTTTAGTCATTCTCTTTCACTCGCATCGACGATATTGTCGTATCTTTTCGCTTTCTTCCACTCATTGGTATTGTAAATAGATTTTTCGAACATAGAATTAATATTTATTAAACTAAATTTAAATTTATGATTTGATAGAGCAAAGAATAAAATAGACTAATGTAATAAATACAAAGATGTGCGCATTTGAGCGAAAAGTGGCACATTTCCGAGCGAGGGAGGCAAATGAAGCGCGACGCGGAGCGGCGCGCTTCATTTTCCCGAGATCGGAATGTGCCACTTTGAGCTCAAATGTGCACACTCGAATTTAAGCATGATTCACAACAATTTAGGCCGATAAATTAGACGATAAACTTGTTAAATAATTTTAATCGTTCCTTCTCACTTTTGCTGACAAGATTGTCGTATCTTTTTGCTCTATTCCACTCATTGCTATGGTAAATACGTTTTTCGAATATAAAATTGATATTTAGTATATTAAATTAAAAATTTTGATTTCGAGGCGCCTAGGTTAAATTAGAAAAATGTAAAAAATACGTGGATGTGCGCATTCGAGCGAAAAGTGGCACATTTCCGAGCGAGGGAGGCAAATGAAGCGCGACGCGGAGCGGCGCGCTTCATTTTCCCGAGATCGGAATGTGCCACTTTGAGCTCGAATGCGCACACTCCGTTTTAAGCACGATTCACAATAATTAATTTACTTTCTCAGACGGCCAACTACAACTGCCGATTTTTCTTTAGCTGTGCGCGCGCAACTTTCACTACCTCCCAAGATTTCACTCTCAAAGCGCCAAAAGAAGTATAACTTCTCATTTTTAATTTTTTCTCCAATTTGTATTTTTCTTCGCGAACCCTCGGACCGTAGCACTTCAATTTTTTTCTCGAATTAACGGCGCACACTTTCGTGTCGGCCGCAAAAAAATTCTCGTCGTCACGCCAGTAGATGGCGACACAAATTATTCGCTTATGACGAGGCCGGAGGAGCAATCCGCCAGCCGCAAACTTTATTATTTATCATCTTCGAGGATTAACTTACATTGTTCTAAGTCCTCCGTGATGGATTGTCGGGATACCCTCATGATTAAACCCAAACAGACTCAAAATCCGCATTAAATAATTTAACAAAGCTACAAGCAAATATTAGCTCGCCGGAATGTTCGGGGCTGAACTTCCGCTCGGGCCGGAGTAAAACATATTTTTCCACATATCCATATTTATTGCCGTTATTTGCATTTCCATCGTGGGATTTCGCTAGAAGAAACTGCGCGTCACTTTCTCCATAATAAATGATAGAGAATGATGTGGCAAAAAGATATAAGTAACCGAGAGACTATAAAAAACCATTCGGGGATGATGCTACATCGTGATATACTCGAGCTTATGAGAATGGCATTCTTGGTACGCGGCTTCGCTCCCAAAAAAAAACGTGCCGGACAGGATTTTTTACGGTTCCTAATTGTAGTAAAACGTTTTGCGTATAAATAAGGTTTCGAGCAAAGGAGCGTTTTTTTTAAGATAAAAGCGACGGCACTAAACGAGGGGGGCGCCCCCGGGCTTGAACCAATAACCTTAGGAAATTGTTTGCTAAAATACTTCCCGAATCTTATAATGCGAAAACTGTCGTGGAGGACGTAAAGATACGGAATAACGATTTTAATTTTCGTTCTTTTTATAGGTACTTCGAGCTGTAGGGGTTGTTCCAACATTAAATTTAGTGTTTCGGGTAGAAGGTTACAATTTAAAGTTTCTAAGTGCAATACTTCGAGGTGCACAAAGTTCTTATTCATTTTTTCACGGTCTTTTTGCGAATTTTGCGAGATTATTGGTTTTCGATGTCGAATTATTATTTTATGGGCTGGAGAAGTCAATTTTCTTATTTATTGCTATTTAATTAAATTAACAACAGTGTACGAGAAGATAATTATTGCGTTGACAAAAAAAACAATTGCGATTTTTTGGATTTTTTGGGTCACTTCGCGGTGGGTGTCATTTTTTTTCCGTTTGGCGGTTGGCAATACCGATTTTTCACTTACTTCAGTGACAAACCATTTGGTATTTGCTTTACATGTGTTAGTTGAGCGGCAAATTTAATATGGAGCGCAAAAAACGAACATTTTCGTCACGTTTTGCACCATGACGGCGCGCGACCGCACATATCTTTAGTTGCTCGTCAAAAATTATCGCAGCCTGGTTGGGAAGTGACGTCACGTCCACCTTATGCGCTCGTTTGAAATCGTTTTACGAACGCGGAATCTTGACGGTACGAGAAAAATGGTAAAAGGTCCTTGGCCACAGTGGTACATTTTTATAAAAAGAATTGTGTTTTTTTTTCAAACTAAAATATCGAACTGGCTGTTTTGTAAACAAGCTATAAAACGTAGAAAATACATAAATTAATGTTGATCATATATTTCGGCTGGAACGCAAATTAGGACCACGGGTCCCGCAGAAAATTTATAGAATTTTTAGCTAAAAATATTCGTAAAATTCCTAACTCTAAAAATGGAGGTGATGCGGTTTTAGAATTTGCATTTCTGAAAATGTTTTATAGAAAGGTAGTTATTTTACTGCAAATATTTTGCTCGGAAAAGAATTGACAATGTATTTTTTTTTTTAATTTTGAATGAATTTAAGGTATAAATATTCAGAAAATTTGTAAATTTGAAAATCGAAGAGATACAGATTAACAATTTATTATTTTTAGGCTTTTTTATACAAGAGTAGTAATAATAATGAAAATATTATTAAGCGAAAAAGAAATTGACAAAACCACCTTCGGAGATTTCATATTTTATATCGGAAAAATCTTTAATTTTAAAAATGGAACCGATTTTGTTGTGCAAAACGAAAATTTGGATTTGTGGACCGTAACTCCAAAAATTGAAGTTATGCCTCTTTCTATGCACTTGCAAAATTTGAATTTCTAAGGTCTTTTTACATAAAAATAGAATTTTTGATTAAATATTTCGGACAGAGAAGGATTCCACAAATGGAGCTTTACTTTAAAGTATTTAAAAAAATATATAATTTTAGAAATTGAAACAAAATTTTTATAAGGTTATATAATTAGGATATTTGGAACTTTTTTACATAATTTTTATTAAATTATTGTTTTCAGAACGAATTGATAAAAGTTTCTTAAAATTTTTCCAAATTTTGTATATGAAACTTGAAAAATATTTTTAACTTTTATAATTGTACAAATATCGTTGTGCAATTTAAAATTTGATTTTTTGGACCTTTTCAAATAAGGGGAGGTCTTTCTATTAATATATTTTACTCAGAAAAATATTTTCAAGAATTTTCTTAAAATATTTCAAAATTTTGTACATAGAAGATGTAAAAAAAATGATAACTCCTATAATTGAACAAGAATTCGAATTTTCAAGTTTTTTCAAATAAGGGCACTGATTTTTAGAAAAATATTTTACTCAGAAAAAACTTTTCTTAAAATTTTTTCAAAATTTTGTACACAAAACTTTGTAAAACCATTTTAACTCATATAATTGAACAAATATCGTTGTGCAATTTAAAATTTTTGACATTTGGACCTTTTTAAGTAAGGGCGATACAAAATTTGAAATGCCAAATTTAAACAAAAATAGAACGTTCAATATTTAATTTTTTTTGGTTTTGTGTAAATATTTTTTTTTAGATAGTACTAAAATAAAATACTTTTTTTTTAAATAGAACGAAAAGACATACTTTTTTAAAAGATAAAAATAAGATGTTTATTTCGCGAATAAAAATAGATCTTTATTATTATTTTTTTGTTTAATACAATTCCAAACTTCTTTTTAGAAACCTGTTTGTTTACACCACTTTCCTTGGCGAATTTCTAAGGACTCTGTCCCAGAACTGCTCCCTAATAAGTCTCCATTGCCTCTTTTAGATTTGCAAAACAAACCCATTTTTTCTCGACCGAAAAACGTTAGCTCTTTAGTCCACAAAGGGGATTACTTTTTAAATAAATAAACAAAACAAATTCGGCCCACATTTATCAGTCGGCTCCCTTCGTTTTCGCTTTAACCCTCTCCCTTAATGCGGAAGCTCCATTATGTCGTAGGTGTAACATTACAACGCGACCCCTCGTATCACTTTTCGACGCTCGCAATTATTTCTAATTACCTCCGACGTAACGCAAAAAACCGCTTTTGCAGCTCTCCCGTTTTTTGAAGTTATACTTCTTTTGGCGTCTTGGTAACGGAAGTTGCGCGCGCACATCTAAAGAAAGTAAATTACTTGTGAATGGTGTTTAAAGTCGAGTGTGCGCATTCGAGCTCAAAGTGGCACATTCCGATCTCGGGAAAATGAAGCGCGCCGCTCCGCGTCGCGCTTCATTTGCCTCCCTCGCTCGGAAATGTGCCACTTTTCGCTCGAATGCGCACATCTTCGTTTTTATTGGATTTGTCTATTTTATCCTCAGCTCTTTCAAATCAAAAAATTTAATTCAGTTTGCTAAATATCGATTTTATGGTCGAAAAACGTTTTTACCATAGCAAATGAGTGGAAGGGAGCGAAAAGATACGACAATATCGTTCATACAAGTGAGAGGGAACGATTAAAATTCATCTACTGCTTTTTCGTCTAATTTATTGGCCTAAATCGTGCTTAAAACCGAGTGTGCACATTCGAGCTCAAAGTGGCACATTCCGATCTCGGGAAAATGAAGCGCGCCGCTCCGCGTCGCGCTTCATTTGCTTCCCTCGCTCGGAAATGTGCCACTTTTCGCTCGAATGCGCACATCTTTGTATTTATTGGATTTGTCTATTTTATCCTTAGCTCTTTCAAATCAAAAAATTTAATTCAGTTTGCTAAATATCGATTTTATGGTCGAAAAACGTTTTTACCATAGCAAATGAGTGGAAGGGAGCGAAAAGATACGACAATATCGTTCATACAAGTGAGAGGGAACGATTAAAATTCATCTACTGCTTTTTCGTCTAATTTATTGGCCTAAATCGTGTTTAAAACCGAGTGTGCACATTCGAGCTCAAAGTGGCACATTCCGATCTCGGGAAAATGAAGCGCGCCGCTCCGCGTCGCGCTTCATTTGCTTCCCTCGCTCGGAAATGTGCCACTTTTCGCTCGAATGCGCACATCCTCGCTTCAAATCGATTTAGTTATATTAATCTTCTTCTTTTCAAATCAAAAAATTAATTTCAGTCGAGTGTTTCTGTTGTAACTTGTGCATATGCGGTTTTAACCTTAATTCACAAAAATTCAATTAAATAAAATGCAAAATTAAATACACAGAAAATGATAGCTTATTTATTTAATAATTGGTAAAATAATATTAACGAGTTCAAAGCATAATATCATTCTTTTAAACATGTTGGAAGTTATAATAGGGGTTTAGTCTATTATTTCGTTTATGTTAATTTGGCCAAAGTCGTAAAACGTAATCAAAAAAGCGATTATTACCTAATATAATTTTATATTGCACTGTATGAGAAATGGCTATCGTTACCATGACAACGGGTTGAGCAATTCATATACCATGTCGTTATTACGCCAGCGATTTGCAAATTGGGGGTGCAAAAAATTTAACAAAAACTTAATATTTTGGTTTTCGTTTTTTTCCATTTAAAAATGCAAAGTATTATCTTCTAAAATACACTGCGTGTGTTACACGATTTACTAAAATAAAAATTCTAAAAAATTTTCAAAAAAGAAACATTCAAAATATACAAATTATCCAGAGATTTCGTTACAGGTATAAATACGGTTCCGTAACATTTAATTAAAAAAACCTAGTCAATTTTAATGAATTATTGTGACTTGATTTTTGAACTTAAAGAATCTCATTTACAAAATTTTTTTAATCGCATTACTTATGATAAATTCAAAAAAGATAATGAAAATCTTGTACCAAGTAGTAATTTATATAAAAAAGAAAATATTAACGAAAAACGCTTATATCTCCAGTAGATGGACAAAATCTCCAATAGATGGACGGCCACCCCCAATAGATGGACGCTTTTCAAAAATAATAATTTTGTCTTGTTATTTATATAAAGAGTGATTAAGTTATTTAAATTTAATAACTAATAGCTTAAACTTAATAAAAATATGCAATAAACAAATAATAGATGGCATAATAATTTTCAAAATACATAAAAAAATAATTTTATTTTCTTGAAAAATGATTTGCTTTTATACACTAAGGTAAAAGTACCGGTTTTGGACACGTTAGGCCCAGTTTTAGATACTTGAGTAATTTTGATAAAATACCTTAAAAAATATGAAAAAAACTTCTTTAAGATTTTTCTATCGTAGTTAAACATACATTAATTACACTTATAGCAGTAGCGATAATTCTTATATTTCACATCTGTCAAAATAAAGTGGAAAATGTTCACAACTGGCACAGTGTCCAAAACCGGTACTTCTACCTTACATAATATTAATTATAAAATAATTGTTATATATAAAATCAACAATATATAACGATATAATATATTTTTAAGTTTTTCTCTTTATCATTAACATCTTTTAATGCACTTTTTAAATCATCAGTCGAATAAAAATAAATTTTGTAACATTTCTTGTTGTCAGCCATCTTTCAAAAAAATATAATTATAAATTTGTAAATACTAATAAACATTTTTATACAAATATGAAAAAATATAACAAAAATTTAAAAGATAAATTGGATGTCTATCTATTGGATTGAAGTTAAAAATTTCTCACCAATAAATGGACAGCAAATCTTCTTATAATTTTTTTAAATTTAATTATTAAAATTACTAAAAAAATTACATCTATTTTACACAAAAAAATTAATTAATTTCTAAAAATAACTGACTAATTTATTCATATTTTGCCTTGTTTTCGATTTACACGATTTTCCGTACAAAGAAATTATGATTTGAACTTACAAGTTTTTCTCTGCAACCTATCTACCGTGTAAATCGGGTGTACAGTGGGGAGACCCAGTAACATAATGTTTTGAACCCTCTGTGTTTCTCGTAAATAATCGACTTTGTTTGTTTTAACTCTACCATCATTTTAAAACAAACATATGTTAAAAGACAAAGTGTACACATTTTTCTGTAAAAAAAGAAAACCCCAACATTTTCAAAAAAATTCAAAACATTTTTGATCAGCCTTTTAACAAAAAAATATTCATAATCGAATAACCGGGTTGAACTATTCGATTTGATTGATTACGTTATTAACTCTAAGAATTTTTTTAAATAAATTCCGAATTAATTTTAGGGGTGATCGAAGACCTAATCGTCTACGATTATCTTCTTTTTTCAATCGATGCCTATCTATTGTATTGAGGTTAAAAATTTCTCACCAATAAATGGACAGCAATTTTTTTTTGATTTAATTATTAAATAGCTCAATTAATTGCATTATTATTCAAATATAAACAAAATCGTATTATACATATTTACTTACTTCATTTAATTGTATTAATTATGACAAATAAAATATACAGGGTGTCTGTGAGATGATTACTATACACTGTCCGGCCAACAGAAATAGTTAAGCCACCCCCCACTAAATTGAACCAATGTATGCAGTGCCCAGTTTCACACGGTACAAATTAATAATCAAGTTTGTCCCTGTACTTGCAGGTCATAAATGCTTATATGGTTGCTTGTGTTACGTGCTTTAAAAATTAAGCCAATAGAAAAAATTCTATTTAAATTTAGCGCACATTTGTGGGAGTGGCTTAACTATTTCTGTTCGCCGGACAAAGTATAGTGGTGGCGCTTATGAAGCAAAACATTGTGATCTCAAATGAAAATATTTTTTTTATGTTAACACTAAATAGGGGAAAGTGGGGTAGCCCCGGACAGCGGGTAACCGCGGACATAAGAATTTCCAAGAACCTAATCACGTTGCATTGGTAAAATTTTCTTTAAAACAGGAGTCGCCTAGAGTAAAAACATATGCAATTTAGTTGTCACGTAAACACCGAGTCTGTTACAATTTAAGGAGTAGTTTGTAAAATATAAAAATTTTTTATCGCGCTTGTCAGATTTTTTTTCAAGTTATCAACTAGAAAAACGTAAATGTGAATACTTATTTTTTTTTAAGTTGAAGACAATGCATTATATTGAAACGTTGTAATAGTATTTGAAATATTTCTACTACATCTTAGGAGCTCTGAATAAAAATGTTGAATATTGAGAATCGGGTACCCCCGGACACTAAAATGTCGGGTATCGCCGGACATTATTTTAGCTTAATTAATAATTTTTTTTCAAAAGTTACTCTATACTACAGTTGAAATAAATAACTTGTCGGTGCTTTATTATTTACTGTGATAATAAATAGTGGTTAAATTACTGTACTTTAGTCAACTTTGTGTATTTTTCACATCCAGTACGAATCGCAACGGTGGTCAACATCTATACTGACCGGGTGCCTTCAATCAGCACAGCCCATTTATTAAAACAACTGTTACGATTTTCTGATGCATCAAAAAAACATTTAGCAACGGAGCTAAAAAAATCCATAGGAGCGATATTTTAACATCTCCATTTAAACAAAATTTAGAGAAAAAGCAGAAAACTAAAAACAATAAATTTGTCAAAGCAAAAAAACAAAAAATTGCTAAAAATATTGAAAACAGACAAAAATATTTGAAGTTTTTCCCAAACAGGCCGGGAGAAAGAAACCGAATGCATCATATGCAAAAAAACTTTTGATGAAGACTGGATTCGATGTTATGAGTGCAGAGACTGGGCACATAAAAATTGTTTAAATATTAATTATTTTTGTGATGTTTATAAGGCCAAAAACGATTGGGCCACCAATAAGTACTAGTCCGGGGCTACCCGCCACTTTTTGTATCGCCAAAAAATAGGGTCGAATTGAATTGGCCATATTTCCTAAAAAAACAAATATATCATTACAAATTTTTAATTAGTATAAACTTAAAAGTTCCTACTTTCATTTTAAATCATAAAAAATAAATAAATTTATTTATTTATATTTTTATTTCAATTCTTAAGTGTCCCTACCATCTTCCCATATAAGCAAAAATCTAATATAACATAAATTGTAACAGGGTTCTCAAATTTTTGTAAAACAAAATTATTTTCCTTTTACTAATTTAGGTAATGTAATTAGTTATTAAATAATTTTGTTATCAAATTTAGGGACGTCAAAATTTTTTTGGTAGGTTACCTTAATATAGACAAATCCATTGAATCGAAGATGTGCGCTTCGAGCGAAAAGTGGCACATTTCCGAGCGAGGGAGGCAAATGAAGCGCGACGCGGAGCGGCGCGCTTTATTTTCCGAGATCGGAATGTGCCACTTTGAGCTCGAATGTCCACTCGATTTTAAGCATGATTCACAATATTTTAGGCCAATAAATTAGACACAAAATTAATTGAATAAATTTAATCGTTTCCTTTCACTTGCATGGACAAATTATCGTATCCTCTCGCTCTCTTCCACTCATTTGCTATGGTAAATACGTTTTCGAATATCCAATCGATATTTACTAAATAATAATTTGTTAATCTATTGAGTGGGGGGAGGGCGTCCATCTATTGGTCGGGTTACCTTACTATAGACAAATCCATTGAATGCGAAGATGTGCGCGTTCGAGCGAAATGTGGCATATTTCTGAGCGAGGGAGGCAAATGAAGCGCGACGCGGAGCGGCGCGCTTCATTTTCCGAGATCGGAATGTGCCACTTTGAGCTCGAATGTGCGCACTCGATTTTAAGCATGATTCACAATATTTTAGGCCAATAAATTAGACACAAAATTAATTGAATAAATTTAATCATTTGCTTTTACTTGCATGGACAAGATTATCGTATCTTCTCGCTCTCTTCCACTCATTTGCTATGGTAAATACGTTTTTCGAATATCCAATCGATATTTACTAAATTAAATTAAAATTTTTGATTTGAAGAAGCGTAGATTAAGTTAGTCAAATGTAATAAATTCGAGGATGTGCGCATTCGAGCGAAAAGTGGCACATTTCCGAGCGAGGGAGGCAAATGAAGCGCGACGCGGAGCGGCGCGCTTCATTTTCCCGAGATCGGAATGTGCCACTTTGAGCTCGAATGTGCACACTCGGCTTTAAGCACGATTCACAATAATTAATTGACTATCTCAGAAATTGTTAATCAAAAATTACGGGCCCCTATATAGTCAAGCAACACCAAATTTCCGATTTTGTGCTTAAAAAATTATTCTCAAAAAAATAAACGCCATGTAAAACTATAATAAAGTCAATTTGTAAAACAAAATTTAATTTTACAATTTAATGCAATTAATAATTAAAAAAATCTTTGTCTATCTATTGGGGTTCATCTATAGGTCGCGTTACCCCACATTGCGAAATTTTATTTTATTAAAAATAGGGACTGACACCTTTATCAGTGCGGAATCGTCGGGGGTGGTAAAGCTCGTCGCAGATGAGAATATGAATGAAACGAATGGTGGGGGAGTAGATGCTCCGGAGCACAGCATCCGAGGCTCCGGTTATCCCTGCGACGCGGCTCTGAAAATCTACTAAATAAACGCCGCAACCCGTACCTGTCAGTGTGCTTTCGGTATTCGTAAGATGTACTTTAGTTCCTATACGTTTCTATCGTTGTTAAATTTACGAAACTATTTCTGGCATTCGGTCGCGTCGCGTTTTTCCTTTTTCCCTTTCGCCCTCGTTTTCGAGTGCTGATTGCCTCTCTTTCGCGGGGGGAGGGAAAAAATGCCCTCCGATCAATTATTTGTTGGATTTTACATGGAAACGGTGAGTTTTCTATTTGCCGACGTTCCGATCGTTTTATTTATCTTCTTTTTATTGTTTTTTTTTTAAATGCGTTTCTTCGCTGCGAAAGCGTGCGAGTGGGCTCGCAGACGACGCAAAAAATCGCGACCGGGCCGCATAGTTCGAAGGAAAGCCGAATTAAACATTTAAATAATATTTAAATCAATTCTAAGCTCGTATCGGTCCGTAGAAAGGAACCTTTAATTTATTCAACGTCGAAATTAATCAAAGAAAACAATACCAACTTATTCCGCGCGTACATTAATCCGAACACTTTTTAGAGACGAGAGTGTTTTAAGTCCCACCAGAAATTTATGGCGATTCATAAATTTAATATAATTAGAATAGATAGTTATGTGTTGGACGTCGCTTTAAATGTATTTATCTACGAGAATGCCTAAATTAATGGACAGAAGGGTTGTTGCGTTGTTAACCCAAGGCTTAAGGGGTCATTTTACTGATTTCAACTTTCTGTTGGGATTTATTCAAATTCCCTTTCGGCTCCCGGATCGATGCCCCGCGCCTCCATTGCAGTTGCATCGGTTTTTTCGTTGATTTTTTTTAAATCAAAGTTGGCCACAATGCGTGCTCTTTAATCGCTGAAAAGACATGGATTTAAAATAGCATAAACGACCTCGTAACCATGGTAATAAGTAAATAAAAAAGATGCACTAACACAAAAAAGCATTAAACGAACAAAGATGGATATAATTTGAGATTTTGTACTGACGATTTTTTTGGACCAAAAAGGCGTTTAATTAAGAATTTTGGTTGTTATCTAAAAAGAACTTCAAAATTATTTTGGGGTATTTGGGCCGATGTTTTTCTCTTTTATTTGTAAATAATTTTCAACTTGTTACTTCTTTTTCGAAATCGGTTGATTTTTATTAAATAATTTTTTAAAATAATAACTTACTAAGTAATACAGCTACACTTATTTTTCTTAATTTTTTTATTTAATTTACAATTAATTTTTTTTCGAAGTTGCACTGATTAAAAATGATTTTTTTTACCAAAAAGGCTTTCGAGTAAGAACTTTAATTGTTATGCAAAAGGAACTGCAAGGCCTTCTAAACATTTTTTTTTGTCGGTGTTAATTTTTGGAGGTTATTTTGGGATATTTGGGTCAATGGTTTTTTCTTTTATTTGTGAATAATTTGTAAATTTGTACTTCTTTTTTGAAGTCTGATCATTTTTAATAAATAATTTTTTTATTACAATAGAAACTTCATAAGTTATATAGCTACACACATTTTTGTTAATTTTTTTATTTAATTAAAAGAAAATTATATTTTGAAATTGCCCTGATTTACAAATGATTTTTTTAATAAAAAGGTTTTTGAGTATGAACATTGCTACTATACAAAAGGAACTGCAAAGCCTTCTAAACATATTTTTTTGCAAGTGTTAATTTTTGGAGGTTATTTTGAGATATTTGGACCGATGGGTTTTTTATGTATTTGTAAATAATTTTACTTCTTTTTTAAAGTCGGTTCATTTTTATTAAATTACTTTTCTACTAAAATAAAAACTTAATAAGGTATACAGTTACACTTTTTTTCTTAATTTTTTATATTTAATTTTAATTTTTTTATAATTTGCACCGATTTTCACATTATTTTTGTACCACAAGGGCTTTAAATACGAATTTTGACTGTTATCCAAAAGGAACTGCAAAGCTTTTAAAATTTCTGTTACAAAGGTTATTTTTAACGTTATTTTGAATTATTTGGGCCGACATTATTTCATTTATTTGTGTATAATTTTCAACTTATTAGTTCTTTTTTAAAGTCGGTTCATTTTTATTAAATCATTTTTTTTTATTAAAATAAAAACATAATAAGGTGTAAAGTTACACTGATTTCTTAATTATTTTTTTCTTTTCTTTTTGAAGTTGCACTGATTACTAATTATTTTTGTACCAAAAAGGTTTTGAATAAGAATTTTGATTATTATCCAAAAAGAACTGCAAAAATGTATTTTATAAGTGTATTAATTTTTGGACGTTGTTTTGGGAATATTTCGGGCTATATTTTTTTTCTTTTATTTATCTTCGAACGAGCTGGAAAAGCGCAAAGAGAAAACAAAAAAAGGTGTTTTTACCGATTTTACGATTATTCCCAAAAGTTGTTCGATGCATTAGCGAAGAAGTAAAAAGTGGCCTTTAGGTGAATTTCGTTAATTATCAGAAAGTTTCGTAATCGGTGCTACATTCTAAAAAGTTTACCTGTTTAAAAAGCAGAAGCTTCGGTACGCTTCATATCTTTGACCTAATTATACTTCATTAGGAGCGCACTTTTGTAGATTTTCTTTTACGGCGGACGCTTTAAAGTTTTGAGAACGACTGCGGAAAAATGTATCTGCGTTTCTTTATCATCTTTTTGTTTGCCTCTTTTCAGCGTAGAGTTTTTCAATTTATTTTGAGTGGTCCAAGATTTAATCTACAAAGGAATAGATAATGTTATTTATTAAAATTCTCAGGTATTTACTGAGCAAAGTCGAACATATTTTTAATTCGGTCGAAAAACTGCTGATTTTAATTTTGTTTTTTTTTTGTTATTTCATTATAAATAAAGGTAGATTTGATAAGTGTACACCCCCGTAAAATAATAAGCGTACACCCCTTTTTTTTTTATTTATACATAATCAAAAAAGTTTCAATCAATTCAAATTTCTTAATGTAAAACGACTTGTAATAAATTAAAGTCCTCTGTTGCGTTTTTCTGTCGTACTGTATGTCTGTATAGGCTAATCTCAAAAATTACTACTAATTTTGATACGGTACCATATAATTTCAATGATTTAAGCAGGAAAGCTCTCAAGAAATACGTTTTTCCCAAATTGATTATAACTTAACCAATTTACATTAAATATTTATAAATAATATATACAAACTTTTCGTATAAATCATTCTATCTACTAGTGAATACTGTGTTTAAATTTATACACTATTTTCTGAGATTATCCGATACGGACAGACCGGACGACAGAAAAACGCGTTGGAGGATTTTAATTTATAATAAGTAGCGATGTTGAAGAGATTACCTAAGCAATGTAATTAAATAGTAAATTACTTATGTTTATTCTAAAAGGGCATTTAGAACAAACACATTATTGCTATTATTTGAGTTAATTTATTAGCAACGCGAAGTCTGTGGAAAGCGACATTAAATATGCAATATAAGCCACAAGATAAAATGAAACTTCGAGTCAATATCAGTTCAATCTGGAGTAGAACTGTTTTTTCCTTCTGTTGAAATTTTTTTTTCTAACTATTTTAAATACTAAAGAAATGCGATTTAATAGTAAGACTATGCAATAACTGTTTTAATGCATTTTTTGACAATCTATTATTGTATTGTTATGGTTACATTTTATTTATTCATGTTTTTGACAGTAACATGAATTGAGAGGTTAAGGATAATGGAAACGATCTGGTTTTAATGGTGTTTAATGGTTTTTTTATATATTTTTGAAATTGGGCGATTTAAACTTGGAATTTTTTTGGTTATCGTAATTTCAAATATCAAATATCGATAACCCTGACTACCGCGATGGATGGAATAATTGCGTTTAAATATTTTATCTGTTATTTAATTACTTATTCTAAGATTAAGAAGAAGATATTTTATTAAGGATAATTGCAACTATGTTTACACAATTTTTTTATTAAAAACTACTAAAAATAAAGTGGGGCCGCATATGAAAAAAATCGTGTATGCAGGGCGAGTTTTTTTTCGAAAACCAGAAGCGTATTTTACGTTTAATTTGTAAAAATGTCGATATTGTTTTGTTTAGTCGTTTTATTTATTTAATTTGAAAAATTACTATTCAATTTTTTCATTTATTAAATTCTAAAAAAATATAATTGTTTAAAGTGTCTTTATTTCGTTAAGACTCAATGTGAAAAAAAAAAGATTACCTAATCCAATAATTGTTTTTTTTTCTTCAATGAGATTTTAAATGTATCCCATGTGGAGATGATATTTTTTATGTTGCCATATTTTCTTTTATTACTTTATAATAATTTATTATTTTGTAATTAAAACGTGTGTAAACACGGTTTAAAGTATCCTTAATAGCATATCCTTCCCTCGACCCTGTAATAATTAATTAAACAAGAAAAATAAAATTTTAAACCGCAATTTTCGACTTCGTTACGCCGGTCAAAGTAAATTGTATATTTCTAACTAATAATAGATTTCAGATTATTACAAAAATTTTCAAAAATAAAATAGATTATTTAAAAAAAAACAACATTAAAAAAATAATAAAACGCCGACAGATTACTATTTACATTATTCTTAACCTCTCAATTCGCATTACTGTCAATAACGTCTATTAGTAAAGCGTAATCATGACAACACAATAAAAGGTTGCCAACAAATAAATTAAAAATTCACTTTTCTCACAGTCCAAAAATGACTTTCATTTTGTATTAACAAATTATCTAATCAAAAGTACTGCAAAAATTGCCAAATAATTATATTTTGCAAAATTATTACTGGCTTTCTATTAAAAAAAAAGTCTAATTTGTTTCTACTTAATTTAATCAGCAGTTTTTTAACCTATCGGAGCATTGATTAGGGTAAAACGTCCAGTGAATGACCGATTTGTTGTATCGAGAGCTATATAAAAATAGTAAACAAATTAATAAATCTAAAACAACTATTATAGTTGAAATGAGATACTATTTTTGTTTATGAATCAATGAAAACATTGTACCAATTTGGTCATAAATTTTGTAAAATTAACTATATAGGGTTTAAAATGATTAGTCCCGTGAATGACCACCTTCGTCTAAAGAATGACTGCGTTATAGCCCAGTAAATGCCCGATTAATTGATTCACCTAATAAAAACGAATAATTCATAAAATTTTGTAAAGTTTATTTTAAACGCCAAATAAGAGTTAGAAAAATTTTTTATTCAAATCACCATGCATTTTTAACTAATTTCTTTATTTAACATTTTTCTGAGACCAAGACTGGCATTATTATTGGTTAAAATAAACATTCTGCCGTTTCTTTCAATTTTAATTTAATCTGGATTTCCATTTCATTTTTTTTTGGCTTCTAATCTAAAATGTTCTTTTTCTTTTAATTCTTTTTTGGCTTCTTTTTATTTTCCTTTTTGTATTTTTTATTTCCTCCCGTTTTGTTTTTTTTAATATCTATGTAATGTCAACAAATAAGAAATAAGCAAAGGGCAATATAAATTTAATTATTTTAGCTATACCTTTTATTTATTATTTTTATTTTTTTCACTTAAATGAAAAAGAGAACATACAATTGCCTAAATAAATATATCATAAATATAAATAATTTTTTTCTTGTAGCAGTCATTCACTGGCATGTGGTCTGACACTTGGACCTTTTACCCTAATTTGCATTATTTTCAATTAATTCGATTCAAACTTAACGAGGACTCGATCAAAAATCAGTAAACAAAGTTAAATCTTTCAATGCCCTTAATAAAGAGCAAGGACCAATAAAATGGAGGACTGGGAAAAATTCTGAGCGATTTTCTTTTGAGAGCAAAATCGGCAGGTTGAAGTGTGTGCTAATACCATAGTCAGTTTTGCCTCCCGCTTTTTTATCAGAGTCCCGCAGGAAATCTAAACGAGAAAATATTTTATGGGAACGATATCCCTTGATAACAATATTTGCCATGCACGTAACAGGTATCGAAACCGGCGTGGAAAAAAAAACTTTTAAATTAAAATGACCCCAAAAGAGTAACGTTCACAGTTATAAAGCAATTTTAGAATTTTATTTGCGCCTCTCTTTTATTTTCACCGAAAGTAACCTTCTCGAGATCGTTGATTGATAAATAAATTACAAGAGAGGAAAAAAATTAAAACGTTAACTCTTCAACCTTTTTTTTTTTTATTCCGGTTGTAATGTTGTAATTAGGCAACGTTTTGTATACTTTGCGTGCTTAATTAATTTTTGTATTAATCCCAACACTCGTTCTGGCGTTTCGTTCTTTTCTTTTCTTTTTTTTTGGGGGCGAAGAGCCGAAAGAGGTGGATTAGATGTGGCTAGAAAGAAAATAAGAGTCATCTGCATTTTTTGTACATCGGAATGCTATAATTCGAAATGAAAAACGCTTCAGCTATAAATATCGGTATATAATTACTACAAAAAAGTTACTCAAGCTATAATTATCTACGAAAACCGTTTAGCGAGCTCTCCTCCGGCCTTTTATTACACTCGGACCTATTTAAACTTTTTGAAAAGAACACTCCATTGTGTTCGAACTTAATTTAATTTAATTTATTCGCCCGATTTGTTTTACGTATTGTTTTTTAAATGGTTTTCTTTTCTTTTGATAATTTTCTTTATTTTTTTTTTTGAAATTAGGTTAGTCGTTTTTTTACGAGCGACAATTTTGATCGAAATATTTCGGCCGGAACTTAATTTAAGAAATGGGTCTTTCACAATTCTGAACTGAAATTGTTTAAAAAAAAAATTGGTGCGCGTATTTATGTAGGCGAGTTAGAAGTGGAACTTCTTTGGCGCGACTCAATTAACCACGTGTTATGTTGCCTTTTCAACGATTGCTACGGCGTTTATTTTTTTACGAATAATTTTTTAAAGCACCAAATCGGAAATGTGGTGTTGACTTGTAATTTTTTATTAATATTTCTTAGAGAGTCAATTATTTATTGTGAATTGTGCTTAAAGCCGAGTGTGCACATTCGAGCTCAAAGTGGCACATTCCGATCTCGGGAAAATGAAGCGCGCCGCTCCGCGTCGCGCTTCATTTGCCTCCCTCGCTCGGAAATGTGCCACTTTTCGCTCGAACGCGCACATCATCGTATTTCTTGAATTTATCTACTTATTCTTCGCTATTTCAAATCATAAATATAAATTTAGTGTAGTAAATATCGATTCTATGGTCGAAAAACATATTTACCATAGCAATGAGTGGAAGGGAGCGAGAAGATACGATAATCTAGTCGGTGCAAGTGAGAGGGATCGATTAAAATTATTCAACTGATTTTCGTGTAATTTATTGATCTAAATTATTGTGAATCATGCTTAAAGCCGAGTGTGCACATTCGAGCTCAAAGTGGCACATTCCGATCTCGGGAAAATGAAGCGCGCCGCTCCGCGTCGCGCTTCATTTGCCTCCCTCGCTCGGAAATGTGCCACTTTTCGCTCGAATGCGCACATTCTCGTATTTATTAAATTTTTTAATAATAATCTTTTTTTATTAAATACAAACCATTTAGTTTTTTAATTATTTTGTTTGAAAACACCAAATCAAGGATTTGGTGTGCCCGGAATAAAAATCATACTATAATTTTTAATTAATTATTTTCAAAAAAAATTAATTAATTATTGTGATTAGTGCTTAAAACCGAGTGTGCAGATTTGAGCTCAAAGTGGCACATTCTGATCTCGGGAAAATGAAGCGCGACGAGGAAAATCAGTCGAACAATTTTAATCGTTGCCTTTCACTCGCATTGACGGGATTGTCGTATCTTTTCGCTTTTTGCCCCTCATTGCTATGGTAAATACGTTCAGTATTGACAAAACTAAATTTAAGTGATGTAAGTGACCCTTCTACCGGATAGTTAAGCGTACAGTTTTTTTTAAAGGGGAAAATTAGGAAAAATACGCGAAGCCCCGAGCAGAAATTTTGGGAACGCCACCACTGTATATTTTTTGATTGTGAATTGTGTTTAAAGTGGAGCACGAATGCACTTTCTCGAATTTATTGAATTTTTAATAATAGAATTTCCTCGTTACATACAAATTATTTAATTTTTCTAAAAATATAGATTTTGTATGTTGAGAAAAATATGGCGTTTTTTTTTTGGTTTTGTGTAAAATACACAATCAAAGGTTTGGTGTTTAAAAGACGCGCTCAATTTTATTGTTGCTATAAGTTTTGAAAAAAATGAATTAATAAATATTACACAAAAGACAGTTCTAAGATATTACTTTTACTACCTTTTTTGGCTCTGACACTTAATCGTAAACACTTTGTATAACCACCTAGTTTAGGTTTTTTCACACCGTTTTTACGCCACAAACGACGGGCTATATTTTTGTTCAGTATTTGTTATAATTATTTATTTTTAATAATTTTCTAAATAATTTTACCATTTTGTTCTTAACGAATTGAGCTTCCACTTGATTTTTATTTAATTACAGTGGACTGTAGCCCTGATGGTAGCAATACTAAAAATATTAATAACCAATATACAATTAAATTTATAAAAAAATTTCAATCATACATTTAACTTTAAAGGAAAAAAAGAAAAAGGCCAATAATATTAATTAGAGTGTTAATAATAAATGATAATAGTATAAATTTGCGATGTCTCCTCTATTGTCCGGCCTGTCCCCTTTATCGGTAACCTCTGTACCTTCTATCGGACTCCTTTACGAAAATTTTATAAATTGAAAAATCTATCAATATTTAATAAAATTGGTTTTGAAACAGTAATTATTATTATTGGAAAATAAATGCAATCAAATAAAAGGAAATTTTAATTAATCTTTTAATTTGTTTGTTAGTTAAAGTTTGTTTGTTCTTTTAGTATTTTTTTGATTGTACAGTTAAACTTTATTCTATTCAACACCTTCTAAACCACTTATAGTGATCGAGCTATTCCAAGAGACCTTACCAAGATCAACCTTGAATTTTCTTTCAACTATGCAGCACCAGATTTTGTCTCTTGGAATAGCTCGATCACTATAAGTGGTTTAGAGGGTGTTGAATAGAATAAAGTTTAACTGTACATGCAAAGCGAATTTTATTGTACGTATGCTCCGATCACCTTATTTTTAGTTTAAATCAATAAAAAATTAATAATTTGTTTATTTTTTTACTTATTTTACCTTATACTAATTAACTCAAACATAGTTTTTGATTTTATATTTAATATCACTTGTCAAAAAAAACATTAACCCACCTTTTAAGAAATCATTGTTGTAGCTAATTGATGAACAAATTTTTGATTTTAAAATCACTTGTTACATTATTTAAACTAAGCTATTCATTAAATAAGCAACGTTTTAATATTTTTTTAAATGTTGTTCATTGACTTGTAATAATGCATTTCAAAATTTTTAGGAAGTGGCCGGTAGAGGGGTCACTTACCTTAGTGAATTTTTTTTAATTTTTAAATTTTGCGTTTTATTACAATATCAATAAGCTGTCCAAATTTTACTAATTTTAAACTTGCCGTTTTGTGACTTTAGATTTGAAAATATCAGTTTTTTCTAAATATTTTTGAAACTTAAGCTACAATTTTTTTTAAATTTTGGAAAACAATTTTGTTTAAGGGGTTATGCCTACTTAGGTATTTTTTTTATTGCATTTTTTTAATCTTAAGAATATTTCTCCAACATTATATAAAAATTGGGGCACAGGTACAAGAGTTATAAGTTAAATAAAATAGTTTTAAATAAAAGAAACGACTTCAAGCTTTAAACGCGATTATCTCAATACAGTTTTTTTTTGCGGTGACCTAAATATTTTAAAACTATTAAGCCGATCAAACTAAAATTTTATGTGCTTATTTGTTATTACAATAGGCAGGGCCTGAACGAAGGATTTTTTGTTTGGGTTAAAATTGTGTTGTTTATTGCCAAAAAACCAAAATCAGTTCGCTTCAAAACTTTGACTTTTTCGTAAAATTGTCATTTTTGTAAAAATCAAAATTTTACTAAACCCTTCGTTCAGGCCCTTTGTAATGCAATATACTATCGCAATATTTTTTTTTATTTTGATTTCACATAAGCCGTTCTGAAGATATCTTGGTCATCGCAACTGATGAAAAAAAACGGACGTTCTAAGAGAAGAGTCGTATTTCATTAATTTTTAAATATTTTTTCATAAAAAAATTTGTACATGTGTCTTGAAATAGGTATTTTTTGATAGCATTTTGCGAATTTTAATAAATACTTATTAAAACAGGAAAAAAAAATTTTCAAAATCACGTAATTTTCTCGATTCCAAGTAGGCATAATTTCTTAAGCGCAATACACAATAATTTAGGCCAATAAATTAGATGAAAAATGAGTAGAATAATTTTAATCATTCTCTCTCACTCGCATCGATAACATTGTCGTATCTTTTCGCTTTCTTCCACTCATTGCTATGGTAAATACGTTTTTTGAACATACAATCGATATTTACTATACTAAATTTAAATTTATGATTTTAAAGAGCAAAGAATAAAATAGACTAATGCAATAAATACAAGGATGTGCGCATTCGAGCGAAAAGTGGCACATTTCCGAGCGAGGGAGGCAAATGAAGCGCGACGCGGAGCGGCGCGCTTCATTTTCCCGAGATCGGAATGTGCCACTTTGAGCTCGAATGTGCACACTCCGTTTTAAGCGTGATTCGCAATAATTAATTTACTTTCTTAGACTTATCAAGTCTCAAACTGTCAAATTATCGTTAGCTGTGCGCGCGCAACTTCCGCGACCTATTAATTTCTCACTCTTGCGCCAAAAGAAGTATAACTTCAATAAATTTTAAGCAACAATTGTCTATTTGTTTTTTCTCAAATTAAATTTGTCAGTATTGTAAACAAGTTCAATAAATACGAGGATGTGCGCATTCGAGCGAAAAGTGGCACATTTCCGAGCGAGGGAGGCAAATGAAGCGCGACGCGGAGCGGCGCGCTTCATTTTCCCGAGATCGGAATGTGCCACTTTGAGCTCGAATGTGCACACTCCGTTTTAAGCGTGATTCGCAATAATTAATTTACTTTCTTAGACTTATCAAGTCTCAAACTGTCAAATTATTACCTGTCAATTGCGACGAGACCTGACATTAGTTTCGCAGTGAGTTACCTTGCTCAATTCAACAGCTGTTATAGAAAAGTACATTGGTTAGCCGCTAAGAGGATCCTAAGATATCTAAAAGGAACGATGGAATTTGGAATCAAGTACACCAATGACGATTCAGGTATCAGAGGCTACGTGGATGCTGATTGGGGAAATTGCAAGATCGATCGAAGATCGTATACCGGATATGCGTTCATGATGGCTAATGGATGCATCTCATGGGAATCAAAGAAGCAAAAGACAGTCGCGTTATCATCTACTGAAGCCGAGTATATGGGTTTATCCGATGCTGCTAGGGAAGCTATTTACTGGCAAAAATTTATGGAAGAATTGGGACTGCAAGAATTAACCAAAATCAATCTCATCAGCGACAACACGAGTGCGATAAAACTTGCAGAAAACCCCGTATTTCATGCCAGGAGTAAACATATAGATATTCGTCATCACTTCGTGAGGGAAGTTATCAACGATGGAAAGCTGACGATTCATCACACGGGTACAGAAGACATGGCTGCCGATTTTCTTACCAAGTCTTTGGGTGTAAACAAGATCCGAAGATGTCTGGAATTGTTGGGAATATCAGCTGTTCCTTTTGGTGTTACCCCTAGTGCGTCGAAGGGGGAGTGTTAAGAATCTCTAGCGTCACCTGTCGCCACACTAGTGTGACTAGACAAGAGAGAGTGTTTTAACGGAGATCATCCATTACTAAGAACACGTGCATTGCGCTAAGAACTCCGCTAATAGTTTTTTTACGAGCGACAATTTTGATCGAAATATTTCGGCCGGAACTTAATTTAAGAAATGGGTCTTTCACAATTCTTAACTGAAATTGTTTCAAAAAAAAAAAATTGGTGCGCGTATTTATGTAGGCGAGTTAGAAGTGGAACTTCTTTGGCGCGACTCAATTAACCACGTGTTATGTTGCTTTTTCAACGATTGCTACGGCGTTTATTTTTTTACGAATAATTTTTTAAAGCACCAAATCGGAAATGTGGTGTTGACTTGTAATTTTTTATTAATATTTCTTAGAGAGTCAATTATTTATTGTGAATTGTGCTTAAAACCGAGTGTGCACATTCGAGCTCAAAGTGGCACATTCCGATCTCGGAAAATGAAGCGCGCCCTCCGCGTCGCGCTTCATTTGCCTCCTCGCTCGGAAATGTGCCACTTTTCGCTCGAACGCGCACATCATCGTTTTCTTGAATTTATCTACTTATTCTTCGCTATTTCAAATCATAAATATAAATTTAGTGTAGTAAATATCGATTGTATGGTCGAAAAACATATTTACCATAGCAATGAGTGGAAGGGAGCGAGAAGATACGATAATCTAGTCGGTGCAAGTGAGAGGGATCGATTAAAATTATTCAACTGATTTTCGTGTAATTTATTGGTCTAAATTATTGTGAATCATGCTTAAAGCCGAGTGTGCACATTCGAGCTCAAAGTGGCACATTCCGATCTCGGGAAAATGAAGCGCGCCGCTCCGCGTCGCGCTTCATTTGCCTCCCTCGCTCGGAAATGTGCCACTTTTCGCTCGAACGCGCACATCATCGTTTTTCTTGAATTTATCTACTTATTCTTCGCTATTTCAAATCATAAATATAAATTTAGTGTAGTAAATATCGATTGTATGGTCGAAAAACATATTTACCATAGCAATGAGTGGAAGGGAGCGAGAGAATACGATAATCTAGTCGGTGCAAGTGAGAGGGATCGATTAAAATTATTCAACTGATTTTCGTGTAATTTATTGATCTAAATTATTGTGAATCATGCTTAAAGCCGAGTGCGCACATTCGAGCTCAAAGTGGCACATTCCGATCTCGGGAAAATGAAGCGCGCCGCTCCGCGTCGCGCTTTATTTGCCTCCCTCGCTCGGAAATGTGCCACTTTTCGCTCGAACGCGCACATCATCGTATTTCTTGAATTTATCTACTTATTCTTCCCTATTTCAAATCATAAATATAAATTTAGTGTAGTAAATATCGATTCTATGGTCGAAAACATATTTACCATAGCAATGAGTGGAAGGGAGCGAGAAGATACGCTAATCTAGTCGGTGCAAGTGAGAGGATCGATTAAAATTATTCAACTGATTTTAGTGTAATTTATTGATCTAAATTATTGTGAATCATGCTTAAAGCCGAGTGTGCACATTCGAGCTCAAAGTGGCACATTCCGATCTCGGAATGAAGCGCGCCGCCCGCGTCGCGCTTCATTTGCCTCCTCGCTCGGAAATGTGCCACTTTTCGCTCGAACGCGCACATCATCGTATTTCTTGAATTTATCTACTTATTCTTCGCTATTTCAAATCATAAATATAAATTTAGTGTAGTAAATATCGATTCTATGGTCAAAAAACATATTTACCATAGCAATGAGTGGAAGGGAGCGAGAAGATACGATAATCTAGTCGGTGCAAGTGAGAGGATCGATTAAAATTATTCAACTGATTTTCGTGTAATTTATTGATCTAAATTATTGTGAATCATGCTTAAAGCCGAGTGTGCACATTCGAGCTCAGTGGCACATTCCGATCTCGGAATGAAGCGCGCCGCTCCGCGTCGCGCTTCATTTGCCTCCCTCGCTCGGAAATGTGCCACTTTTCGCTCGAATGCGCACATTCTCGTATTTATTAAATTTTTAATAATAATCTTTTTATTAAATACAAACCATTTAGTTTTTTAATTATTTTGTTTGAAAACACCAAATAAAGGATTTGGTGTGCCTGGAATACAAATCATACTATAATTTTTAATTAATTATTTTCAAAAAAAAAAAATTAATTATTGTGATTAGTGCTTAAAACCGAGTGTGCAGATTTGAGCTCAAAGTGGCACATTCCGATCTCGGGAAAATGAAGCGCGACGAGGAAAATCAGTCGAATAATTTTAATCGTTGCCTCTCACTCGCATTGACGGGATTGTCGTATCTTTTCGCTTTTTGCCCCTCATTGCTATGGTAAATACGTTGTTCGAACAGACATTCAGTATTGACAAAACTAAATTTAAGTAATGTAAGTGATCCCTCTACCGGATAGTTAAGCGTACAGTTTTTTTTAAAGGGGAAAATTAAGAAAAATACGCGAAGCCCCGAGCAGAAATTTTGGGAACGCCACCACTGTATATTTTTTGATTGTGAATTGTGTTTAAAGTGGAGCACGAATGCACTTTCTCGAATTTATTGAATTTTTTAATAATAGAATTTCCTCGTTACATACAAATTATTTAATTTTTTCTAAAAAATATAGATTTTGTATGTTGAGAAAAATATGGCGTTTTTTTTTGGTTTTGTGTAAAAATACACAATCAAAGGTTTGGTGTTTAAAAGACGCGCTCAATGTTATTGTTGCTATAAGTTTTGAAAAAAATGAATTAATAAATATTACACAAAAGACAGTTCTAAGATATTACTTTTACTACCTTTTTTGGCTCTGACACTTAATCGTAAACACTTTGTATAACCACCTAGTTTAGGTTTTTTCACACCGTTTTTACGCCACAAACGACGGGCTATATTTTTGTTCAGTATTTGTTATAATTATTTATTTTTAATAATTTTCTAAATAATTTTACCATTTTGTTCTTAACGAATTGAGCTTCCACTTGATTTTTATTTAATTACAGTGGATTGCAGTCCTGATATTAATAATATTAATAAGCAATATACAATTAAATTTATGAAAAATTTTCAATCAAACATTTAACTTTAAAGTAAAAAAAGAAAAAGGTCAATAATATCGAATAGAATGTTCATAATAAATGATAATAGTATAAATTTGCGAAGTCTCCTCTATCGTCCGGCCTGTCCCCCCTATCGGTAACCTCTGTACCTTCTATCGGCTCCCTTTACGAAAATTTTATAAATTAAAAAATCTATCAATATTTAATAAAATTGGTTTTGAAACAGTATTTATTATTATTGGAAAATAAATGCAATCAAATAAAAGGAAATTTTTAATTAATCTTTTAATTTGTTTATTAGTTAAAGTTTTTTTGTTCTTTTAGTATTTTTTTGATTGTACAGTTAAACTTTATTCTATTCAACACCCTCTAAACCACTTATAGTGATCGAGCTATTCCAAGAGACCTTACCAAGATCAACCTTGAATTTTCTTTCAACCATGCAGCACCCGATTTTGTCTCTTGGAATAGCTCGATCACTATAAGTGGTTTAGAGGGTGTTGAATAGAATAAAGTTTAACTGTACATGCAAAGCGAATTTTATTGTACGTATGCTCCGGTCACCTTATTTTTAGTTTAAATCAATAAAAAATTAATAATTTGTTTATTTTTTTACTTATTTTACCTTATACTAATTAACTCAAAAATAGTTTTTGATTTTATATTTAATATCACTTGTCAAAAAAAACATTAACCCACCTTTTAAGAAATCATTGTTGTAGCTAATTGATGAACAAATTTTTGATTTTAAAATCACCTGTTACATTATTTAAACTAAGCTATTCATTAAATAAGCAACGTTTTAATATTTTTTTAAATGTTATTCATTGACTTCTAATAATGCATTTCAAAATTTTTAGGGAAGTGGCCGGTAGAGGGGTCACTTACCTTAGTGAATTTTTTTTAATTTTTAAATTTTGCGTTTTATTACAATATCAATAAGCTGTCCAAATTTTACTAATTTTAAACTTGCCGTTTTGTGACTTTAGATTTGAAAATATCAGTTTTTTTAAATATTTTTGAAACTTAGTTACGATTTTTTTAAATTTTGGAAAACAATTTTGTTTAAGGACAATACACAATAATTTAGGCCAATAAATTAGATGAAAAATGAGTAGAATACTTTTAATCATTCTCTCTCACTCGCATCGATGACATTGTCGTACCTTTTCGCTTTCTTCCACTCATTGCTATGGTAAATACGTTTTTTGAACATACAATCGATATTTACTAAACTAAATTTAAATTTATGATTTGAAAGAGCAAAGAATAAAATAGACTAATGCAATAAATACGACGATGTGCGCATTCGAGCGAAAAGTGGCACATTTCCGAGCGAGGGAGGCAAATGAAGCGCGACGCGGAGCGGCGCGCTTCATTTTCCGAGATCGGAATGTGCCACTTTGAGCTCGAATGTGCACACTCCGTTTTAAGCGTGATTCGCAATAACTAATTTACTTTCTTAGACTTATCAAGTCTCAAACTGTCAAATTTTCGTTAGCTGTGCGCGCGCAACTTCCGCGACCTATTAATTTCTCACTCTTGCGCCAAAAGAAGTATAACTTCAATAAATTTTAAGCAACAATTGTTTATTTGTTTTTTCTCAAATTAAATTTTTCAGTATTGTAAACAAGTTCAATAAATACGACGATGTGCGCATTCGAGCGAAAAGTGGCACATTTCCGAGCGAGGGAGGCAAATGAAGCGCGACGCGGAGCGGCGCGCTTCATTTTCCCGAGATCGGAATGTGCCACTTTGAGCTCGAATGTGCACACTCCGTTTTAAGCGTGATTCGCAATAACTAATTTACTTTCTTAGACTTATCAAGTCTCAAACTGTCAAATTTTCGTTAGCTGTGCGCGCGCAACTTCCGTGACCTATTAATTTCTCACTCTTGCGCCAAAAGAAGTATAACTTCAATTTTAAGTAACAATTGTCTACATGTTTTATCTCAAATTAAATTTTTCACTATTGTAAACAAGTTCAATAAATACGAGGATGTGCTCATTCGAGCGAAAAGTGGCACCACTGAAACACATAGAAATCGAAAAAATTTCAAAAACGTTTAATTCGCAACGCAATCGACGGCAAAAATAAAAATTACTTATTTAATGCAATCGACAAATTGTCTAATTAGCAGACAATTAGTGGCTTCGGCGAACTGCGCATCGCTCATTAGTTTAAACGATGTTTACGGGCACATTCACGTATCTCTCATAAATTATGCATCCCTCAATTTGCATACAATAACAGGGCGCATTTGACGAGCAATCCCCCTTCAACGAGAGCCTACCCCCTAAACAAAAAACTAATAGAAAAAGTTTCTTCGACGACGCGAGAGGGAAACTTTCAACTTATGGAACGCCTAATTTTTATGAACACTCGCTCCTCCGCATTCGTCCGTTTCTTCGAAAGCGAATCGGCGAAAAGCTCGTCGAAAGTTGCGAGGAGCGTTTTCGCTGCAAAACTGTTATCGAAATAAATATGAAACTGACAGATAACCAATAATTTCAATTGGTTCCATCGAGCAGTTAAACATGGGACAGAGAACATCGTGCTCGTAAATCGGCGATTTCGAATCAATAAAGAATTTCTATGCCGCCGCCGTCGGCCGCGATCGCCAAAATTTCGCCCACAAATCACCCCCCTTCACGTTGGCACTCTTCTTTATTATTATTTGCAACAAGGCAAGAAACGTGTAGGCAAATAAACGCGTTCGCTTTCGAAAGGTTAAAAAACGACCCCTCTTCTTCGACCGAAGAAAAATTGTAATGTCGGATTTTTTAACGTTTTTCGGCGCTTTTTAATTTTTTGGACTTTATTCGCGTTAATAAGCGGGCCGCGAAAGCGCTCCCGTTAACATTGGACGCGTTTCTATGGCAACGCGAAAGCTGCAGTGGCGCTGTTTTATGCATGCACGTTCGCTTTTTGAAAGTTTTTTTTTTTTTAAATCAAAAAGGTGTGTAGTAATGTCGAGAGTGGATCGCCTTTCAAGTTTTAATAAATGGAAAAAAAAAATTGAAGAGATTTTTTTTGTTTTTTAATATTTTAGACGGGAATTATATTTTTTTTGCGCGCTTAGGGATTTTGTTTGTTTAAAGTGTAAGGTTTACCTAGTTTTTAACGAATTGAGCCGTATTAAATTGTGGGCGGTGGTGGGGAAGGAGGCAATCTCGGTTGAAAATTTTTTTCAATTTAAATATTTAGAAAATAAATTAATGATTGTAAATTATGTTTGAAGTCGAGTGTTCTCGTTCGAGCTCGAAGTGGTACATTTCGATCTCGGGAAAAATGCAAAACAAAGCGATTTAAACAAAATCGAAATTACTTATATGTTGATTTAAAAAAAAAAATAATGAAAAAAAACCGAACGAAATGAAATGTTTGGGCTCGAATCTGCGCACTCGCTTTTAAGCACAATTTACAATTATTAAAAATTTTTAATTGATGGCCGAAAACAGCAGAAACGCATTCAATTTTTTTTCTTGGGTTTTTGGTTATTTTTCATAACCTTCAAATTTTTTGTTTGTTTTTTACACTAATGTTAATGTACAAAACATATTATGTAGGGTAACGCGACCAATAGATGGACGGTTAACCAAATTATTCTGTTTCTTTAATGTATTAATACAGTAAAATATCAAAAAGTTTTGTAAAAATGTCCAATAAATTCGAAAAAAAATTTGAAAATCTTGTATAAAGTAGTATTTTATATAAAAAAAGAAATTTTAAGAAAAAAAACTCAAATCATCAGTAGATGGACAAAACTTCTGGTAGATGGACGGGTACCCCAAATAGATGGACGCTACTCAAAAATAATATTTTTGTCTTGTTATTTATTTAAAGAATATTTACACTTTTAAAAATAATTAATAACTTAAACTTAATAAAAATAATCAATAAACAAATAATAGATGGGATATTAATTTTTTAAATTTATGAAAAAGTAATTTTATTTTCTTGAAAAATGTCTTGCTCATATACACTACGTAATATTAATTATATAATAATTTTAATATATAAAATCAACAAAATATAACGGTATAATATATTTTTAATTTTTTCTCTTTATCATTAACATTTTTTAATTCATCAGATGAATAATAATAAACTTTGAAACACCTCTTGTTGTCAACAATCTTTCACAAAAATATAATTTTAAATTTATAAATACTAATAAACATTTTTATACAAATATGAAAAAAGTATAACAAAAATGTAAAAGAAGATAAATTGGATGTCTATCTATTGGATTGAGGTTAAAAATTTCTCACCAATAAATGGACAGCAAATCTTTTATATTTTTTTGATTTTATTATTAAAAAATTACATCTATTTTATAAAAAAAAATATTTATTAATTTCTAAAAATTACTAACTAATTTATACATATTTTGCCTTGTTTTCAATTTATACGATTTTCCGTACAAAGAAATTATGATTTGTACTTACAAGTTTTTCTCTGCAACTTATATACCGTGTAAATCGGGGAATAGGTGTACAGTGGGGAGGCTCAGTAACATAATGTTTTTCCTAAGTAATCGACTTTGTCCGTTTTAACCCTCCCTTCATATTAAAAAAAATATATATGCGAAAAGACAAAGTGTAAATATTTTTCTGTAATAATAGAAAACTTTATAATTTTCAAAAAAATTCAAAACATTTTTGAACGGCCATTTAACAAAAAAATATTCAAAATCGAATAACCAGGTTGACCTATTCGATTTGATTGATTACGTTATTAACTCTAAAAAAATCTCTAAATAAATTCCGAATTAAATTTAGGGGTGATCGAAGACCTAATTGTCTACGATTACCCCTCTTTTGTTTTCAATCGATGTCTATCTATTGTATTGAGATTAAAAATTTCTCACCAATAAATGGACAGCAATTTTTTTATATTTTTTGATTTTATTATTAAATAGCTCAATTAATTGCATTGTTCTTCAAATATAAACAAAATCATATAATACATGTTTTCTTACTTTATTTAATTTTATTAATTATGACAAATAAAGTATACAGGGTGTCTGTGAGATGCTTACTAGTGGTGGCGCTCATGAAGCAAAACATTGTGATGCCAAATGAAAATATTTTTTTATAATAACACTAGGTATATAAGTAAAAACAATATTTTTATATAATCATAAATATGTTTTTTTTTAAACAAAATTTATTTTACAATTTTGTATTTAAATTTAGGTAATGTAATTAGTTATTAAAAGAATTTTTGTCCATCTATTGGTCGGGTTAGCTTAATATAGACAAATCTATTAAATGCGAAGATGTGCGCATTCGAGCGAAAAGTGGCACATTTCCGAGCGAGGGAGGCAAATGAAGCGCGACGCGGAGCGGCGCGCTTCATTTTCCCGAGATCGGAATGTGCCACTTTGAGCTCGAATGTGCGCACTCGGTTTTAAGCATGATTCACAATGATTTAGGCCAATAAATTAGACGAAAAAGTAATTGAATAATTTTTATCGGTCTCTCTCACTTACACCGATGTGATTATCGTATCTTTTCACTGCCTTCCACTCATTTGCTATGGTACGAAGATAAAATCGATATTTAGCAAATTGAATTAAATTTTTTGACTTGAAAGAGCTAAGGATAAAATAAGCAAATCATTTTCAAAAAAATTCAAAACATTTTTTCAAAATTGAATAACCCGGTTCAACTATTCGATTTTTTTGATTTGATTGATTACGTTATTAACTCTAAGAATTTTTCTAAATAAATTCCGAATTAAATTTAGGGGAGATCGAAGACCTAATCGTCTACGATCATCCATTTTTTTTTCCAATATATGTCTATCTATTGTTTTGATGTTAAAAATTTCTCACCAATAAATGGACAGCAATTTTTTTTTATATTTTTTTCATTTTATTATTAAATAGCTCAATTAATTGCATTGTTCTTCAAATATAAACAAAATCATTTAATACATATTTTCTTAATTCATTTAATTGAATTAATTATGACAAATAAAGTATACAGGGTGTCCGTGAGATGCTTACTTGTGGTGGCGCTCATGAAGCAAAACATTGTGATGCCAAATGAATTTTTTTTATGATAACACTAGGTATATAAGCAAAAAAATGTTTTTATATAATCATAAATATGTATATTTGTAAACAAAACTTATTTTACAATTTTATATTTAAATTTAGGTAATGTAATTAGTTATTAAAAGAATTTGTGTCCATCTATTGGTCGGGTTAGCTTAATATAGACAAATCTATTGAATGCGAAGATGTGCGCATTCGAGCGAAAAGTGGCACATTTCCGAGCGAGGGAGGCAAATGAAGCGCGACGCGGAGCGGCGCGCTTCATTTTCCCGAGATCGGAATGTGCCACTTTGAGCTCGAATGTGCACACTCGGTTTTAAGCACGATTCACAATAATTTAGGCTAATAAATTAAACGAAACATCAGTTGAATAATTTTAATCGGTTTCTCTCACTCGCACCGATGTGATTTTCGTATCTTTTCTCTCCCTTCCACTCATTTGCTATGGTACGAACATAAAATCGGTATTTATCAAACTAAATTAAATTTTTTGACTTGAAAGAGCTAAGGATAAAATAAGCAAATCATTTTCAAAAAAATTCAAAACATTTTTTCAAAATTGAATAACCGGGTTGAACTATTCGATTTTTTCGATTTGATTGATTACTTTATTAACTCTAAGAATTTTTCTAAATAAAATCCGAATTAAATTTAGGGGTGATCGAAGACCTAATCGTCCACGATTATCCCCTTTTTTTTTCAATCGATGTCTCCAGAAACGAGGACATAAATTCGGTCTTAAGAGAAAAAAAATAACCACCGAATTTCCACTCATTTTTTATGAAACGCAATCGATTATTGTCGAATTTCGAATGAAAATTGGATTAAAGGCTTTTGCCCGCCGCACTACGACCACCCTCCGCACCCTCCACCCGGGCCTCCTTAATTTTAAATAGGAAAAGATTTCAAAACGCATAAAACATGAAATGAATTATTGAATCGAAAACGATGGCGCGCGTAGCTCGTCTTTGCGCCTCCTTTTTTTTTAGCATAACAATTTCGAATTAAAAACGCAACGAACGGACGAGCTTGTAAATTGCGAGCTTTCGCATAGGAAAAAAAAGAGGGAAAAATGCGATGCCGAAACCAAAAAGCAACCCCCATAAAAACTTTCCGCATTATACGCGGACGCAACAAGTTATAAGTTTGATATTGAAAGTGGTCACTTAAAATTCAAAGCTCGAATACTCAAAAAAAAATAAAAAAAGGCGGAGAAAAAAAAACGCTGGCATTTTTAACGAGAACACTTTTTCCGAGAATAATTTAAAAATGATTTCGTTTCAAATGCGAGCTCGGGCAAAAAATCAACAAACATTTCGATTCGTTGACCTTAGCTTTTTTTAAATAAAATTTGAACAAGGTGTGGCGAAAGAAATGGCTTCGTTTCGATTATAAAAAACGATAATGCCGATAATAAAAAGCGCCTAATTTTGGCGGTTTTCGAAATCGCCGCTAATTGGGTCTCTAAGCTTTACGGATTAATTAAAACGGAAATAAAAGTGTTGGCTTCTAACGTTTTACGTCAAAATTATTTCGATTATTTATTAGATGTGCGGCCTTTTCAAAACGATCTTCAAATTAAATTGGAACCTGCGTCTATTAAATTTTATGCGATTTTCTATTTCGGTAATTAGAATTGAGCCGGGGGGGAAGGGGGGCCACGAAGAACTCATCGAGCGCGGCGATTAAAACGATTTTTATCGGTTTCGCATGGCGATGGTATTGAACCTTTTTTTATGTGTGCACGTGCCAAAAATTAAAAAGATAATTTGTTCGCGGCGGTTTGCTTGCCAAATTTTTTCCGCGAGGGAAAAATAATCAAAACTTGTGTATTTTATTGTGGTTTATTTGGATCAAGTGTGTATTGAGGTTTTTTAATTTTAAAAATGTGGAATTTGATAAAGTCGGAGAAGTGCCGTTTTGTCATAGAACTGTGCACGAATCAAGGGGAGGGTCAGGGTCGGAAGGGCCCGTGTGGCTCCCCACAAGCCCGGGGCCCTGACTCGCGGCCACATCGACTGTATGGCCAGTCCGGCGCTGGGCAGGGTCAATTTCTTAATGCAAAGAGCAAAAAACAATTTTTTGAGGTTACGAAAAATAACCAAATACCAACGAAATATTTTGAATACGTTACTGCTGTTTTCGGACTTTCGATTAAAAATTTTTAATAATTGTGAACCGGGCTTAAGGACGAGTATGCCCTTTAGAGCTCAAACGGGCACATTTCATTTCGTTGCGTTTTTCATCATTTTTTTTAATTCAACAATAAATTTTTATTTTGTTTTAATTTGTTTAAAAGTCCACTTAATCAGGAATTTTTTGTTTTTGATAGAAAATTAAATATTTATTTTGAATCGTGCTTAAAGCACGGCGTGCACAATCGAACGAAAAATGGCACTTTACCTCCCTCGTTCGGAAATGTACCACTTTTCGCTCGATTGTGCATATCTTCGTATTTACTATTTTTTGATATTAATCTTCTCTCTTTAAATAGAAATTATTTAATTTTTTCTAATAAATTTGCATTTTAAATTCCATATATATGTCTGCTTATAACAAACCTGTTTATTGCGAACTATCGTTTATAACGAACTAATCTATAGGGAACCAATTAAACGTGTGTTAGTTCTTTCGCAAATATCAGACCCGTTTATAACGAATTTTCGGATATAACGAACCTTAATTTTTCTATTAATTAAAGTTAACTGTAATTAGACAATCAAATTTTTGGCATACAATGGACATGTTTAGTTTTTTGCGAAATTATTAATAAACAAACGAAACGTTGATTTATAACATTAGTTAATGGTTTTGTTTTTTGATTGTCCAATTCTCGTTAACTTTAATTAATATTTAAAATATTGGACATTAACATTGTGCTAATTTTTTGTTATAAACAGAAGTTTTTGATTAAAACAAATTTAAAACGCCATTTACCGACTAATCAAAAGATGCTACCAGTGTTGGTTAATTATTCACTATATTTAATATATTAAATAAGTAATGCAATTAAAAAAAAAACCTATAGCGATTTTTTTAAATGAGATTCTTTAAGCATGAGTCACATTAATTAATTTATTTAAAATTGATTAAGTTTTTAATTAAATGTTTCGGAATCGTAATTTACCTATAACCAAATCTCTGAAAATTTGTATATTTTTTTGAAAAATTTTAGAATTCTTATTTTTGTAAATTGTGTAGTACATGTAGTGTATTTCATAAAATAATACTTTGCATTTTTAAATGGAAGAAAAACCAAAACCAAAATATCGAATTTTTGTTAAACTTTTTGCACCCCCAATTTGCAAATCACTGGCGTAACAACAACATGGCATATTAATTGCTCAACTCGTCGTCATGGTAACGATGGCCATTTCTCATACAGTGCAATATAAAATTGTATTAGGTAATTATCGCTTGTTTGATTACGTTTTACGACTTTGGCCAAATTAACCTAAACGAAATAATAGACTAAGCCCCTATTATAACTTCCAGCATGTTTAAAACAATGATATTATGCTTTGAACTCGTTAATATTATTTTACCAATTATTAAATAAATAAACTACCATTTCCTGTGTATTTAATTTTGCATTTTATTTAATTGAAATTTCGTGAATTATCCTTAAAATCGCATATGCACAAGTTACAACAAAAACAGTCGACTAAAATTAATTTTTCGATTTGAAAAGAAGAAGATTAATATAACTAAATCGATTTGAAGCGAGGATGTGCGCATTCGAGCGAAAAGTGGCACATTTCCGAGCGAGGGAGGCAAATGAAGCGCGACGCGGAGCGGCGCGCTTCATTTTCCCGAGATCGGAATGTGCCACTTTGAGCTCGAATGTGCACACTCGGTTTTAAGCACGATTCACAATATTTTAGGTCAATAAATTAGACACAAAATTAATTGAATAATTTTAATCGTTTCCTTTCACTTGAATTGACAAGATTATCGTATCTTTTCGCTCTCTTCCACCCATTTGCTATGGTAAATACGTTTTTCGAATATCCAATAGATATTTACTAAATTAAATTAAAATTTTTGAATTGAAGGAGTGCACGGTAAATTATACTACGGTAATAAATTCGAGGATGCGCGCATTCGAGCGAAAAGTGGCACATTTCCGAGCGAGGGAGGCAAATGAAGCGCGACGCGGAGCGGCGCGCTTCATTTTCCCGAGATCGGAATGTGCCACTTTGAGCTCGAATGTGCACACTCGGTTAAAGCACGATTCACAAATTAATCAATAAATTAGATGAAAATTATAAATAATTTTAATGGTTCCTTTCACTTGCTGACAAGATTATCGTATCTTTTGCTCATTCCACCCATTGCTATGGTAAATACGTTTTCGAATATACAATAGATATTTACTAAATTAAATTAAAATTTTGAATTGAGGATGCACGGTAAATTATACTAAGTAATAAATTCGAGGATGCGCGCATTCGAGCGAAAAGTGGCACATTTCCGAGCGAGGGAGGCAAATGAAGCGCGACGCGGAGCGGCGCGCTTCATTTTCCCGAGATCGGAATGTGCCACTTTGAGCTCGAATGTGCGCACTCGGTTTTAAGCACGATTCACAATAATTAATTTATTTTCTTAGACGACTGATTTTTCAAATGAAGTGCGCCACTAAAATTTCACTCTCCAAGCGCCAAAAGAAGTATAACTTCAAAAAATTATGTACCTATATACAATTTTCTGTTAAAATATAGTCAGTCGACTCCATCATCTTAAAAAAGTCAAGAACAATTTACACTGTTTTTTTTAGCCTTTCTTTTACTTGGAAAAAATCAGAGCAATGTTTTTCTTATTTATTCCTTCAATTTTTTTACTGAAATCTTTTTGAGAAAATCGACTTTTTAATTGTCATTTCTTTCCATCATAATTTTTTTAATAATTTTCGTCGAAATTTTACATCAAAAATGGCTTAAATCCCGCCTCCAGTCGAAACACGATTTAAGCGCAGATAGATTTCGTCATTTCGGTCGTAGGAACAAAAAAAAAACCCGCTTCATCAATCGCGATTAAGCGAAATTCGGTCGTCTCGAAACGTAAATCGATCTTAAAACGCGCAATTACAAAAATCGGGGGGGGGGGGGCGACCCCGTCGTCTCCGGCTCGCTTTTAAAGAAATTGACGTCGGAAGCGGGCAACTAAAAAAGAAAATCGTCCGGCCATTTCCAAAAGGGAGGACCGCCTCGCTGAGGAACAATAAAAGAAAAGAAATTCTAAATATTTCTCCGAAGGCGGCGGCGGCGGCGGCGGTTTTGGCTTAATTCGTCGACGTTTATTTTTATCAGAAACTTTGAATGGCGAGATTTCAACATCGAGAAAAGCAAAGTTAATTGAAACGAAAACTCTTCGCTGGAAACTTTCCTGTCAGCTCCTTGACCGCTTCCGTTGGGCTTTCGTTTATCCGCGCGCACGACGTCTCGAGCGAAAAGTGTACATCTTTCTTCTTGCTCGATTAAAAAAAAAAAGAAAAGAAAAATAATAATAATAAAAGACGCTGCCGAAAGATTAGACGAATTTGATGAGCCCATTTAAAAATTAATTACGGCCCTTCGACGAGCTTCCGCGATGAACGCGCAAAATTTCGCCCCCCCTGCCCCGCCTCCGTTTAAATATAAACGTCGTAAAAAACAATGTTGCCTTCCAAGTAAAAATTCGCCCCATAAAATAAAGCTGTAAAACTTTTCAGGTATTTTAAAGATTTATAAGTACCGAAAGTGCAGTAAATTTTGATTCCTGGAAACATTCTACATTTTTTATCAGTATTTATTATTAAATCGAGCTCAAATTTTTTGCTTTATAGTTTATAACGTCCTTTTCGCATTTTATGCCGCGAACTTCGGCAGTTCGGCTCGGAATTATGTGTGTTTTCTAAGCGTCGTAACTTTCGTCGAAGATGGTGCACGTGGCGTGCGCGCCAGAAGTGCCACGAAAGATTTTTTTTCGGGGTCGAAGGGGGCGCTGAGAAATTTGCGCGATTATATAGATTGGTTTTGGAAACAGGGTTTTTGGTCTAACTGCTCGATAAAACTGAATTAGTGAATTTTTCACTAAGTCAAAAAATTCACTAGAAAATTAGTGAATTTGAAATGGGACTAGTAGTGAACTAGTGATTCACGATGTTAAGGTGGAAGTGTACCCCACGACTTTTAAACTACAAATTGAAAGTTAACAAAATTTGCATGATAGGTTGTTATTGATCAATGGTCTATTTTGGTAAAATTTAAAAAAAATCGTAGCTTAACTATTCAAAATATTTAGAGAAAACTGATAATTTCAAATGTAAAGTCACAAAACGGCAAGGACAAAATTAGTGAAAAATGGACAGCTTTTTGATATTGTAATGAAACGCAAAATTTTGAAGATTAAAAATAAATTTTGACTTTTAATTAATTTCTATTGCACTAATTGAATTAGTGAAATTTTCACCAATTGAATTAGTGAAATTTTCACTCATTTATAATGTAGTTTTTTCTACTAATTAAAAAAGTGAATATTCACTTATTAATAGTGGTATACATTTTACAATTATTAGTATTAACAACTATTTAGTGGTTTTTTACTAATTTAGTTTAAGAGACTGGAAGTTATGTAGAAATAACGTTTAGAAAAATGTGAAAAATCAGATGAATTGAGGAAACTTTTATCAACTTGCATTTTTTTTGAGTTCCAACGTAAAATGTGCTTTCGTAACTTTGTTCTTAAAATTATGATTAATGAGCTTAGCAAAAAGATTAAGACGGGATTTAATTGAAAAATTAATTAAAAGCTGAGTAATAAAATGGGTAAATTATTGATTTATTTGTACATTACTTCAATTTTAAGAAATTTTAGTAAATTATTCGGGAGTGTACTTTTTTTAAATATTGGTTTGGCAAAAAGGGAATTTTGGTTTTCTCAAATTGTTGGCCTTACAATTTTTTTTAAATTGTTTCGGTCAATGTTGTAATTTTTTTATCATTCGTGCCTGGAAAATGGTATGTTCGCGACCGCTATTTCGTGCGTAAAGTAGTTCTTTACCCATTTTAATAATTCGCGATTGCCCTACGCAATTGATAAAAAACGCAAAAATTTAATGAGACTTGCAAAGCGATTCGTTTCGAATGTAAGTTAAAAGTCACTGCTGACAACTATCAAACGGAAAAAATCATTGCATTGACCAAAGCGATTGAAAAAAAATTATAACACCCTCAATTTGTGAAAATTGAAATTACTTTCTTGCCAAACCAATAATACGATTCCTCTCTCATTTGGTTATTTAAATATACATTGCTGTCATCAAATAAGGGTTGCCAACAAGAAAATTCATTTTTAAATAACCCCAAACGTAACTTATTGGTGACATTAATTATTACAATGGTGTTTTATAGTTAATTGCTAATGTGTTTGACATTTTAAAATGGCAAAAGCGCGCGAAAATTGATTTAAATGGTAAAATTTAAATTGCACAAGAAGGCGAACGTTATTTGCGATAAGAAAAGTAGTTTTTACGTCGGGGTCGCGATAAAGATAAAGGCTTACGTAAAGTATTTTCGTATTTAACTCACAATCAGTTGTAAAAATGAAATCAAAGCCGGCGTACGTGCTTCAAACGCGCGCGTTTCGTTGAATTTAAATTTTTGCAATTAAAAACAATAAATTACTCGCTTGCGTCGGATTAAATAAATCGTGTGTGTGTGCGTCTTGCTAAATAGAAGAAGAAAACAGGTATACAATTTTTTTATGCAAATATCTCCTTTCGGAGGAATACAACATTTTGCTTGA
The DNA here is from genome assembly GCA_036325965.1 of Sinopyrophorus schimmeli. Classification (NCBI taxonomy): domain Eukaryota; kingdom Metazoa; phylum Arthropoda; class Insecta; order Coleoptera; family Elateridae; genus Sinopyrophorus; species Sinopyrophorus schimmeli. Next base: position 367,316 of record JARFIZ010000337.1, on the reverse strand, counting down.
ATAACCCACATTTAATTTATTTATAATGTTTTGTTTTTGTAAACCGCATAATTGTTTATTTTCATACGCGAACCTTATTTATTTTAGTCCAAAACAATAATTAGAAATTTTGCAATGCTTTGTATAAATGAATTTAGCTGGAAAAACATTTAATTTCGTTGAAAAAAATAGGATCCTTTTCTTTTCGCACCAAATTAATAGCGAAATTTACAAAATAAAAGCGAACTAAGAACACATTTAAAAATAAATCTGCGAACATCTTCCGTTTTCAAAATTTTTAGCGAAGTAGCCGGTAGTGGGGTCAATTATTTTTTAATCTTCGTTTTATTAAAATATCAATAAGCTGTTCAAATTTTACTATTTTTGACCTTGCCGTTTTGTGACTACATTTGAAAATATCAGTTTTTTCTAAATGTTTTTGATACTTAAGCCACGATTTTTTTTTAATTCTGCCAAGCCCAAATATGCACACGCGGATTTCAGCAGTGTTCACAATAACTTAATTTATATTTTTAAAAAAAGGTTTAATAAAGAATGTTTGACCATCAGGGCTGCAGCCCCTTATAATTAAAGTAATAGGACCGTATTTTATTATTATTTAAACAATAGATATAACATTTTCCGAACATAAAATATAATTTTATTGGAGTATGTTTAACCATTACCAACTTAAAGGAAGAAGTTTTATGTAGAACATCAATAGACGCGAAGATGTGCGCATTCGAGCGAAAAGTGGCACATTTCCGAGCGAGGGAGGCAAATGAAGCGCGACGCGGAGCGGCGCGCTTCATTTTCCCGAGATCGGAATGTGCCACTTTGAGCTCGAATGTGCACACTCGGTTTTTAGCATGATTCACAATAAAAAATAGACTAGAAATTAGTTAAATAATTTTAATCGTTCTATCGCACTTATACTTATGAGATTATCGTATCTTTTCGCTCTCTCCCACTCATTGCTATAGTAAAAATACGTTTTTAAATACAAAATCAATATTTACTAAACTACATTTAAATTTTTTATTTGAAATAACGAAATACAAATTACATAAATTTAATAAAGGCGTAGATGTGCGCATTCGAGCGAAAAGTGGCACATTTCCGAGCGAGGGAGGCAAATGAAGCGCGACGCGGAGCGGCGCGCTTCATTTTCCCGAGATCGGAATGTGCCACTTTGAGCTCGAATGTGCACACTCGATTTTAGGCATGATTCACAATAAAAAATAGACAAAAAATTAATTAAATAATTTTAATCGTTCTATCGCACTTATACTTATGAGATTATCGTATCTTTTCGCTCTCTCCCACTCATTGCTATAGTAAAAATACGTTTTAAATACAAAATCAATATTTACTAAACTACATTTAAATTTTTATTTGAAATAACGAAATACAAATTACATAAATTTAATAAAGGCGTAGATGTGCGCATTCGAGCGAAAAGTGGCACATTTCCGAGCGAGGGAGGCAAATGAAGCGCGACGCGGAGCGGCGCGCTTCATTTTCCCGAGATCGGAATGTGCCACTTTGAGCTCGAATGTGCACACTCGATTTTAGGCATGATTCACAATAAAAAATAGACAAAAAATTAGTTAAATAATTTTAATCGTTCTATCGCACTTCTACTTATGAGATTATCGTATCTTTTCGCTCTCTCCCACTCATTGCTATAGTAAAAATACGTTTTTAAATACAAAATCAATATTTACTAAACTACATTTAAATTTTTTATTTGAAATAGCGAAATACAAATTACATAAATTTAATAAAGGCGTAGATGTGCGCATTCGAGCGAAAAGTGGCACATTTCCGAGCGAGGGAGGCAAATGAAGCGCGACGCGGAGCGGCGCGCTTCATTTTCCCGAGATCGGAATGTGCCACTTTGAGCTCGAATGTGCACACTCGATTTTAGGCATGATTCACAATAAAAAATAGACAAAAAATTAGTTAAATAATTTTAATCGTTCTATCGCACTTCTACTTATGAGATTATCGTATCTTTTCGCTCTCTCCCACTCATTGCTATAGTAAAAATACGTTTTTAAATACAAAATCAATATTTACTAAACTACATTAAAATTTTTTATTTGAAATAACGAAATACAAATTACATAAATTTAATAAAGGCGTAGATGTGCGCATTCGAGCGAAAAGTGGCACATTTCCGAGCGAGGGAGGCAAATGAAGCGCGACGCGGAGCGGCGCGCTTCATTTTCCCGAGATCGGAATGTGCCACTTTGAGCTCGAATGTGCACACTCGGTATTAAGCGTGATTCACAATAATTTAGGCCAATAAATTAGTCAAAAAATCACTTCAACAATTTTAATCGTTTTCTCTCACTTGCACCGACGAGATTGTCGTATATTTTCGCTCCCTTCCACTCATTGCTATGGTAAATACGTTTTTCGAACACACAAGCGATATTTTCTAAAGTAAATTTAAATTTATGATTTGAAAGAGAGAAAATCAGGTAGACAAATGCAATAATTGCGCACACTCGGTTTTAAGCTCGATTCTCAATCATTAATTAATTTTTTTTGAAATTTATATTTAAAAATGATAGTACCATTATTGTGCCAGAAACGCCAAATCTTTGATTTAGTATTTTTACACAAAACCAAAAAAAAAACCGCCATATTTTTTTCTACATACAAAATCCATATTTTCTGGAAGAATTGAACTGATTTGTATTTAACGAAAGAAAACTATTATTAAAAATCAATAAATTTGAGTAAGTGCACGTTCGAGCACTTTAAGCACAATTCGCAATTCGAAAAATATAAAACAGTGGTGGCGCTGCCGAAATTTCTGCTCGAGGCTTCGTGCATTTTTCCTCGTTTTGCCCAAAAACGTACGTTCACGTTGATCGCGCGCCCAAAAGTTCCAAGTATTTTAAGAAGGAAAATCCTTTCGTCCTTTATCAGTAACTTGCAGGATATTGCTTATTACTAGGAACATGAATTAATAATTAGATCGTCGTTCCCTTTATAAAGTTATTAAGTCTAAAGAAGCCTCGAGCTGTTTTACTTCCCAAATATAATTAATTTACACATTACACGTTAAGTAGAAAAGTTTTGCTCTTTAATAGACGATTTTCTTAAAAGAAAAGAGGCTTTGACAAAGTTTGATCGCTTATAGCCATGGTTTGTGGTAAACTAGTGATGTAAAGCTTTTATTGCCTCTCTCTCCCTCTCTCTCTCTCGCCCCATCAACGGCCGACGAAAAGGAAAAAGGCTTAATGGCTTTTCGCCGATTAGAAATATTTATTAAAATAAAAGTTGCGACAAGAGAAAGAGCGGTTCCGGCCCGATTCTGCGGCCCCTTTTTTCTCTCTTCTGTCGCACATTTTATCAAACTACAAATAAATTGGATTCCTATTTTGCTCTCTTTCCACACTTGTTTCCCTCCTTTTGAAGTTTAATAAAATGCGCGCTTAAACGCGGAAGAGCCGAAAAATGTAATATTGGCAACAGATTTTTTTTTAAATTAAAGATAAGGTGGAAAAGGATGCGGTCCTAAATAATTCGGCAAAATTAATAAGCAAAATACTGTTGCGAATTTTTCGAAGGACCGGTTCGAAATTTTTCGCGTAGCCGAAGATGTTCGCCGATTTATTTTTAAATTGGTTCTTAGTTTTGCCGGCAACGTCGAGGTGTCGCTTTTAATTTGTAAAATTTGTTTTTAATTTGGTTTCGAAAAGAAAAAGGTCGTGTTTTTTTTAACGAAATTAAATAGCTTTTCCAGCTAATTTATTTATGCCAGCATTGTAAAATGTCTAATTTTTGTTTTGGACTAAAATAAAAAGGTTCGCGTATGAAAATAAACAATTATGCGGTTTAAAAAAAAAACAAAACATTATAAATAAATTAAATGTGGGTTATACAAGCAAAATGTTGTATCCCTCCAAAAGGAGATTATTTGCATAAAAAAATATCAATTTGATATTCGGAAATCGTGTTTACCATAGCAAATGAGTGGAAGGGAGCGAGAAGATACGATAATCTTGTCAATGTAAGTGAGACGGAACGACTAAAATTATTCAATTAATTGTGCGTCTAATTTATTGGCTTTATTTATTGTGAATCGTGCTTAAAATGCTCAAAATGTTTTAAAACTATTAATTATTATATTTTATGTTACTTGTGTATGCGCATAACAGTTAAGTTGAGCCAAATTAATGGTTTTTTTCGGGGTGAAAGTAATAGGACCGTTTTTTATTATTATTTAAACAATATAACATTTTCCGAACATAAAACATAATTTTATTGGAGTATGTTTAACCATTACCAAATTAAAGAAAGATGTTTTATGTAGAAAATCAATAGACACGAAGATGTGCGCATTCGAGCGAAAAGTGGCACATTTCCGAGCGAGGGAGGCAAATGAAGCGCGACGCGGAGCGGCGCGCTTCATTTTCCCGAGATCGGAATGTGCCACTTTGAGCTCGAATGTGCACACTCGGTTTTAAGCACGATTCACAATAATTTAAGCCAATAAATCAGACGAAAACTCAGTGAAATAATTTTAATCGTTTCCTCTCACTCGCACTAACGAGATTGTCGTATCTTTTTGCTCCCTTCCACTCATTGCCATGGTAAATACGTTTTTCGAACATACAATCGATATTTACTAAACTAAATTTAAATTTATGATTTGAAAGAGACAGGAATAAAGTATGCAAATGCAGTAAATGCGAAGATGTGCGCATTCGAGCGAAAAGTGGCACATTTCCGAGCGAGGGAGGCAAATGAAGCGCGACGCGAAGCGGCGCGCTTCATTTTCCCGAGATCGGAATGTGCCACTTTGAGCTCGAATGTGCGCACTCGGCTTTAAGCACGATTCACAATAATTTAAGCCAATAAATCAAACGAAAAATTAGTGAAATAATTTTAATCGTTTCCTCTCACCCGCACTAACAAGATTGTCGTATCTTTTGCTCCTTCCACTCATTGCCATGGTAAATACGTTTTACGAACATACAATCGATATTTACTAAACTAAATTTAAATTTATGATTTGAAAGAGACAGGAATAAAGTATGCAAATGCAGTAAATGCGAAGATGTGCGCATTCGAGCGAAAAGTGGCACATTTCCGAGCGAGGGAGGCAAATGAAGGGTGACGCGGAGCGGCGCGCTTTATTTTCCCGAGATCGAAATGTGCCACTTTGAGCTCGAATGTGCGCACTCAGCTTTAAGCACGATTCACAATAATTTAAGCCAATAAATCAAACGAAAAATTAGTGAAATAATTTTAATCGTTTCCTCTCACCCGCACTAACAAGATTGTCGTATCTTTTTGCTCCCTTCCACTCATTGCCATGGTAAATACGTTTTACGAACATACGATCGATATTTACTAAACTAAATTTAAATTTATGATTTGAAAGAGACAGGAATAAAGTATGCAAATGCAGTAAATGCGAAGATGTGCGCATTCGAGCGAAAAGTGGCACATTTCCGAGCGAGGGAGGCAAATGAAGCGCGACGCGAAGCGGCGCGCTTCATTTTCCCGAGATCGGAATGTGCCACTTTGAGCTCGAATGTGCGCACTCGGCTTTAAGCACGATTCACAATAATTTAAGCCAATAAATCAGACGAAAAATCAGTGAAATAATTTTAATCGTTTTCTCTCACTCGCACTAACGACATTGTCGTATCTTTTTGCTCCCTTCCACTCATTTCCATGGTAAATACGTTTTTCAAACATACAATCGATATTTACTAAACTAAATTTAAATTTATGATTTTAAAAAGACAGGAATAAAGTATACAAATGCAGTAAATGCGAAGATGTGCGCATTCGAGCGAAAAGTGGCACATTTCCGAGCGAGGGAGGCAAATGAAGCGCGACGCGGAGCGGCGCGCTTCATTTTCCCGAGATCGGAATGTGCCACTTTGAGCTCGAATGTGCACACTCGATTTTAAGCACCATTCACAACATTTTAAGCTTTTAAATTGGACGCAAAATTAATTAAATAATTTTAATCTTTCCCTCTCACTTGCATTAACAAGATTATCGTATCTTCTCGCTCCTTTCCACTCATTTGCCATGGTAGATCCGTTTTTCGAATATCCAATCGATATTTACTAAATTAATTAACAAATTTTGAATTGAAGGAGCGCATCTTTATATTCCGTTTACGGTACTGTTTTTATCTAACGCACATTTAAATCGTAAAATTACCAAGTGTCCCGTTTTGGAAAGAAAGAAAAACTGTCACGTTACGCATCGCGCACGTCCGCCACGATTTACCTAAATTGTTAAATTAATCTCGTCCTTTTTCACCAAGTTTAATCTATTTTTTTCTTGTTTTTCCAAGTTGAATGTGAAGAACTCAATCGAGTTTTTTCTTTCAGGTCGAGCAGGACACGTGCTAATTCCGAAGAATTAAAGGACTAATGAAAACTAAAAGGAAAGAGACGTGAAAGCCTTAAGGACTCTCGCCGTTTTAATTTTTCTGGTAAGAGGATTTTTCATGCAAATTCTATTTCGAGTGCTCTCTTAGTTTCTTCTTTTTTTTTCTGTGCCGGCTTGATTTAATGGGATTTAGGTTAAAAGGCTCATTAAAATTATTATCAATTAGAAGGGTTTTTAAGATTTTAAAATTAAGCACGACTTCAATTTTTCCGAAAAGAAAAATTTTATATAATAAATGATTCGACTATATATAATAATATAAGGTACTAGAGGGTAATATTGTGAATCATGCTTAAAACCGAGTGTGCACATTCGAGCTCAAAGTGGCACATTTCCGAGCGAGGAAAATGAAGCGCGCCGCTCCGCGTCGCGCTTCATTTGCCTCCCTCGCTCGGAAATGTGCCACTTTTCGCTCGAATGCGCACATCCTTGTATTTATTGAATTTGTTTAAATTACTTTTTGGATTAAAAAAGAAAATAGTAATGTAAGGTACTGGAGGGTAATAAGGCCCACTTAGTGTTAAATATTTTTTATTAAATAAACTAAGACAACTCATAACATAATATGAAGTGATTTTTACATGACAATTTTGTCAGTGCGAGCAAGAGGGAACGATTTAAGGTTAATCAACTAATTTTGCGTCTAATTTATCGGTCTAAGATATTGTGAATCGTGCTTAAAACCGAGTGCGCGCGTTCGAGCTCAAAGTGGCACATTTCCGATCTCGGGAAAATGAAGCGCGCCGCTCCGCGTCGCGCTTCATTTGCCTCCCTCGCTCGAAAATGTGCCACTTTTCGCTCGAACGCGCGCATCTTCGTATTTATTGATTTTCTCTAAGGTAAAAGACCCAGTTATTGACACTTTAGGAGTGACAGCTGAGGTTATAACAGGATAACTTATAAAAAATTTAATTTAAATAATTGTTTTTTTTTTCATATATAAGTTCACGATTTCTAGAAAAGGTCATATGCGTAAAATAATTATTTGGAGCAGATTAATAATTTAAATTAATGTTTTAAAAAATAATGTTTGAATCCGAGTTTCTGACACTTGAAATTTTATTGCTGTAGTTTCTGACACTGGCATCTGCCTAGTTTTTGACACTTCATATGTCAAAATTATTAGTCATTTATTAGATTATACACTATCAAATTTAAATTTATTATAATCAAACATAATTTGTTATAATGTATCATTTATTATAAATAAAATGTTAATTTGTTCAACACAAAAATAATAAAATTAAATATTATACAAACAAATACGTAAACATAACATAGGTTAGAATTTGAGTGTCAATAACTGTAACATACCTATAAAATTGAGCCTAGTTATTGACACTCTTATTTTAATAATAAAATATAATTTACTATGATGTTTTAATATTTAAAAATAAAGAGTAGTTAATTATTAATCGAACCATATATTTTTTATAATATTTTTATACTTACATAATCATTAAATCACTAATTCAATAGTCGAACGCTCTTCTGTCAATTGCTTAGACTATAACCAAAAAATGGCTTACATTTATAAATTGCACATAATGTTGAGGTAGATTCACTAAATCGAGCTTTCCCGCGTTAATCGAAACCCAAAAAATTTTCCAACCCAGAGGTGATATGTTTTAGATGTTTTTCGCTCGCCGATGGCACTAAATAAGCGATTTCGATTATAGTTTTTATTTAATGGCTACTGGGCTTTATTACCTGGTGGGCCTTATTACTTTCCGGTACCTTATAATATAATAATTGTTTGTATTCAATTATATATAATAGTATATAATTATATCGTCGTGATTTTTTGCATAGAAATAGTTTATGAATCGAAGAGTGACATAGGTTATTTTTTATCCCGGAAAAATGCACAGTTCCTGTGGGATTCAAACTTAGCCCACGGGAGCGAAGTGCGGGTAAAAGCTAGTATTATATAAAATCTTATTGGGCTATTTTTTATATATAATTATAAATAAAATATATATTATTTATTATTTATATATTATTTATATTTTTTTTTACTCGGGTTCAGAATAAAAAACTTAATTATTATTTATTAATTTTAATAAATATATTTACATATTGTTGGCAGTTTTGAAAGTACATTTTTCAACTTTTGCAGTAATTATTTTTTATTTACCTTTCGTTTTTGTGCTCTGTTGTACTTCTGAAACGTCCATCGGACAAAAACAGAACGCAACAAATTAAAATTTAAAAAAAACAACAACACAATTACACGAAAAAAAATCTCGCTCAAGTGTCGATAACATTTCAACATCATTTTTAAAGCTAAACCACCGATTTTGCTTTTAGAAAATCCTTCTCAATAGCCCCCCCCCCTCCCCACCTTTTACTAGGCTCCCCATTAATTTTTTACGACTAAAAAACCCTCCCAACGAAACGTTCGCGTTTCTCAAAAGCGCAAATAAATAACAAAAATTGCGCGTTTTAAGAACAATACGATTTTTTTATCGATGGCCATTTGAAGCGAGCTTCGCCGCCCTTTCGCGTTCGCACATTTTTTTGCCGCAATCGCCGACGCGAAGATTTCCAGCCGAAAATGTGTTGTAGTTTGCGTCGGGGGCAATTAGCAAGTTTTGTTATTCAAAACGTAACAGAATAACTGAGGGAATTTCGACGTGTTCTTTAAATTAATTACCGAATCATCAACGTATGCAAATTCTAAGTTAAATCGTTCGTTAGCGCTCGAGTGCGAATTTCTTGTGTTCGGAATAATTTGCGAAAGATTGGCCCGGCCATTTTTAAGGGGTGGATTTTTGATGCGTGCGATAAAGTTCGGTAAATAAATAACCGGAAGAGTTTTTGAGAGGCGAGGAATGATTTATGGCGGCGAAGAGTATCTCGTTGACGTTACATGTACAGCCTGCTGTGGAAATTTTTGTACGTTATTTTTTTCTTTTGGAAATATAATCGATGATAACTCAATTAATTTTTGATATTTATTATTTATACGGGTACAATAAAAGCTCTTTTAACGGACGCCATTTTTTAACGGACAAAGTCGTTGGTCCCCCGACTGTCTGTTGGAAAGGGGTTTTACTGTACTTCTATAATAAAATAAATCGTAAACATTTTTTAACCGAATAGTTTGCAAAAAGAAAAACATAACCAATAGCTAACATTAACAATTTTTTTGAATTTAGTTTCCCCTTGGCACGTTGAGAGTAAATTTTTTGATGTTTTAGTTAGATGTACAGTCGAACCTCCATAAGTCGAACCTCGATAAGCCGAATTTTTGATAACTCAAATTATTTTTAGTTTTTCTTCAACTTCGACTTATCGAGGTTTGACTGTAATTGTCTTTCATGCTTTTTACTTTAAAATTATTCATCATCATACTAATTTATGAACAAATTCATAAATTTATATAATTTAAATTCTAATTGAAAGGGTCTATAATTAATTTAATATATTGAGTAAATTGGGCATTACATTTAAAAAAAATTGTCGATTGTTTTGATTTTATCTATGGACTTTGTAACAAAATCACGGCCCACTCGGTTCAACAGATCTAAATTTAATTTTTATACATTTATTTAATTGGGCATTAAATTTTTTTTTTAAATTGTCGATTTGTTTGATTTTATCTATGGACTTTGTAACAAAATCACAGCCCACTCGGTTCAACAGGTCTAAAATTAATTTTATACATTGATTTAGTCGGGCATTAGATTTTATAAAAAAATTGTCAATTTTTTTGATTTTATCTATGAACTTTGTAAAAAAATCACGGCCCACTCGGTTTAACAGGTCTAAAATTAATTTTTATACATTGATTTAATTGGGCATTAGATTTTTTTTAAAAATAGTCAATTTTTTTGATTTTATCTATGGACTTTGTAACAAAATCACGGCCCACTCGGTTTAACAGGTTTTAAAATTATGTTTTATATATTGATTTAATTGGGCATTGGATTTTTTAAAAATTGTCGATTTTTAAAAAATTGTTTTTTTAAATTTTATCTATGGACTTTGTAACAAAATCACGGCCCACTCGGTTTAACACGTCTAAAATTAATTTTTATATATTGATTTAATTGGGTATTAGACTTTTTTTAAAAATTGTCGATTTTTTTGATTTTATCTATGGACTTTATAACAAAATCACGGCCCACTCGGTTCAAGAGATCGTAAATTAATTTTTATGTGTAGAGTCGGTTGAGCATTGGATTTTTTTAGCTTTTTCGATGTTTTTGATTATATCTATGCGCATTATAACCAAAATCTTGGCCCACTTGATTCAAAAGGTCTAAAATTAATTTTGCTGTGTCGGATTTATTGGACACGAGATTTTTCTTAGTTTATTCAATGTGTTTGATTAAATCCGTACCATTTGTGACCAAATTATACGGTCTGAAGGTCCATTTCAACCGATATTGATCGTTTTGTTGACGTTTCGCGTTTCGCGATCTAATATTTAGATAAAAAAAACAGTCGACTAAAATTAAAATGTAAAATGAATAACGACTTCTTTAACATGTTCGCCGGAGATGGAATCAATTAATTTGTACAAATGAAGATTAACGCTTCTGGAATAATTCGCAAATTATACACGGGCAATTCATAAATTTCAATCTAATCTGACGTAATGTCGAAAAATTTTAAATGCCCGAAGCTATCGGCCGAGAAAATGAAAAATGAGGTGACAAATCGTATCAGAAATCAAGAAGACGTTTCCTTACAAAGACGTTCTGTGTAAGGTCGAAAGGTTCTACGAAAAGAAATCTTTCGGATGAACAGCTTAGATATGCGGCCTCCATTTTGGACATACAATCAACAATCGCTCAATTATTTTTTTTGTAATATAATTTATTTTAAAAATTATTGTACAAAAATTGTCGTTGCGGTTTTTTTAATTTTTTGAGCTTAACGGTTAGATTATCGAAGCTATACTTCTTTAGGCGCCTTGATAGAAAAATTTTATCAGGAAATCTGTATGGTTTTTAAAGATCCGTTCACAAATACCGGCGCTACAATTGTTTTTGGGAGCGAAAGTGTATTTTTTTTAATTAATTTATTTTTTTTGAAAATTTTGGGGGGCGAAAGGGGCGCAGGGAAGAATAGTTTCGACCATGTCAGTTTGGACACCACAGTAATTTTTATATTTTTATCTAAATTGTATAATTAAAGTAGATTTAACAAATTGGGGACTGCCCCCCACCACTGCCCTTAACCCTCCACCGTTAATTACATTTCTTAAACGGTGCCGCAGAAAGACGCCTTTGTCTGCGCGCGGATAGACCCGAAAATTTAGATTTATTAATAAATAGATGTGCCTTCTCCTAAAATTCATTAATAATTTTAAATTGCTTCGTAATTAACACGTCGAAGGTGCTTAATTAATCCTCTTGTAGCGTTTTCGGAAGCGAATTCCGCACGTTTTAAAACTCGAACCGACACTTTCGGTTAAGAGGTTTAGCGTCAGAGCTTTAAGACAAAAACGACGAAGGGGAAAAAACTTAAAAAAGTACAAGTGTAATAAGTTGACGCAACCCCCCACCCCGTCGAATCGATATTCGGCAGTGCAGGGGGGAGGACGTGGAAGTTTTTGCTACGACCTGTCATTAAGTAGGGTTTTGTTGAGCCGCACTTTGAACCAATTATTACTTGTCGCACCGCCTGTTACATTTATACAAGCTTTTAGCGAGGGTCGTATTGAAATCTATTAACTGAGCAAATTTTGCTTTCTCACGTGACATTACTACTAAAATCGAGCAAATAATTACCTACTTTAACATTTATTGCTTTTAGTTTATTTCGCTTAATGTCACTATTAAGGGGACCTCTTATCTCTTCGATTCCTCTGTCTTTTCTTGCCATTAAATGGCGATACATTAGATTTTCGTTTTGCATCGGCGAAAGTCGGAAAATGGTTCGTTGGGACCGCGACAATTATGTACCTTTTCGGTTTTGAGTTCGGTAAGAAGTCATTTTTACGCACTGACGAATTTCGTTTGAGAAAAAAACAAGTAGATAATTGTTACTTAAAATTTATTGAAGTTATACTTCTTTTGGCGCTTGAGAGTGAGAACTTAATGGCCGCGGAAGTTGCGCGCGCACAGCTAACGAAAATTTGACAGTACGAGACTTTATAAGTCTAAGAAAGTAAATTAATTATTGTGAATCACGCTTAAAACGGAGTGAGCACATTCGAGCTCAAAGTGGCACATTTCGATCTCGGGAAAATCAAAAATTTTAATTCAATTTAGTAAATATGGATTGGATATTCGAAAAACGTATTTACCATAGCAATGAGTGGAAGGGAGCGAAAAGATACGAGAATCTCGAATGTGCGAAAGAGAGGGAACGATTAAAATGAATTAACAAACATTTCGTCTAATTAGTTGGCCTAAAATGTTGTGAATCGTGCTTAAAGCCGAGTGTGCACATTCGAGCTCAAAGTGGCACATTCCGATCTCGGGAAAATGAAGCGCGCCGCTCCGCGTCGCGCTTCATTTGCCTCCCTCGCTCGGAAATGTGCCACTTTTCGCTCGAATGCGCACATCTACGCCTTTCTTCGATTTAGGTAATTTGTATTTCGCTATTTCAAATAAAAAATTTAAATGTAGTTTAGTAAATATTGATTTTGTATTTAAAAACGTATTTTTACTATAGCAATGAGTGGGAGAGAGCGAAAAGATACGATAATCTCTTAAGTATAAGTGCGATAGAACGATTAAAATTATTGAACTAATTTCTTGTCTATTTTTTATTGTGAATCATGTTTAAAACCGAGTGTGCACATTCGAGCTCAAAGTGGCACATTTCGATCTCGGGAAAATGAAGCGCGCCGCTCCGCGTCGCGCTTCATTTGCGTCCCTCGCTCGGAAATGTGCCACTTTTCGCTCGAATGCGCACATCTACGCCTTTCTACGATTTAGGTAATTTGTATTTTGCTATTTCAAATAACAAATTTAAATGTAGTTTAGTAAATATTGATTTTGAATTTAAAAACGTATTTTTACTATAGCAATGAGTGGGAGAGAGCGAAAAGATACGATAATCTCTTAAGTATAAATGCGATAGAACGATTAAAATTATTGAACTGATTTCTTGTTTATTTTTTATTGTGAATCATGCCTAAAACCGAGTGTGCACATTCGAGCTCAAAGTGGCACATTCCGATCTCGGGAAAATGAAGCGCGCCGCTCCGCGTCGCGCTTCATTTGCCTCCCTCGCTCGGAAATGTGCCACTTTTCGCTCGAACGTGCACATCCTCGTATTTATTGGATTTGTTTACATTCATTTTTAGATTTAAAAAGAAAGGATGCACTGAAAAAAATTATATAGCTATTTTACGTAAAAAAATTAATTAATTTCTAAAAGTAACTGACCAATCTATGCATATTTTGCTTTGTTATAGATTTACACCGTTGCCCATATAAATAATTATGATTTCAATAAACATGGTTTTCTCCAGAACCTATCTACCATGTAAATCGCAGTATAGATATATTGTGGGTATTAATTTTTCTTTATAATCGGATAGACCCTGTTAAAGACTATCCAAAAATGTTACCATTTGATTAAGAAATAATTTCTAAAATAAGAGTTTTGTATTTTGGATTATAAAGCTGTTTCAGTAAAGTGCTACGATCGTATAATTCCTAAACTAATAAAAAGAGCCAGCGCCTCTTTCATCACAAGTTCGCCTAAATGCCGAAAGAGTGGATGGAAAAATTACTGATTAGCGTCATTAGATAGAGCATGAAAAATACAATTGATTTGTGAAAAAAAAGTTGGTAAACATTGAGAAAAAGTGAAATGAAAATCAAAAATTTTTTATAAAAATTTAAACAAAATGTTTTCAAGTATGAAAACAAATGTTTAAAGTCAAAATGCATTTACAGTCGAACCTTGATAAATCGAAGTTGAACGGAAACTAAAAATAATTCAATTTATTAAAAATTTGAATTATTTATCAATATAAAAATATTAACGTTGAAATAGGCAAGTTCTAGGGAAACAGGTTCGAGTTATTAAAAAATCGGTTTATTGAGGTTCGACTGTATTTTAACATGTAATAAAGAGATAAAACAAAAGCTTAGTTAATTATCGAAATTATGTAATAAAATTGAGCTCATTTTTCAAGTCGCTAAAACTCCATGTTCCAGGCACTTTTAAGAGACAAAAATTATACAAGATTAATTAGTTTTTTGCCACTACAATTTGAGCTTGGTCAGAAATTTTTCCGTTCGGTAGGCCAAAAATCGACCTAAGAGGCGCTGGCTCTTTCAAAAAAAGTTTTAAAATTAAAGGCTTATGGCACTTTACTGAAACATCCCGGTAATCGAAAATAAAAAAATATTTCTGAAATTATTTATTAATTAAATGATAAATTATTTTACATTTTTGACCCGATTTTCGGTTAAACCGGAAGTAGAACAAAATGTATATATATGCCAGTGCATCGATCGAATTAATTAAAGAAACTTGTGAAATTTTTATTACTTCCGGAATTATAAGCTTGCGGCGCTTTAAATGATACACCCGGTATAGTTTGAAAACCACTGGTCTAGTTATACACAAACACGTGGTTATATTTAATTTAGTTACGCAAAAAAAGGTATAACTCCAAACGCATAAGTACACGCATCTGTTTTTATTTTTTGATGAAAAATATTTAGGTCGAAATTTAACGAAGATTTTCAATTCAAAATTTAATTATTCTGGGCTACTATTATAATAATTCGATTATAGCGTTTTTCAAAATTGTACACCCGTAAATTTTCTTGTGGCACGTCTAAAGGAATAAGAGAATCGCAACAAATCATAAATTATATTACTGAAACACTAAATAACACTATTATTATTTACTTGTTTATTAATTCAATTTAAAAAAGGGCCCCTTTCTAAGCATTCTATATTTTTAAAGAAGGAATTGTAATGTGCAATTGCGATTTCAAATTACGCATTATTTAACGGTACCGTTATAATGATTCTTAAATTATGTCTATCTCTTTTTGTCTATCTTGTAGATTTTCTTATAGAGTTTCTCGTTTTTAAGTGGTTTGCGGCTTCATAGAAAGGATGCCTAGCAATCTAAGATAATTATCAATTATTTTATAGGGTTGACAAGAAAGGAATTTTGCTTTTTCACTTTGAAACAAAATTCAATTTTTCTACAACGAATGAATTTTGATTAACTACATATGTTCAACGACCTTTTTCCATTTTTCCGGGGTAACCTTATGATTCCACGTTCGTAGAACTTCTGCTGCAAATCAGCAAAAAAACTGAACCAAGTGCGATTTGTGGTCATCATCATTAGTGCAATTTTACCATTTAAAGAATTTTGTAAAGGTCGAAATAAATGGTAAACTGATGGGGCAAGGTCAGGGCTATATTGTGGATGTGACATTAGTTCTCAACCAACCTCCAATAATTATTGACGAATCTCTAAAAATGTGTTAGGTCGAGCGTCGTCATGGTGCCTTTACGATTCTGGCCGTTTACCTTCGATTTCTTTTTCCAATGGTATCAGTTTTTGGCACGGCTCGAAAAAATTGTAGATCGGGGGCCGACTGTAACTTATCTTACTTTTAGTATATTTTTAATTATTTTTTTCAATTGTAATTTATGACGTCGGAGAAGAATACAAAAAAGGTTTTTCTTCAAACGTCTTCAAAAAAACTTCTCATTCAAAATAACTTATTTTTCTTTAGTAAAAACTTTTTCTCGTGGGTGAAAATTGTATTAATCTACTAACAACAAAATTTAATTAAGTTTCTCGTGTTTTTATGTGCTTTAATCTTATTTCGTCTATCCGAAATGGCCAAACACGAAATGTTTACAAACCTTTACCTGCCTATTAGTGTATTTGTAAAATGCTCAAGCAATGTCTTGTGCAAAATTGACAATATACTGAATATATACATATACAGTCGAACCTCGATAAGTCAAAGTCGAAGGGACACCAAAATTAATTCGAATTATCAATCATTCGAGTTATTAAAAAAGCTTAAAATTAAATATATATTTGTGTATGTATATATCTTTTATGTGAAATGGTATTTTATATAACGTAATTAGAACTGTAAGTGGTTTAAAGTATACTTTAAAAATCCCGCTTTAAATAAGTCACTGTGATTGGCTCATTTTTGATTCACCATTATGGCCGTTAGCTAATTGACCAATCAGAAAGGTTAATCACTTTGTAACCATAGTTATATTAGAATAGTTTCAATTCTATCTTTTTGAAATAGGCATTTTGTCGAAAAACATTTTCCAACTTGAGTTATCAAAGAATTCGAGTTGTGGAGTTATTAAAGTTAACTGTACATAAAATTTATTAAAGTGGTTAAGTTGAAAATATTCATATTATTTACAACAATTATTAAATGATAAAGAAAGGTGCGCGTACTTATGAACGCCCGTGAGAAGTTACACTTCTTGGCATAACTAAATTAAATGTCATCATAAATGTAAATAAATACCAGGATGTGCACATTCGAGCGAAAAGTGGCACATTTCCGAGCGAGGGAAGCAAATGAAGCGCGACGCGGGCGGCGCGCTTCATTCCAGATCGGAATGTGCCACGAACTCGAATGTCACTCGATAGCACCATTCACAAAATTTAGGCTAATAAATTATTCAAAAATTAAATAAATAATTTAATCGTTTTCTCTCACTCGCATCTACTAAATTCTCGTATCTTTTCGCTCACTTCCACTAGTTACTATGGCAAATACGTTTCTTGAACATAAAATTCATAATTATTTAAATTTTTTGATTTGAAAGCGAAAAGATTAATTAAGGCAAATCAACAAATACGAAGATGTGCACGTTTGAGCGAAAAGTGGCACATTTCCGAGCGAGGGAAGCAAATGAAGCGCGACGCGGAGCGGCGCGCTTTATTTTCCCGAGATCGGAATGTGCCACTTTGAGCTCAAATGTGCACACTCGATTTTAAGCTCCATTCACAAAATTTAGACTAATAAATTATTCAAAAATTAAATAAATAATTTAATTGTTTTCTCTCACTCGCATCTATTACATTTTCGTATCTTTTCGCCCACTTCCACTCATTACTATGGCAAATACGTTTCTTGAACATAAAATTCATATTTAATTTTAATTTTTTGATTTGAAAGTGAAAAGATTAATTAAGGCAAATCAATAAATACGAAGATGGGCACGTTCGAGCGAAAAGTGGCACATTTCCGAGCGAGGGAGGCAAATGAAGCGCGACGCGGAGCGGCGCGCTTTATTTTCTCGAGATCGGAATGTGCCACTTTGAGCTCGAATGTGCACACTTCACATTAAGCACGATTCACAATACTTAACTTATTTTCTAAAAAAAATTAATTATCCTAACTAATATTATAAAAGCGAAAGTAATTCTGGCTGTCTGTCTATCTGTCTGTCTGTTACCTTTTCACGCCTAAACATAAATGAGTTTTTAAATGCAATTGAAGTGCCGCCGTTAAAACAGCTTATAGTATAAAACCTTTTCATAGAATAGACCTTTTAAGCAGCAATAACACCGAACCGCACCCGTCCTTAATCCTCTCTCAGGTAGCGTAATTTTTAGAAAAGTTGTAAAATTTAACTTCGAGTCATCGACCTATTTACTAATGGAAACTTAAATTTAAAGAATTGTAAAACGCTTCGACTTATTAAATAATTCGATTTATTGACATAAAAATATTAACGTTGAGATAGGCAAATCTTAGAGAAACAAGTTCGAGTTTGAGCTATCAAAAATTCGTCTTATCGGCGTTCGACTTATGGAAGTTTGACCGTATATACAGTAGGACCCCGTTTAACGGGGGGCATACGTTTCAATGGCTTTAAGCGCTCAACGACAATTTGAAATGTCACAGTATGTTAAATCGTCATATATTTTGAAGCTTCGAGCAGACGCCGTTATATCGAGGAAGCCTCAAACGAGGTCCTACTGTATCTTAATTGACTTTACATTCGTCACTTTGGTTTATTTTATTTATCAATTACAAAACGCTAAAACTGTTTTCGTAACATTTTTCGTTTTGAAATCGTTCGGCCAACTCTGATTTATTATTTATTAAAAGTCATTATCAATCAAAGTCGATCAATCACTTTTACACCACTCTTTACGCAATTTAGTACGAATCGAAGCTTATTTATAATAAAAGCACGTCAATCATCGACCGCCGAGCGCCAAATAGTAAAATACTAAATATAGGCTTAATTAAAATTTTTCGTCGTGCCAATTCACTTTTAATTAAGGTGCCTTCCGCATGCCTTTATTACTGTATCAAAAGTTAGTTAGCTCGAAAAAAAAAAGCGACACCACTGCTTTAAATCTCGCAAAACAAAGTCATTAAAAATCAATTTCTAAGGCTGATGTTTTTTTAGGTGGTACCATCTGTGTTCTTCAATCATCGAATTTTATACGCCACAATGGAGCAGAAATTATGAAAAAAAAGGCACTCCCATTAAACATCACTTAAAGCAAGGTAAATATTATTCGAGTCCCTTTCTATTTCGCGATCGAATCGTATCCGCGGCGCATCGTTCGAAACAAAGCACATTGAAAAATTTAGAAGGGACAATTTCTGTCTCGGAAATAAAATTAAGGGGGTCGTAAATGACGCTGTTGCTTTCGGGTCGTCTGTTCATTTTTCTAGTCACACACTCCAATTTATGGAAGTAAAATAAATAGTGGTAGACAAGCGTAAACATACGGCGAGATAGTGTTACATCCTTTACGGATACAGTCGGACCTCGGTTTACGCACTTAATATGTTTCTCGAGGTCGTTCGTAAAGCGGAACTACTTTTTTACGTAGGAACTGATGTAATTCGTTTTTGGTGCAGATAATTTTTTATTGAAGAGGGCTGCCGTTACGTTTTTTGCTGTCAAATATCAAAATGAAAAAAAAGTATGTGCGTGACAGAAGTGAGACTTCTTGTCTCGTTTATTTTACAAGAATATGATTTATTTATGTTTGAACCTTTTGTTTCTTATAATGATTTAATATTGACCTAGGTCAAAAATATTATTATCATTTTCTATTACAGGACAATGATTTGATTTTTTATAGAAACAAGTATGTTTAATACTTTTTGACAGCACACCGTACATTTTTTTTTAGAATTTGAATTTATATTTTTTGACGTTTGGATTTCAATTGACATCAAATGCTAAATTTAATAAACAGGAAATGATAAAGCCAAATTTCTTTTTGGTTAATACTAATAGGGGTGTTATTTATTGAAGTTATACTTCTTTTGGGGCTTTGAGGGTAAAATTAGCAGGCAGCGGAAGTTGCGCGCGCACAACTAACGAAAATGGGACAGTATGAAATTAGCCGTACTAAAAAAATTAATGATTGCGAATTATATTTTACAGCCGATTGTGCATATTCGTTTTATTGAATTTGCCTATATTAATTCTATTTTTTTGAATTTCGAGATATAGTGGTATTGGGGCTTGAAGGGGAGGAAATAAGGGTTCTATTTTCAGTTGTAGAGGTTTTTGACTTATGCAGGTTCCGCTGTAAAACAAGTGTAGGGGAACCTGTTGTACCTTGGCCTTTTTTTCACATGTAATTTTTTTTAAATTTAAATTTAGTTTAGTAAATATCGATTTTATGATCAAAAAACGTATTTACCATAGCAATGAGTGGAAGGGAGCGAAAAGATACGACAATCGCGTCGGTGCGAGCGAGAGGAAACGATTAGGATTAATTAACTAACTTTTCGACTAAGTAGTTGATCTAAAATATTGTGAATCATGCTTAAAACCGAGTGTGCACATTCGAGCTCAAAGTGGCACATTCCGATCTCGGGAAAATGAAGCGCGCCGCTCCGCGTCGCGCTTCATTTGCCTCCCTCGCTCGGAAATGTGCCACTTTTCGCTCGAATGCGCACATCTTCGTATTTATTAGATTTGTCTATTTTATCCTTAGCTCTTTCAAATCAAAAAATTTAATTAAGTTTGCTAAATATCGATTTTATGTTCGAAAAACGTATTTACCATAGCAATGAGTGGAAGGGAGCGAAAAGATACAACAATCTCGTAGGTGCGAGCGAGAGGAAACGATTAGGATTAATTAACTAACTCTTTGTCTAATTAGTTCACCTAAAATATTGTGAATCATGCTTAAAACCGAGTGCGCGCATTCGAGCTCAAAGTGGCACATTCCGATCTCGGGAAAATGAAGCGCGCCGCTCCGCGTCGCGCTTCATTTGCATCCCTCGCTCGGAAATGTGCCACTTTTCGCTCGAATGCGCACATCTTCGTATTTATTAGATTTGTCTATTTTATCCTTAGCTCTTTCAAATCAAAAAATTTAATTAAGTTTGCTAAATATCGATTTTATGTTCGAAAAACGTATTTACCATAGCAAATGAGTGGAAGGGAGCGAAAAGATACGATAATCACATCGGTTTATAAGTCAAAGAAAGTAAATTAATTATTGTGAATCACGCTTAAAACGGAGTGTGCACATTCGAGCTCAAAGTGGCACATTCCGATCTCGGGAAAATGAAGCGCGCCGCTCCGCGTCGCGCTTCATTTGCTTCCCTCGCTCGGAAATGTGCCACTTTTCGCTCGAACGCGCACATCCTTGTATTTATTGATTTTGTTTAAATTACTTTTTGAATTAAAAAAGAAAATAGTAATGTATTCAAATAAAACAACATTTGTGCAATTTTTTCGAGATTAAATTGTACACTCGGCACAAAATCGTATTGTCTTTAAACTTTCTAAAATATAGGTGGGGGAACCTGTTGTACTTTGGCTCTTTTTTTACTTGCAATTTTTTTTATAGTGTATATTAGGGTGGAGCAAAAAAAAATTTTTTTACTCAACATCTTGAGGTGGCCCACTGATTTTTTAAAATAAATTTAAGTTAAAATACTTTTGAAACACAAAAAAAATTTTTTTTGTCATGTTATCTTCAAATTTATCTAAAAATGAATAAATTTGATCGTTTCTAACTCAAACTTCACTTTAATGTCTAAGAAAAGTAAGTTATTGTTTTTGAATTTTTTAGAAAACTGCAATAATGGCGATAGCAATTTTTTTTAAGTTAATAATTGTTAATGGGCAAGAAAGAGGACACTTCGCAGCTTCTGGAACAGATAAAAAGAATATAAGAAGACTAACTTTTTTTCGATTAAAAATGTCAATTGATCTCATACATTAACAAAGTACATTGGCCAGCTGCTACTAACTTTACCTACGTTAATGTCTGTCAATGTGGCATTTGAAATATCGAAAATTATGGGTCACGAAAGTCCGCAAATATTAAGAAAAATAGTTGCCCTAGGTACAAAGTGACCAAGGTACAACACGTTTCCCAATACAGAGAGTCTGTCAGATGCTTACTAGTGGTGGCTCTCGTGAAACAAAACATTGTGATATCAAATAAAAATATATTGAACGGATCTTTTACATTATAAAATTTCACTATATATGCGAAATTCTAAATATAGGCGATTAAGCAGCAACGAAATACTATTAAATTCCATTTAAATTATTTTTTAATTCTTAAAATCAGACATTTGGTATATTTATATATATTGCAAAAATCAAATATTTAAACATTTATTGTCGTGAGTGACCAATAGTAACTCAAAGGTACTAATTAAATTGTCTTTATAATGAGATCATAAATAAATATTTGTGATTTGCTTATACAAAAATATATTTAAACATTTATTTTATTAAGGAAGTACGAGCACGATAGTAATTTGGAACAAAAAGCTTGATTATTTCTTTATATGAATAACCGTATCCGCGGATCTAAACACAAATGATCCGTATTTGTATCCGTATTCGCGAATATATATTTTTAACGATCCGGCACATCACTAGTAATAAGTATATAAGCAAAAAAAATATTTTTATATAATCATAAATTACATATTTGTAAAACAGCATTAATTTCACAAGTTTACATTTTTTAGGTTATGTAATTAGTTATTAAAATAATTTTTGTTCATTTATTGGAGACGCGGGCGTCCAGCTATTGGTCGCGTTACCTTAACATAGACAAATCCATTGAATGCCAAGATGTGCGCATTTGAGCGAAAAGTGGCACATTTCCGAGCGAGGGAGGCAAATGAAGCGCGACGCGGAGCGGCGCGCTTCATTTTCCCGAGATCGGAATGTGCCACTTTGAGCTCGAATGTGCACACTCCGTTTTAAGCGTGATTCACAATAATTAATTTACTTTCTTTGACTTATAAACCGATGTGATTATCGTATCTTTTCGCTCCCTTCCACTCATTTGCTATGGTAAATACGTTTTTCGAACATAAAATCGATATTTAGCAAACTGAATTAAATTTTTTGATTTGAAAGAGCTAAGGATAAAATAGACAAATCTAATAAATACGAGGATGTGCGCATTCGAGCGAAAAGTGGCACATTTCCGAGCGAGGGAGGCAAATGAAGCGCGACGCGGAGCGGCGCGCTTCATTTTCCCGAGATCGGAATGTGCCACTTTGAGCTCGAATGTGCACACTCGGCTTTAAGCACAATTCTCAATAAATAATTGACTTTCTAAGAAATATTAATCAAAAATTACAGGCCCGTATTTAGGCAGACAAATTTCCGATTTGGTGCTTTAAAAAATTATTCTTAAAAAAATAAACGCCATATTTTCTTTCGAATTTAAAACTATAATAAATTCAATCGTTTGATTTAAAAGATAGAAGATTAATATAAACAAATTAATAAATAAAATTACAAAGGGACCAAAGTACAACAGGTTTCCCTACTGCTCAAAAAAGAAAAACGGAAAAGCAATTACAAATAAAGAAAAAAACGTAAACGCAAACACAGTAGAACAACTAATAAATATTACAACCGAAAGAGCGAATTCTCCCCGAAGTAACTTTTACAAGTTTTGATTTTCTTCGACGTCCCGAAAAACTCTTAGAAAACTGTTACGGACGTGACGAACATACCGTACGAAGAATCTACAATTCGCAGCCCCCGAAATCAACCAAATTCCTAATTTATTAAATATATTTTTTATTTGTCGACCTACATTTTTTCGGGGGCGCGCACGCACGCACGCACGCCGAAAAAAAGTAACGTCCCCCGAGACCCGCCGGTTTTAATCCGGCGCTCGTGTTTTTTATTTCGCGATTTTTCGAGGGCGCGCTTTATTTAATGGAATTTTTGATAGAGAGATATTGTAAGTTATGGAAATAATTTCACTTTCGCTCTTTTCGCATTTTGTGCAAAAAAAATGCGATTCGATTAATTCGCTAATTCTCGGACGCGCGCGCCGCAGAGATTTTTATGCGAAAGGGCGGGCGACGCTTTTAAAAATTCCACCGCCACCTTGTTTACCGAAGCAGTTGACGCCGAAACTAATTAAAATGGGACGCCGACCCCATTTTCGACTTTATTAGATTCGTATCGAATAACTTAAAAAAAGGGCGCGGGGGGGGGGCGAGAGGGATCTTGGGAAGAAAGGCGAGGAGATAAATTTTCGGGAGCGTGTTCGACTGGAAGGAGCACATCTTTCACGTCATTTTTAACCAAATATTTCCCCCCAAGGAAGGATATGTAAGGTAATACTGCAATGTGCAGGAACAAACCAGCCCTCTTCCGGCCTAAAATTCTGTCAGACAATATGTGATACAGTCGGAGCTCGGTTTACGAGCACCTCTGGTTAGGAACATAATTTTATGTAGCTAAATTAAATGTCAGGTTAATTCCTAAGTAAAAAAGCGAAAAGAACTTTTCGAAATTGATAACAACTCTAATAAATTCTTTTTGTTTCTTAAATGTGTTAAATTTAAAATAAATTGTTTATTTTTACCATAGGTCAATATTAAATAATTGTAAAAATAGTTAGGGGAACCTGTTGTACCTTGGTCCCTTTTTACCTAGGACAACTGTATTTTTTAATATTTGCGGGCTTTCGGCAACTATAATTTTCGATATTTCAAATGCCACATTGACGTAAAGTTAGCCACAGCTGGCCAATGATCAATTGAAATTTTTAATCGAAAAAAAGTAATACTTTTTACATTTTGTTTTACTTAAATATCTTATCGATTTTTATAACCTAATAACAAATGACTCATCGTAATAGAAAGATTAATTATTTATTAATGTTTGCGTAGTAGTGGTCCGATTTTGGCACAGCGTAATCTTTAATTTTATTTTTGAGTTTAAACGTCAAGGGTCGGTGTGTTGTACCTCGGTCACTGTCAGTAAATTGTACCTTGGCCCTAAGATCGACGTGCAATAAATACAAATTTAGATGTAGGGTAGGAAGGGGGAATGGCGTTCACTTAACGAAAACATGGTGTATTTTTTTAATTATTTATTATAAATCAAAATTAACAAAAGAAACTAAATCTTTAATGATCGAGTAATCAACAATTTTACAAAAAAAACGATATATTTTGACCTACTGGTAGTAGGACAAGATTTAAAAAAAAACATGTTTTAGCGGCATTGCCCCTGACTTTGGGTAATGACGCTCAAACATGTTTTTTGGAATTTAACAAGTAAGATATATTTAAACTAAATATAATATAAAAGAATTATTATTATTAGAGGTAAGACAAATTAAAAATATTAATATTTTATTTTTGGACACATAAATCACAGATGTAGGGGGAAAGTGGCATGAAACAGCCAGTTTTAAAAAGGGATAAATAATATAGAAGGACATAAATAAATCAAATTTTTTAAATCTGTAATTGTTCATGCATTTATGTACGTAATGTCATAAAACATTTTCAAAATTAACGATATTTTCGACTTCTAATCATTTATAAAAAATAAAATTTGGCTTTTTCATAACCTATAGGTATTGAAACAGCCAACCCAATTTTGAAAAAGCCATGTTCTTATTACAAGATTAAAACTGCACATTAACGAAGATATTATTTAATAATAAACTTAAGCTATAATTTTAGATCTTATATAATTATAAAACGTTTTAAATAACGCAAACTCTCGATAAAATATTTACTTGCATAAATCTAAGAAACTGTCAAAAATTTGACGTTTGAGATCAATCATTGCAAAAACTTAAAACGTTTTTAGCAAAAATAATGCAATTTCCTTTTACGCCACAGGATTTATATGCCCAACCATTACAATTTTGCATCGGTACCACTCTTGATTGCTGTTACTACAATTATTATTGCATTTTATGCAATTAAAAGGTGGCTTTTTCATTACACTGCAGTCCGGCTATTTCAAAACATATTCTCTCAAGAAACAAAATCTCGAAAATTACTATGAAATCAAAGATTAGTCTACAAAATATATACGTTATTATAAGGCCTAATATATCTATAAAATTATAGTGTAATCATATTATTATTAGTTTTGTACGTATAGGCGTTAGAAAAAAAATAAACTGAACTCAAAACCTTACTTTTTGACGACAAAATCTTCAATACGTCGTATCGGCGCCGTTTATTGACGGTGAACGGTCAAATTTTTGTGGGGGATATCTGGCTAGTGTTGCTATCTTACAATAATAATACATAAACGATTCGTATGAAAACTACCGCGTAATTGATAATGGCTGTTTCAAAACTTGGCTGTTTCATGCCACTTTCCCCCTACCCATCTGTAAAATCCCACCCTGAACATATAGCATGAGCCCAGAGTCCGCAGATGGTGCAGTGATACCACAACTCGTTATTTTTTTCAAATTCTTCGCAAATAACACATTTGTTATAATTTTCATCATTCACATCCGTTTCGTCATCACTGTCATCGTCGCACAGGTGCTCTTTATCTTCACTCTCTGAAGAACTTTCTTCTAAAATTTTTTTCTTGTAAGATTTTTGTTTCATGTTTTTTCTTTTTTTTTGCGACAACTTTTTTTTGGTAATGGCGCTCAGATGAGCGGTATAACCCCAAACGGTTGTTTTGTAATTAATTTGAAATTTAACAAAAATAAATACACAATTGTTGAAAATTGATTACAATCTCACAAAATAGAATAGTTTTATTGTCGGAAAAGTAAAATTAATAATTAAATAAGTATTAAATTTTTGAACTTGCCGACAAAAAACACCTAACCAAAAATTGGATCAGCGCGGCCGCAAACGAAGAAATGTATTTCGCGGTCGAATGACGCGAGCTGAAGGCCCTTTTGCAACGCTGTTTGTTAGAGGCTCCCTCCCCTCGCGCTTCACGCGACTAGGCGTTTGCTACGTTTTATTTTGACAGAGTTACAGAGGTGAGCGCCATTACCTAGTGAGCGCTATTCCCCCTCGCTTCTTATTTTTTTTTATTTTGCTTCAGATAATATGCCTCGCAAGTCTAACGAAAAATTTAAATTTTTGCAAAGTTAACCATTAAGTACGTGAAATTTTAGTATACGAGAAAAGTTTTGTTAATTTTTGTAACAATTTTAGTGTCATCTCAAAGAAGAACCTTAGTCGTTCTTATAATGCAAAAATTAATATATAGTTTTTATAGAACAATGGGTTTTATTTTGCTTAATGTGAATAGAGCCAAGGTACATCACCTATTGTTGTACCTAGGTCATCCACTAATTTTTAAATATTATAGCAATTTGAGTAAACGGTTGGTAATAGTTTCAAACATTTTATGATGAATGCCTTATTAGTGCCCCACTACGATGCAATTCATTTTATCAACAAATTGTTACATATACAACTTAAAAAAAAATACAAGTGACGGAAGGGCCAAGGTACAACAGGTTCTACTATATCAGAAGCACCGAATCACAGATTTAGTGTCTTTAAACAAACGTATTAAACGAAAATAATCATCATAAATTTTTCCGCATATACAAGGTGTTCTAGAAATGTTGAAAGATTGTGAGGTTTGGCAGTTCTTGAGCGTATCTCGAAAAATATTAGAAGTACGAACTTTTTAATAATGTAGAAATTCGAGAGATGTGCATTTTGATTAGTTCAACAACTATTTTCTCGGAATTTTTAAAAGACTGACATTATTTATGTTTTTTTTTAAGCTTATAGGGCTTTATTTAAAATTATTTAATTTCTTGATAGTTTTAATGAACTAAACTAATTGATTTACACTCGTATTTAATTACAATATTTATTGATTTAAAAAATCTTCTCGGCACGATAGAGATTACCTTGAGTTTTACCGAGAACCAGCTAAATAGAATGTATTAAAATTAGACTTAGACTGCTTATTACGGGAGTCGACTGCCCTTATATGTGCGTCTCGCTACCCGTCATCAGAGCTTCTCGAAAAATGTAGATTGTTCTTATTCAACATACAAGGTAACGTCAGATAGATGTTTCTCGAACGCGTGTTTGGATTAACGTATCGCCTTAGCTTACATTAATCTCTCGCAAAGGATTAAATTAATCTATCGCGTTTGCTACAATATTTAATGGTCATTTGTAATGCTTTCTAAATAAACAAATAATCAGCAGAATGTTGGAAAGGGGACGCGAAGAACGCCTCAAATTGAAAACCTCTGATTTATTAAGCGAGAAAAAAAGGGAAATAAATAAGATTATGTTGAAAGCAGAGGAGTTGACGAAGATAAAGGACAGGATTAACAACATCGATATAACCCTATGATTTCTGGTATCCTCAATTTGTAGCAACCTAACAGACTTCGCCCTGTTACGTTCAGAATTAATGGATTAAGATAAAGGGTTTTATTACCCCTTGTAATTTCCACATCGACCGGCCGTTCCGTTTTGACTTTATTAACTAAGCAAATGGCATTCGGATTGATTAAGGAACAAAGACGAGGGGGCGAAGAAAATTATCCTCGGCCGCCTATTCGAATTTGCATCGTTCCCTCGTCGCGCTGCGGCCGACCCGATCGCAAGATCAATCAAATAAACATTTATTTGCACAATTCGCCACCCCATAAACGCGCTACGAGAGGGCGCTCGCCCTCCCTACACGTTTTTCGCGGCCCGCCGTGATTTTGCCGGCTCGAAGCAATAAAACGGATCTTCTTTGATTTAAGATCGGTTAGTTGCTTTTCGATATTTAACATTTAATGCGAATTCTTCGTTGCGAATTTTCCCCACGTAAGCGCGCGCCCCCGCTCCGTCCTAAATATTAAAGCGGAGTGCCGTTTTTATTTCTTTTTACGGCACTCTTGCACGTTTCACTTTGCCTCGTCCATAAAATAAAAAATACACCTTGATTAATGCTTTTAGGGGGTTGTATTTTTATCTTTAGAACCTTTAAACAGAATTAGAGAAGTAAAAGTCGACCATCTGCCCCCCCCCCCGCGCGGCGTTTAAGGCTCCTAATGAATACGAATGGTCTCGTTTTGGAACGTCTTCCGCCACCTGGAAGCTGCAATTAACTCGTCAATAAACAACCCCTTCGGATTATAAATACAATACACATCCCCCCTTGAATAATGATAATGCTTTTGGTGGTGCGACGCTTCAAGTGTTAGACAGGTATTGATTTCCCTCGATGCCGAACTCAACAACAACAGTACATCGAGTACGGAATTTGTCGGGTTCGAAGATTTCGAGGGTTGTTATCGTCTTCTTCTTACAAATAGAGGACAACCTCCGCGTCCGCTTCGATTTAAATTTAACACCGCACACGCCGGATTCGAGCAGTCGAGTTCAATTGAGCCAATGATTACGGCACACCTTTATTTTTTTATTTGCTTGGGCCCTATTTTTTCGACGTTGGTATTCGTTTGAATGCGAAAGCGTTTGAAAAGGGCGCCCTCTGTCCGAAAATGGTCGGCTACATTTTAAAACATTTTAATACAACATTGATTTTTTTTTAAAATTAAATAGAGCCTGTCAAAAAAATTTTAAATTATTACACACTTCGCTTTACGGCCGAGATACGTACTACGAAACTTGGCCGCAAAGCGAAAAGCCGTATAAGGAATCGAGATTGCGCTTGCGCAAGTAAGTGTATCGTTATGAAATCAAAAAAGTTTTTTTGCTTTGGAATTCTGGGTGTTTCGAAAGTACTAAGGAAGGTTATAGCGAATGCCGTATAAAGAGCGGCCGTATAGCGAGGTATAGGTGTATTTCGTTGATAAATAAATAATTAATTTTTTTTTGTTGGAATTCCTGGGTGTTTCACGAAAGTACTAGGAGTTTTGCGGCGTTTTGATGAACTACCCCTTTTTCGAGTCGACAGGTTGTTGGAAACACCCTGTATATGTGGAAAACGTTATGGTGTTTATTTTCGTTTTTTAAAGACAGTAAATCTGAGATTTGATGCTTCTGATATAGCTACAGTGTTGTATTTTTAAACTTAATTAATGTGAATCGCGCTCGCTCCGCGTCGCGCTTCATTTGCCTCCCTCGCTCGGAAATGTGCCACTTTTCGCTCGAATGCGCACATCCTCGCATTTTTTACTTTTGTCTAATTTACCGTGCGCTCCTTCAAATCAAAAATTTTAATTTAATGTAGTAAATATGGATTGGATATTCTAAAAACGTTTTTACCATAGCAATGAGTGGAAGGGAGCGAGAAGATACGATAATCTTGTCAGTGCAAGTGAGAGGGAACGATTAAAATTATTCAATTAATTTTGCGTTTAATTTATTCGCGTAAATTATTGTGAATCGTGCTTAAAACGGAGTGTGCACATTCGAGCTCAAAGTGGCACATTCCGATCTCGGGAAAATGAAGCGCGCCGCTCCGCGTCGCGCTTCATTTGCCTCCCTCGCTCGGAAATGTGCCACTTTTCGCTCGAATGCGCACATCCTCGCATTTATTGGATTTGTCTATATCAATCTTCTCTATTTAAGTTTAAAAAAATTAATTTCTATTTTTGATATATGCGAAAAAAGGTATACCGTTTATTTTTATTTTGGTTTAAAAGTTCAAAATCTGAAATTGGAGGTTTTTGGTACAAATCCATCCTTTAATTTTTAGCTACATATAAACAATTTTTTTAGTTCAATTAAATGATAATCTATTATACATTTTTGAAAAGTTCTCCACGAGTTTATTCAAATTTCAAAAAATTATAATACGTTTCTATTTATGACCAGAAAGTTAGCATTATTTCTGGTAAAACTAGAAGAAAAACAAAGTTAAATTAAAGAAACTATTATATTTGGACTTTTTTTGAAATTCTTATAATTTTTTTATTTTGTAAACTCGTGGCACTTTAAATGGGACACCCTGTATCTTCATGGATAGAATGTTCTCTTTAGTCCCTCTAACGCCCAAATAAAATGCATTAATGGCAACTCGATGGTACATTATAAATTGTTAGCGAAAAATGAAAAATAATTTGAAATTCGTCTATCGGGTTGGCAAGAAAGTAATTCCGGTTTTTTTAGTTTGAAATAAAACTATTTTTTATATCAAAAAATGTACCATTTTGTTCATTTTGCCTTTTGTTATCTTACTCCTAACTTCGTGATTTTACGTTCGTTAAAGATCTGATCTTTATCAGCAAAATACTTAATCTAGGTCATCATTGGTGAAATTTTAACCATTTAAAGGGTTTTCTAAAGATCAAAATAAATGGTAATTCAATGGTACATGATCAGGGTTATACATTGGATGTGACATCAGTTCCTAATTAAGCTCCAATGATTTTTGAGGTGTTAGTAAAAATATGTGAGGTCGAGCGTTGTAATGGCGGCACATAATGCCTTTCAGTTATCTAATTCTAACCGAAATTGCTTTTTTTTTCAATTTGCTCCCTATACATATATAATTTTTGTCTTTTATTTTTTTTTGCAAGTGAAAGAGAACGATTAAAATTATTTAATTAATTTTGCGTTTATTTTATTCGCATAAATTTTTGTGAATCGTGCTGAAAACCGAGTGTGCACATTCGAGCTCAAAGTGGCACATTCCGATCTCGGGAAAATGAAGCGCGCCGCTCCGCGTCGCGCTTCATTTGCCTCCCTCGCTCGGAAATGTGCCACTTTTCGCTCGAATGCGCACATCCTCGCATTTATTGGATTTGACTATATCAATCTTCTCTATTTAAATTTTAAAAAATTAATTTATATTTTTGATATATGCGAAAAAAGTTATACCGTTTATTTTTATTTTGTTTAAAAGTACAAAATCTGAAATTGGGGGTTTTTGGTACAAATCCAGTTCTGTAATTTTTGGCTTCATATAAACAATTTTTTTTAGTTCAATTAAATGGTAATCTGTTACACATTTTTTAAAAGTTCTCCACAAGTTCTATCCAAATTTAAAAAATAATAATACCTTGCTATTTAAGACCAGAAAGTTGGCACTATTTCTAGTAAAACTAGGAGAACAAAGTTAAATCAAAGAAACTTATATATTTGGACTTTTTGTTCTAATTCTTATAATTTTTTTTAGTTTGTAAGCTCGTGGCACTTTAAATGTGACACCCGGTATTTTTATGGGAAAAATGTTTTTTTTAGCCCTCGTAACGCGCAAAGAAATAGCAACTTCATGATACATTATAAATTGATAGCGAAAAATGAAAATTAATTTGAAATTCGTCTACCGGGTTGACAAAAAAGCCATTCCGGTTTATTAGTTTGAAGTAAAACTATATTTTTTATACAAAAATTGGATTTTAGTCTTCAATAAACGTACCATTTTGTTAATTTGCCTTTTATGTTCGTAAAAATTCAGCTCTTTATCCGCAAAAAGCTTAATCGAGGGCCATTCTAGGTCATCATAAGTGAAATTTTTACCATTCAAGGAGATTTCTAAAAATTGAAATAAATGGTAATTCAATGGTACATGATCAGGGTTATGCATTGGATGTGACATCAGTTCCTAATTAAGCTCCAATTATTTTTGAAGTGTTAGTAAAAATATGTGAGGTCGAGCGTTGTCATGGCGGCACTTAATTCCTTTACAGTTAGCCGATTCTGACCGAAATTGCTTTGTTTTTTCAATTTGCTCCCTATATATAGATTTTATGTCTTCCATTTTTTTTGCAAGTGAAAGAAAACGATTGAAATTATTCAATTAATTTTGCGTTTAATTTATTCGCTTAAAATATTGTGAATCGTGCTTAAAGTGGAGTGTGCACATTCGAGCTTAAAGTGGCACATTCCGATCTCGGGAAAATGAAGCGCGCCGCTCCGCGTCGCGCTTCATTTGCCTCCCTTGTTCGGAAATGTGCCACTTTTCGCTCGAATGCGCACATCTTCGTCCTTATTGCATTTGTCTAGTTTATTCTTCTCTATTTCAAATCAAAATTTTTTATTTTCTTTAATAAATATCGATTGTATGCTCTAGAAACGTATTTACCATAGCAATGAGTGGAAGGGAGCGAAAATATACGACAATTTCGTCGGTGCGAATGAGAGAGAACGATTAAAATTATTTAAGTGATTTTTTGTCTAATTTATTGGCCTAAATTATTGTGAATTGTGCTTAAAACCGAGTGTCACATTCGAGTCAGTGGCACATTCCGATCTCGAATGAAGCGCGCCGCTCCGCGTCGCGCTTCATTTGCCTCCCTCGCTCGGAAATGTGCTACTTTTCGCTCGAATGCGCACATCTTCGTCCTTATTGCATTTGTCTAGTTTATTCTTCTCTATTTCAAATCAAAATTTTAATTTATTTTAATAAATATCGATTGTATGCTCTAGAAACGTATTTACCATAGCAATGAGTGGAAGGGAGCGAAAATATACGACAATCTCGTCGGTGCGAATGAGAGAGAACGATTAAAATTATTTAAGTGATTTTTTTGTCTAATTTATTGGCCTAAATTATTGTGAATTGTGCTTAAAACCGAGTGTGCACATTCGAGCTCAAAGTGGCACATTCCGATCTCGGGAAAATGAAGCGCGCCGCTCCGCGTCGCGCTTCATTTGCCTCCCTCGCTCGGAAATGTGCTACTTTTCGCTCGAATGCGCACATCTTCGTCCTTATTGCATTTGTCTAGTTTATTCTTCTCTATTTCAAATCAAAATTTTTTATTTTCTTTAATAAATATCGATTGTATGCTCTAGAAACGTATTTACCATAGCAATGAGTGGAAGGGAGCGAAAATATACGACAATTTCGTCGGTGCGAATGAGAGAGAACGATTAAAATTATTTAAGTGATTTTTTTGTCTAATTTATTGGCCTAAATTATTGTGAATTGTGCTTAAAACCGAGTGTGCACATTCGAGCTCAAAGTGGCACATTCCGATCTCGGGAAAATGAAGCGCGCCGCTCCGCGTCGCGCTTCATTTGCCTCCCTCGCTCGGAAATGTGCCACTTTTCGCTCGAATGCGCACATCCTCGCATTTATTGGATTTGACTATATCAATCTTCTCTATTTAAATTTTAAAAAATTAATTTATATTTTTGATATATGCGAAAAAAGTTATACCGTTTATTTTTATTTTGTTTAAAAGCACAAAATCTGAAATTAGGGGTTTTTGGTACAAATCCAGTTCTGTAATTTTCAGCTACATATAAACAATTTGTTTTAGTTCAATTAAATGGTAATCTATTATACATTTTTAAAACGTTCTCCACGAGTTCTATCCAAATTTAAAATAAAATAATACTTTGCTATTTAAGACCGGTTTGGCACTATTTATAGTAAAACTAGGCGAACAAAGAAAAACTTACATATTTGGACTTTTTTTTGAATTTTTTATAATTTTTTTATTTTGTAAGCACGTGGCACTTTAAACGGAACACCCGGTATCTTCACGCGAGGAATGTTCTCTTTAGCCGCCCTAATGCCCAAAGAAAACTCGTTGGTAGCATCTCCATCGTTCTTTTTTTTTGTATGCAGTTTTGTATGCCGTTTTTTTTTTTTTGAAACGAATTGCCCGCGCTAAAAGCGAATCGGGAGTGTAAATGTACAAAAATTTAAAGTTGTGGAAATACTTTTTTTCTTTGGTGTGAATCGCTATATCTCACGAATGGCAATTCTTAGAAAAAAAAGTATAAGAACCATTTTTGTAGATAATTTTAAGATCTATAATTTTTGTCTGAACTACAACTTTATTGATAACTCTTGCCGTTTTCAAAAAAAATCAAAAAAACTGTAAATTTTAACTTTTGGCCCCAAATCACTATTTTAGCACACATGGGATCGATGGGGACTTTTGACACTTTATTTCTAATGGTGTACCCAAGGTCTGAACCAAAATTTAGCTCTGTCGGAATTTTTGTTATTTGACCACTATTTTATGTCGAATTTGACCGGACTAAAAGATACAACAGATAAACAGTTTACAAAAGCAAAATAATAGATGCAGGCCGGGAATCGAAGAGAGGAACCAAAATAATTTTGCAAGTCCGCGGCCCGCTTAACGAAATAAAAACGGACGGAAACCGATGAATAAACCAAGCCCCCACGGCGGGCCGCATATTTCGCCCTAATTATTTCCTACAAATTGGCGTAAAACCGAATTTGCCCTTTATTCGTTTCGCCCCTTAAACGATCCCCCTTTCGTTATGCGCATGCAAAAAGAAATTATTTTAAAAGTGGAAATTTTTTCGGCCGCACGATTTCAGACAAAAAAAAAACGCCAAAAGGATAATTCGAGAGGAAAATACACGAAAACACAATTTCCTTTGCAAATTTGCCATTTGCATTTTTATTTTGTCGCTATTTTTTTTCTCGGTCGCAGCTCTTCGAAGACCGTTCGACGGACGCGCGCGAAAAAATTAAACGTTGCGGGTCGGGGGGCGGAGGGGCGGGGGGCGAGGCTTTGCGAATGTGTGTTTGTTGCATTGCCAAAAACGAGGGCGATAAATTTATTATTTGACGGTGATTTATCTTAGTCTCTTCTCCACTAAGCCATCTGGAAATATTATTGTAGCTCGGTGGTCTGCATAAATCTCTTTGTTTCGTGATTATACTTCGGGGGGTACGTTTCCTTTGGGGCAAAGCGGGTCGCGCAGGGCCCCCGAACAATAATTATGGCCTCTGTCTAAAATCGCAACTCCGGAAACTTGATGTCTTGCCATTGTTTACATGCTCCACTTCAAATCCATCCTTCGAAAATGTCTCGCGCAGTTAATTTGTTGACCGAACCATCCGAAATCCCTTTGATTCGATTTGCATCGAAATCTGTTGGCCGCCAGCAGATAACTCCTCGCTAATTTAATAACGCAACTTTTCCAAGTCTCACATTTAATTTGTTTAACTTCGTTAGCGGAAATATGGCCATTCGGGGCCTCCCTCGTGAAAGGGCCTCGAAATCCATAAATTCGGATTATTTGCGTTATAAATCGTCGCTGTGACTTACTCGCGATGAAAATTTATTTTAAAAAAATTGAAAAAGCTTATTCGTTTTGTTGCGTCAAATAAAAAAATTAGGTGGCTTATTTTTAAAAAAATTTGGGAATGGCCACTGATGTTTTCAATGCTGTCACGCAATGAAAACTTTCGCGACGGACACCCCTCTTCAACGGACGATTTTAAAAGGTCCAGGTTAAGAAAAGTAAGGTGGGTGGACCATGGAAGGCCACTCTAACAAATAAACAGTTATTATTCGTTTATTTAGTGGATAAATGTAACAAACAATTGATTAAGTAACACTTTATTTTTACAATTATTATTATACAAATTAGGAAGACCAACCGGCGAATTTTTGATCGGCCTTGCAAGGAACACTGCCGATATTTTAACTGAAATCGAAATAAAATAATATTTTTTTTTATTTGTATTATAGCAAATATTTATACAATAGAAACTCGGTTATCCGGACTAATTGTTGTTGGAGCTCATTCGGATAATCGAAAATTCGGTTAATTGAATGTATAAAAAAACGAATTTTAGCTATATATATAATAAAACCATACTTCCTGTTTGAATGAGACTGTCCCGTTTTCAAAAAATTGTCAATTACGATATCGAATATTAAGAAATCCTAACAAGAATTTTATTCTTGCCTCCTTATTTAAATACAAATTAATTTCACGGCAATTTCGAAAAAGTAAAAAATTTTGAAAAATAAGCGAAGCTCAAAGGAGACATTTTGAGAGCGCAACTACGGTTTTAGATTTAATTGCATTTTTATAAAGTAAATTGATCATTGTTAATCGTGTCGAAAAGCGGAGTGTGCACATTCGAGCTCAAAGTGGCACATTCCGATCTCGGGAAAATGAAGCGCGCCGCTCCGCGTCGCGCTTCATTTGCCTCCCTCGCTCGGAAATGTGCCACTTTTCGCTCGAATGCGCACATCTTCGTAATTATTGAATTTATTTATATTAATTTTGGCAGGTAGCTATAGTATTTCATTTAGTTACGCCAAAGAAGTTTGACTTGTTTTTTTTTAAATATAAAAGCCTCATACTAAATTAATTCTTCAAAACAATTTTTTTTGAGCGTTAGAGAACTTTTTAGTAATAAAACTATATTCATATTGATATCCCATATTGTATTCTTTTTTATTTAATTGTTTTTATGGTTACCAACCTCACTTTACTATTCTTATAACTGAATATTTTTACTAACTTTTTCAAAAGAGTATTTTATTTATACGCGACCTTCGATCAATTTTTTTGATATGACAAAATTGTCTAGTTTGCTTTTGCTGCAACTATAACAAAAAAGAATACAATACAAAATTCTCCCGGGGGGTAATAGTTTGAATGCATTTTTGACTGAAACCCCAATAAAAATTTCAAGATTTTTTTAAAAGGGTCAAAATTTTGTAAAGTTCAGAAAAATATCTGTGCAAATTTTCAAGTTACAATGTTTTTAATAAGCATATTCCTTTTCAGCTCAAAAATGGACCTGAAAACACAAAAAAATATTTATTTTTTGATTGCTTTAAACAAAGCTACAAGTGACTCAAAAATTACTTATTTTTTTTTAAATTAGCGATTTTTCATTTATAACAATTAACATAATATTTAATAATTATAGTAGCAAAAACCTAAGCACTATCATAACTAATTCTTTTTAGATTTTTTTCAGCATAGAAATAATGGAGAGCATGGTTTTTATAATTATTCCAAATTTTTAGATTGGCCTTGTTGGTATTATAAATAATATTTATTAATTTCGGCAAATTTTATAAACCAAAAATTAATTTTAACGTCTTATTGTTGATTTGCATTAATTTGCGATAATTAATAAATAAAATTCAAATTCAGTTTAGGATCTTAGTAGCCTGGGTCTGTTAGTTAACGCGGATAGCGTTAGAGGCGCTCTTCAATTGTTCTAATGTCACTTTGCAATTCATATCGTTGTTGCTATTTTACAAAGTTTAGTTGGTTTATAAATGTTTATATGGATTCGCATATATGGCAAAAGTGTAATTACATGGTGTTGTTCCAACTGATTTATAAGGGTATGTGGTAACTTTTGTTTTTAATAAGAAAATAGTGGATAAATCTTTACAGCTGTTCTCCACGGGATTGCATAGGGCCAATGGTCGTTTGACGTTTGCGAAATATTTAATGTGTTTTTTCCAATTAACTTTAAAAATTGGCTGCAATGTACTATTAGGGGCAGAACCAGGATGATTTGGGGTGTACTTACACCATATCTAAGATCTCGATGCATTTTATTTGTTTTGTAATATGAATTCCATTTCTTAGCAACGCTAGGGGTCTGCGGGGCAACATTCTCGAAGAGGGAAATTCAAAATTAAATCGCATTTAATTACACTATTTATTTTCAAATGCTTAATGATATTTGTCTTGGTGCTACTAACAACCAGGGTTGAAAATGTCGAAATGCCCCCTTTCCCTTCGTAACCTAATATTTATTTTTAAACAATTTTATTCATTTCACAATTAACATTTTAATATGTTTTTACAGAACACTCCAGAAATTGATTCGGTGGTATCTTTTATGAGTGATAAACAGTTACCAATCAGTTACCTCCTTCGCTCGGAAATGTGCCATTTTTCGCTTGAATGCGCACATCCTCGTGTTTATTATATTGGTATAATTTACCGTGCGCTTCTCGAAATCAAAAATTTTAATTTAATTTAGTAAATATCGATTTTATGTTCGAAAAACGTATTTACCATAGCAAATGAGTGGAAGGGAGCGAAAAGATACGATAATCACATCGGTGCAAGTGAGAGGGACCGATTAATATTATTCAACTGCTTTTTCGTCTAATTTATTGGCCTAAATCATTGTGAATCGTGCTTAAAACGGAGTGCGCACATTCGAGCTCAAAGTGGCACATTCCGATCTCGGGAAAATGAAGCGCGCCGCTCCGCGTCGCGCTTCATTTGCCTCCCTCGCTCGGAAATGTGCCACTTTTCGCTCGAATGCGCACATCTTCGTGTTAATTGGATTCGACTATATTAATAACAAATTCTTCAAATCCAGATTTTCTATTCGGAAAAAGTTTTCGCTTAAAAGTGCGCACATTCCTTAATAATTGAATTTGCCTATCTTATTCTTCTCGCTTACAAATAATATTAAAAAAATCAAGCTGAACTAAATGTACCACTTATCGCTTTCCTCTTAATTAAAAATTGCAGTAGGATATTTTTACCAAAAACCACATTTTTAATTTAGTATTTTTAAACTAGACTAGATGTGCACGAAAAAAAAATAATTTAACTTTTTCCGAATTTTGACATTTCCAATTTTTTTTTTGTAACATACCTCACCCAAGTCATTCTAAAATTTTGATGCGCCCCCTATGTAACATAAATATTTTTTTATATTTAAAAAATGAATTAATGCATAAATAAAGTCTAATTACAACAGTGTATACAAAATGTGCTTTAAAACTAATTTGTTTATAATTTTTACAAAAATGAAAATTACCCAAAAATATTTGGAAACAATAATTTTGATATAATATAGGCAAATCCGATAAATACGAGAATGTGCCACTTTGAGCTCGAATGCGAACACTCGGTTTAAGCACAATTACAAAGCGTCCCGTTTTAACAGGAAAAAAATTGGTCAAATGGTTAGTTATATGTTTACAAAAAATGCAACAAATATTAATCTATTAATCCAATTAATAATTGGCCTTCGAAGGAGCATGGCCTTCCATGGTCCACCTACCTTATAGAAAAACAATTTATTTAGCCCCCTTTCTTATCGTACACCGTTCTGCAGCGGACAATATCGTTGGTCCCGCGATTCCCCGTTGAAGAGAGGTCTTACTGTACTAACAAATCTGAGGATTTTGGATCAATGTGTACTTTTTAAGAACATTTTTACAAATAAGGGAGATAGGTACATGCATCCTTCGATTAGCGCGATTAACAGGTTGTGTCGATCGATTTTGATAAGCTATCCAAAATGCATATCTTAATGGGGTCGAAAATTTTGAAAAATGAGTTTTTATGTGGATATAACGTAGACTAAAATAAAACAAATGCGTATAAAGTTTGTTGAAATTAACAAAATGGTATACTTTTTTAAATTTTAATACAATAAGAATTCAAAATAATGCTAATCGGGGGATGTCTGTATTTTTTAAAGGTACAGTCGAACCTCGATAAGTCGAAGTCGAAGGGACACCAAAATTAATTCGAATTATCAATAATTCGAGTTATTCAAAAAGCTTAAAAATTAAATATATATTTGTATATGTATATATCTTTTATGTGAAATGGTATTTTATATAACGTAATTAGAACTGTAAGTGATTTAAAGCATACTTTAAAAATCCCGCTTTAAATAAGTCACTGTGATTGGCTCATTTTTGATACACCATTATGGCCGTTAGCTAATTGACCAATCAGAAAGGTTAATCACTTCGTAACCATAGTTATATTAGAATAGTTTCAATTCTACCTTTTTGAAATAGGCATTTTGTCGCGAAACACTTTCCAACTTGAGTTATCAAAGAATTCGAGTTGTGGAGTTATTAAAGTTAACTGTACATAAAATTTATTAAAGTGGTTAAGCTGAAAATTTTCATATTATTTACAACAATTATTAAATGATAAAGAAAGGTGCGTGTACTTATGCACGCCCGTGAGAAGTTATACTTCTTGGCATAACTAAATTAAATGTAATCATAAATGTAAGTAAATACCAGGATGTGCACGTTCGAGCGAAAAGTGGCACATTTCCGAGCGAGGGAAGCAAATGAAGCGCGACGCGGGCGGCGCGCTTCATTTCCGAGATCGGAATGTGCCACTTTGAGCTCGAATGCACACTCGATTTTAAGCACCATTCACAAAATTTAGGCTAATAAATTATTCAAAATTAAATAAATAATTTAATCGTTTTCTCTCACTCGCATCTACTAAATTCTCGTATCTTTTCGCCCACTTCCACTCATTACTATGGCAAATACGTTTCTTGAACCTAAAATTCATATTTACTTTTAATTTTTTGATTTGAAAGTGAAAAGATTAATTAAGGCAAATCAATAAATACGAGGATGTGCGTTCGAGCGAAAAGTGGCACATTTCCGAGCGAGGGAGGCAAATGAAGCGCGACGCGGAGCGGCGCGCTTCATTTTCCCGAGATCGGAATGTGCCACTTTGAGCTCGAATGTGCACACTCGATTTTAAGCACCATTCACAAAATCTAGGCTAATAAATTATTCAAAAATTAAATAAATAATTTAATCGTTTTCTCTCACTCGCATCTACTAAATTCTCGT
Source organism: Sinopyrophorus schimmeli (assembly GCA_036325965.1). NCBI lineage: Eukaryota > Metazoa > Arthropoda > Insecta > Coleoptera > Elateridae > Sinopyrophorus > Sinopyrophorus schimmeli. Next base: position 326,479 of record JARFIZ010000337.1, on the reverse strand, counting down.
ATCTTTTCGCCCACTTCCACTCGCGCTTTATTTTCCGAGATCGGAATGTGTCACTTTGAGATCGAATGTGCACATTTCACATTAAGCACGATTCACAATACTTAACTTATTTTTAAACAAAATTTAATTATCCTAACTAATATTATAAAAGCGAAAGTAACTCTGTCTGTCTGTCTATCTGTCTGTTACCTTTTCACGCCTAAACATAAATTAGTTTTTAAATCCAATTGAAAAGCCGCCGTCAAAACAGCTTATAGTATAAAACCTTTTCATAAAATAGACCTTTAAGCAGCAATAACACCAAACCGCACCCGTCCTTAATCCTCTCTCAGGTAGCGTAATTTTTAGAAAAGTTGTAAAACTTAATTTCGAGTCATCGACCTATTTACTAATGGAGACTTGAATTTAAAGAATTGTAAAACGCTTCGACTTATTAAATAATTCGATTTATTGACATAAAAATATTAACGTTGAGATAGGCAAATCTTAGAGAAACAGGTTCGAGTTCGACCTATCAAAAATTCGTCTTATCGGCGTTCGATTTATGGAAGTTCGACTGTATATGTTTTTAATTTATTTATTTAAGACCGGGGTGAAGTTTTGTCTTTCGAAACGATTCGCTTTAGTTATGGTTTTCTAAGTTCTATCGTGAGAATTATGAATCAATGTAGTTTTAAATTTCGATACGTATGCGTAAAGTGTGGTATTTCGGTACGCTTGGATTTGACGACACGAGGTCAAGGTTCTGACACATTCACCACGGAATCGAGTACATGGAGTACACATACAAGTCGATAGGCGAGTACGTGTATGTGTAGGGTGACGTTGTAAATGTATCATAACCTTAAAAAACCGTTGTCACTTCAAATTTAGCGGGTCCCTCGTATCGAACAATATTTATGTAAAATCCGCTGCAGAAATTTGATTCGAGAGGAGCACTCGTATTATCGTAAATAATAATCGAAAATTTTATTGAGTTACAACAAAATAAATAAATGAAATGCCTCAAGGAAAAAAATTCAATAGGATTTTTAATTTGACAAGCTGCTTACTATTTTTATTCAAATTGTGCAATTACATAAATAAACCGGCACTAAATACTAAAAACCACTATAGCGTTATGGAAAAAAAATGGAAGGGAAAACCCACTTTCCACTTTCCACACGTGTGCAGAAAGGAACGACGAAATTTTTGAGATCTAAGCCCCTTCGACCGGAAACAAATTTTGCTACATAAATCGATTAGTTTTACGCTTGCGCTCTGAAATTGTTTTTGGTGCACCTTCGGCCGCGACTGATCGAGGCCCGCCTGTACCTATTTAATTCCTTCTAAAAATTAATCCAACCGTCGTCCCGTTTCGAACGAGGCACATCCACGCCCATGTTTGTATAATTTTTATTAGAGTCGAGCGTCGCGGGGCGGACGTGCCCGCCGCCGCTTATTATGAAAATTTATGAGAATAAATAAGAAGAATAAATCCATTTTGAGAGACGTGCATTGTCTATGTAATCTAAATGTATTGCGTCCCCGAAACTAGTTCGACTAGGAGAGCCCCCCTAAAACATTTAATTTAACGTATGGGAAAGTTTTAAGCAGTTCGTATTTATGGGGCAACTTATCTAATGATAAAGTTTCGCGCCGGGCCCCGAAAACGAAATACTTTAAATTGTTTTAACAGATCGCTAACTATTCTTATGGAGAGGGCGCCGCACGTTAAAATTTATCTTTCCGTTTTAAGATGCAATCGAGGGCGAGCAGAATAGCGGAACAACAAAGCTGGTCCACCCCGTCGGCGAGCCCTTCGCCGCCGCCGCCTCCCTTGCCGCCGCCGGCCGTCACGAGATGGACGAGAACCGAACAGAACAGCGCGGACTCCTGTCCTCACTGCAGAGGAAGGCTGGCCTCGCTTCCCACCAGGACCACGTCCCTCAGCAGCTATTCCGGCTATAAAGGTGAGCCCCCTTTATTTTTTTAAAAAAAAAAAGTTAATCGGCGTCGCTTAATTAAACGAGGCGCCGACTGGGGGGGTCTTTATTTACTAATAAATTTAAATTAAATCAACTTTCGAATATGCTTCGAACGGGATGCAATTAACTTGGGGGGATTAGCGGCGGGCCTTAGAAAAATGACGGCTCAATGTTTAATTAGCGTTTAAATATTTTCTTGTACGCTTTCGCTAATGGGGAAAAGGTTAATGGAAATCCATTTTTTCTTCGTGCGTGTGTCGGCCGCGTTTAGGAGTTTTTTTATTGCTCGCAATCGTTTGGGCTTTCGAATTATTTAAGGCACGACGTGAACGCACACCGGTCTTTTGCTTTAAAAGCACGAAAAATTAAGTGTCGTTTTTTTTCTCGGGGAAAAATTTATCTGCGAATACGTCGAATACGAATTATGTGTATTTTAAGCAAGCATCGTGTGGATTTTTGTGTGAGACGATGACTGCCGGAAAAGTCGATGCGATTTTTCGAATTTTATTTTTGTTATTTGCGAAAGTACGTTTATAATCTTCGTTGGTTACAGGGTGGCCCAAAAGTCGATCTAGTAATACAATTTGCCTGAAATGCTTTGATACACTACTTTTTGATTTAGCATTTTATATTCTTAAGAAATTTTTGATGGGCCACTATGTTTTTATGTTCTTTTATTTTTTGGTAAATAACGAATTATTGGAATTCGTACTGTATTTCATTAGATTTTAAATGCATCGGTAAATTTACTTTTGGGCCACCCTGTATAATCATTAATTTGTATATTACATGTTTGTTTGCTTGAATGCGCACATCTTCGCATTCAATGGATTTGTCTATATTAGGGTATAACCCGACCAATAGATGGACAAAAATTTTTTTAATAATTAGTTACATTGCCTAAATTTAAATAGAAAATTGTAAAATGACACGGCTATGGTTTTTGGACCTATCCGAAATCAAAAAGTCTGGCCAATACGAATCTCTATAATGTTTTTTGTAAGTCGAATTGTTTTTTTCGATTTATTTAGTTTTATCGAAAATTTTGAGGGTTAAAGAGGAAGCAGGGAAGAATGGCTCCGGCTATGTCGGTTTGAGGCCCATAGGAAGTTCCCACAAAAGTTTAAACCAAATCCATTACCTAAAATTTTTTTCTTCAATTCGAGCAAATCCATGTTTTTCTCGATTTTGGCCAATTTTGGGGATTTGAGTTAGCACCTGTTTTGGACGTACTAAGGCCTAATACATTCGAAAATGAACGCATTTTGCGGACTTTTCAAAAATAAAAAAATTATTGCCCTTTTCAATGTTTGATTTTAAAGCGAAATTAAATGTTTCAAAAGAACGAAAACTTTAGTTTTGGAGGTAAAGCGCCGGGAAATGACTCCGGCTACAGTTGCTAGGGATACGTAAGAACATTCCCTTGCAATATAAAGCAATTCTATTTTTTTCATTTTTGCCAAAAACATGAATTAACATCTATGTTTTTTCTCGATTTTGGCCAATTTTGGAGGTTTTGAGTTAGCACCGGTTTCGGACGTACTAAGGCCTAATACTTTCGAAACAGCACGCATTCCTCCTACTTTTCAAAAATAAAAAAGATATTGCTTTTTAAAAGTTTCATTTTAGAGCCAAATATAATTTTTCAAAAAGGCGAACATTTTTGTTTTAGAGGGTACAATTTTTTTCTCAAATTTAGCAAATGTGTTAATCCAGCGTTTTTCAAACTCTCACAAAAAAATCACAAGACACTTGTTTAAAATAACAATAATTCCTATTCGATGTATTCGCAGATAAATTTGAAAAAACCGTTTTTTTAACTTTTTGCATACTAGGTTACTAACTGTTTGCCATGCCCCGAAAATAAAATGAAAGAAAATTCAAAAAATTGTACTTAATGACAGTTCAATGATAAGAAATAGGGGTAAGCAGTACAGTGATTTGCCCTTTTATTAAAAAACATAGTTATTGGCCATATAAATATGTATAGTAATTGACCAGTGAACTTACAGTGATTGACCAATATTTTCTGATTAAGATAAGATATAGTAAATTAGCAAAAAAAATGGACCATTTATTAGAAAAAAAAAATTATTTTATTTCCCACGTACCAAACAAAAGATAATTATAATTTTGTATACTTATTTAAAAAAAAAACAATTTAAATATAAATTTAATAATTAACTTTATGATATTTAAGAAGGCATATTGTCGCTGCGAAGTCAAAACCTCGTATCTCAAAATTCGAAACTTTTTTAGAAAATATAGATTTATTATAAGTATAATTTTCTAAATAGGGCCCATCATTGTCGACTGGCCAACAACTGTACTATTTACCCCAATATTTTAATAATTAATAATTAATAGGTTTAAGTAAAACACATTGTATCTCTCTCCCTTCCACTCATTGCTATGATAAATACATTTTTCGAATACAAAATCGATATTTACTAAATTAAATTAACATTTTTGATTTGAAGCAGCTTATGCTAAATTATATTAATGTAATAAATACGAGGATGTGCGCATTCGAGGGAAAAGTGGCACATTTCCGAGCGAGGGAGGCAAATGAAGCGCGACGCGGAGCGGCGCGCTTCATTTTCCCGAGATCGGAATGTGCCACTTTGAGCTCGAATGTGCACACTCGGTTTTAAGGAAGATTCACAATGATTTAGGCCAATAAATTAGACGAAAAATCAGTTGAATAATTTTAATCGGTCCCACTCACTTGCACCGATGTGATTATCGTATCTTTTCGCTCTCTTCCACTCATTTGCTATGGTAAATACGTTTTTTGAATACAAAATCGATATTTACTAAATTAAATTAAAATTTTTGATTTGAAGCAGCTTATGCTAAATTATATTAATGTAATAAATGCGAAGATGTGCGCATTCGAGCTCAAAGTGGCACATTTCCGAGCGAGGGAGGCAAATGAAGCGCGACGCGGAGCGGCGCGCTTTATTTTCCCGAGATCGGAAATGTGCCACTTTGAGCTCGAATGCGCACACTCGGTTTTAAGCACAATTCACAATGATTTAGGACAATAAAAAAGCAGTTGAATAATTTTAATCGGTCCCTCTCACTTGCACCGATGTGATTATCGTATCTTTTCGCTCCCTTCCACTCATTGCTATGGTAAATACGTTTTTCGAATACAAAATCGATAGGGGTAAATAGTACAGTTGGCCAGTCGACAATGATTGGCCATATTACAAAACCTCTAAAAAAACGGGATCTCGAGAACGGCCCAAAGGATCTACTTGAAATTTGGCACGTAGGTAGCTGACAGTGAATGATAAAAAACGGTGAAAAAAAAATTGAAAAGAAACGCAACGTCTCAGAGCTATCTGCGATAAACTGTTTTGGTCGACAAATTTTGAATTTACTCTTGCGATTTACTCGAAATCTAAAGCGACAACCTACGTTCAAGAAGCGAGACGCTACCCCTAAAATTTAACGATCTTTCGTTTAAAAAAGGATTTGCGAAAATCGCACGAGCCGTTTCCGAGTTATAAGCGATTCTTGATTTCTTCGTTTACAGATTGGAAATTTTGCCCCCCTTGGGAGCTCCTTTCTTAAGGGATTACCTATTTGACCAATTTTAGAAAATTATATAATAATAAATATATATTTTGTAATAAATGGTTCGTTTTTTTTGCTAATTTACTATATCTTATTTTAATTAGAAAATATTTGCCAATCACTGTAAATTCACTGGTCAATTACTATATTTATATGACCAATAACTATGTTTTTTAATAAAAGGGCCAATCACTGTATTATTTACTCCTATTTACTAAATTAAATTAAAATTTTTGGTTTGAAGGAGCTTATGGTAAATTATATTAATGTAATAAATACGAGGATGTGCGCATTCGAGCGAAAAGTGGCACATTTCCGAGCGAGGGAGGCAAATGAAGCGCGACGCGGAGCGGCGCGCTTCATTTTCCCGAGATCGGAATGTGCCACTTTGAGCTCGAATGCGCACACTCGGTTCTAAGCACGATTACCAAACGTGCCATTTTAACAAGAAAAAAATTGGTCATGTTAGTTATACCCCACCTCATAAATGACACTTAGCTCCATATTATATATCAATTTCATGAAATTCGCAAAAAGTAATAAATAAAACTGAAAATTGCATACGATTTATCAAAAAAACGTTTTTAAATGGCAATTGAAGATACCAAATCGTAATTCTTCGAAATCAATATTAATTAATATTTTAATTTTGTTTATTTTATTTTAGACTTTTGCATAACTCGAACCGCCCACAAAAAACGATTTAATCCAAACTAAAAACGCTTCCTACGTACGGCCTTTCTTAAACGCGAAAAGCAACCAATTTTCGCAAGAAAAAATATTTGTGTATGTAAATATTTTCCCCCGAAACGTAACAGTGAGTAAATGTAACGAAAATATTGTTAGAAAGTCGGAAAAAAACGTAAAACGATGTGTTGGCAAATAAAATTCTCGGTTTCTCTTTGTTTCTACGACGGAAAGCGTCGTATTTATACCAAAAGAAAATTTGACAACATATAAATATGAGAGAAAAATCATTCCAATTGCTTCGTATAAATAAATAAAGCGTTTCCTTTCCTCGGAACGACGCCTTTCGCGCATTTTTCTTCTCCGATCTCGATCCGCGAAAAAATCCGGTTTGCGACTTTCGCGCGCCACTGCCCGCTTTTCCCTTTCGAAATAAATTATCGGAAATTAATTATACGGGCGAAATATTAATTTCGCCGTCGCCTCGTGCATGTGTTTCGGCGGGACGGGGGGCCGCGCGTGGATAAACCGAAAAAATGATCGTTCTCATTGATGAATCGGTTCGCGTCGGAAAATTGGCAAAAAAGTGGAAACGTAAAAAACTGATCCCACATCGATAGGTGTACTACTTCAAGATTAATGACGCTCGCCGTTTTTTTTTATTCGACGCGTCCCGACCGAACCCCTTTTTTACATCCCCATTAAATTCATCTCCGAATATCGAATTAAGTCTCGCTTGTTAAATTGCTTCCGTTAATGCCGAAGAGCTTACGTTTGCTTGTCGTCGTAATTCGAAACGTTACGAGGCGACATCTATTGCGAGAAACCCCGAAACGGAAGGCGATTTTTATTCGATTGCGCTATGGGCCAGGGTCGACCAAAACAACTTTTATTCTTAAACATGGTTATTTCTATGTATTTGACCACGAGGAAATCGATTTTGAAAGAATTTTTGAAATCGGTGAGTTAGTTTTTAATATAGGGGAGATCGGGGTTAGAAGTCACAATTTTTGTTCTTTTGCATTTATAGAGCCCATGGTCTTAATTTGTCAATGACTTTTTCTTTACCATTATCTATTGAGAACGTATTATAATTTTTATGAAAAAAGAGGACTGTGACTTTTAATCCCGTGTCTGGGGTAAGTAGTCACATACTAAATAAAAGGTAAAATGTTGTTTGTAAAAAAATTTACTTAAGAAAAGAACGAAAAATATCTTATTCATAATTAAAAAAAATACAAAATATTTGCTGTAAGCGAATAGTAACTTCTATCTAACGAACTTAGGTTATGTTAACAAAAATGACAGAAATATAATTACAGCCAATCGTTTATGTACTAAAACCCCTAGAAACCAATAAAAAAGGCCGCACATATTTATGGTGTTGCTTTGCACATGTGACAACTAGCCCCCGTTAAATTGAGACAACTTTCCCCAAAACAGTTTTAGACAATTAACTCCCAAAATATATTTAAATCAATGGTCATTTAAGAAACCATATGAATGATATCATGAAGCATATCTTAAACATCATAAATACACGAAAAAGTATATCATTATGCAAAATTTAAATATACTTACAAGACTCAATACAGATGCACAAAAAATTACTTTCACTGTACAAAAAAAACAAACGCATATATTTATTTTACGGTATTTGAGAGCGAACTGAAGTGAAGTACGCCAGGGGGTATTGTGCTCGGGCTTCTTTGACACGGGTAAACAAATTTATTAATTTATTAGGTTTGTTGTTATGGCTTTTGTGACAATTTACCCGTGTGACAACTATACCCGGTCTCCTAAATCCGAAAAAGCAAAAAACCGGAAATTTTGGATTTAGCAAAATTTTAAAAAATCTGAGGTCCTACGATGTTTAGGATCGTTTTACTGATTTTAGAATGTATTTATTTGTCAAAATCGGTTAAGTGGTTTTTAGTTATTGCAAAAAAATCGAAAAAATTGACAAAACGGGTATTTTTGAAAAATCATATCTCCGGAACGGTATTGATTTTCCTCCAGAGTATTTTTTATAATTTAAAGAAACACTTCAACTTTCAAACAAAAGAATAAAATTGAGTTTTTAATCCGGAATTTTTAAAATTCGAATTTTTGAATTAATTATCGAAAATTTGAAAAATTTGGGGGGAGAATGCAAACTTAAATTGGAGTTTGATATTTCATTTAGAACATTGTTTTGCGTCTTAATAAAAATTAATTTAATTAATGCATAAACTTTTTTAAATAAATTAATAATTTTTATGTAAACTTATAAATTTAATCAAAAAAATAATATAGTTTAAATTATCAATTTTATTCTTCTTTATCTTCTACATCTTCGCCTACTAACAATAGATTTAAATTCAAAGTATTTTCATTTTCAAGCTCATCATTCCCTCACTAAGTTTGGATTCTTCCCCCCCTCCCATATTTTTCATATTTTTGATTAATAATTAAAAATTCGTATTTTAAAAATTCCGAGTTAAAAACTCAATTTTATTTTTTTGTTTGAAAGTTGAAATATTTCTTTAAATTATAAAAAATACGCTTGGGAAAAATCAATACCGTTTCGGTAATATGATTTTTCAAAAATACCCATTAAGTCAATTTTTTTCGTTTTTTTTGCAATAACTAAAAAACCACTTAACCGATTTTGACAAACAAAAACATTCTTCAATCAGTAAAACGATCCTAAACATCGTAAGACCTCAGATTTTTTAAAATCTTGCTAAATCCAAAATTTCAGATTTTTGGTTTTTCGTAATTATATTAAAAACTAACTGACCGATTTCAAAAAGTTTTTCAAAATCGGTTTCCTCGTGGTCAAATAACTATGTTTTAGAATAAAAGTTGTTTTGGTCGACCCTGGCCCATAGTGGATTGTAATCGTTCAAAATCAGATCGAGGGCGGGGGTGAGGGGTGTTTCAGGAGAAAAGAGTTCGTATTAGTTTTCGTTGTGAACTCTTCATTTCCCAGGGGCGGGCGAGGGAGAATCTTCTCGAGGCTTCCTTTTATGGTAAATCAACAAAAGGGACATTTGCGGTGGCAGCTTTTAACAAAACGGCACCTCGTAAAGTGAAGCTTCTTCAAAGCTTTGTCAGTCGACGTCGGGTAAAAAAGTTTACTCTTTTGATTTCTGTAATGCTTCCTCGTCTACGATATTTAAATGAGAGAAAACTCGTAAATGATAGTTATGCAAATGAATTTTTTCCCTTCCACTTCGAAGGCGTCTTTTTATATTGTCTCCCAGCATTTCATTTCTGAGACGTGCCATTTTATCTTTTAAAGCGCTTTCGAACCGAAAAACTTGTGTCGTTCGTCGAAACGAGAACGGCGGCCAAATGCACTCTTTTCGTCCCGTTTCCCCTTGCCGTTATTATTATTGTGATTTTATGAAGGGCGAGAATTATGTGCTCGGTTTTTGAAGGCATACTTCTTTTGGCGCAGCGAGAATAAAATTTGGGCAGGCAGCGGAGGTTGCGCGCGCAGATCTAACGAAAATTGGCCAGTTGAAGTTAATCGTCTAAGAAAGTAATGTAATTATTGTGGATCACGCTTAAAACCGAGTGTGCACATTCGAGCTCAAAGTGGCACATTTCCGATCTCGGGAAAATGAAGCGCGCCGCTCCGCGTCGCGCTTCATTTGCCTCCCTCGCTCGGAAATGTGCCACTTTTCGCTCGAATGCGCACATTTTCGTATCTATTGATTTTCTACATAAAACTTCGTTCTTTAAGTTGGAAATGGTTAAACATACTCCAATAAAATTATGTTTTACGTTCCGAAAAAGTTATATTGTTTAAATAATAATAAAAAACGGTCGTATTACTTCAAAATTACAATCGGTCCCTTCATTGTCGTTATAAATGATTATTACTGTATGGGTGATTCTACGAAAAGCGGTTTTGTACCATAGCGAATGCGCCCAGAAGAAAAATTCGTTTTTTTTTATTTAACACATATATTACGGTTTTTGTCCTTTTTATCCTACACATTTATGTAAGGGCAAGTCACTTCATACATATTTAGTTACTTTTTAGAAGGCCAGGGTAGAGACTAGCGCCTTTTAAGTGATAATTAGAATAACTTGTATATTACCTCTACTAATACCATACCTTTCATTAAATCGACAAGTTTTATTTATGATACAAACTAAAAAAATTAGTAAAATCGGATTATAAACAAAGAAATTCTTATTTATTTTTTATCATACTCCTTTTCTTTTACCAGAATAATTTAAAATGTTTCTTGAGAATGTTGATATATATCTGGATAAATTTGCACAAACATTTTATGATCCAAATTATCTCCCCTGGTGTTTATTTCACCAGGGGAAATACGGCAGGAAAGAGACGTTATTGTGACAAATTTTATTTGTTATAAGTCTTACGTAAAGAACAAAATTTTAAAAATAATTTAGCAATCAAATTTAAATTTAAAGAAGTGATACTTCTTTTGGCGTGACGAGAGAAAAAATTTAGTAGGCAACGAACGCTGCGCGAGCACAGTTAACAAAAATTTGACAGTATGAAGTTAGCCGTTCATGAATGTAAATTAATAATATTAATTAATAAATAAATTTAGCTCGCTTTGCTAGTAAAAGTTAAAAAAATTTCCGCTTCGCCCCACTTTTTTTACATACTGCTTTGGTGTTCCTATGCGGCTGGAGCTTGCTTCTGATTGCTTATCAAAAAATTAATTAATAACTTGTGCGTCAGTTACGAAAACGTTAAAGGATTTTTTTCTCAGAATTGCATCACTTATCTACCTTTAAAATTTTGTGCTCTACTTTTGAGACACCCTGTAGAGCATTTGGTGTCAGCATTGACAGCGTTGCTACATTTACTTTTTTGTTAAAGTGCGATTCTACCTATTAGTGTGTTCCGTATATAAATTTCTAAATTCTAAAATATGATGTATTTTTTAACAGAATATTTTGTAATTAAAATCAATTGTTTTTTATTTCTGTCTACTTGTAATAAATTTTAATTGGCTTTTTTCCGAAGGCAAATAATTTAAAAAATTGGCAGACGTTCCGTTTCCGCTCTCCCTCTAAAAGAATTTGCAATTAATTCATATCGAAAATAATTATTTGTTAAAAACAACGAGGCAAATATTTTGTTGTTAATTATTTTATATTTTAATCGGCATACTTACTTTGATTTTTTAAGATAATCTAAGTTTGGGCCATGTCTAACAATTATCTCGAAAAATAAACGATTAAGCCACTTGTAAAGGCAAGATTTTGTAAGAAACAAATTTATTCTTTTATTTTTGTTTTTACTTTTGAACATTTTAATTTTTTTTCTTCTTGTTTAACTTGCACGTTGCAAGAATCAAACTTTTAACGACATCTCAAAAAATAAGTGATTAATTAATTTTTGCAGGAAAAGATATCGAAAAGAAATTTAGTTCAACGCTTACCTTTGGATTTTTTTAATTTTTAACTACATCCTATTAGTTATTTTGATTATTTTTAAATGTTGTAAAGACCACAGCTATATCCTCGTTATTTATGGTTCGATTTTAATTAATGAATGCTCGGTAATAATATTGCGGTTATTCCGTTCAGAACGCCTGGGTCAATTTTTCTAAAATTGAGTTTCGATGGAATTGGGGCCAAACAGTTTTGTTTAATTTTGTTGTAATCCTTTATATACCGAAATATTTTTGATTCACCATATCTTTGACGAATTTATTTTTTTTTAAGTTTTAAAGTTTGGTTTATTTGAAACAAACATAAGAACTTGTTAATTATACATTTTCCAGTTTTAAAAAATTGATTGACTTTAAAAGAAAGATTATTTACACGAATAAAAAAATTTGAAAAGAAAAATATTGTTTTATGGGTTGATTTTTTTTCGGTCCGTATAATAATTTTGAGTTTTGTTGTTGCACAAATTATGGTTGTTTTTAAAGAGAACGTTATTTTTCTGGAGGATTGTTCGATAAGGTATAAATTTATCTTTATTACGGGCATTCAGATTGTATAACATTATTTCGAGCAAATTGCGGTTGAAGTTGTGTGAGCTGAAATAAATCAAATCTGTTATGAATTAGCAAATATTTTTTTAAAGGGGAAAGCTATAAACTAAGAGGATAAAGAAGAGAAATCATTTTAATGTGTGCGATTTGTTCTAAAAGATTATTTTCGCTTAAAACGACGCTTTTCTTCAATTTTTTGTTTTGTTTCGATTTATTTAATTTTTTATTAGCTCGGTCGTTTTGGATTTTAGGTTCGAAAAAAGTTGTGGCACTATTTTTTTTCTAAATAACCTTTCTTTGTTATTTTAAAAATATTTGTAAATGTCTCAGCGTTTTATACGGCTATAGAAAAATACTAAAAGTTTGCAAATTTTTACCTCTATAATAAAATTATAACAAATTTAATTGATTCGAGCCTTTTTGCAATTGTGATAAATAAAAAATGAAAATTTTGAGATCTTTTCAAAAATATTGGAAGAAATCACAAATATTCGATTTCCAATTTTTGAAGTGAAACTTCTTTGCTTGGAGCGCTACAATTTTCGAACGTTACGAAAATTTCGATCACATGGTGGGGGGAGCGATAGAGTAGGAGAGTGCGGCAGCGGTCACCCCACTCCAACTCATGCGCTAGAGGCCGAAAAGAAAGAAGGCACGGCGGGGAGGGATGTACGTAGCATAGCAACCACCTATTACAGTTTTATTTATACGCAATAAGCAAGAAGTTTTACTTCTGCCGCGTGCCGACTTCACGCACACTTTTTTTAACGAATAACAAATTTAAATTGTATAATAGAAGTTCGAAATATCTTTTAATGAAAAGCGAGCAAGTAACATGTCGAATAATTAATTAGAAATGTTTGAGAGAAGCTTCGCTTCGCACGTAACATTTTTACTACAAGAATAATGCAAAAGCTTCAACCCTTATCTTAAAATTCTGTATTAAAGCTAGAGAACGCTTTCTATATTCTAGTTCCGGTCTGACATCCTGTTTCCGTATTTCCTGCTAACTGAGTCGCGAATCTGGTGAATGCCGCAGAATTTGAGGATAGTTTTGTTATCGTTTTCGGAAAATTGCTTTAGCTCCTTTTTTTCTCCTCTCAACAATCGGCCGACCGTTCGTTCGAATCGTTTTTTAAACGCAAAAAATTACGCCGCCGCCGTCTCCAATAATTATTTTCAATTACAAAAACTCATTATTTATCGATTTCTTTACTCGAAACTTTTGTTACAAAAAAATCGGTATACGTGCGTTAGAAGTTATACTTTTTTGGCGTCACAAAATTCATATAAATAAATTCAATAAATACGAGGATGTGCGCATTCGAGCGAAAAGTGGCACATTTCCGAGCGAGGGAGGCAAATGAAGCGCGACGCGGAGCGGCGCGCTTCATTTTCCCGAGATCGGAATGTGCCACTTTGAGCTCGAATGTGCACACTCGGCTTTAAGCACGATTCACAATAAATTAGACGCAAAAATCAGTTGAATAATTTTTATGGTGCTCTCTCACTTGCACCGATGTGATTGTCGTATCTTTTCCCTCCCTTCCACTCATTGCTATGGTTAATACATTTTTCGAATATAAACACGATATTAATTAAACTAAATATAAAACTATTATTTTGATTTCTGGGGCTTTTTTACATAAGGGCAGTTGTTGGCTTAAAAAGACTAATTTAAACAAATAATCTGAGAAATCCAAAAAAAATTGGATTAAAAAATACTTTTTGAATATCTTTAAGTTTGAAAATCGAAAAGATATCGTTATGCGGTTTTGAAATTTTGATTTCTGGTATGTTTACATTACTGTAGTAGTTTTTTAAAAGACATGGCTTTCAGAAATTAAATTGCTAACTGTCTTTTCAAAAATCTCACAAAATTCTGCATTTAAAAAGTTGAAAAAATTTGTAGCACTAAAAATCAAAAAAATATTAGTGTGCAGATTAAAAATTTAAGTTTTTGAGGTTATTTTATACAAGGGTTGTAATTTTAATAACAATATATTAAGGAGAAAAAAATTAAAATAAATGTACTCGAAAATTGAATATTTATAGATGGAAATTAGAATAATTTTGATTTTAGTTTTACAGTTCACTATGGACAAACTTGTCGTTAATAATTTTTTTGGTTTTCTTAAATCTGCCCATATCTTTCACACTAATTTGGGACAATAAATTAAACGAAAAATCACTTGAATAATTTTAATCGTTCCTTCTCACTCGGACCGACGAGATTGTCGACCTTTGCACCAATTTAAATTTAAAAACCAATTTAAAAAGACCAAGCTTTTCTGAAAAAAAATTCAGAAGTTAGAAGTTATACTTCTTTGGCATAATTAATTAATACCTCTCACTCGCATTGACGAGATTGTGTATCTTTTCGAACATAAAATCGATATTAGTAGACTAAATTTAAATTTATGGTTTAAAAAGCGAAGGATAAAGTAGAAAAATTCAATAAATGCGTAGATGTGCGCATTCGAGCGAAAAGTGGCACATTTCCTAGCGAGGGAGGCAAACGAAGCGCGTATACGAGGTGACTACGTGTCACATGGCATACTAGGTGGGGTTTGCCATACCCCAAAAATTAAATAAAGTCCAAAAAATTGCACTATATGACAGTTAAATTTTATTTAATATTTCTATTAATTTTGTTTTATGTTGGAAGACAAATTTGAATTGGAAAATGTATTTAGAACTGCTTTGTAATTTTTACTGTGCGTAACTGTACATTTTTTGTTATTAATTGTTTAAATTTACTGACATACAATTTTTCCCCAAATCTATTGATTGTTTTTAGAAAAAACTATTATTTTATTTAATATTTAAAAAAAATTAAGTAATGAAATAAAATAATAATTACTCAAAAGAGAGATTATTGAATGAATAAAAAAAGATGAGTTTGAAATATTTTCAAAATTTTGAAGGAGCAGTACCAAATTACCTTAAATACATTTTAAAATTCGTAATTGGTCCTACCGAGTGTTAAAAACTATATTTTATTAATATATTTGTTTATTTTATATAAATATATTAAGTGCTAATTGCTATTTCAGTGGAATTTTATTATTAATATAATTTTGATGCAATTAATTATTTCTTTTTTTATGTATTTTCGGCAATATATGTAGGTACAGTTTTCAGTAATTTTGCTTTATGTTGGAACTCAAATTTTAATTGAGAAATGTATTTAGAAATGCTTTGCAATTTTTATTGTGCGTAACTGTATATTTTTTTGTTATTAATTGTTTAAATTTACTTACAATTACACGAAAATTTTGTCCCCTATGAATTTTTTTCTTACCAAAGGCTACCATTGTTATTTTAAATATTTTTTAACAAACCAAGTAATTAAACATGTAATAATATAGAAAAAAATAAACGCTTTAACTTTTACCGAATAGAAAATCATACGGAGAAAACATGATTAATATAGACAAATTCAATAAAGACGAGGATGTGCGCATTCGAGCGAAAAGTGGCACATTTCCGAGCGAGGGAGGCAAATGAAGCGCGACGCGGAGCGGCGCGCTTCATTTTCCCGAGATCGGAATGTGCCACTTTGAGCTCGAATGTGCACACTCGGTTTTAAGCGTGATTCACAATAATTTAGGCCAATAAATTGGATAAAAAATTAGTTAAATAATTTTGATCGTTCCCTCTCACTCGCACTGACAAAATTTTCGTATCTTTTCGCTCCCTTCCACTCATTGCCATGATAAATGCATTTTTTCGAATATAAAATCGATATTACTGATTTAAATTAAATTTTTTGATTTAAAGGAGCGCACGGTAAATTATACTAATGTAATAAACACGAAGATGTGCGCATTCGAGCGAAAAGTGGCACATTTCCGAGCGAGGGAGGCAAATGAAGCGCGACGCGGAGCGGCGCGTTTCATTTTCCCGAGATCGGAATGTGCCACTTTGAGCTCGAATGTGCACACTCGGCTTTAAGCACGATTCACAATAAATTAGACGCAAAAATCAGTTAATAATTTTATGGTGCTCTCTCACTTGCACCGATGTGATTGTCGTATCTTTCGCTCCTTCCACTCATTGCCATGATAAATGCATTTTTTCGAATATAAAATCGATATTACTGATTTAAATTAAATTTTTTGATTTAAAGGAGCGCACGGTAAATTATACTAATGTAATAAACACGAAGATGTGCGCATTCGAGCGAAAAGTGGCACATTTCCGAGCGAGGGAGGCAAATGAAGCGCGACGCGGAGCGGTGCGTTTCATTTTCCCGAGATCGGAATGTGCCACTTTGAGCTCGAATGTGCACACTCGGCTTTAAGCACGATTCACAATAAATTAGACGCAAAAATCAGTTGAATAATTTTTATGGTGCTCTCTCACTTGCACCGATGTGATTGTCGTATCTTTTCGCTCCCTTCCACTCATTGCCATGATAAATGCATTTTTTCGAATATAAAATCGATATTACTGATTTAAATTAAATTTTTTGATTTAAAGGAGCGCACGGTAAATTATACTAATGTAATAAACACGAAGATGTGCGCATTCGAGCGAAAAGTGGCACATTTCCGAGCGAGGGAGGCAAATGAAGCGCGGCGCGGAGCGGCGCGCTTCATTTTCCCGAGATCGGAATGTGCCACTTTGAGCTCGAATGTGCACACTCGGCCTTAAGCCCGATTCACAATAATCCATTTACTTTCAGGTTAAATTTTTATTAACTGTGCGCACGCAACTTCCGTCGCCTGTTAAAATTCAACTCTCCATGCACCAAAAGAAGTATCACTTAAAAAAAAATTTTTTTATCGCAAAACGAAGCGAATCTGTGCGTATTTTAAACTCGAATAAAACTTTCGACGAAATTTATGTAGTGTTAACGTCGTAGAAGGCGAATTTTAAATCTGTTTGGGGCTTTTTTCTTCGGGGGAAAACTTTTTCGAAACGCTTTCCGGGGCTTATTTCGGCCGAGACAATAAAACATTGTGTTTATTGTAAGCGCGGCCGAACGTATTTATTTCGCGTCGTGTTTTTTTTCTTGTGCTTCGCGAAAGGGGGAGCGTGGCGGGGGCGCGCGAAAGGTTCGGCACTAATGTCGGTTTTAAAGGGAACATCTTCGGCGATTTCGTATCGGCTTATTCACTAAAAAAACCCTAATAAAGCTTCGGCTTTGCCAAAGAAAACTTGCACTAAAGGAGCACTAACAATCGTACGAAGTTTGCGGAGTGTGTCTCAAAAGATACTTCCTTTTACGATCGAAGGATCACTGTCAGCATATTCCAAACTGTTTACTTCCTTTAACGAGATATATCGAAGGAGCGATCTCGTTTTTTTGCCTAAATAGAAAGAACGCCGTTTCGTAAATGTTTTATCGCGTCAAAGGCACCGCGCTTAAATACAACTCGATTCGCGATAAGGCCGCTCAAATTGTTATTAATCGAAGTCAGCAAATTAAAAATTTTTTTGCAATTTATTGTTTTTCTTAAAATTAATAAATGGGCACCAAAGCCGCCCGCGTTCCGTTTATCGTTCAGTTTCGAATCGGAAATAGTGAACCGGGAATTCCCCGAATTTTGGTAAAATATTTAGTTTTGATACCCGGGAATTATTCTTGAACGCCCAAGAAATTTATAAATAGTAAATTAGGGTGGTCCTTAAAAATTGAATTTCTTCCGACGCCTCAAAAAAGCCTTCGTTTTAATGAAAAAATACGGGAGAATTTTTTTAAAATTTTTTTAACAAAAATAACTTCCCTCAAGACAATCAAAGTTCATTTTTTGATAAAATTGTAGTTTTTTGTAAGTATCTCTTAAAGTATACAGATTTAAGAAAAAGTTATACAAACAATTTTGAAGTAAATTAAATTCTCTATAAAAAAGGTCTATTTCATTTTCTTCATGAAATTCATATTTATGGAAATATTCTCAATAATAAATTCATTAACTTCATTAGTCAACATTTTAAGACCGTCAAACGTCATTCTTTCTGAAATATACATAATTTCGTAAAACTATAGTAAATTCTAGTTGTTACGAAATTTTTTATACTTTAGAAAAAAAAATGTTGACTATATGGATTTGATGAATTCATTATTGAGAATATCTCCTTAAATATGAATTTCATGAAGAAAATGAAAAAGACTTTTTTTATAGAGAATTGAATTTCATACAAAATTGTTCCCATAACTTTTTCTCAAATCTGTATACTTTAAGAGATAGGATTTTATCAAAAAATGAACTTATATTGTCTTGAGGCACGTATTATTTATGTTAAAAAAAATTTTTAAAAATTCCCCCGTATTTTTTCATTAAAAGGAAGGTTTTTTTGGGGCGACGGAAGAAATTTAATTTTTAACGACCACCCTATAGTAAATGCAAACGCAAAATATTTAATGTTCTACAAAACGAGATCAATATAAATTTCCAAAAAAGCGTTTAATGTTTTTAAAGGGACGCGAAAGAGAACCAATAGTGTAGATTTTTTTGTATGCAGTAAAAATCGTTTATAACGACGATGTAGGGACCGACTACGTTATAAACGAATAGTCGTTGTACAAGGTATTTCTTAAAAATGTGCGAAACTTTGTTATTATAAACATCTTCTGTTGCCCGTGTAGTGATTACGATAAGCAGCTTCATTTCACGTCTCAATTTTGAAGCATTGTTGCCAAGCCTATCTCGCCCATTTCAGTGCATATTTAATAATCGATTTCTATGGTTTTTTAGATACCGAAGGGCGGTCAGAATGTGAGAGTGTGTAGCGTAAACGCGCCCAAATTTTTTTTCGAAAATATCAGGAAACGTATAAAGAGAACGTGGGGGTAATTATTAACTTTAAATTAGGGCTTCGAACCGAAATTGAACCGAGAACCGTTATTTTCGCCCAGAACGAAAACCGGCGCTGAACCGAAAAAATTTTCGGTTTATTTCATACTGGAAAAAAATTCTAATACTGGAAGGAGGGTTAGAATGTGAAAGTGTGTTATTTAAAACTTTAATTTAATTTAAATTCGTCGTTTCGTACTTATTTTTCCAAACAATATAATTCAATTTTTGTTAAAATTGACATTATTAGTTAATATTTTTTTAATTTTAAACACCAAATAATGTTTTTTTTTTAATTTTATTGCCACAAAATAGACCATTTAAAGAAATTGCGGGGGATCGGAAAATTCCTATTTTAGTACGTTTATTAAAACTTTTGTAGTTGTTATTTGTATATCGTTCATTTTTAAAGCGTTTATTGATTTTTCGATTTGAAAAAGCTAAAATAACTTAAGGCAAAGAGATAACGAAATCGGTTGTGTGTACATAACTTTCTAAATTTTTGACGTATAAATTTTAGTATTCGTGTAGCCGTCACTGCGTTAAAAACTTACGTTTATTTTTCTGGTGTGTTTTTAAGCGATGCTCGGTTTTATTAATTTTAAAAATAACTTTAATAACATCGTCGCTTCTAACAAATTGCGTAATTGTTCGAAAGTTATCAACCAGCGTGTTGTCATATTTTCGGTGAGTTGTTTTTTTAAAAATTGTTTTCGTGGGAGTCCAGTTGAGGGTTTGTTTTTATCATTAATATCAAGCGGCCGAATAAATGTAGTAATCGACGTGTTAAATTAAAAACGTCTCCATCGACACATTTCTTTATTTTTTTGGTGCAAAAAATTAAATTTCGTTTATTATTTAAGTTAATGCAAGTGTTTTTTTTTAATCAAACTTTTGCAGCGGGTTGTACAAAAAATATTTTTCGATACGTATGCGTAAAACGAGACACCCGGTAGACTTGAATTTCAGAATTCGTGTTAGGTGTTATGGTACATTCACAACGGCATCTCGTAAGTGTATTTTGCGTACCACGTCCGATTGTGAATGCGTCATAACCTTAGCCAAATCCAAGCCTACCGAAATTTCGCACTTTACGCATATGTGTCGAAAATATCTGTTGATTAAAATTAAATAATAGATTAATTAAAACACAATATCTGCAAATTTGAAGATATTTATATATTATTTATATATTATAAAACAGAATTATTTTTTTTAAACAACAGAAAATGTAAAAGTTTTTTTTTATAAACTCTGCCAATTTTTTAAACACGATGCTAAAGTCTTAATTAAAAGTTGTCTTTTGCCACCTGCATTTAATTTTTAATACACCCTAAGCTCTTGACATAGAGGGTCGCAGA
Source organism: Sinopyrophorus schimmeli (assembly GCA_036325965.1). Classification (NCBI taxonomy): domain Eukaryota; kingdom Metazoa; phylum Arthropoda; class Insecta; order Coleoptera; family Elateridae; genus Sinopyrophorus; species Sinopyrophorus schimmeli. The sequence continues at coordinate 306,092 of JARFIZ010000337.1, read as the reverse complement.
AAAGCCTTCGGGACATAAACAAGAATTAACTTTTCACCCCTTTGACAATTTTTTCCGTGTAAATATTTGGAATTAGCGCCCCGCCCGTAAAGTCAAACATAAGTAAAACGACGTTTTGGCAACTCAATTAATTTTTAACGACTCGCAAATTCGGCGAGCGATTATTTAAAGCCCGGGCGTAGTAAATTTTTTGCGCGGGCTTAATTCTTAAATATTTCACGATTTTGCCGTTATTTTATTTTTCGGCTAAAATTTCTGCGACCGTAAAACATAGGCAATAAAGCATGCAAATCGCCATTATGTCGCGCGAGGGCTTGAAAAATCGAGTAAAATAAATTTTCGACGTATACGTTTCGTGTCTTTGGAATTTTGCGTGTGCTGTTTTGTTCCATTTTTTTTTTAAAGAATTTCTATGGCGCTATCCCAACACAAATCATATTTCAAGCTCGATTTAAAGTGGAATTAACGCTGTTTTGGCATCTTCAAAATTTTTTGGCGCTTCCGAATTAGTAGGAAAAATAAGTTAAAATTGGTTTGATGGAAAAAATGTATTCCTTTGGTGAAACTATTTTAATTTATTTCAAAAAAATTAATTATAATTTAATATCAATTTTTTTAAAATTAATTTTATACTGTTTTGGTAGGATAAATATTATAAATAGTTATAAAGGTTTTTTTTAAGCTCATAAGGTTATTAGAACATTATTAAAAGAGGTTTTGTCAGTCTGTCTGTCTGTCTGTCTGTTTGTTTGTTTGTTCGGGTTAATATTCTAAACGGCTGAACTGATTTTGACAAAATTTTCTTTGCTCGGTAGAGGACTTTTCAAAAAATAATATAGGCTACTTTTTATCACTAGAAATTTTTACCATTTAAATTAAATATTAATTTTTGAATTTTAATAATCCATACTAATATTATAAAGTTGTAAAATTTATTTGTTTATATGTAGAGGGTAATCTATAAAATTAGCAAGCCGATTCCAAAAATTCTTTTAAGTACAAAAACCTACACTATCCCTGAGTAATATAAGTCACATTTTATCTCGATAAAAATAAGTTTTTAATTCGAAATTTCAACACTCGTGCGAGCTAGATAGTCTTAAATAAAATCGCCTAACACATCAAAGTCCATATAAATTAAATATGCCTTCTTTATCGACTTCAGCTTTTCAACCCCTTAATTTTTTTCACAAACAACTCAAATCTCGACGAAAATTTTGAGAACCACTGCTCGACGCACATAAATGCCGGGTCAAATACACAACAACATAAATAGCTTCATAGTCCTTTCGACTATAATTGCGATTGGTTAATTTATTACGTAACCATAGTAACGCGATTATCTCCCCAATCGAAGTTGTCGTTTGAACGCTCTCAGGGAAAATTGTAATGAATTTTTTTCAATAGGAAAACCAAATATTTATGGCTGCCCCATTAATAATACGAAAAAAAAAGATAATAATTAATAAGTTAGAATGCCCTCGGGAGATCTCGAAAAGATTTAAAATCGAAGTTAGACATGAGTAATAACAATAATTCAAAGATGCAAAACATTGATAAATTTAAATTTATGACTAACGTGACCAATTTTTTCCTGTTAAGACGTGACGCTTAGTAATAGTGCTTAAAGTCGAGTATTTATTGATTTGCCTTAATGGATGTTTTCACTTTTAACTGAAAAAATTAAAAGTTCAATAAATATGAATTTTATGTTCAAAAAACGTATTTACTATGGCAATGAGTGGAAGCGAGCGAAAAGATACGACAATTTTGTAGGTGCGAGTGAGAGGGAACGATTGAAATTATTTAAGTGATTTTTGTTCTAATCTTTTGGATTAAATTAATGTGAATCGTGCTTTAAACAGAGTGTGCGCATTCGAGCTCAAAGTGGCACATTCCGATCTCGGGAAAATGAAGCGCGCCGCTCCGCATCGCGCTTCATTTGCCTCCCTCGCTCGGAAATGTGCCACTTTTCGCTCGAATGCGCACATCTTCGCATTTATTAAATTAGTTTATTTTATTCTTCGTTCTTTCAAATCAAAATATTCAATTAAATTAGGTAAATATTGATTTTATCATGGAAAAATGTATTTACCATAGCAACGAGTGGAAGGGAGCGAAAAGATACGATAATCACATCGGTGCAAGTGAGAGGGACCGATTAAAATTATTTAACTGCTTTTTTTTGTCCTAAATCATTGTGAATTGTGCTTAAAACCGAGTGTGCGCATTCGAGCTCAAAGTGGCACATTCCGATCTCGGGAAAATGAAGCGCGCCGCTCCGCGTCGCGCTTCATTTGCCTCCCTCGCTCGGAAATGTGCCACTTTTCGCTCGAATGCGCACATCCTCGTGTTTATTGGATTTGCCTATACAATTCATTTTAATTCTTCAATTCAAAAAATTAAAAGTCGAATAAATTAGATTTATTATTTGTTTGAAAAAATTATAGATTTGATTCTTTTTAGTAATTTATCAAGGTGCGGAAAAAGGGGGAGGAAGTTCGTTAAACGTATAAGTAAGACCTTAAACGTGGATTTAATTGAAAGACTGTCAATTAATGGATGATTATTACGGCTGACAATTGATTCTAATTAAATTTGGAAGGGAATTCGTATAAAGTTGTCTTTTCATCGCCATTATCTTCTGTAACATCTAGTTTAGACGTAATTGAATCATCCAGAGCTGACGGAAACGTCGATTTATTAGCGGGTACTTTTCGAGAAACTGTAAATGAAACTCTCAATTTGTTCCCTAAAAAGACACGAATTTTATTCCCGAAGGCTTAAAACTTTTCCCGGAATGGGGCGGAGGAGAAAAAAAAAACTTAAAGAGAACGAAATAAAATCACGTACAACGAGCGACGAAAATTTTCGCCATCAAATAACAATAACCGAAAGACAGAAAACCTTTACGCTTCGACTTTACGTTTTAACGATCCCGATAAACGTCCCTCCTGGCCGTAAAAAGGGTTGGAAAATTGCGAATATCCAAGTATTTAAGACACGTGCCAAACGTAATTGGTAGACTTAAGAGAAAACGGAGTGAGTTACTTTTCCCCCTTCCTCCGCCTCGTAAAATTTTATATTCGAATAAGAAAAGATGAAATTTGTTTTCTTGCCAGACAAAATGCGAAAAATAAAATGAAAAATTCCACCTAAGAGCTCGCTCCCTTGCCGCACATAAAAAATACGACCCCCCTCCGGTCACTTAACGATTCCCCGTTTTGAGTAACGACGATTTTTCTTATTGCGAAATTAAGACGAGGGGAAAACGTTAACGCTCCTTGTTTACGATAATCGGCCGCAAATCTCATTTAAAAAAAAAAAAAACTTTGCAATTGCGAGAAGAAAGTCGAACAAGAGAAATGTATAAAAATTAATTGTCTTTGTTTAAGTTTTCTTCGGATTTTCTTCGTAAATTAGTTCGCCCCCTTTCTTCCGCTATAAATGTAGAAAATATTAATTTTTTTTCGCGTAATTGATTCTCATTCCAAATTAAGGGCGTAATCCGAAATGGTTCTCTTTCGTAACGATTTCTGTCCATCTTCGACCACGCTTTTTTCCGAAAGATTTTTTTTTGAAGATGGCTCGAAATTATTCCACGTTTCTTTCGGTCGTAATAAAAGCCGTTGAGGAAATGCGCAACTTATTATTTTGAGCAAAAAAAATCAATTTACACCTTTTATTTAGGGTTTTTTTGGGCGTGTAACGAGATCGGTGCGCGCTGGGCGATTTTGGACCTCGTTTTGGGGATCGTCGAGGACGGATTACATTACCCGTTTAAATATTTTTTTAAATTTACTAGTTTTATAAAATCGCAAGCTTACTTGAGAAATAGTTTAAAAGTTTTTTTTTCAAAATACCAAATCTGTGGTTTAAGACATTTAAAAAAAAATTAAAAATAAACGCTAAAAGATTTATAAAATAACTAAAATTCGACTTTTAATTTTTTGAATTGAAGAATAAAAATTAATATAGGCAAATCCAATAAATACGAGGATGTGCGCATTCGAGCGAAAAGTGGCACATTTCCGAGCGAGGGAGGCAAATGAAGCGCGACGCGGAGCGGCGCGCTTCATTCCGAGATCGGAATGTGCCACTTGAGCTCGAATGCACACTCGGTTTTAAGCACAATTCACAATGATTTAGGACAAAAAAAAGCAGTTAAATAATTTTAATCGGTCCCTCTCACTTGCACCGATGTGATTATCGTATCTTTTCGCTCCCTTCCACTCGTTGCTATGGTAAATACATTTTTCCATGATAAAATCAATATTTACCTAATTTAATTGAATATTTTGATTTGAAAGAACGAAGAATAAAGTAAACTAATTTAATAAATGCGAAGATGTGCGCATTCGAGCGAAATGTGGCACATTTCCGAGCGAGGGAGGCAAATGAAGCGCGACGCGGAGCGGCGCGCTTCATTTTCCCGAGATCGTAATGTGCCACTTTGAGCTCGAATGCGTACACTCGGTTTTAAGCACAATTCACAATGATTTAGGACAAAAAAAAGCCGTTAAATAATTTTAATCGATCCCTCTCACTTGCACCGATGTGATTATCGTATCTTTTCGCTCCCTTCCACTCGTTGCTATGGTAAATACATTTTTCCATGATAAAATCAATATTTACCTAATTTAATTGAATATTTTGATTTGAAAGAACGAAGAATAAAGTAAACTAATTTAATAAATGCGAAGATGTGCGCATTCGAGCGAAAAGTGGCACATTTCCGAGCGAGGGAGGCAAATGAAGCGCGACGCGGAGCGGCGCGCTTCATTTTCCCTAGATCGGAATGTGCCACTTTGAGCTCGAACGCGCACACTCGGTTTTAAGCGTGAATCACAATAGTTAATTTATTTTTTAAACAGTTTATAATTAAAAATTTCAGGGCCGTATTCGCACTCAGAACTCAATCTTTTCTTTTAGCGTTTTTAAATAGATGAATTTAAGAAAAAACTGTAACTATTTAAATTTATTGGTGTCAAATTATATTTTGATTTGAAAGAGAGACAATTAATGTAGACAAATCCAATAAATACGAGGATGTGCGCATTCGAGCGAAAAGTGGCACATTTCCGAGCGAGGGAGGCAAATGAAGCGCGACGCGGAGCGGCGCGCTTCATTCCGAGATCGGAATGTGCCACTGAGCTCGAATGCGCACACTCGGTTTTAAGCGTGATTCACAATAATTTAGGCCAATAGATTAGAACAATAATCACTTAAATAATTTTAATCGTTCCCTCTCACTCGCACCCACGAGATTGTCGTATCTTTTCGCTCCCTTCCACTCATTGCTATGGTGAATATATTTTTCGAATACAAAATCGATATTAATTAAACTTAATTTAAAACTATTATTTTGATTTCTGGGGTCGTTTTGCATAAGGTCAGTTGGTGCCTTAAAAATATTTGAGGAAGGAAAATAATTTAAACAAATAATCTGCGAAATCCAAAAAAATTAATTTAAAAATATTTTGAATATTTCTAAGTTTAAAAATGGAAAATATATCGTTATGCGGTTTGAAATTTTGATTTCTGGTATGTCGTGGCAATTTTTTAAAAAATATGGCTTTCAGAAATTAAATTTCTAGCTGTTTTTTCAAAAATCTTACAAAACTCTGCATTTAAAACGTATAAAAAATTCATAACACTAAAAATCGAAAAAATATCAGTGTGCAGATTGAAAATTTGAGTTTTTCAGGTTATTTTATACAAGGGTTGTAATTTTAATAACAATATATTAAGGAAAAAAATTAAAATAAATGTACTCAAAAATTGAATATTGATAGATGGAAATTGGAATAATTTTGATTTTAGTTTTACAGTTCACAAGAGAAACATTTTTTTTTGGAATTCCTTAAATATGCCCATATCTTTTTTTATTACTGCGAATATTGGAACAAACTCTTTAGACGTGAATTCTGCTGGTCACTTTTATATACGGAAACGTTTATTGTTTATAATAAAATTGATTCGTTCCGCCGCTAAAATATAATTCAAAAAGGAGAACGTATCTTTGGGAAGTATGCCTGCATCTTTTTTATTGCTCCAAAAATCTTCAGAAAGAAATTCTAGACGTGATTTTACATTAAAAACATTGTTTGTTTGTAACATTTTTTGTTATAAATAATACTTGAGCCGACTTAAAGAAAAAAAGAGGAAAATTTGTACGCGATATGTCATAAATTTAAAAAATTTTGAGAAAAATTTATTTTAATTTTAATTACCACAACTCAAAAATATTCCACTTGACTTGGGATATGTTTTTTTTTTCAATTTAGGATCACTTATTAGTTTGTTGAGTTCCAGTATTTATTTGTCTGACAGGCTGTATACATATATAATATATATACAAACTGTATAAAAACGTAGGTGAATTTCTTATGTTTTTATTTTAATTTTAACGGTTTTTTTTTCTTTTTATCATATTGTTGGGGGTATTTTATAATTGTACAATTTTGAGAAGATATTTTCTCTTTTAAATTACAAAAAAAAAGAAAATCTAAAAATGTTGGCGTTTCAAACAAAGTAAGCTTTGTTATAAATTTATTTCGACAATAAAACGACGTATAAATATCAGTTAAATATAGATGGGAATATTAAGGGACGTCTCTCGGCTGATAAAAATTTTAACATCTTCTCTCTCTCCGCCCCTTCAATCCGGCCCCAATAAATTTCGAACGCTCTTCAGGTTGAAAACCTCTTATTCGAGCAATAATTAAATTAGTTTGTGATTAAACCATTATAAACGCTTAAAGCCGCAACAAATGATCGCGCGCCACTGTTAAACTCGTTCAAGATGAAGAGCTAAAATACATCCTCAATTTCGGATCTAAGCGCGCCCAAATTAGGGGAGCAAAACGCTTTATTGTTTCTCGGGCGTTTAAGTCATACTTCTTTTGGCGCGTTAGGAGCGAAAGTAAAAGTTGCGCGAAAAACGTATTTACCATAGCATGGAGTGGAAGGGAGAGAAAAGATACGACAATTTCGTGGGTGCGAGTGAGAGGGAACGATCCAAATTGTTTAAGTGATTTTTCGTCTAATTTATTGGACAAAATTATTGTGAATCACGCTTAAAACGGAGTGTGCACATTCGAGCTCAAAGTGGCACATTCCGATCTCGGGAAAATGAAGCGCGCCGCTCCGCGTCGCGCTTCATTTGCCTCCCTCGCTCGGAAATGTGCCACTTTTCGCTCGGATGCGCACATCTTCGCATTTATTGCATTTGTTTACTTTATTTTTCTCTCTTTAAAATCATAAATTTAAATTTACTGTAGTAAATATCGATTGTATGTCCGAAAAACGTATTTACCATAGAAATGAGTGGAAGGGAGCGAAAATATACGACAATTTCGTTGGTGCGAGTGAGAGGGAACGATTAAAATTATTTAACTGATTTTTCGTCTAATTTATTGGCCTAAATCATTGTGAATCGTGCTTAAAACCGAGTGTGCACATTCGAGCTCAAAGTGGCACATTCCGATCTCGGGAAAATGAAGCGCGCCGCTCCGCGTCGCGCTTCATTTGCCTCCCTCGCTCGGAAATGTGCCACTTTTCGCTCGAATGCGCACATCTTCGCATTTATTGAATTTGTCTACTTATTATTCGCTCTTTTAAAATCATAAATTTAAATTTACTTTAGTAAATATCGATTGTATGTCCGAAAAACGTATTTACCATAGAAATGAGTGGAAGGGAGCGAAAAGATACGACAATTTCGTCGGTGCGAGCGAGAGGGAACGATTAAAATTATTTAACTAATTTTTCGTCTAATTTATTGGCCTAAATCATTGTGAATCGTGCTTAAAACCGAGTGTGCACATTCGAGCTCAAAGTGGCACATTCCGATCTCGGGAAAATGAAGCGCGCCGCTCCGCGTCGCGCTTCATTTGCCTCCCTCGCTCGGAAATGTGCCACTTTTCGCTCGAATGCGCACATCTTCGTATTTATTGATTTTGTCTACTTATTATTCGCTCTTTTAAATCATAAATCTAAATTTAGTTTAGTAAATATTAAGTTTATGTTCGAAAAACGTATTTACTATAGCAATGAGTGGAAGGGAGCGAAAAGATACGACAATTTCGTCGGTGCGAGCGAGAGGGAACGATTAAAATTATTTAACTGATTTTTCGTCTAATTTATTGGCCAAAATTATTGTGAATCATGCTTAAAACCGAGTGTGCACATCTTCGTATTTATTGAATTTATTTATATTTAATTTATGTCACTCCAAAGAAGTATAACTTCCAACGCGCATCGGCTTTTTTATTAAAAAACATTTAATCAAATTAATTTTTATCAAAAATTGAACTTATTCTTATTTGTTATGTTAGAAATTACAAAATATTAATGTTAATTCCTTTTTAAATACAAAGTGTCCTACGAAGATGTATTTTCGAAAAATAATTAGCCGAACTTTAGTGTTCCTCATTAAAACATTCTGGTGCTTTTAAGGGCTTAGAAAGAGCGTTTTAATTATTGGTAATTCCCCTAAATTCGAAGTTTAATTGAATTTCTATTTTAGATAAAAGCGCCCCAATTGCGCGACTTCCAGACGAGGAGGACTCCTTTCCAGTGCTCTACGATCGCGACCTTCACTCCCTTCATCGCAACGTCCCCGCGCTAAGAAGAAGGGACGTTGATACGACCACCATCAAACAGCACTATTATCCCGAAGGTAAATGTTTATTCGTTTATTTGCCGATAACACTTTTCATATTTATTCGATTTTGTAGGCGGATGGGGTTGGTTGGTTTGCGGGGCCGCTTTTCTGGCCCACCTTTTAACTTCTGGCTTCCAGATGGCGTACGGCCTGCTGTACCTTTACGTCATTCAATTTTTGGTTAAGAAAAACCAGGATAAGGAGTTTTATCAAATGGCAACAGGTGAGAGTTGTAAAATGTCATTTTTTAAGAGATAATTGTTTTACAATTTTTCTTTCGCTAATTGTATTACATTTCGTGGGAAATTTGAACAAAGCACTTATTAGTTGGCAACCTTTTATTGATTTGCCATAGTTACATCACTGACAGAAAATTTAGTTTACTAACGCAACCACTTCTGCCCTCTACCATGCCCAATTTTGTCGGAGTCGGTTTAACTGTGAATGACAACTTGACAAAGTGAATTTCTCCAAAATTGATAACGTTATTAAAGGTTAAAATGACATAATTTATAACTCAAGTTTTTTTTTAAATTGCCGCGTTTTATTTTGTTCAAGTCTTCAATTGGCAGAGTGCGCTGCTATTTTCAATTTTCTTTTGAACACGAGAAACATAAAATAACTATAAAAAAATTAGAAACTGAAGGGCTATAATTTTAAGTTGGTATTCAAAAGTCAAATTAAATAACAAAATTGATTACCAGCTAAAAGCCTTGAGATTTTTTGCGTGGCCTGGCGACCAAATAAATAGAAACACCCTGTATATATATAAACACGACTGGTTTTATCAAGAAATAATAACAATTTTTTTTTACATGGTTTACTTTTCTTCACCATATTTTTTGCATATTTTAATTTAACAATTAACCAAAAATTATTTCCAAAAAATTATAAAGAGCTTGCCCTTTTTTATTGGATAAATGTAGCCTCGTTTCCGTTAACAATTTTTCATAATGCCGAGTCTTTACTAAAACTTTCAAAAGAACCATCTTTTAGATTTTTCCAGACACCGAAAGCGATGGATACGGCCCTGCGCAAAGCATCAAATTTATCTCGGATTTTCAATAAACGCCATTTACGCCAGATAATAATTTACGTACTTCCACTATCATTTTCAAAATTTTGTAATATATGAAACGTAGCACGAGGTTCACTTTTTATTGGAAAGTAGCCCATTGAAGTCGCGAAAATTTATGGCCTTTTCAATTTTCTACGGACTTAAATTGCATTTTCGCAGTCATTCTCGAAAATGTCACAAAAAAATCTTTGAAGAAGTCAAAATAATTTTTAAAGCTCAAAACTTTTTTTAAATTTTCTAAATTATATTTTTAATGCATCTTAACCTTTCGCATACTAGGTGACTAAATGTCACATGCCATACTAGGTGGGGTTTGCCATAGCCTTGAAAATAAAATGACATAAAATCCACAAAATTGTACTTTTTGACAGTTAAATAAGTTTAATAATTAATAATTAATAGGTTTAAGTAAAACATATTTATTTATGCAATAGAATAGACGTTTGTTAATAAAAATACAAAAACTTAACTTTTTCTTCAACTTATAAACTATTGAGTGTCAAATTTCAATGACACGTGTCAATTACGATACCGAACATTAAGAATTCCATTCTTGCCTCTTTATTGAAAAAAAAATTAATTTCAGGGCAATTTCTTAATGATTCGCAATAATTTAGACCAAAACATTACACGAAAAATTAATTGAATAATTTTTATAGTTCCCTCTCACTTGAATCGACAAGATTATTGTATCTTCTCGCTCCCTTGCACTCATTGCTATGGTAAATACGTTTTTTGAATATAAAATCAATATTTACTAAATTAAATAAAAAATTTTGATGTAATGGAGCGCACCGTATATTATACTAATGTAATAAATACGAGGATGTGCGCATTCGAGCGAAAAGTGGCACATTTCCGAGCGAGGGAAGCAAATGAAGCGCGACGCGGAGCGGCGCGCTTCATTTTCCCGAGATCGGAATGTGCCACTTTGAGCTCGAATGTGCACACTCGGATTTAAGCACGATTCACAATGATTTAGGCCAATAAATTAGACGAAAAAGCAGTTGAATAATTTTAATCGATCCCTCTCACTTGCACCGTTGTGATTATTGTATCTTTTCGCTCCCTTCCACTCATTTGCTATGGTAAATACATTTTTCGAACAAAAAATTGATATTTACTAAGTTGAATTAAAATTTTTGATTTGAAGGAGCGTACGGTAAATTATACTAATATAGTAAACACGATGATGTGCGCATTCGAGCGAAAAGTGGCACATTTCCGAGCGAGGGAGGCAAATGAAGCGCGACGCGGAGCGGCGCGCTTCATTTTCCCGAGATCGAAATGTGCCACTTTGAGCTCGAATGTGCACACTCGGTTTTAAGCTCGATTACCAAACGTCCCGTTTTAACAAAAAAAAAAAAAATTTCACGTTGGTTATACCCCAACTAGTGCACGGAAGGTTAAGTAAATATATTTAATTTTTAACTAATTTCAACTTTGCGCGGTTTCTTATACAAAAAAATACCCGTTTTTTTCCGGGATCTATCCACCGTGTAAATAGGGGAATGGACGAACAAATGAGAAGGCGCCATGTTTAGATTTTTTTAAAAGGTGCGCAACGTGACACGTGGTCCTATTTAATTCAGTCGCGTCAAAGAAGTATCACTTCTAACGCCCGGACATAAGCACCCCCACCAATTTTTTATTTATACCATTTATTTTTTAATGATTCAAAAAATTCGATTTTCCACTAATTTAATTACTAAAGCCTTTATTTCTACAATTAAAAACTAGATTGATTTGTCGATGAGAATATATTTCACACGTCAATTTAACATCTAGCCATCTTCCGAACAATTAAAAGTAACCCCCGAGCGCGTACAATTCGGAAAATTCGCCGAACCCCAAAGGAAACTTTCGCGCTCGAAGAGCCGGCCGTCAAAAAAGAGTTCTTCGCGTAATCGTAGGCCGCCTGCTCCCCCCCAACAAAGCTCTCCAAACTCAACTGGCTCAATTCGATTTTTTGATTTTGCAGTTTTTCCTGGATCTGCTTATAATCCTCCGAGCGCAGATCGTGAATTTCCTTAACCGCCCTCTTCCATTGATCTTTAAAGTACGTCTTCGCCTTCTGTGCATCCCCGAACTTCTCCTCCAATCCCCTAAGCTGTTGCAGCAAGTTGGTCGTCTGTTCCTTGGTGAGAGCGGTCTTTTCAATTTGCTCCATCTCCTTCTTCTGCTCGTCGATTACCTCCTTCAAGTGCCCATTCTCCAGCTCCACTCTATTTATAATCGCAATCAATTGCGGCCTTTCTTGTCGACGAACTGGGCCGCACTCTTCGCCGCCGACACCGCGCTCTCTTTCTGCGCAAGCGCGTTCTTCGTCCGGACGGTGTTCAGGGCCGTCTGCAGCTGCTGGGACAGATCTTCGCAACGCGTCACGCTCCTGTTCAGCTTCTCCTCGAGCTGCTTCTTCCTCGCCAACCACTGCTCCTGCAACCTCGCCATCCTCCTCTTCTCCAAGATCTTCAGGTCGACCTCGAACTGCACCTTCCTCTCCTCCTTCCACTCCTGCAGCTCCCTCAGTTCGTCGATCGTGACGTTCTCGTCGAGGATCTGCGGCAATAAATCCGACTCGGTGGGCTGCGGCAACGCCGACAAGCCGTACTCCTGCAGGAACATGACTATACTGATTTTGGCCAAGGGCTCGTACGTCCTCAACGCCTTCCATTCCGTGATGTAGGAGCACTCCATCCGCTTCTTCGACAGGAACATGGCCGTGTACACGTCCAACTCTTCGGTCAAATTCTGCTCGTTTTCGTCCACCAGAATCAGCTTCGGCGGATAGGCGTACACGGTCCTCCTGATGTAGTCCTTCGTGGAAACGAAAAACATTTTGCATCGCACATTCTCCAGGAGCAAATCTTCACCTATGCGATTCTCAATTTCGGACCTTATCGCCACAGACGACGCCTTCGGATGCTTAAATTTGACGTAGAGCTTCTCCGAATTGATTCTGCTTCTTGATCGCCACGCTCTCCAAAACCACGTCCAAGCAATACTGTTGATAGATTGACCAGTTCCCGCGATCTCCTCCTTCACCTCGTAATTGACCGAAGCCAGTGGAGGCACGTTCTTCAAAACGCTTTCGACCGACTTGCAGCTCTCCGAGAGCGTCTCGGGCCGCGTCGTCAACTCCTGAACCGACTGCACCTTCCGCCCGATCTTCTCCAAGTTCACTTCGGGGAAGTCGATGGACCTCGGCTCGGTCCGATCCCCACCGCCTTGAATAGTCGGCGGGACTTCTTCTTTTCGTTCTTTGTCGTCATCTTCTTTGTCGCCAGAACAACCACGCGGAGACTCGTCCTCCACGATTAGATCCGCGATTTCTTCTTTTTCTTCGCTCAGAACGCTGAGGCATTCGGAGCTCGGCTGCCTGGGCGCCTCCGACGATGTCGGGCGCGCTTCGGTCCTGTGCACGCCCAAAATCACCTCTAGCAGGGGTCGACGGTCGCTCTTCTCCAAATCGATTTCCGATCTCGTCGGATGGAAGAAGCACTTCTGTTCCGAGGTGACGAAGCAATCGGCTTTGAAGAACTGCTCTTCCGTGACGTCGCCCAGAAGATCTTTGGTGAACAGTTTCGATTTGCCCAATTTTTGAAGGCCGCAGTAAAACTGAACGGCGATCCTACAGGACCTGCTTAGGTACTTTTGAAGATTTTCGTATTCGGAGGCGATTCGGACGACGATCTTCTCGTTCATCGGGATGTTGGCGTGGAGGTCCCTGAAGAACGGCTTGGAGTTGACGTTGCTGCCGAACATCTTGAAAACCATGCGGAATTTGTCTCGGCACTGCTGGAAGACGAGCTCTTCGGGAAGAAGAAGATCTAAATTGTAAGCCACTTGCATGGTGATGCTGAGCAGGTACTTTTCCGAGGACGCGAGATCGGTCCCGATCTGGATGAAGCCGTCGGCGAGATATTTGATCGGGACGTCTTCGTTTTCCTCGTCGATGGACTCTTCGGAGAGGGATTTGTTTTCTTCTTCGATCGCAAAGTCGACGAAGAAGGTGGGTTCGATGGGCGAAGCCTGCGGCAGGTCTCTGATGGACAGGACGAGGCACACTTCGGGCCGGTGGTTTTTGTACTCGGAAGGAACGCCGAGGAGCTTGTGCCACTTGAAAGGGACGTTAAATGGGCTACCGAAAGGGACGATGTTGGCGCAACGAGGGCTGAGAAGAACAAACCCGATTCGCTCCTTCTTCTCGTCTTCGTTGACGGTGACGAGCTCGACTCGGACGGGGGCGTTCGTGGTTCGGATCTTGCGCAGTTGCTTCTTTTTCGTTTCCCAAAGGAGCTCCGTGTTCACCACTGGGCACTCCTCGGGCACGACTAAACCCGATTCGAGCATTTTTCCGTTGAAAGTCGCCTGGATTTTGAAGGGGCTCTCGAGGAAGCCTAGGCCCTTTCCCATTTCGATGGCGAGGGATACGTTCACGCTTTTTCCGCACAAGTCGTTCATTGTATTGTTAAAAAAAAGTAAAATCGCATTAAAAAAGAGTTATTCGACACTGGGCGTCATTTAAAAGTCGACGGACGTTTGGTCGCCATGGATTTTTTTTGATAGGGAACAGATTGTTGGGTTGCGTACATACGAAAAAAAAAATAATAAACAAATAAAATCAGTTAATTATATGAGAAAAATTAATTTTGTGTTAGAAAAATCTTTCTTTCTTTATTTCATTTTTTTTATTGAAGTTATACTTCTTTTGGTCCGTTTAACGTAAAATTTAGCAGGCGACGGAAGTTGCGCGCGCACTGTTAACAAAAATTTGACGGTGTGAAGTTAGTCGTCTTGGAAAGTAAATTAATTGTTATGAATCATGCTTAAAACCGAGTGTGCACATTCGAGCTCAAAGTGGCACATTCCGATCTCGGGAAAATGAAGCGCGCCGCTCCGCGTCGCGCTTCATTTGCCTCCCTCGCTCGGAAATGTGCCACTTTTCGCTCGAACGCGCACATCATCGCATTTATGAAATTAGTTTACTTTATTCTTCGTTTTTTCAAATCAAAATTTTCAATTAAATTAGGTAAATATCGATTTTATCTCGGAAAAATGTATTTGCTATTGCAACGAGTGGAAGGGAGCGAAAAGATACGGGAATAGCGTCAGTGCGAGCGAGAGGAAATGATTAAAATTAACTAACTCTCTTTTTAGTTAGTTTATTGGCCTAAATTATTGTGAATCATGCCGAGTGCGCACATACTCGTACTTATCAAATTTATTTATATTAATTTTTACACATGGTTATATTTAATTTACTCGCGCCAAAGAAGTATAACTTCTAACGCGCATACAAAAGTACACATAACGGTTTTTTTATAATTTTTTAGAACCAAATCTGACAAATTCAAGTCTAGAGTTTTTAAAGATTTATTTACAAATAAAATATTTCTTATCAATATTGCTTTACATAAGTTATCAATAGATAATTTATGTAATTAAAATTAAAAAATTACTCGAATAATTGTTGTCGTTCCCAATGTTAATTTGGTATGGATTTTATTTAAAAATTTTTAATTCTGAATGGGGCTTGTTTTTATTAATAATCTTAAAAATTAAGTAACATTCAAATTAGAAAATATTCAGTATTACAGTGAAACCTGGATAATCTGGGATCTCAAGCTACCTAGCATTTTTTTTTACACAACGAAATTTTTGATTTACCCAGTTTTCCGAACTGCCGGGTTTAAAATAGCAGTTGTCCCGCTAGGAGAAGTACAAATGAACATTTTTTTTCATGTATAGGGGTAGAAATGTCAATTAAAAATATATGTAATATAGCACCTTTATTTTTTTTATGAATTTAAGCAATCTAAAAATTATGGTTTAAAAAAATCTTAGTAGGTAGTAGAGGTTTCTCACTTACGCAGAGTTCACTTAACCAGGTTTCACTGTAACATATGATTCGGAAATAATTAATTAACTTGTTAGTCGAAAATGATTTACCTCTAAAAATTCCTCATAATAATTCAATTTGGCATTGTGTGCTTGGAATTTATTTCGAAAATAATTCGAATCAAACGCCTTTATTTTCATAAATTAATAATAAATTGCGAATGTATTTGGTTTATATACGCAGGTAACAAGTTTCGAAACATTTCGTGCCCGGCGATTTTGGATAGATAAAATTAAATTAAACCTAATGAAAACACGAGAAGCTTAATTAAATTTCGCTGCTATTAAATTAATACAAGTTCCAAAACCGCAAAAAAGCAAGCGCCGAAGAGCATCATTTTATTACGAAATTTCGGTCGTTTTTTTTCTGCGAACGCTTTTGGTAAAAATTATTATTTATTATCGCTTTTTCTAACGTCATAAATTCCAACTAAATTGAAGTTCGCCAAAAAGCAAATTTATTTCGTTCGATACGAATTTTTTGTAAAATTTAAAACTTATAGATTTGAATACATTTTTTTTTGTTTAATTACTGTCTACAATAATTTTTATACAGCTTCTTGAAATGGTCATTTATACTTAGGAAATATTGTAATTAGGGAACCTGTTGTACCTTGGTCCCTTTGTATGTAGGGTAAATAATTTTTTAAAGCACCAAATCGGAAATTTGGTATTGCTTGCCTAAATGCGGGCCTGCAAATTTGATTTACTTCTTAGAAAGTCAATTATTTATTGTGAATTGTGCTTAAAGCCGAGTGTGCACATTCGAGCTCAAAGTGGCACATTCCGATCTCGGGAAAATGAAGCGCGCCGCTCCGCGTCGCGCTTCATTTGCCTCCCTCGCTCGGAAATGTGCCACTTTTCGCTCGAATGTGCACATCTTCGTATTCAATGGATTTGTCCATAACCCGACCAATAGATAGACGCCCCCCCCCTCCAAATAAATGAACAAAAATTCTTTTAATAACTATATTACATTACAAGTAAAAAAAAGGCCAAGGTACAACAGGTTTGCCTACCTATATTTTAGTAAAAAGTCGTGAAGTTTAAAAACGATACAATTACGTGCCAAGCGTACAATTTAATCTCGAAAAAATGTGCACATATGTCGTTTTATTTGAATACATTATTATTTTCTTTTTTAATCCAAAAATTCAATAAATACAAGGATGTGCGCATTTGAGCGAAAAGTGGCACATTTCCGAGCGAGGGAGGCAAATGAAGCGCGACGCGGAGCGGCGCGCTTCATTTTCCGAGATCGGAATGTGCCACTTGAGCTCGAATGGCGCACTCGGTTTTAAGCATGATTCACAATAATTTAGGAACAACCAATTAGACAAAAATAAATTAAATAATTTTAATCGGTCCCTCTCACTTGCACCAATGATTATCGTATCTTTTCGCTTCCTTCCACTCATTTGCTATGGTAATACGTTTTTGAACTTATAATCGAAATTTACTACTAATTTTTTGATTTAAAAGACAAATAAAGTAGACAAATCTAATAAATACAAGATGTGCGCATTCGAGCGAAAAGTGGCACATTTCCGAGCGAGGGAGGCAAATGAAGCGCGACGCGGAGCGGCGCGCTTCATTTTCCCGAGATCGGAATGTGCCACTTTGAGCTCGAATGTGCACACTCCGTTTTCAACGTGATTCACAATAATTAATTTACTTTCTTAGACTCTCTTACTGTCAAATTGTTGTCAGCTGTGCGCGCGCAACTTCCGTGCCCTATTAAGATAAATAACTAAAATAATTTATTATTATCTTACAATGCAAGGCAACGTGTCTACAAAGCCACAAACAACACTCTAAATTAAAAAGAGAAAAACTATAAGCAAATCCCTAAGATAAACAAAGATAGCTTGACACTGTAACGAGTCCGCTGGGCTCGTAAATGGTGTGAAAAATTAAAAATGCAGTCAATGAGGCAAAACTTATTTATTAAAGACTTATTACTACAATCATTCACTATTATTATCGCTACACTACTATTAACACTTAAAGAACTACAATTGTTTATTTATAACCCTATTTATTTGCACTCGCACTGGTAAATTTATTTATACAGCTCGCAATAGGCTATTTGAATTTCCCGCTCTCTTGTTTCCGTAGCGCTTACTTAGTTCAGACCGACTCCGTGGTCGGCCTCCTCGGCTTTTATAGTTCTCTTTTATGCTTACTGGAATTGTCTTTGTTTTTCCAGTAAATAGTAAAGCCGAGAAGATTCTCAACGCCGGAGTTTGACTACCGGCCGGTAGATGGCGCTAGTAGCTCCGTAACAATACAATTGCACCATTGCTCATATTTTGACTTAATTTTCTAAACTAACAGACAATAATTATATTTCCAGCTTGGATGGGAGCTTTGTGCCTGAGCGTATCATTTTTTATGTCGCCGTTCGTGGTGGCGGCGTCGCGACGCAAATCAACCGGCTCGCCGCAGCTTTCGGCGGTTTGCTCTTCGCCCTGGCGACGCTCTTCGCCTCCTTCGCGATGCAGTTCCACCAGGCGCTGTTGAGCTACGGCCTCATGCTGGGGGCGGGCGCCGGAATAGTCCGCGAGACGTCCGGCCTAATGCTGGGCCATTATTTCAAAAGGAGAAGGGAGTTCGTCGAGATGGTGGCCCAGGCCGGGACCGGCGTGGGAATCGCTTTGTTTTCGGTTTTGTTCAAGGAAGCGGTCGGGTAATTATTTTGATTGGTGTTAAATTTGAAACTTGTTAAGGAAGAAAATGATTGCAGGAAGTTGGGGTGGAGATTGGGGATGCAGGCCGTCACCGGGTTGCTGTCGTTGGCCTTTCTTCTGCCCATCGTGTATCGTTCGGCCAATTTGTATCATCCGCAGAGGAGAGCAATAACGCACTTGAAGAACCAGAGGAAGAAGGTGAAGGAGAAGAAGACGCCGACCAAGACGAAGAAACCCCCCATGTTCGATTTTACGCCTTTGAAGAGTAGAGGGCTTCGGGTCTTGCTTATGGTATGACTTGTTTAGGGATTTACAGCAATTTATTTTATTGGTGGATAGGCCTGGGTTCATTTTAGGCCTTTGTCCTGCCGAAATCGTGAGCGTTCGGCGAATTTGTCATCGCCTAGAGGAGTACAATTACGCACTTGAATGATTACCAGGCGTGTTGGTAGGAAAATAGCGGCGGCGCCGGAATATCCCAGTCGGCTATCTGGGATTATCTTTAGAAAGTAGAGGGTTGCGTCTTGTGTGGCCAGGCGGACTGGTCTAGGGATTAATCCTTTTTTTTTATTTAAGGGCTGGTTTATTTTGAATTTTAAATCTTGAAACGTAGGGAAAATAATTGCAGGAATTGGAGTTGCGCTGCACCGTACGGGTATGCTGCGTTGAGCTCATATTCTTCTGGTACTTTCGCCAATTTAGATCATCCGCAGAGGAGGTTGCACTTGATGCAGCTTCGAGCTAAAGTGGAAAGCATGCCGACCAGCGAATGAAGCCGCCCATCGCGTTCGATTTTACGCCGGAAATGGGGCTTTTCGTCGAATGGCTAGCGACTGTGTTTAGGGATACAGTCCTATTCTGATGTTGTAACTTTAATTTAATTGTTAAAAGCGTTGCGGGAAATTAGCTAAATTAAATTAGGAATAATTTATCGATTGAAAATAAGGAGCGTACGGTATCATTTATTTTGATTATTTAAATTCATAGGTGCGATAGGCTTATTTTAAATTAATTTTATCTTTATAAATATTTAATTATTGAAGTTAAAATCTATCGTTACGTAAATTATTTAGCATGAACGAGTAAGGGCGGCTGAATTGTTCGGATATTTAGCCTTCAAGTAGGTTTGTTGTAAATTGCTTAATAACGTTGCCTAAGCTAAATGACACAGTTCTTAATATTTCTCGATTTACAAATAAAGTCGAATGAATTTTTTTTATAATTATTTTAAATTCTAACAAGGTTTGTTATAAACTTGGACACATTTTACTTCAAGTACGTTTTGTTGTAGTTGCCTTATAAGCCCGTAAAAATTAATGACCGTTCATATATTTTCGATTTACAAATAAAGTCAAAATTTTTTTTCATAATTATTTAAATTTAACGGAAGGGCTGTTTATAAGGGACTTTTGGACACATTTTACTTTAAGTACGTTTTGTTGTAGCTTGCCTTATAAGCCCGTAAAAAATTAATGACCGTTCTTATATATTTTTCGATTTACAAATAAAGTCAAAATTTTTTCTTTAAATTATTTAAATCTAACACAAGGGCTGTTTATAAGGGACCTTCGGACACATTTTACTTCAAGTACGTTTTGTTGTAGCTTGCCTTATAAGCCCGTAAAAAATTAATGACCGTTCTTATATATTTTTCGATTTACAAATAAAGTCAAAATTTTTTTAAATTATTTAAATCTAACACAAGGGCTGTTTATAAGGGACCTTCGGACACAATATTTACTTTGCAAGTACGTTATTTTTTAGCTTTGCCTTACTAAGTCGATTGCGTAAAAATTAATGACGTTCTTATATATTTTTCGATTTACAAATAAAGTCAAAATTTTTTTAAATTATTTAAATTAACACAAGGGCTGTTTATAAGGGACCTTCGGACACATTTTACTTTAAGTACGTTTTGTTGTAGCTTGCCTTATAAGCCGTAAAAATTAATGACCGTTCCTTATATATTTTCGATTTACAAATAAAGTCAAAATTTTTTTTTAAATTATTTAAATCTAACACAAGGGCTGTTTATAAGGGACCTTCGGACACATTTTACTTCAAGTACGTTTTGTTGTAGCTTGCCTTATAAGCCCGTAAAAAATTAATGACCGTTCTTATATATTTTTCGATTTACAAATAAAGTCAAAAATTTTTTTTCAAATTATTTAAATCTAACACAAGGGCTGTTTATAAGGGACCTTCGGACACATTTTACTTCAAGTACGTTTTGTTGTAGCTTGCCTTATAAGTCCGTAAAAAATTAATGACCGTTCCTATATATTTTTCGATTTACAAATAAAGTCAAAAATTTTTTTTCAAATTATTTAAATCTAACACAAGGGCTGTTTATAAGGGACCTTCGGACACATTTTACTTCAAGTACGTTTTGTTGTAGCTTGCCTCATAAGTCCGTAAAAAATTAATGACCGTTCCTATATATTTTTCGATTTACAAATAAAGTCAAAAATTTTTTTTCAAATTATTTAAATCTAACACAAGGGCTGTTTATAAGGGACCTTCGGACACATTTTACTTCAAGTACGTTTTGTTGTAGCTTGCCTTATAAGTCCGTAAAAAATTAATGACCGTTCCTATATATTTTTCGATTTACAAATTAAGTCAAAAATGTTTTTTCAAATTATTTAAATCTAACACAAGGGCTGTTTATAAGGGACCTTCGGACACATTTTACTTCAAGTACGTTTTGTTGTAGCTTGCCTTATAAGTCCGTAAAAAATTAATGACCGTTCCTATATATTTTTCGATTTACAAATAAAGTCTAAATTTTTTTCAAATTATTTAAATCTAACACAAGGGCTGTTTATAAGGGACCTTCGGACACATTTTACTTCAAGTACGTTTTGTTGTAGCTTGCCTTATAAGCCCGTAAAAAGATAAAAATTAAAAGTTTCATTTTAAAGCCAAATTTATTTTTTCAAATGGGCGAAAATTTTTGTTTTAGATAAAAAGCGTCGGAAAATGACACCGGCTATAGTTGCTGGGGGTACGTAGGAACATCCCCTTGCAATATAAAGCAATTCTATTTTTTGCCAAAAAAACATGTTTTTTCTCGATTTGTTGCACAAAATTTTACGTTAAAAAAATTGTAACGCCGTTATTTGTGGACCGATCTTTAAAAATTATACAGATTTGGATTCGCCAGACTCTTTGGCTTCGGATACAAGCAAAAAACTATAGGCGTACTATTTGAAATTTTTAAGAAAAACGGGTTTGAAGAGTCCGACTTGTAATTAATTTATTCGAAATTTCTACTTTAAAAATTCGTCGCTCAGTTGTTTGTCAACGGATCTTTAAAAACTTTTTGTATTCTGAAAGCCCGTTTATCGGAGCGTAAAATTAGCCAAAAAATTAACAGGGCCCAATGTTAAGTCTAGGAGAAAAACTCGTTCAAAGCTTTCAAAATGTAAAATTTTCTTTAAAAACGTGTTAATTTGCAGGCAATGCAGGGACACAAAGAAGGCTTAGAGGACAGCGCTCTGGTGCTCCTTCAAACATTTTTAGGTTTCTCTTCGGCCCTTGGTTTCGTCGGATTTGGCTTAGTGATCGTCAAGCCGAGCTCCCAATGTCTGATATCGAGGCAGTACCTTTGTCAAGCTTCCATGTTCGGTATAGGTTTGTTAAAAACCCTCTTCTTATTCTTCTACCGAAACTAAATAACGTTCTTTTTAGGTGCTTCCCTCCTTGCCCTAAGTGCAATACAAGGTTACCACGGGTACGTCTTGTTCGTCTCCCTGTACGGAATCTGTTTGGGCGGCTTCAGCTACTCTCTGAAGATGTTCACGTTGGAACGAATTCGAGCCCGACATTTCAACAAAGCGTGGGGCTTTGTCCAAGGAGCAAAATCAATTCCCGTTCTTTTAGGTGTGCCGATTACCGGCTACATAAATCAAATATATCCGAAAGCCGGATATTACTTTAGTTTTATATCGACCATCGTAGGTGCTAGCCTCATGTTTCTGGTAGGAACGAAAAAGGAACACGCCAGCAACATGAGCAATTGCAATGTAAACAATTACAATGCAAATTTAAACGAATGTATATGTAATTTTAATAATCCGTACGGCTCGCAGATATTAGCCTCGTGCAATTTGTACAAGGATGAGGCCGAACATTACGAAAGATCATTTCCGACGTACAATTGCTTAGATAGGGACGCTCCTCGCAGGCATTCCTACAAATGTCGGCACAACTTCGTGCCCCATTATATACCGAAAAGCCTAAGTTATGCGGCCAACATCGAGCATTCTGGACGTTCTAATCTAAAATACGGCAGCCATTACTTCGATATGGGCCCCTGCAAACATTCGCATAACAATTTGAGACCCACTAGAAGTGTTCCCGAAGGATTAGCTCGATGGGCACGTCATGGCTCTTATAGGCGGCCTGTCATTAGGAACGTTCAGGTCATAGAACAAATTACCACTTCGGTTTGAAGCAGCGGTTTCCAAACTTTGTGCTGTTGCTGCGTCTCCTTTAAAACGGTCTAATCTTGGCGCCCTCTCACGGTACACCCGATTTACACGGTTACATAAATCGAAATCGTAATTTTTTGAATGGATGAACCCTGTAAATCGAAAACAAAGCAAAATTTGTGTAAATTGGTCAGTTACTTGTAGAAACGAATTAATTTTATTTTGGCAAATTAGCTATAAAGAGCAAATGACTACTTTCGTTTAAAGAATGACCGGCTGTAGCCTAGTAAATGACTGATTAATTGATTCACTTATTAAAAACGAATAATTCATCAAATTTATGTTGAACACTACGCTTATATTTACCTTTGTGTAATTTTTAATTATAAAAGGTGTTTCAAATTGAGCGCATTTTTTTAAAACTAAATAAAACACATAATGTGCATTGATTTTCAAAAACTATTTATTGATAATTGAAGTAAAATGTATGACATTTAAACACAAAAATGACCACCTCTTGTAGCTCCACACACGTTCACAATTTTGGATAACATTTTGACATAATTGAGGCTCCATTTCACCAATAACACGAATAATTTCATTCTTTAGTTCAAGAATCAATTGTGGATTGTTCCTATAGACTTGATTTTTTACATGGCCCCAAAGAAAATATCCAAAGGTGTCAAATAACATGATCTGCCAATTAATTATTTTTTGAGAAAAAACATCTGGTAATCCAATTGACAAATGCACGACGTTTGGAATCGTCCAAAGGCTTTAATTCCTTTATTATTTGGGCCCTATATGCCTTTAGAGATAAATCCTTTCGTAAAATACGCCATGTTGTTGTTTTACTGAGCCCAACTTGTTGTGATCGTTGACTAATGGACATTTCAGGCTTTTCAGCAACACTTTCACGAACCATATCAATGTGCTCTTGTGAACGACCAAAAAGATTTTATTTTTTTATCTTCTGCGGAACCAGTCTCTTTAAATTTTTGAACAATTCGACTAATAGTTCTTTCATATGGACGATTATGTAAACAATAAAAATCACGTAATTTTCCAAAAAAGCTTTTTCACAGAACGCAGATTTTCATAAAATAATTCAACAATTTTAACGCGCTTTTGTATCGTGTACCACTTCATTTTTATTAATGTCATACATCACACTTCTTATATGTTAAAAGACCCGGACGAATTCAATGCGCTATCTATGTTTTATTTAATTAGACAAAAACTTAATAGAATAAATTTAATCGGTCCCTCTCACTTGCACCAACGAGGTTATCGTATCTTTTCACTCCCTTCCACTCATTGCTATGCTAAATACGTTTTTCGGATATAGAATCGAAATTTACTACACTAAATGTACATTTATGATTTGACGGAACAAAGAATAGGTAGCCAAATTCAATAAATACCAAGATGTGCGCATTCGAGCGAAAAGTGGCACATTTCCGAGCGAGGGAGGCAAATGAAGCGCGACGCGGAGCGGCGCGCTTCATTTTCCCGAGATCGGAATGTGCCACTTTGAGCTCGAATGTGCACACTCGGCTTTAAGAAGAACTAACAATAATTAATTAATTTAAAGTTTACCACAGTTTTTTAATTAGAAATTACAGAACACTATTTCCACTAAAAACCAAATTTCTGGCAAAAATTATTTTCATATGTGTAAACCGTGTAAATTGAGGGATAACTGTATTTCATAAAATAATACAGCACAATTTTAAATTGAGAAACTCGCCTCTGTGGGAAGCCCCTTCTCTCCAGTTTGGAAATCACTGGTTTTTAAAGAAGACGATTATTATTTATTTTATGTTTGTTTAAATGTTATTTCGTTTAGGAAATTTACATAGTAGATTTTTCTAGTCAGATAGTTTAGCATTTATGATATGTGATAAAAATAATAGGATTTAGGAAGCTTCTATGAACGTATTTTTTCGTTATTTATATCTCTCTTGATTCAGGGAACAATTTTGTAATTTATTGTTGTCAAACACTAATGATACTTACAACCAAATATTAATAAACTATTTGCCAATTGATATTAATTTTGTAAGGTGTTTAATTGAAATCTTTACTTTTTAACAGTCTGTGTTTGCAAATAATCTATTAAAATAGTTCAATTCATTTTTTGGGTGGAGGTTTTAATTTGTCATAATGCTTTATTTTTTTTTAAGTTAGAAGCTTTATTGTTAACAACACTTCACAAATTACAGGAACTGAAAGAATTGAGAGAAGACCTTTTCGACTCATCTTGAATTGGATATTTTTTAAATTGAAAGCCACAAAGTCCTTAAATATTGATAAATGAAATACATAAATTCAACAGTTGGCTGCTCCTTTATAAAACTACTCATTTATAAACTATTTTACTAACAAGAAAATTGAGTAATCCAATAAATAATCGCTAATTAATTAAACAATATATTAATACATTACTTTTACATAAACCGCCAAATTTGAAGCTGCAATTAGTTCAAGCTTTGCCTTCGAGCTGGCAGCACCAACGACTAAAATTGCTAATGGCTGTCAGAAGTGAATGTTATGAGATTAAATTCTTTATATAATGATTTGAATTCTTTCCACTAAATATCTACTTGTTAAGCATAGGTAAAGTAACTGTTTACATCTAATTTATTAATATTATTCTTAGATTAACGTCAACCTTAATGTCACCTTAGGTTAGGAGTGTTTGTTATTATATAATAAGGTACAGTTGTTATTCCACCTTTTTCACATATCACTTTAGAAAATAACACATCAATTAACTTATACGATCTGTTGTAGAAATGTTACGTCTTGTTTTGCAAAGAAATTGGAGTGGCATCTTGGCCACAGCTAAATATCTTGGTCCGGCAGGAGTGAGAGCTGCAGGAGATGTAGCCGCAAAACCCACAAAAATCGAAGTATTCATAGATGATAAACCAGTGTTAGTAGAACCAGGTACCACAGTTTTACAAGCGGCAGCTTTAGTAGGGGTAGAAATACCAAGATTTTGTTATCATGAGAGATTAGCGGTTGCTGGTAATTGTAGAATGTGTCTCGTGGAGGTTGAGAAGTCTCCTAAGCCGGTGGCTGCATGTGCCATGCCCGTTATGAAAGGTGTGTACATGACTTTATCTCTATAAAACAAATCTGATTTGGTTTCTTTAGGCTGGCGAATTAAAACCAATTCAGAAATGACCAAAAAGGCAAGGGAAGGTGTAATGGAGTTTCTCTTGGTAAATCATCCTTTAGATTGTCCCATTTGTGATCAAGGCGGTGAATGTGATTTGCAAGATCAATCTATGGCTTTTGGCTCTGATCGTTCCAGGTTTACTGATATTGAATTCTCAGGAAAAAGAGCAGTCGAAGATAAAGATATTGGACCTTTAATTAAAACTATTATGACTCGTTGCATACATTGCACAAGATGTATTCGTTTTGCTTCCGAAGTAGCCGGTATCGATGATTTGGGTATTTATTTAATTACTTTACAAACTACCACAATTAATCGATTCAAATCGTAGGTACTACTGGAAGAGGGTCAGATATGCAAGTAGGAACTTATGTAGAGAAATTCTTTTTATCTGAACTCTCCGGGAACGTTATAGATTTATGTCCGGTCGGTGCTCTTACCAGTAAACCTTACAGTTTTACAGCGCGGCCGTGGGAGACTCGTAAAACCGACTCCATAGATGTTTTAGATGCGGTAGGTTCTAACATTGTTGTTTGTACCCGAACAGGAGATGTACTTCGAATTCTCCCAAGAACAAACGAAGAGATTAACGAGGAATGGTTGGTTAATCGATTTTTGCCATTACTTCTATTTTATTCATTATTTTTGAAGGTTGTCTGATAAATCAAGGTTCGCGTGCGATGGATTGAAGAGGCAACGGTTAGTTACGCCAATGTTGCGTGACTCTCAGGGAAATTTACAACCGGTGGATTGGGAAGCCGCACTTATTACCGTAGGAAAAGTTATGCAATCTGCTGGTACATAAATACTTTACTATTTTTACTTTTAAAAATATTTAAACGATGATTGTAGGTCATCTGGTAGGAGCTGTAGCGGGTGGCTTAGCTGATGCGGAAGCCTTAGTTTCATTGAAAGATTTATTGAATCGATCGGGCTCTGAAGCGCTTTGCACCGAGCACATATTTCCTCTCACAGGATCGGGCACCGATCTTCGATCAAGTTATTTACTTAATAATAAAATAGCGCCTGCAGAAGAAGCTGATTTAGTTTTACTCATCGGTACCAATCCTAGATTGGAAGCTCCTTTATTAAATTCCAGAATCCGCAAAGGTTACATTCACAAAGAAACCGAGGTAATCGGATTTAACACAATTGCACCATACAAAGTACAAAAGAATTGTTTCAGATTGGAGTTATTGGTCCAGAAGTGGACTTGCGCTATGAATATACGCATTTGGGAGAAGATCCTAGTATAATAAAGACGTTAGAAAGTGGCGGTCATCCCTTCGCAAAGAAGTTGAAAGCTGCTAAAAAACCTTTAATAGTTGTCGGAGCCGATGCTTTAAGCAGACCGGACGGAGCAGCACTTTTATCTTCAATTCAATTGTTGGCTCGAGCTTCTCAGAGTGGCGTTTCCGATCCCAATTGGAAAGTATTGAATATTCTGCATAAAGTGGCTAGTCAAGTTGCAGCACTAGATATTGGATATAATCCGGGCGTTGACAAAATTAGAGCGCTTTCCAGCTGTCTTAAAGTTTTATATTTATTAGGAGCTGATGAATGTGCAATTACAAGGGAGGATTTACCCAAAGATTGCTTTGTTGTATATCAGGGTACTTTGCGATTAAATCGATTTATTTGTGAATTAATTTTTTGCTTTTTTAGGCCATCATGGAGATTATGGAGCTTGTATAGCGGATGCTGTTCTTCCTGGTGCTGCATACACAGAAAAACAAGCAACTTATGTAAATACAGAAGGTCGAGCTCAGCAGACCTTAATGGCTGTTACTCCTCCAGGCTTAGCAAGAGAGGACTGGAAAATAATTAGAGCTTTATCAGAAATAATCGGTTGTAAATTGCCGTACGATAATTTAGATCAAATCCGGTGTCGATTGGAGGAAGTGGCCCCTCATCTGGTGAAATATGGGCATGCCGAGAACGCGAATTACTTTGCAGAAGCCATCGAGTTGGCAAAGGTAAGGCAAACTACAGACAACACTAATGATTTATTTAATTAAATTATTTTTGTTATTTTCTTTTTAGAAAACAAAAGGAACTGTAGAGTGCACACCGTTAGATGTTAAGCAAAAGACTTTAGAAGACTTTTTTATGACTGACGTTATAAGTAGGGCTTCTCCTACGATGGCGAAATGTGTGGCATCGGTGCAAAAACAGAAGCTTTCAAAATATTAAGAGCTTTTTTTTTATTTTGAAACAGCTGTGAGATGAATCATGTCTTTAGTCCAATGAAGATTATTAAAAATTCCAATGATTTAAATATTATTGAATATCCTAAGATGTTGATTAGATTTAATATAATTTTAGCTAATTTTTATCATATTTAAATATGAAAACAACATAAATTTTACTTTGCGTTTTCGTTTTATTAAAAATGGGATTTATACTTCCGTTTTTATTATCTGCAAGTTGTTTCAGTGTACTTTTTGAATTTTATTTATATGCGGTACATCATCTGAGATGGGACAACGATACACAAATTTAATGAATCCCATTAGCAGAAATAAGTAATCTAAAAATGAAGCATTTTGTTGAATACGCGAGTTAAAAGGTTTGTATTCGTTACCATTTTAAATTATAGAAAGAGCCCTCAAAATTATATGTGGGGTGCAATTTTTATTTCTAACGTAATGAGGGCTTTCGTATTAAATGTATAACACAAAATTTTTCAGGTTATTTTCAAATTGCAGCCTTTAACATTTAAAGTTTTTATTGTGTTGATAACTTCGAAGTTAGAGATAAGAAAACCAAGTGTTTTGTCAGTTAGTTATTTCTAAGCTTCGGTTATGAAAGCAGGTCTTTTAGCGAAGAGAACTGAATAATTGTTAATTGTTTGATTTCAAAATTATTTAAAGCAATCGTTTATTTGTTATTAATTAATGTAGGCGAGCCTTTGGCAGGATTCTAGGGAAAAATGTTTCATGTACGTATATTTTCCTAATAGTTTAAGATATAAATAATTTTTTCTAAAACTAATCTTTTGTTAACACTTTCATAACAGGGTATCATTTTCTTTTGATTACAAATTTCTCTAATAAAAATTCAAATAGCTATTAAAGTATACAAAATTCTATAAAATTAAAATTAATGATTACTTATTGTTTAATGTAAATGTATTCCTATTTCAGGTACTAAATTGATAAATCATAGAAGAGGCGCCAGTGGGATTTTACGTTCAACCCTTGGGCATACACCCTTTACAGTTTTCCAAATGTCACTAAAGACGAGTTGAAGATGGATCCTATAGACAAAATTGAAGAGCCTACCGTTTTGAGGTGACTTTTTTCAGCATTTTCTTATTACATAAAAATTCATAAATAACTCGAAACCCCCAAGCATTTATAATGTTCTGTGGTTGAGATGAAGAAATCAATTTACTAAAATTGTTAATCATATTAATCTCTCGTTTTTGGTAGTTTGAATTCAGGGCCAAATTCCGACGTATGTGAAATAAAAGATTTCCCCTTAATGATTGTGACAGTTTTAAAATTAAATTTTTAGTTTCTTTCACAATTAATTTTTGTCACCGCTCCCTTAAATAATAAATATAGTATATATAAATTAAATGAAAGCTTAAAATAGGTGCTAGATAAAGGTTCTTAATGACTATCAAATTCCTTAATGTGGAGTAATCATATGCTTCTGTAAATTAGAGAAGACAACCTTAGATGTTGATATAATTTGATAATTATTTATATAACAATCGGCTCTTCTTTTTAATAAGATATTTGCATATCCAATACTAATAGACTCTTTTTTTGGCTTCTAAAAATAATTTTTAAATAATTTTATAAATGAAGCGTGGTTAGGGAACACACCTTACATTAAATTAACCACTAATACGAGATCCCAACCTATTCTTGAGATAAGACCATACAATTAAATAAATTGGTATCAATAATTCGAGGGCGTATATAAAATCCATACAAATCACTTGCTATTGTTGTTTTCAAGGGTGCTCTTAGACCTAATATTCCATGAATTCCTTTGCAAATAAATTCTTTCCTTATAGTTTTAACAGATTTACCGAAGATTATTCTGCATGGAATTGTTGCCAGTAATATCCTGGTTATTAGGGTGATTGTAATTAATCCTATTGTTTATTGTTGATTCAAAAGTTGCTTCTCATTGATCACAACCATTTGTAAACTTTCTCTAATTGCTCGTGTTAGTTTTTAATAACTCATTATTTCTGCATCCTAACAAAATATAAGAATTAACTAACAATAGATAACAGTAATTATTATTTTAAAGAATTAAAGGACCCAACTTACTGATAATAACATTTATATTACATTTTATACGTTTACTGGTAACTTGTATGCAGATTCTTCGTGGTCTCCATATAATAACAACTTTTGCACTGATATCGAAGCACTCTATAAGACTTTAGTAGCAAGAAAATAATAACTAATAATTTACCATTAGTTCTATCTTTTTCATTCCTACTGGCATCTTCCAAAAGAGTTTTTAGGCCAAGTTTTTCTATAAATCGCTTCATAAATAAAATTATTTCCATATAGCTTTACTCGATAGTTATGATCATTAATATTGTAGTTATGCTTGTAATTAATCCAACTGTTAATAGTAATAAATTAATTGATGATCCATCTTACAGTGCAATGATTTGTAAACATTTTTCAATGGGTTATTTTACATTTGCACTTCTTATTATAAGCAAGATTTATTAATAATTACAGGTGTTAATCTTTAATTCATGGTAATCTGAAATGAAAAGGTTATGTATTAAATATTATAAACTTTTGCAAATTAAACAATAATTATAGAGATGTACTCATTGCTTATTAATATGTAACATAACCAAAAAAAGTCGTGTCAACAAAACATTCGATCTACTGTGGCTCAATATCCGGCTACGGGATTTTAATATACCCAAATATTGAAATATAATTTGATTTTAATTTCTTTGTTATGTGTAATGTATTATATAAGGAAACAATTTGCATCATCTGTGCATCACACTAATATTTGTTTAAAGTAGTAATACATTGTTATTTATAGTTAATTATTTACTTTTCCCACAGGATAAAAAATCCCATTTGTTCAAATCCGTCACACGAAGTAGACAACCTCTACGGTCGTGTTTTGAAATAATAGCAGCTACTTTGCAAAGTGTAACCCGTGTATATTAGATGGCGCTAGTTGTGTTATTTGATGTTAAAAATTATTCCCACTTGTAAGTTTAGTTTTATTTATATAACCTCGAAACATTGCCATGTACAGAAATGTAAGTAGCTCGTTAATTTTGTATTCCAGGTTTGGAAATTAGACAATATCAAGTATCAAAACCACCTTGTTCGGTACTTTGAAATTTCCACCTGATTTTAGAGAGCCAACCTGCGCCGACCAAACTATGCGAATGAGAAGGCCAATTTTAGTAGGGAGACAATGAAATAAAAACTGGTATATCTTTTGACTTACATAGTTTTGACACTTGACTCTAACCGATTTATTTAAGTGTTAATAAATTTAATTTTTGTAGGGTATGGAATTGGATTGATGGAATACTTATTGTGGAGGATTGGTTCATCGTGCTTTCACAGTCCTGACTTGAGGAAGTGTTTAGTTTAGTGTAGTGTTTAGTTTAGTGTGGAAAACTATTATATTTGTTGTTAGGAATTCAACAAACAGAAGGGCTATTTTAACACACAGGGGAACACTTGTAAATAGGTATTTAGTTATTTTTAAAAATATGCAAACCGCCCTACCTTCATTTAATTATTGAAACGTGTTTACAATGCGTTTATTTTTACAACTTTCATAAACTTTGTAATGCCTCCACCATTATTTATTCCTTCAACTCGTTTAAAATATACATTAGGTTCATTTTTTCCTTATTATTCTTAGTTTTATTTGGACATCGGTTAAGCAAACACATGTATTTTATTGTAAGAAATTGAACATTTGTTTGGTGTTTAACTTTAAGCTAATGAATCCTGTGTAGTTTATTAACAATTTAAGTGTGCGTCTTTAAGACGACATTATATTAGGGCCACATCGTTTTGTAATTTATTTTATAAGTGATAATTAATTTAATTTTGGCCGGATGAAAAATTGAATGGATGTTACTTCAAAATTCAGTTTAAAGATCTTTAGATAATACATTTTATCGAGAGCCAACCATCAATTCACCGCGAGATCAATCCAAGTGAGATGACTGCTGGACCAGCGAAAAAAAAACACTTACGTTTAATTTATATATTAAGTTATTTAGTTAATAATAAGTAAGGGGATGTACAGGGGGAGACTTGGGAAAATAAATATAATTTCTGTACACGTCTTTTTTTTTTATTTTAAAATTTACCAACATAAAAAAATATAAAAATTAGAGGAAACTTTGTCAAAACAGTTTAAAAAAATTTTGATTTCGAATACCTCTTCATATATCATGTGATCCTGATACAAGTTGACAAAATTTCGTTCGGTTTGCAAAATTAAGAAAATGAAAACGCTTTAAAAATTTTTGATTTCGAATACCTCTTCATATATCATGTGATCCTGATACAAGTTGACAAAATTTCGTTCGGTTTGCAAAATTAAGAAAATGAAAACGCTTTAAAAATTTTTGATTTCGAATACCTCTTCATATATCATGTGATCCTGATACAAGTTGACAAAATTTCGTTCGGTTTGCAAAATTAAGAAAATGAAAACGCTTTAAAAATTTTGATTTCGAATACCTCCTCATATATCATGTGATCCTGATACAAGTTGACAAAATTTCGTTCGGTTTGCAAAATTAAGAAAATGAAAACGCTTTAAAAATTTTTGATTTGAATACCTCTTCATATATCATGTGATCCTGATACAAGTTGACAAAATTTCGTTCGGTTTGCAAAATTAAGAAAATGAAAACGCTTTAAAAATTTTTGATTTCGAATACCTCTTCATATATCATGTGATCCTGATACAAGTTGACAAAATTTCGTTCGGTTTGCAAAATTAAGAAAATGAAAACGCTTTAAAATTTTTGATTTCGAATACCTCTTCATATATCATGTGATCCTGATACAAGTTGACAAAATTTCGTTCGGTTTGCAAAATTAAGAAAATGAAAACGCTTTAAAAATTTTTGATTTCGAATACCTCTTCATATATCATGTGATCCTGATACAAGTTGACAAAATTTCGTTCGGTTTGCAAAATTAAGAAAATGAAAACGCTTTAAAAATTTTTGATTTCGAATACCTCTTCATATATCATGTGATCCTGATACAAGTTGACAAAATTTCGTTCGGTTTGCAAAATTAAGAAAATGAAAACGCTTTAAAAATTTTTGATTTCGAATACCTCTTCATATATCATGTGATCCTGATACAAGTTGACAAAATTTCGTTCGGTTTACAAAATTAAGAAAATGAAAACGCTTTAAAAATTTTTGATTTCGAATACCTCCTCATATATCATGTGATCCTGATACAAATTGACGAAATTTCGTTCGGTTTGCAAAATTAAGAAAACTATAGCCCCAGGCTACAAAAAATTTTGAAGAAAACTTGGACAAAATGCACCAAATTGTATCGATTTGTAACAGGAGTACAGAAGTGAGAAAAGGTTAGCCAAAATATATTTTTGCAAAAATGTAATTTCAAATCGCAAGTAACAGTCGGCCGAGTCGGCCGAGTCGGCCGAGGGTTTATCTTAGAGATTTTTAAAAATATTTTTCAAATCACGAGTATCCTACGGTCATTCGTCATTCGTCATTCGTCATTCGTCTCGTTCGGCTCGTTGCTCGTTGGATTTTTCTTAGAGATTTTTAAAAATTCGACCTGTATGGGAATCGAACTCGAGACCATTCGAACAAACAACCAATAGCTCCCCATCTGAGCTATGGCGTTATACACTAAATTTTGTGCTTTAGTACTTTAGTATATACGTTTAAAACCAATAATTTTTGAAGTTATAACTTTAAAAATTATTTTTAAATATTTACGTAGTTAGATGTGAACCCCACTCACTTAGATTTAATCCCACCTTTTAGCTGATCTTACAATTAATGTTTATTAAAAGACATGTAACGATCAAGACTCTTTATTGTATATATTAAAATTGGTACATTTTACACATTTTATTACAATAAAAAGTTGCAACCCTAACGATTGTTTTTATTGGTATAAATTAAAAAAGAACCTTATGGGCAATATGTAAACCAAAAGTGATTTAATTTGCACATCAATCTTGGTATTGCAACTTTTTTTACAATTGGTTATAAATTTAATACTATAAATAAAGGGGAAAAGGTGAATGTGTTTTAAGTGGGTCTGAAAAGACAAAATAATAATATGTGGGTGTTGTTATTTTATAAAAGTAATAATAAATAAAAGTTAAGTGCCCTTCAAAGTGATACATAAATCAAAAGGAAAACAACAAAGAAGAAAGGTAAGTATTTAAAAGATAAAGAAGTAAAATATTAAAAAAAAGAAGTCCAAAAAATATTAAGTTAAATGAAAAGTATAGGAAGTGGTAATTTTTAACAAATTCCAATAAAATCTAAGTAAAAATGAATTAATTTTGCAATATAATTCAAAAGTTCAAGAAAGTTCGAAGAATAAACAAGATGGGAAAAATTAATTAGAAATAAAAATAATAACATTCAAAACGCACGGTCCAATAATTAAATGAAAAGAGGGTGACTTTAATATTTTTAAGAATTAATTAAATACGTACAAAGCAATACAAAAGGTAGCTCAAAAATGATGGGGGGATTTATAGCGCAACCGCAGACAAGTTCTAAAAAATTACCGAAGTTAAAATAAATAATAAACTAAAAATTAAATAAAATGTGTCAATAGAAAAGAAAAATATACAAAATAAGAGATGAGAATTAGTAAGATAAGTAAGTAGAAGTAGGAAAATAATTTTAATGTCGCAAGTTGAGATGTGAATAACAAAAATAATGTAACATAAGCAAATTATATTTCTTAGACATTATATCTGAAAACTTATTATAAATCAAAACGACCCTTTTAGTTTGTTTTTTTCTCTACACATTTCAAATTTATCCCACCTTCTGTAATTATGTGAGTTGTGTGCGTTTGTTTAATTTCAATTTTTACTTTATCACCTTCCATAAATGAATATATTAAAAAAAATGTTTATTAAAAACTAAGTTCTAAATATTCGAAAAGAATATATTATTAAATTTTTAAGTTTAAAAAATAATTGAAATGTAATTATTAATTGATTATTATTAATAATGATGTTTTACTCCAAATATATTTAACCATTTTTAATAATAAATTAATGATTAAAAATTAATTTCAAAAAGAAATTGTTGACTTAATTTCTTTCTAAAATATGTTATTAAGAGTTTGATTTAAAAATGCAATACTAATTCAATTATGCATAACATACTGATTACTGTAAAAATACTTGAAAATGTAAAGCCAAAAATGTGTGTACGTGTAAATGTGTGTACTTAGCAACTATCCTAATACAATGGATCAAACAGCAAGGACTCGTGCACAGCACAAGTGACCTTTGCTGTTATCAACTAATTTACATCTACGAAGATATAATGTCTAAGAAAACATCAGAATTCATTTTATAAACCGCGTTGCTGTATTATTTTTTTTAACCAAAATAGAAACACCGCATTAGCATTTCTTGCAAAAGGGTATGACTACCCAAACTAAATTTTGGAACAAACGATTTATCATATCTCAATAAGACATAAAAGAACTAACAAATAAATAACAAAATTCTTACAAACTAAAGAGTATATATCTATACATAATATATAAAGACGTTTTCATAACGTCTGATGATATTTTATGGAATTCAATCTCCAGGCCTCTCGGTTCCCCAAATCTCTCTCTGACAGGTTCCTTTCCGATATTGCTTTGGTAATTCCTCTTTTCCTCGTGTTGGGAGACCTTCCTCTTTTTCTTCTGGTGATGTCGTTCCTGGCCCAGTACGATCCTTCATGGGCTCAGCGTTCATCGATGAATCAATGGTTGTCGCTCGATGAACAATTAACCAGAAATCCTCAAACTCCATATTGCAGTAACAACATGGAACATGGAACATTTCATGTCCTACAAAAATTAAATTCATTAATACTTATACATATTAAAAATAAAAGTAACAAACCCACACATAAATGGAGTTGAAGAAACAATGTGACTTTTAGTGTAACCAAAGAATAACTAAATTATTGAATGGAGGTTAATGTCGTTAAAATTTGCTTAATTCTAAGTAAATTACAATGGGTATGGTTATTATGGATTATATTTTAGATCTGTAAAACAAAGAGATTGAGATTACCACACCATTTAACTTTTAGAAGTGGAATATGTGTTATTTTGAAATAATCTACCAAGGATGGGTGTGAATGCATTCAAAAGGTATTTAGTAAAATTAATTAAAGTTGTTAGAAAATGTTTACTTTTAATACATTTAAGGAGAAGGATTTGGAATAGTCCTTTACTTATTAAAACTTGAATAACTTCGTGGATCGAATTATTTATATGAGTATGTAAATACAATGGAAAAGAAGACAAACACCACTTTCCTGCATTAGGTATAAAATGCTGTATGTTTTTTGTCCTAATAATATTAAGTAGCAGTGCTATTTAATTAATAGAAATTTTCTGACATTTTACTCGTCAAGCATATAAACATAAACAATTACACTAATATAGAATTGATAGTATCATATAAAGAACCAGTAAGTAGCTTTAATTTATATAATGTAATATAAATTCATAAATTTTAAATTGATTTTTAGGCACTGCATTTAAAACTTAACCCTTCGTTAGTACCCTCAAATATCGTAGCATGTTAAGTCAATGGAGGTGGTCTACGATTGTAGACCAGGTGACTAGCCAAGGGTTAACGCTTGACCTATGATGTAGATGGAAATATTTGTA
Organism: Sinopyrophorus schimmeli; assembly: GCA_036325965.1. Lineage (NCBI taxonomy): Eukaryota > Metazoa > Arthropoda > Insecta > Coleoptera > Elateridae > Sinopyrophorus > Sinopyrophorus schimmeli. Next base: position 269,222 of record JARFIZ010000337.1, on the reverse strand, counting down.
AAGTGTTACATGCATAAGAACAACAATTTACACGTGGAAAAAGAACAATAAACATAGTTAATATATATTCTAAATTTAAGAAAGCAACATATGCAACTAACTATGCAAGCACCTATTGTTGCCTAACGATCAGGTGCCAAAATTTAATAATTACAAATAGCAAAAGGACTACGCTACTGACAAGTATGTTGACTTTTTTATAAATAAAATAAAGCTTTATTAATAACATATTAAAATTTTAGGGCTGCAATTACAGCCAAAGATAGCGTGATTAATTTTGAAAGTTAACTGTTAATAATTCTAAAATCAACGTTTCGAAATACAAATACCAAAAGGACTTCTACGCTACTGACAAGGACGTTGATTTTTATAGAAAATAAAGCTTTATTAATAACATATTAAAATTTGAAGACTGTAATTACAGCCGAAGATAACGCCATTCATTTTGAGAGTTCACTGTTAATAATTCTGAAATCGACGTTTCGAAATACAAATACCAAAAGAACTTCTACGCTACTGACAAGTACGTTGATTTTTTTATAAATAAAATAAAACGTTATTAATAACATATTAAAATTTTAGGGCTGCAATTACAGGCAAAGATAGCGTGATTAATTTTGAAAGTTCACTGTTAATAATTCTGAAATCGACGTTTTGAAATACAAATACGAAAAGAACTTCTACGCTACTGACAAATATGTTGATTTTTTTATAACTAAAATAAAGCTTTATTAATAAAATAGATAGCAGTTTGATCTTTATTATTTATTTGGATTTAAAAAGGAAACGAATTAGTTGTATTGGGCAAAATATATCATGATTTTCGAAAATAATTAATTATCTTATTCGATATTAAAAGTATTAGTAGCTATCGACCGAGTTAAATCATAACATTTATTAATACAAATTATTCGTAAACTAATTTTAATTTATTTTAAAGATTTCATTTTGTTCTATGATTTATTAAAAATCTATGATACTTTGTCTTCAATGATTTCTCATTAAAACAGAATGGTGCGATTTGACTTGTAACTCGAGAGTTAATTGCGGTAATAGAAACGAATTTACAAAGTCAAATGTTCGAAAAATTATAACACAAGTCCAAGTGTGAATGTTACAAATGAAAACCATAGCCAAAAACAATTACAGAAGAAAAGGGATATTAACAAGCCCAAGTAGCCGGGACCTACCTTTGAGTTCCATAAACAGGGGGAAAACATCCTTCGAACGAGTCGACTGAAAGAAGTCCGATTGCACATGTGATGTCTTTGGCCCGTACCTCTGCTTGCCTCGCCGGAATTGCCTTAGCACTGCTGACGGTGAAATTCGTTGTCTCCTAAACACATAAGAAAATAAAATTAATAAAATGAGCAAAAGAACTGAAAAAATAATTATTAGCTGAAATCTTTTACGAAATGTGTGAATTTTAAAAAAATCGTTAAAATTACGATTTACCTTAAATGAAATTTGAAAGTGAGAAATTATATGCACTAATTTATAATAATAAATAACACACAACCGTTCGACTTGGCTGTACATTGCAAAATGATTCAGAAATGGAAAGTTTTACGTAAGTGCTAATATACGTTTTATCCGTAGACCCCCAAAGCTAAGTTACCTGATATCAAAAGCGATAATGCCAATTAAAAGGCCTCGATTATTTTAAATAAAATTATCGATTTATTTTTTTAAAAGGGAAAAAACATAATACAGGGTGTTACGAATGTATTTGTTATTACTTTATTTTAATTAAACCCCTAATTTTTAGTTTATGATCGACAAGGGATTAAAAGTGCAATAACTTTTTGATCTTTGATAATTACGAGGAAATCTTTCATTTCCGAACGTATGGGACCTTAACACGTCGAAATCCGGCCCTAACACAAATCCCCCAAAATCGAGAAAAAACCAGGATATTAAAATTTTTATTTTAGAGCGGGAGCGCCAGGAAATGACACCGGCTATAGTTACTAGGAGTACGTAGGAACATCCCCTTGCAATATAAAGCAATTCTATTTTTTTCATTTTTTGCCAAAAAAACATGGACTAAAACCCACCGATTTTGATTTTTCAAATCGTTTTCCCAAAGCTATGGAATAACACGCCTATGGTTTCTTAGGCCTATCCGAAGCTAAAACGGCTGCCAAATCCGATTCTGAATAGTTTTTAAAGATCCGTCCACAAATAACGGCGCTACAATTTTTTGAAAGTTCAAAATCGGCTCAAAATGAGCGCTAAAATTGCAATTTTTATTTTCGAAAAATTAACGTCGCACCCTATATTTATTATACATGTATCTTATGTAAAAAGCCTCAGGATTCCGAATCCGTGTCGTTTGTAATGATTGGATCGAAAATAAGGGCGCTACGATTTTTTTTGTGAATCAAGGGGTACGTACTTTTAATCATTTAGTTTGTATCGAAAATTTTTATTTTATAGGGGAAGCGCGGGGAAATGACACCGGTTATAGTCACTAGGGGTACGTAGGAACGTCCCTCGCAATATAAAGCAATTCTATTTTTTTCATTTTTTATCCAAAATACATGGGTTAAAACCCATCGATTTTGAATTTTCAAAACGTTTTCCCAAAGCTCTGGAATAGCACGCCTACGGTTTCTTAGGCCTATCCGAAGCCAAAAGGCTGCCAAATCCGATTCTGAATATTTTTTAAAGATCCGTCCACAAATAACGGCGCTACAATTTTTTGAAAGTTCAAAATCGGCTCAAAATGAGCGCTAAAAATAGCAATTTTTATTTTCGAAAAATTAACGTCGCACCCTATACATATTATACATGTATCTTATGTAAAAAAGCCTCAGGATTCCGAATCCGTGTCGTTTGTAATGATTGGATCGAAAATAAGGGCGCTACGATTTTTTTTGTGAATCAAGGGGTACGTACTTTTAATCATTTAGTTTGTATCGAAAATTTTTATTTTATAGGGAAGCGCGGGAAATGACACCGGTTATAGTCACTAGGGTACGTAGGAACGTCCCTCGCAATATAAAGCAATTCTATTTTTTCATTTTTATCCAAAATACATGGGTTAAAACCCATCGATTTTGAATTTTCAAAACGTTTTCCCAAAGCTCTGGAATAGCACGCCTACGGTTTCTTAGGCCTATCCGAAGCCAAAAAGGCTGCCAAATCCGATTCTGAATAGTTTTTAAAGATCCGTCCACAAATAACGGCGCTACAATTTTTTGAAAGTTCAAAATCGGCTCAAAATGAGCGCTAAAATCGCAATTTTTATTTTCGAAAATTAACGTCGCACCCTATACATATTATACATGTATCTTATGTAAAAAAGCCTCAGGATTCCGAATCCGTGTCGTTTGTAATGATTGGATCGAAAATAAGGGCGCTACGATTTTTTTTGTGAATCAAGGGGTACGTACTTTTAATCATTTAGTTTGTATCGAAAATTTTTATTTTAGAGGGGAAGCGCAGGGAAATGACACCGGTTATAGTCACTAGGGGTACGTAGGAACGTCCCCTCGCAATATAAAGCAATTCTATTTTTTTCATTTTTTATCCAAAATACATGGGTTAAAACCCATCGATTTTGAATTTTCAAAACGTTTTCCCAAAGCTCTGGAATAGCACGCCTACGGTTTCTTAGGCCTATCCGAAGCCAAAAGGCTGCCAAATCCGATTCTGAATAGTTTTTAAAGATCCGTCCACAAATAACGGCGCTACAATTTTTTGAAAGTTCAAAATCGGCTCAAAATGAGCGCTAAAAATCGCAATTTTTATTTTCGAAAATTAACGTCGCACCCTATACATATTATACATGTATCTTATGTAAAAAAGCCTCAGGATTCCGAATCCGTGTCGTTTGTAATGATTGGATCGAAAATAAGGGCGCTACGATTTTTTTTGTGAATCAAAGGGTACGTACTTTTAATCATTTAGTTTGTATCGAAAATTTTTATTTTAGAGGGGAAGCGCGGGAAATGACACCGGTTATAGTCACTAGGGGTACGTAGGAACGTCCCCTCGCAATATAAAGCAATTCTATTTTTTTCATTTTTTATCCAAAATACATGGGTTAAAACCCATCGATTTTGAATTTTCAAAACGTTTTCCCAAAGCTCTGGAATAGCACGCCTACGGTTTCTTAGGCCTATCCGAAGCCAAAAAGGCTGCCAAATCCGATTCTGAATAGTTTTTAAAGATCCGTCCACAAATAACGGCGCTACAATTTTTTGAAAGTTCAAAATCGGCTCAAAATGAGCGCTAAAATCGCAATTTTTATTTTCGAAAATTAACGTCGCACCCTATACATATTATACATGTATCTTATGTAAAAAGCCTCAGGATTCCGAATCCGTGTCGTTTGTAATGATTGGATCGAAAATAAGGGCGCTACGATTTTTTTGTGAATCAAGGGTACGTACTTTTAATCATTTAGTTTGTATCGAAAATTTTTATTTTAGAGGGAAGCGCGGGAAATGACACCGGTTATAGTCACTAGGGTACGTAGGAACGTCCCCTCGCAATATAAAGCAATTCTATTTTTTTCATTTTTTATCCAAAATACATGGGTTAAAACCCATCGATTTTGAATTTTCAAAACGTTTTCCCAAAGCTCTGGAATAGCACGCCTACGGTTTCTTAGGCCTATCCGAAGCCAAATAGGCTGCCAAATCCGATTCTGAATAGTTTTTAAAGATCCGTCCACAAATAACGGCGCTACAATTTTTTGAAAGTTCAAAATCGGCTCAAAATGAGCGCTAAAATAGCAATTTTTATTTTCGAAAATTAACGTCGCACCCTATACATATTATACATGTATCTTATGTAAAAAGCCTCAGGATTCCGAATCCGTGTCGTTTGTAATGATTGGATCGAAAATAAGGGCGCTACGATTTTTTTGTGAATCAAGGGTACGTACTTTTAATCATTTAGTTTGTATCGAAAATTTTTATTTTATAGGGAAGCGCGGGAAATGACACCGGTTATAGTCACTAGGGTACGTAGGAACGTCCCTCGCAATATAAAGCAATTCTATTTTTTCATTTTTATCCAAAATACATGGGTTAAAACCCATCGATTTTGAATTTTCAAAACGTTTTCCCAAAGCTCTGAAATAGCACGCCTACGGTTTCTTAGGCCTATCCGAAGCCAAAAGCGCTGCCAAATCCGATTCTGAATAGTTTTTAAAGATCCGTCCACAAATAACGGCGCTACAATTTTTTGAAAGTTCAAAATTGGCTCAAAATGAGCGCTAAAATAGAAATTTTTTATTTTCGAAAATTAACGTCGCACCCTATACATATTATACATGTATCTTATGTAAAAAGCCTCAGGATTCCGAATCCGTGTCGTTTGTAATGATTGGATCGAAAATAAGGGCGCTACGATTTTTTGTGAATCAAGGGTACGTACTTTTAATCATTTAGTTTGTATCGAAAATTTTTATTTTATAGGGAAGCGCGGGGAAATGACACCGGTTATAGTCACTAGGGTACGTAGGAACGTCCCTCGCAATATAAAGCAATTCTATTTTTTCATTTTTATCCAAAATACATGGGTTAAAACCCATCGATTTTGAATTTTCAAAACGTTTTCCCAAAGCTCTGGAATAGCACGCCTACGGTTTCTTAGGCCTATCCGAAGCCAAAAGGCTGCCAAATCCGATTCTGAATAGTTTTAAAGATCCGTCCACAAATAACGGCGCTACAATTTTTGAAAGTTCAAAATCGGCTCAAAATGAGCGCTAAAATAGCAATTTTTATTTTCAAAAAATTAACGTCGCACCCTATACATATTATACATGTATCTTATGTAAAAAGCCTCAGGATTCCGAATCCGTGTCGTTTGTAATGATTGGATCGAAAATAAGGGCGCTACGATTTTTTTGTGAATCAAGGGTACGTACTTTTAATCATTTAGTTTGTATCGAAAATTTTTATTTTATAGGGAAGCGCGGGAAATGACACCGGTTATAGTCACTAGGGTACGTAGGAACGTCCCTCGCAATATAAAGCAATTCTATTTTTTCATTTTTATCCAAAATACATGGGTTAAAACCCATCGATTTTGAATTTTCAAAACGTTTTCCCAAAGCTCTGGAATAGCACGCCTACGGTTTCTTAGGCCTATCCGAAGCCAAAAGGCTGCCAAATCCGATTCTGAATAGTTTTAAAGATCCGTCCACAAATAACGGCGCTACAATTTTTGAAAGTTCAAAATCGGCTCAAAATGAGCGCTAAAATCGCAATTTTTATGTTCGAAAAATTAACGTCGCACCCTATACATATTATACATGTATCTTATGTAAAAAGCCTCAGGATTCGAATCCGTGTCGTTTGTAATGATTGGATCGAAAATAAAGGGCGCTACGATTTTTTGTGAATCAAGGGGTACGTATTTTAATCATTTAGTTTGTATCGAAAATTTTTATTTTAGAGGAAGCGCGGGAAATGACACCGGTTATAGTCACTAGGGGTACGTAGGAACGCCCCCTCGCAATATAAACAATTCTATTTTTTCATTTTTATCCAAAATACATGGGTTAAAACCCATCGATTTTGAATTTTCAAAACGTTTTCCCAAAGCTCTGGAATAGCACGCCTACGGTTTCTTAGGCCTATCCGAAGCCAAAAGGCTGCCAAATCCGATTCTGAATAGTTTTAAAGATCCGTCCACAAATAACGGCGCTACAATTTTTGAAAGTTCAAAATCGGCTCAAAATGAGCTCAAAAAATCGCAATTTTTATGTTCGAAAAATTAACGTCGCACCCTATACATATTATACATGTATCTTATGTAAAAAGCCTCAGGATTCGAATCCGTGTCGTTTGTAATGATTGGATCGAAAATAAGGGCGCTACGATTTTTTGTGAATCAAGGGTACGTATTTTAATCATTTAGTTTGTATCGAAAATTTTTATTTTAGAGGAAGCGCGGGAAATGACACCGGTTATAGTTAGTAGGGGTACGTAGGAACACCCCCTGGCAATATAAAGCAATTCTATTTTTTTCATTTTTTATCCAAAATACATGGGTTAAAACCCATCGATTTTGAATTTTCAAAACGTTTTCTCAAAGCTCTGGAATAGTACGCCTATGGTTTCTTAGGCCTATCCGAAGCCAAAAAGGCTGCCAAATCCGATTCTGAATAGTTTTTAAAGATCCGTCCACAAATAACGGCGCTACAATTTTTTGAAAGTTCAAAATCGGCTCAAAATGAGCGCTAAAAATCGCAATTTTTTATGTTCGAAAAATTAACGTCGCACCCTATACATATTATACATGTATCTTATGTAAAAAAGCCTCAGGATTCCGAATCCGTGTCGTTTGTAATGATTGGATCGAAAAAAAAGGGCGCTACGATTTTTTGTGAATCAAGGGTACGTATTTTAATCATTTAGTTTGTATCGAAAATTTTTATTTTAGAGGAAGCGCGGGAAATGACACCGGTTATAGTCACTAGGGGTACGTAGGAACGTCCCTCGCAATATAAAAGCAATTCTATTTTTTCATTTTTACCCAAAATACATGGGTTAAAACCCATCGATTTTGAATTTTCAAAACGTTTTCCCAAAGCTCTGGAATAGCACGCCTATGGTTTCTTAGGCCTATCCGAAGCCAAAAGGCTGCCAAATCCGATTCTGAATAGTTTTTAAAGATCCGTCCACAAATAACGGCGCTACAATTTTTGAAAGTTCAAAATCGGCTCAAAATGAGCGCTAAAATCGCAATTTTTATGTTCGAAAATTAACGTCGCACCCTATACATATTATACATGTATCTTATGTAAAAAGCCTCAGGATTCCGAATCCGTGTCGTTTGTAATGATTGGATCGAAAATAAGGGCGCTACGATTTTTTTTGTGAATCAAGGGGTACGTATTTTTAATCATTTAGTTTGTATCGAAAATTTTTATTTTAGAGGGGAAGCGCGGGGAAATGACACCGGTTATAGTCACTAGAGGTACGTAGGAACGTCCCCTCGCAATATAAAGCAATTCTATTTTTTTCATTTTTTATCCAAAATACATGGGTTAAAACCCATCGATTTTGAATTTTCAAAACGTTTTCCCAAAGCTCTGGAATAGCACGCCTACGGTTTCTTAGGCCTATCCGAAGCCAAAAAGGCTGCCAAATCCGATTCTGAATAGTTTTTAAAGATCCGTCCACAAATAACGGCGCTACAATTTTTTGAAAGTTCAAAATCGGCTCAAAATGAGCGCTAAAAATCGCAATTTTTTATGTTCGAAAAATTAACGTCGCACCCTATACATATTATACATGTATCTTATGTAAAAAAGCCTCAGGATTCCGAATCCGTGTCGTTTGTAATGATTGGATCGAAAATAAGGGCGCTACGATTTTTTTTGTGAATCAAGGGTACGTATTTTAATCATTTAGTTTGTATCGAAAATTTTTATTTTAGAGGGGAAGCGCGGGGAAATGACACCGGTTATAGTCACTAGAGGTACGTAGGAACGTCCCCTCGCAATATAAAGCAATTCTATTTTTTTCATTTTTTATCCAAAATACATGGGTTAAAACCCATCGATTTTGAATTTTCAAAACGTTTTCCCAAAGCTCTGGAATAGCACGCCTACGGTTTCTTAGGCCTATCCGAAGCCAAAAGGCTGCCAAATCCGATTCTGAATAGTTTTTAAAGATCCGTCCACAAATAACGGCGCTACAATTTTTGAAAGTTCAAAATCGGCTCAAAATGAGCGCTAAAATCGCAATTTTTATGTTCGAAAATTAACGTCGCACCCTATACATATTATACATGTATCTTATGTAAAAAGCCTCAGGATTCCGAATCCGTGTCGTTTGTAATGATTGGATCGAAAATAAGGGCGCTACGATTTTTTTGTGAATCAAGGGTACGTATTTTAATCATTTAGTTTGTATCGAAAATTTTTATTTTAGAGGGAAGCGCGGGAAATGACACCGGTTATAGTCACTAGGGTACGTAGGAACGTCCCTCGCAATATAAAGCAATTCTATTTTTTCATTTTTATCCAAAATACATGGGTTAAAACCCATCGATTTTGAATTTTCAAAACGTTTTCCCAAAGCTCTGGAATAGCACGCCTACGGTTTCTTAGGCCTATCCGAAGCCAAAAAGGCTGCCAAATCCGATTCTGAATAGTTTTTAAAGATCCGTCCACAAATAACGGCGCTACAATTTTTTGAAAGTTCAAAATCGGCTCAAAATGAGCGCTAAAAATCGCAATTTTTTATGTTCGAAAATTAACGTCGCACCCTATACATATTATACATGTATCTTATGTAAAAAAGCCTCAGGATTCCGAATCCGTGTCGTTTGTAATGATTGGATCGAAAATAAGGGCGCTACGATTTTTTTTGTGAATCAAGGGGTACGTATTTTAATCATTTAGTTTGTATCGAAAATTTTTATTTTAGAGGGGAAGCGCGGGGAAATGACACCGGTTATAGTCACTAGGGGTACGTAGGAACGTCCCCTCGCAATATAAAGCAATTCTATTTTTTTCATTTTTTATCCAAAATACATGGGTTAAAACCCATCGATTTTGAATTTTCAAAACGTTTTCCCAAAGCTCTGGAATAGCACGCCTACGGTTTCTTAGGCCTATCCGAAGCCAAAAAGGCTGCCAAATCCGATTCTGAATAGTTTTTAAAGATCCGTCCACAAATAACGGCGCTACAATTTTTTGAAAGTTCAAAATCGGCTCAAAATGAGCGCTAAAAATAGCAATTTTTATTTTCGAAAAATTAACGTCGCACCCTATACATATTATACATGTATCTTATGTAAAAAAGCCTCAGGATTCCGAATCCGTGTCGTTTGTAATGATTGGATCGAAAATAAGGGCGCTACGATTTTTTTTGTGAATCAAGGGTACGTACTTTTAATCATTTAGTTTGTATCGAAAATTTTTATTTTATAGGGAAGCGCGGGAAATGACACCGGTTATAGTCACTAGGGTACGTAGGAACGTCCCTCGCAATATAAAGCAATTCTATTTTTTCATTTTTATCCAAAATACATGGGTTAAAACCCATCGATTTTGAATTTTCAAAACGTTTTCCCAAAGCTCTGGAATAGCACGCCTACGGTTTCTTAGGCCTATCCGAAGCCAAAAGGCTGCCAAATCCGATTCTGAATAGTTTTAAAGATCCGTCCACAAATAACGGCGCTACAATTTTTGAAAGTTCAAAATCGGCTCAAAATGAGCGCTAAAATAGCAATTTTTATTTTCGAAAAATTAACGTCGCACCCTATACATATTATACATGTATCTTATGTAAAAAGCCTCAGGATTCCGAATCCGTGTCGTTTGTAATGATTGGATCGAAAATAAGGGCGCTACGATTTTTTGTGAATCAAGGGTACGTACTTTTAATCATTTAGTTTGTATCGAAAATTTTTATTTTAAGGGAAGCGCGGGAAATGACACCGGTTATAGTCACTAGGGTACGTAGGAACGTCCCTCGCAATATAAAGCAATTCTATTTTTTCATTTTTATCCAAAATACATGGGTTAAAACCCATCGATTTTGAATTTTCAAAACGTTTTCCCAAAGCTCTGGAATAGCACGCCTACGGTTTCTTAGGCCTATCCGAAGCCAAAAGGCTGCCAAATCCGATTCTGAATAGTTTTAAAGATCCGTCCACAAATAACGGCGCTACAATTTTTGAAAGTTCAAAATCGGCTCAAAATGAGCGCTAAAATAGCAATTTTATTTTCGAAAAATTAACGTCGCACCCTATACATATTATACATGTATCTTATGTAAAAAGCCTCAGGATTCCGAATCCGTGTCGTTTGTAATGATTGGATCGAAAATAAGGGCGCTACGATTTTTTGTGAATCAAGGGTACGTACTTTTAATCATTTAGTTTGTATCGAAAATTTTTATTTTATAGGGAAGCGCGGGAAATGACACCGGTTATAGTCACTAGGGGTACGTAGGAACGTCCCTCGCAATATAAAGCAATTCTATTTTTTCATTTTTATCCAAAATACATGGGTTAAAACCCATCGATTTTGAATTTTCAAAACGTTTTCCCAAAGCTCTGGAATAGCACGCCTACGGTTTCTTAGGCCTATCCGAAGCCAAAAGGCTGCCAAATCCGATTCTGAATAGTTTTAAAGATCCGTCCACAAATAACGGCGCTACAATTTTTTGAAAGTTCAAAATCGGCTCAAAATGAGCGCTTAAAAGAGCAATTTTTATTTTCGAAAAATTAACGTCGCACCCTATACATATTATACATGTATCTTATGTAAAAAGCCTCAGGATTCCGAATCCGTGTCGTTTGTAATGATTGGATCGAAAATAAGGGCGCTACGATTTTTTTTGTGAATCAAAGGGTACGTACTTTTAATCATTTAGTTTGTATCGAAACTTTTTATTTTATAGGGGAAGCGCGGGGAAATGACACCGGTTATAGTCACTAGGGGTACGTAGGAACGTCTCCTCGCAATATAAAGCAATTCTATTTTTTTCATTTTCTATCCAAAATACATGGGTTAAAACCCATCGATTTTGAATTTTCAAAACGTTTTCCCAAAGCTCTGGAATAGCACGCCTACGGTTTCTTAGGCCTATCCGAAGCCAAAAGGCTGCCAAATCCGATTCTGAATAGTTTTAAAGATCCGTCCACAAATAACGGCGCTACAATTTTTGAAAGTTCAAAATCGGCTCAAAATGAGCGCTAAAATGCAATTTTTATTTTCGAAAAATTAACGTCGCACCCTATACATATTATACATGTATCTTATGTAAAAAGCCTCAGGATTCCGAATCCGTGTCGTTTGTAATGATTGGATCGAAAATAAGGGCGCTACGATTTTTTGTGAATCAAGGGTACGTACTTTTAATCATTTAGTTTGTATCGAAAATTTTTATTTTATAGGGAAGCGCGGGAAATGACACCGGTTATAGTCACTAGGGTACGTAGGAACGTCCCTCGCAATATAAAGCAATTCTATTTTTTCATTTTTATCCAAAATACATGGGTTAAAACCCATCGATTTTGAATTTTCAAAACGTTTTCCCAAAGCTCTGGAATAGCACGCCTACGGTTTCTTAGGCCTATCCGAAGCCAAAAGGCTGCCAAATCCGATTCTGAATAGTTTTAAAGATCCGTCCACAAATAACGGCGCTACAATTTTTGAAAGTTCAAAATCGGCTCAAAATGAGCGCTAAAATAGCAATTTTTATTTCGAAAAATTAACGTCGCACCCTATACATATTATACATGTATCTTATGTAAAAAAGCCTCAGGATTCCGAATCCGTGTCGTTTGTAATGATTGGATCGAAAATAAGGGCGCTACGATTTTTTTTGTGAATCAAGGGTACGTACTTTTAATCATTTAGTTTGTATCGAAAATTTTTATTTTATAGGGGAAGCGCGGGGAAATGACACCGGTTATAGTCACTAGGGTACGTAGGAACGTCCCTCGCAATATAAAGCAATTCTATTTTTTTCATTTTTTATCCAAAATACATGGGTTAAAACCCATCGATTTTGAATTTTCAAAACGTTTTCCCAAAGCTCTGGAATAGCACGCCTACGGTTTCTTAGGCCTATCCGAAGCCAAAAAGGCTGCCAAATCCGATTCTGAATAGTTTTTAAAGATCCGTCCACAAATAACGGCGCTACAATTTTTTGAAAGTTCAAAATCGGCTCAAAATGAGCGCTAAAAATCGCAATTTTTATTTTCGAAAATTAACGTCGCACCCTATACATATTATACATGTATCTTATGTAAAAAAGCCTCAGGATTCCGAATCCGTGTCGTTTGTAATGATTGGATCAAAAATAAGGGCGCTACGATTTTTTTTGTGAATCAAGGGGTACGTATTTTAATCATTTAGTTTGTATCGAAAATTTTTATTTTAGAGGGGAAGCGCGGGAAATGACACCGGTTATAGTCACTAGGGGTACGTAGGAACGTCCCCTCGCAATATAAAGCAATTCTATTTTTTTCATTTTTTATCCAAAATACATGGGTTAAAACCCATCGATTTTGAATTTTCAAAACGTTTTCCCAAAGCTCTGGAATAGCACGCCTACGGTTTCTTAGGCCTATCCGAAGCCAAAAGGCTGCCAAATCCGATTCTGAATAGTTTTTAAAGATCCGTCCACAAATAACGGCGCTACAATTTTTTGAAAGTTCAAAATCGGCTCAAAATGAGCGCTAAAATCGCAATTTTTATTTTCGAAAATTAACGTCGCACCCTATACATATTATACATGTATCTTATGTAAAAAGCCTCAGGATTCCGAATCCGTGTCGTTTGTAATGATTGGATCGAAAATAAGGGCGCTACGATTTTTTTGTGAATCAAGGGTACGTATTTTAATCATTTAGTTTGTATCGAAAATTTTTATTTTAGAGGGAAGCGGGGAAATGACACCGGTTATAGTCACTAGGGTACGTAGGAACGTCCCTCGCAATATAAAGCAATTCTATTTTTTCATTTTTATCCAAAATACATGGGTTAAAACCCATCGATTTTGAATTTTCAAAACGTTTTCCCAAAGCTCTGGAATAGCACGCCTACGGTTTCTTAGGCCTATCCGAACCCAAAAAAGGCTGCCAAATCCGATTCTGAATAGTTTTTAAAGATCCGTCCACAAATAACGGCGCTACAATTTTTGAAAGTTCAAAATCGGCTCAAAATGAGCGCTAAAATCGCAATTTTTATTTTCGAAAATTAACGTCGCACCCTATACATATTATACATGTATCTTATGTAAAAAGCCTCAGGATTCCGAATCCGTGTCGTTTGTAATGATTGGATCGAAAATAAGGGCGCTAGATTTTTTTGTGAATCAAGGGGTACGTATTTTAATCATTTAGTTTGTATCGAAAATTTTTATTTTAGAGGGAAGCGCGGGAAATGACACCGGTTATAGTCACTGGGGGTACGTAGGAACGTCCCTCGCAATATAAAGCAATTCTATTTTTTCATTTTTACCCAAAATACATGGGTTAAAACCCATCGATTTTGAATTTTCAAAACGTTTTCCCAAAGCTCTGGAATAGCACGCCTACGGTTTCTTAGGCCTATCCGAAGCCAAAAGGCTGCCAAATCCGATTCTGAATAGTTTTAAAGATCCGTCCACAAATAACGGCGCTACAATTTTTGAAAGTTCAAAATCGGCTCAAAATGAGCGCTAAAATCGCAATTTTTATTTTCGAAAAATTAACGTCGCACCCTATACATATTATACATGTATCTTATGTAAAAAGCCTCAGGATTCGAATCCGTGTCGTTTGTAATGATTGGATCGAAAATAAGGGCGCTACGATTTTTTGTGAATCAAGGGTACGTATTTTAATCATTTAGTTTGTATCGAAAATTTTTATTTTAGAGGAAGCGCGGGAAATGACACCGGTTATAGTCACTAGGGGTACGTAGGAACGTCCCTCGCAATATAAAGCAATTCTATTTTTTCATTTTTATCAAAATACATGGGTTAAAACCCATCGATTTTGAATTTTCAAAACGTTTTCCCAAAGCTCTGGAATAGCACGCCTACGGTTTCTTAGGCCTATCCGAAGCCAAAAGGCTGCCAAATCCGATTCTGAATAGTTTTAAAGATCCGTCCACAAATAACGGCGCTACAATTTTTGAAAGTTCAAAATCGGCTCAAAATGAGCGCTAAAATCGCAATTTTTATTTTCGAAAAATTAACGTCGCACCCTATACATATTATACATGTATCTTATGTAAAAAGCCTCAGGATTCGAATCCGTGTCGTTTGTAATGATTGGATCGAAAATAAGGGCGCTACGATTTTTTGTGAATCAAGGGTACGTATTTTAATCATTTAGTTTGTATCGAAAATTTTTATTTTAGAGGAAGCGCGGGGAAATGACACCGGTTATAGTCACTAGGGGTACGTAGGAACGTCCCTCGCAATATAAAGCAATTCTATTTTTTCATTTTTATCAAAATACATGGGTTAAAACCCATCGATTTTGAATTTTCAAAACGTTTTCCCAAAGCTCTGGAATAGCACGCCTACGGTTTCTTAGGCCTATCCGAAGCCAAAAGGCTGCCAAATCCGATTCTGAATAGTTTTAAAGATCCGTCCACAAATAACGGCGCTACAATTTTTGAAAGTTCAAAATCGGCTCAAAATGAGCGCTAAAATCGCAATTTTTATTTTTCGAAAAATTAACGTCGCACCCTATACATATTATACATGTATCTTATGTAAAAAGCCTCAGGATTCGAATCCGTGTCGTTTGTAATGATTGGATCGAAAATAAGGGCGCTACGATTTTTTGTGAATCAAGGGTACGTATTTTAATCATTTAGTTTGTATCGAAAATTTTTATTTTAGAGGAAGCGCGGGAAATGACACCGGTTATAGTCACTAGGGGTACGTAGGAACGTCCCTCGCAATATAAAGCAATTCTATTTTTCATTTTTATCCAAAATACATGGGTTAAAACCCATCGATTTTGAATTTTCAAAACGTTTTCCCAAAGCTCTGGAATAGCACGCCTACGGTTTCTTAGGCCTATCCGAAGCCAAAAAGGCTGCCAAATCCGATTCTGAATAGTTTTTAAAGATCCGTCCACAAATAACGGCGCTACAATTTTTTGAAAGTTCAAAATCGGCTCAAAATGAGCGCTAAAATTCACAATTTTTATTTTCGAAAAATTAACGTCGCACCCTATACATATTATACATGTATCTTATGTAAAAAAGCCTCAGGATTCCGAATCCGTGTCGTTTGTAATGATTGGATCGAAAATAAGGGCGCTACGATTTTTTTTGTGAATCAAGGGGTACGTACTTTTAATCATTTAGTTTGTATCGAAAATTTTTATTTTAGAGGGGAAGCGCGGGGAAATGACACCGGTTATAGTCACTAGGGGTACGTAGGAACGTCTCCTCGCAATATAAAGCAATTCTATTTTTTTCATTTTTTATCCAAAATACATGGGTTAAAACCCATCGATTTTGAATTTTCAAAACGTTTTCCCAAAGCTCTGGAATAGCACGCCTACGGTTTCTTAGGCCTATCCGAAGCCAAAAAGGCTGCCAAATCCGATTCTGAATAGTTTTTAAAGATCCGTCCACAAATAACGGCGCTACAATTTTTTGAAAGTTCAAAATCGGCTCAAAATGAGCGCTAAAATCCAATTTTTATTTTCGAAAATTAACGTCGCACCCTATACATATTATACATGTATCTTATGTAAAAAAGCCTCAGGATTCCGAATCCGTGTCGTTTGTAATGATTGGATCGAAAATAAGGGCGCTACGATTTTTTTTGTGAATCAAGGGGTACGTACTTTTAATCATTTAGTTTGTATCGAAAATTTTTATTTTAGAGGGAAGCGCGGGGAAATGACACCGGTTATAGTCACTAGGGGTACGTAGGAACGTCCCCTCGCAATATAAAGCAATTCTATTTTTTTCATTTTTTATCCAAAATACATGGGTTAAAACCCATCGATTTTGAATTTTCAAAACGTTTTCCCAAAGCTCTGGAATAGCACGCCTACGGTTTCTTAGGCCTATCCGAAGCCAAAAAGGCTGCCAAATCCGATTCTGAATAGTTTTTAAAGATCCGTCCACAAATAACGGCGCTACAATTTTTTGAAAGTTCAAAATCGGCTCAAAATGAGCGCTAAAATGCAATTTTTATTTTCAAAAAATTAACGTCACACCCTATACATATTATACATGTATCTTATGTAAAAAGCCTCAGGATTCCGAATCCGTGTCGTTTGTAATGATTGGATCGAAAATAAGGGCGCTACGATTTTTTGTGAATCAAGGGGTACGTACTTTTAATCATTTAGTTTGTATCGAAAATTTTTATTTTAGAGGGAAGCGCGGGAAATGACACCGGTTATAGTCACTAGGGGTACGTAGGAACGTCCCTCGCAATATAAAGCAATTCTATTTTTTCATTTTTTATCCAAAATACATGGGTTAAAACCCATCGATTTTGAATTTTCAAAACGTTTTCCCAAAGCTCTGGAATAGCACGCCTACGGTTTCTTAGGCCTATCCGAAGCCAAAAAGGCTGCCAAATCCGATTCTGAATAGTTTTTAAAGATCCGTCCACAAATAACGGCGCTACAATTTTTTGAAAGTTCAAAATCGGCTCAAAATGAGCGCTAAAAATCGCAATTTTTATTTTCGAAAAATTAACGTCGCACCCTATACATATTATACATGTATCTTATGTAAAAAAGCCTCAGGATTCCGAATCCGTGTCGTTTGTAATGATTGGATCGAAAATAAGGGCGCTACGATTTTTTTTGTGAATCAAGGGGTACGTACTTTTAATCATTTAGTTTGTATCGAAAATTTTTATTTTAGAGGGGAAGCGCGGGGAAATGACACCGGTTATAGTCACTAGGAGTACGTAGGAACGTCCCCTCGCAATATAAAGCAATTCTATTTTTTTCATTTTTTATCCAAAATACATGGGTTAAAACCCATCGATTTTGAATTTTCAAAACGTTTTCCCAAAGCTCTGGAATAGCACGCCTACGGTTTCTTAGGCCTATCCGAAGCCAAAAAAGGCTGCCAAATCCGATTCTGAATAGTTTTTAAAGATCCGTCCACAAATAACGGCGCTACAATTTTTTGAAAGTTCAAAATCGGCTCAAAATGAGCGCTAAAAATCGCAATTTTTATTTTCGAAAATTAACGTCGCACCCTATACATATTATACATGTATCTTATGTAAAAAGCCTCAGGATTCCGAATCCGTGTCGTTTGTAATGATTGGATCGAAAATAAGGGCGCTACGATTTTTTTGTGAATAAAGGGGGTACGTACTTTTAATCATTTAGTTTGTATCGAAAATTTTTATTTTAGAGGGGAAGCGCGGGGAAATGACACCGGTTATAGTCACTAGGAGTACGTAGGAACGTCCCCTCGCAATATAAAGCAATTCTATTTTTTTCATTTTTTATCCAAAATACATGGGTTAAAACCCATCGATTTTGAATTTTCAAAACGTTTTCCCAAAGCTCTGGAATAGCACGCCTACGGTTTCTTAGGCCTATCCGAAGCCAAAAAGGCTGCCAAATCCGATTCTGAATAGTTTTTAAAGATCCGTCCACAAATAACGGCGCTACAATTTTTTGAAAGTTCAAAATCGGCTCAAAATGAGCGCTAAAAATCGCAATTTTTATTTTCGAAAAATTAACGTCGCACCCTATACATATTATACATGTATCTTATGTAAAAAAGCCTCAGGATTCCGAATCCGTGTCGTTTGTAATGATTGGATCGAAAATAAGGGCGCTACGATTTTTTTTGTGAATCAAGGGGTACGTACTTTTAATCATTTAGTTTGTATCGAAAATTTTTATTTTAGAGGGGAAGCGCGGGGAAATGACACCGGTTATAGTCACTAGGAGTACGTAGGAACGTCCCCTCGCAATATAAAGCAATTCTATTTTTTTCATTTTTTATCCAAAATACATGGGTTAAAACCCATCGATTTTGAATTTTCAAAACGTTTTCCCAAAGCTCTGGAATAGCACGCCTACGGTTTCTTAGGCCTATCCGAAGTCAAATAGGCTGCCAAATCCGATTCTGAATAGTTTTTAAAGATCCGTCCACAAATAACGGCGCTACAATTTTTTGAAAGTTCAAAATCGGCTCAAAATGAGCGCTAAAATAGCAATTTTTATTTTCGAAAAATTAACGTCGCACCCTATACATATTATACATGTATCTTATGTAAAAAAGCCTCAGGATTCCGAATCCGTGTCGTTTGTAATGATTGGATCGAAAATAAGGGCGCTACGATTTTTTTTGTGAATCAAAGGGTACGTACTTTTAATCATTTAGTTTGTATCGAAAATTTTTATTTTATAGGGAAGCGCGGGAAATGACACCGGTTATAGTCACTAGGGGTACGTAGGAACGTCCCCTCGCAATATAAAGCAATTCTATTTTTTTCATTTTTTATCCAAAATACATGGGTTAAAACCCATCGATTTTGAATTTTCAAAACGTTTTCCCAAAGCTCTGGAATAGCACGCCTACGGTTTCTTAGGCCTATCCGAAGTCAAAAGGCTGCCAAATCCGATTCTGAATAGTTTTTAAAGATCCGTCCACAAATAACGGCGCTACAATTTTTTGAAAGTTCAAAATCGGCTCAAAATGAGCGCTAAAAATAGCAATTTTTATTTTCGAAAAATTAACGTCGCACCCTATACATATTATACATGTATCTTATGTAAAAAAGCCTCAGGATTCCGAATCCGTGTCGTTTGTAATGATTGGATCGAAAATAAGGGCGCTACGATTTTTTTTGTGAATCAAGGGGTACGTACTTTTAATCATTTAGTTTGTATCGAAAATTTTTATTTTATAGGGGAAGCGCGGGGAAATGACACCGGTTATAGTCACTAGGGGTACGTAGGAACGTCCCCTCGCAATATAAAGCAATTCTATTTTTTTCATTTTTTATCCAAAATACATGGGTTAAAACCCATCGATTTTGAATTTTCAAAACGTTTTCCCAAAGCTCTGGAATAGCACGCCTACGGTTTCTTAGGCCTATCCGAAGTCAAAAGGCTGCCAAATCCGATTCTGAATAGTTTTTAAAGATCCGTCCACAAATAACGGCGCTACAATTTTTTGAAAGTTCAAAATCGGCTCAAAATAGCAATTTTTATTTTCGAAAAATTAACGTCGCACCCTATACATATTATACATGTATCTTATGTAAAAAAGCCTCAGGATTCCGAATCCGTGTCGTTTGTAATGATTGGATCGAAAATAAGGGCGCTACGATTTTTTTTGTGAATCAAAGGGTACGTACTTTTAATCATTTAGTTTGTATCGAAACTTTTTATTTTATAGGGGAAGCGCGGGGAAATGACACCGGTTATAGTCACTAGGGGTACGTAGGAACGTCCCCTCGCAATATAAAGCAATTCTATTTTTTTCATTTTTTATCCAAAATACATGGGTTAAAACCCATCGATTTTGAATTTTCAAAACGTTTTCCCAAAGCTCTGGAATAGCACGCCTACGGTTTCTTAGGCCTATCCGAAGTCAAATAGGCTGCCAAATCCGATTCTGAATAGTTTTTAAAGATCCGTCCACAAATAACGGCGCTACAATTTTTTGAAAGTTCAAAATCGGCTCAAAATGAGCGCTTAAAAGAGCAATTTTTATTTTCGAAAAATTAACGTCGCACCCTATACATATTATACATGTATCTTATGTAAAAAAGCCTCAGGATTCCGAATCCGTGTCGTTTGTAATGATTGGATCGAAAATAAGGGCGCTACGATTTTTTTTGTGAATCAAGGGGTACGTACTTTTAATCATTTAGTTTGTATCGAAAATTTTTATTTTATAGGGGAAGCGCGGGGAAATGACACCGGTTATAGTCACTAGGGGTACGTAGGAACGTCCCCTCGCAATATAAAGCAATTCTATTTTTTTCATTTTTTATCCAAAATACATGGGTTAAAACCCATCGATTTTGAATTTTCAAAACGTTTTCCCAAAGCTCTGGAATAGCACGCCTACGGTTTCTTAGGCCTATCCGAAGTCAAAAGGCTGCCAAATCCGATTCTGAATAGTTTTTAAAGATCCGTCCACAAATAACGGCGCTACAATTTTTTGAAAGTTCAAAATCGGCTCAAAATGAGCGCTAAAAATAGCAATTTTTATTTTCGAAAAATTAACGTCGCACCCTATACATATTATACATGTATCTTATGTAAAAAAGCCTCAGGATTCCGAATCCGTGTCGTTTGTAATGATTGGATCGAAAATAAGGGCGCTACGATTTTTTTTGTGAATCAAGGGGTACGTACTTTTAATCATTTAGTTTGTATCGAAAATTTTTATTTTATAGGGAAGCGCGGGGAAATGACACCGGTTATAGTCACTAGGGGTACGTAGGAACGTCCCCTCGCAATATAAAGCAATTCTATTTTTTTCATTTTTTATCCAAAATACATGGGTTAAAACCCATCGATTTTGAATTTTCAAAACGTTTTCCCAAAGCTCTGGAATAGCACGCCTACGGTTTCTTAGGCCTATCCGAAGCCAAAAAGGCTGCCAAATCCGATTCTGAATAGTTTTTAAAGATCCGTCCACAAATAACGGCGCTACAATTTTTTGAAAGTTCAAAATCGGCTCAAAATGAGCGCTAAAAATCGCAATTTTTTATTTTCGAAAAATTAACGTCGCACCCTATACATATTATACATGTATCTTATGTAAAAAAGCCTCAGGATTCCGAATCCGTGTCGTTTGTAATGATTGGATCGAAAATAAGGGCGCTACGATTTTTTTTGTGAATCAAGGGGTACGTACTTTTAATCATTTAGTTTGTATCGAAAATTTTTATTTTAGAGGGGAAGCGCGGGGAAATGACACCGGTTATAGTCACTAGGGGTACGTAGGAACGTCCCCTCGCAATATAAAGCAATTCTATTTTTTTCATTTTTTATCCAAAATACATGGGTTAAAACCCATCGATTTTGAATTTTCAAAACGTTTTCCCAAAGCTCTGGAATAGCACGCCTACGGTTTCTTAGGCCTATCCAAAGTCAAAAAGGCTGCCAAATCCGATTCTGAATAGTTTTTAAAGATCCGTCCACAAATAACGGCGCTACAATTTTTTGAAAGTTCAAAATCGGCTCAAAATGAGCGCTAAAAATAGCAATTTTTATTTTCAAAAAATTAACGTCGCACCCTATACATATTATACATGTATCTTATGTAAAAAAGCCTCAGGATTCCGAATCCGTGTCGTTTGTAATGATTGGATCGAAAATAAGGGCGCTACGATTTTTTTTGTGAATCAAGGGGTACGTACTTTTAATCATTTAGTTTGTATCGAAAATTTTTATTTTATAGGGGAAGCGCGGGGAAATGACACCGGTTATAGTCACTAGGGTACGTAGGAACGTCCCTCGCAATATAAAGCAATTCTATTTTTTTCATTTTTTATCCAAAATACATGGGTTAAAACCCATCGATTTTGAATTTTCAAAACGTTTTCCCAAAGCTCTGGAATAGCACGCCTACGGTTTCTTAGGCCTATCCGAAGCCAAAAGGCTGCCAAATCCGATTCTGAATAGTTTTAAAGATCCGTCCACAAATAACGGCGCTACAATTTTTGAAAGTTCAAAATCGGCTCAAAATGAGCGCTAAAATAGCAATTTTTATTTTCGAAAAATTAACGTCGCACCCTATACATATTATACATGTATCTTATGTAAAAAAGCCTCAGGATTCCGAATCCGTGTCGTTTGTAATGATTGGATCGAAAATAAGGGCGCTACGATTTTTTTTGTGAATCAAGGGGTACGTACTTTTAATCATTTAGTTTGTATCGAAAATTTTTATTTTATAGGGAAGCGCGGGAAATGACACCGGTTATAGTCACTAGGGTACGTAGGAACGTCCCTCGCAATATAAAGCAATTCTATTTTTTCATTTTTATCCAAAATACATGGGTTAAAACCCATCGATTTTGAATTTTCAAAACGTTTTCCCAAAGCTCTGGAATAGCACGCCTACGGTTTCTTAGGCCTATCCGAAGCCAAAAGGCTGCCAAATCCGATTCTGAATAGTTTTAAAGATCCGTCCACAAATAACGGCGCTACAATTTTTGAAAGTTCAAAATCGGCTCAAAATGAGCGCTAAAATAGCAATTTTATTTTCAAAAAATTAACGTCGCACCCTATACATATTATACATGTATCTTATGTAAAAAGCCTCAGGATTCCGAATCCGTGTCGTTTGTAATGATTGGATCGAAAATAAGGGCGCTACGATTTTTTTGTGAATCAAGGGTACGTACTTTTAATCATTTAGTTTGTATCGAAAATTTTTATTTTATAGGGAAGCGCGGGAAATGACACCGGTTATAGTCACTAGGGTACGTAGGAACGTCCCTCGCAATATAAAGCAATTCTATTTTTTCATTTTTATCCAAAATACATGGGTTAAAACCCATCGATTTTGAATTTTCAAAACGTTTTCCCAAAGCTCTGGAATAGCACGCCTACGGTTTCTTAGGCCTATCCGAAGCCAAAAGGCTGCCAAATCCGATTCTGAATAGTTTTTAAAGATCCGTCCACAAATAACGGCGCTACAATTTTTGAAAGTTCAAAATCGGCTCAAAATGAGCGCTAAAATAGCAATTTTATTTTCGAAAATTAACGTCGCACCCTATACATATTATACATGTATCTTATGTAAAAAGCCTCAGGATTCCGAATCCGTGTCGTTTGTAATGATTGGATCGAAAATAAGGGCGCTACGATTTTTTGTGAATCAAGGGTACGTACTTTTAATCATTTAGTTTGTATCGAAAATTTTTATTTTATAGGGAAGCGCGGGAAATGACACCGGTTATAGTCACTAGGGTACGTAGGAACGTCCCTCGCAATATAAAGCAATTCTATTTTTTTCATTTTTTATCCAAAATACATGGGTTAAAACCCATCGATTTTGAATTTTCAAAACGTTTTCCCAAAGCTCTGGAATAGCACGCCTACGGTTTCTTAGGCCTATCCGAAGCCAAAAAGGCTGCCAAATCCGATTCTGAATAGTTTTAAAGATCCGTCCACAAATAACGGCGCTACAATTTTTTGAAAGTTCAAAATCGGCTCAAAATGAGCGCTAAAAATCGCAATTTTTTATTTTCGAAAAATTAACGTCGCACCCTATACATATTATACATGTATCTTATGTAAAAAAGCCTCAGGATTCCGAATCCGTGTCGTTTGTAATGATTGGATCGAAAATAAGGGCGCTACGATTTTTTGTGAATCAAGGGTACGTACTTTTAATCATTTAGTTTGTATCGAAAATTTTTATTTTAGAGGAAGCGCGGGAAATGACACCGGTTATAGTCACTAGGGGTACGTAGGAACGTCCCTCGCAATATAAAGCAATTCTATTTTTTCATTTTTATCAAAATACATGGGTTAAAACCCATCGATTTTGAATTTTCAAAACGTTTTCCCAAAGCTCTGGAATAGCACGCCTACGGTTTCTTAGGCCTATCCGAAGCCAAAAGGCTGCCAAATCCGATTCTGAATAGTTTTAAAGATCCGTCCACAAATAACGGCGCTACAATTTTTTGAAAGTTCAAAATCGGCTCAAAATGAGCGCTAAAAATCGCAATTTTTTATTTTCGAAAAATTAACTTCGCACCCTATACATATTATACATGTATCTTATGTAAAAAGCCTCAGGATTCGAATCCGTGTCGTTTGTAATGATTGGATCGAAAATAAGGGCGCTACGATTTTTTGTGAATCAAGGGTACGTACTTTTAATCATTTAGTTTGTATCGAAAATTTTTATTTTAGAGGAAGCGCGGGAAATGACACCGGTTATAGTCACTAGGGGTACGTAGGAACGTCCCTCGCAATATAAAGCAATTCTATTTTTTCATTTTTATCAAAATACATGGGTTAAAACCCATCGATTTTGAATTTTCAAAACGTTTTCCCAAAGCTCTGGAATAGCACGCCTACGGTTTCTTAGGCCTATCCGAAGCCAAAAAGGCTGCCAAATCCGATTCTGAATAGTTTTTAAAGATCCGTCCACAAATAACGGCGCTACAATTTTTTGAAAGTTCAAAATCGGCTCAAAATGAGCGCTAAAAATCGCAATTTTTTATTTTCGAAAAATTAACGTCGCACCCTATACATATTATACATGTATCTTATGTAAAAAAGCCTCAGGATTCCGAATCCGTGTCGTTTGTAATGATTGGATCGAAAATAAGGGCGCTACGATTTTTTTTGTGAATCAAGGGGTACGTACTTTTAATCATTTAGTTTGTATCGAAAATTTTTATTTTAGAGGGGAAGCGCGGGGAAATGACACCGGTTATAGTCACTAGGGGTACGTAGGAACGTCCCTCGCAATATAAAGCAATTCTATTTTTTCATTTTTATCAAAATACATGGGTTAAAACCCATCGATTTTGAATTTTCAAAACGTTTTCCCAAAGCTCTGGAATAGCACGCCTACGGTTTCTTAGGCCTATCCGAAGCCAAAAGGCTGCCAAATCCGATTCTGAATAGTTTTAAAGATCCGTCCACAAATAACGGCGCTACAATTTTTGAAAGTTCAAAATCGGCTCAAAATGAGCTCTAAAAATCGCAATTTTTATGTTCGAAAAATTAACGTCGCACCCTATACATATTATACATGTATCTTATGTAAAAAGCCTCAGGATTCGAATCCGTGTCGTTTGTAATGATTGGATCGAAAATAAGGGCGCTACGATTTTTTGTGAATCAAGGGTACGTATTTTAATCATTTAGTTTGTATCGAAAATTTTTATTTTAGAGGAAGCGCGGGAAATGACACCGGTTATAGTCACTAGGGGTACGTAGGAACGTCCCTCGCAATATAAAGCAATTCTATTTTTTCATTTTTATCAAAATACATGGGTTAAAACCCATCGATTTTGAATTTTCAAAACGTTTTCCCAAAGCTCTGGAATAGCACGCCTACGGTTTCTTAGGCCTATCCGAAGCCAAAAGGCTGCCAAATCCGATTCTGAATAGTTTTAAAGATCCGTCCACAAATAACGGCGCTACAATTTTTGAAAGTTCAAAATCGGCTCAAAATGAGCGCTAAAAATCGCAATTTTTATGTTCGAAAAATTAACGTCGCACCCTATACATATTTACATGTATCTTATGTAAAAAGCCTCAGGATTCGAATCCGTGTCGTTTGTAATGATTGGATCGAAAATAAGGGCGCTACGATTTTTTGTGAATCAAGGGTACGTATTTTAATCATTTAGTTTGTATCGAAAATTTTTATTTTAGAGGAAGCGCGGGAAATGACACCGGTTATAGTCACTAGGGGTACGTAGGAACGTCCCTCGCAATATAAAGCAATTCTATTTTTCATTTTTATCAAAATACATGGGTTAAAACCCATCGATTTTGAATTTTCAAAACGTTTTCCCAAAGCTCTGGAATAGCACGCCTACGGTTTCTTAGGCCTATCCGAAGCCAAAAGGCTGCCAAATCCGATTCTGAATAGTTTTAAAGATCCGTCCACAAATAACGGCGCTACAATTTTTGAAAGTTCAAAATCGGCTCAAAATGAGCTCTAAAATCGCAATTTTTATGTTCGAAAAATTAACGTCGCCCCCTATACATATTATACATGTATCTTATGTAAAAAGCCTCAGGATTCGAATCCGTGTCGTTTGTAATGATTGGATCGAAAATAAGGGCGCTACGATTTTTTGTGAATCAAGGGGTACGTATTTTAATCATTTAGTTTGTATCGAAAATTTTTATTTTAGAGGAAGCGCGGGAAATGACACCGGTTATAGTCACTAGGGGTACGTAGGAACGTCCCTCGCAATATAAAGCAATTCTATTTTTTCATTTTTTATCCAAAATACATGGGTTAAAACCCATCGATTTTGAATTTTCAAAACGTTTTCCCAAAGCTCTGGAATAGCACGCCTACGGTTTCTTAGGCCTATCCGAAGTCAAAAGGCTGCCAAATCCGATTCTGAATAGTTTTTAAAGATCCGTCCACAAATAACGGCGCTACAATTTTTTGAAAGTTCAAAATCGGCTCAAAATGAGCGCTAAAAATAGCAATTTTTATTTTCGAAAAATTAACGTCGCACCCTATACATATTATACATGTATCTTATGTAAAAAAGCCTCAGGATTCCGAATCCGTGTCGTTTGTAATGATTGGATCGAAAATAAGGGCGCTACGATTTTTTTTGTGAATCAAGGGGTACGTACTTTTAATCATTTAGTTTGTATCGAAAATTTTTATTTTATAGGGGAAGCGCGGGGAAATGACACCGGTTATAGTCACTAGGGGTACGTAGGAACGTCCCCTCGCAATATAAAGCAATTCTATTTTTTTCATTTTTTATCCAAAATACATGGGTTAAAACCCATCGATTTTGAATTTTCAAAACGTTTTCCCAAAGCTCTGGAATAGCACGCCTACGGTTTCTTAGGCCTATCCGAAGTCAAAAGGCTGCCAAATCCGATTCTGAATAGTTTTTAAAGATCCGTCCACAAATAACGGCGCTACAATTTTTTGAAAGTTCAAAATCGGCTCAAAATGAGCGCTTAAAAGAGCAATTTTTATTTTCGAAAAATTAACGTCGCACCCTATACATATTATACATGTATCTTATGTAAAAAAGCCTCAGGATTCCGAATCCGTGTCGTTTGTAATGATTGGATCGAAAATAAGGGCGCTACGATTTTTTTTGTGAATCAAAGGGTACGTACTTTTAATCATTTAGTTTGTATCGAAACTTTTTATTTTATAGGGGAAGCGCGGGGAAATGACACCGGTTATAGTCACTAGGGGTACGTAGGAACGTCCCCTCGCAATATAAAGCAATTCTATTTTTTTCATTTTTTATCCAAAATACATGGGTTAAAACCCATCGATTTTGAATTTTCAAAACGTTTTCCCAAAGCTCTGGAATAGCACGCCTACGGTTTCTTAGGCCTATCCGAAGTCAAAAAGGCTGCCAAATCCGATTCTGAATAGTTTTTAAAAATCCGTCCACAAATAACGGCGCTACAATTTTTTGAAAGTTCAAAATCGGCTCAAAATGAGCGCTAAAATAGCAATTTTTATTTTCGAAAAATTAACGTCGCACCCTATACATATTATACATGTATCTTATGTAAAAAAGCCTCAGGATTCCGAATCCGTGTCGTTTGTAATGATTGGATCGAAAATAAGGGCGCTACGATTTTTTGTGAATCAAGGGTACGTTTTTTATATATTAAGTTTTATCAAAATTTTTATTTTAGAGAGAGCGCCGGGAAATGACACCGGTTATGGTTACTAGGGTACGTAGGAACATCCCTTGCAATATAAAGCAATTCTATTTTTTTCATTTATTCTCAAAAAAACATGGGTTTTAACCAATCGATTTTGAATTTTCAAAACGTTTTCCCAAAGCTTTGGAATAGCACGCCTATGGTTTCTTAGGCCTATCTGAAGCCAAAAAGGCTGCCAAATCCAAATATGTATAGTTTTTAAATATTGGTCGGTAAATAACGGCGCTATAATTTTTTTAAAGTTCAAAATCGTGCCAAAATGAGCCCCTAAAATTGCAATTTTTTATGTTCAACAAATTTACGTTGCGCCCTATATTTATTTTACATGTATTTTATGTAAAAAGGCCTCAGGATTCCGAATCCGTGTCGTTTGTAATGATTGGATCAAAAATAAGGGCGCTACGATTTTTTTTGTAAATCAAGGGCTACGTTTTTTTATATATTAAGTTTTATCAAAAATTTTTATTTTGGAGAGAGAGCGCCGGGAAATGACACCGGCTATGGTTACTAGGGGTACGTAGGAACATCCCCTTGCAATATAAAGCAATTCTATTTTTTTCATTTATTCTCAAAAAAACATGGGTTTTAACCCATCGATTTTGAATTTTCAAAACGTTTTCCCAAAGCTTTGAAATAGCACGCCTATGGTTTCTTAGGCCTATCTGAAGCCAAAAAGGCTGCCAAATCCGAATAAATATAGTTTTTAAATATTGGTCGGTAAATAACGGCGCTATAATTTTTTTTAAATTCAAAATCGTGCTAAAATGAGCCCCTAAAATTGCAATTTTTTATGTTCAACAAATTTACGTTGCGCCCTATATTTATTTTACATGTATTTTATGTAAAAAGGCCTCAGGATTCCGAATCCGTGTCGTTTGTAATGATTTGATCGAAAATAAGGGCGCTACGATTTTTTTTGTGAATCAAGGGTATCCGTTTTTTTATTTATTTATTTTGATCGAAAATTTTTATTTTAGAGGGAAGCGCGGAGAAATAACACCGGTTATAGTTACTAGGGGTACGTAGGAACGTCCCCTTGCAATATAAAGCAATTCTATTTTTTTTATTTTTTGCAAAAAAAACCAGGGAAGGAACCCGTTTTTTCAAAAAGAAAATGTTTATTTCAAAGCTTTGAAATAGCACCCCTATGGTTTCTTAGGCCTATCCGAAGCCAAAAAGGCTGCCCTATTACAAAACCAAAAATAATTTTAAAATCAAACATAAGACACGCAATAACTTCTGGGTGAATGACAATTACCCTGCATTGGTCCTGTTAAAATAAGGATCTTATTCATACGTGAAGTAATTATATCGATTTTTTTTTAAATTCGTTCTTTATTTAAATCGCTGACTAATTTTAAAATTTACATAAAACGGCTTTAATCGTTATTGGTCGTAAAAATTAACCGTCGATTTTACAAATAAAAACTAAAGCAAAAAGAGAAAAAGTGATAATAAAACCCAAGTAGCTGGGGCCTACCTGTTGTCTCTTGAAGCTTGAAGAAAAAAACATTTTCCGAAATACTTTCCAAGTATTGAATTGTACAAGTACAAGCGCAAGAGCAATGCCTTCTTCAAAAAATTGTCCACCTAAAGAGGGTTGAAGGTGGTGTGAGGTCTCTGTATGTATCTATATTTTGTCCTGTAAAATAAAGAAAGAATAAACTCTAACCTTAAATCAAACAAATTTGTAAAATTAATATTTACTTAAGATTAATAGTTGTAGCCTAATTAGAATTAAAATCATGTACAGTCGAACCTCGATAAGTCGAAGTTGAAGGGAAACTAAAAATAATTAGAGTTATCAAAAATTCGGCTTATAGAGGTTCGACTGTATTTACAACAAAACACAATTATTGGTCTTCATTTTTCATTTAAAAATGATTCAAAAATCGAAACTGTTAGGTGAAGGCCGATATACCTGATATTATTGACCCCCAAGTCAAGTTGTCTGTTATCAAAAGTGACAATGCCTCGATAATGTTTTTCAAAGTTATTGAAATCTCACGTAACGGCTGTTTAATCTAATAATTAACAAACAATTTATTTAAACATAAATAAAGTTTCAAGTACTAATAGGCCGGAACAAAATTAATTAAGATTGCAAAAAAGATCAATACCAATCCAAGTTTAAAATGTTCCAATACTACGGCTATTGTTTTTTAGACTTGTTCGAAACCAAAAAGTTCGACAATTTGTAAAGGTCCTTTCACAAATAATCTATTTAGGGTTTGTCTTTGTTCAATTTTGAATCGTGAAAATGAATCCATAAGTGTAACTCGAAAACTATTATTAAAAGGAAAAGTAATTCGGTTAAATTATATTATTGCAGGGGCGTATTATGTTATTATTATTTCAGAAAAAAATTTAGACCCAAGGTAGCGCATGTTATTAAAAAAAACATTTCCATTCGAGAAGTTAACAAGGGTGAGTATTTTTTAAAAATACAATCAACTTTTTATTTACTACTACGAAAATTGTTAAACTAATTTATGGATTAAAATAAATTATTAAAAACAATTTCTAAATACAACAAAGAAAAATCACTCACCGGGAAAGAGCCGTTTTGGCTTCTTCATATTCCTTGTAGAATGACGACTTAAAGGCATATTTTCTCATCACTTTCATTATTTAAACTAAAAACGCCTGTTTTTTTTATTTAAAGATCACAAAACGATTCTAAACTTTCCGATTTGCAGAAAAATGAGTCGCGCACATACAAACGACGAAAGCATTTAAAACGACATAAAATTACGATGAAAAAAAATAATCGTCAGTCGAAATAATTTAATCCACCCCCCAAACCCTTATTTGAAGAGCTTTTGAACTGCTTCGCTAGCGAACGCTTAAATGACTAAAGTTATTTTGCACAAAGGCGTTAGGTAAGCTATGAGCAAGTCTCGTATCTTATCATAAGGCCACGGAGGTGAGCTCTGCTTAATTATCAAGCGATAAAATAATCACGGCTTTTAAAAATAAAATTATATACCTACGTACAGAGTGCTAACAAATAAACGACAAATCATTTGAAACCTATTTCCGTGATGTGAAAATATTCGCAAAAATAAATCAAATCTATTTCGTTTGATTACAAAGTAAAGGTATTAATATCTCATTTTTAACCCTCCGCATACTAGGTTACTAAATGTCACATGACATACTAAGTGGGGTTTGCCATACCCCGAAAATAAAATGAAATAAAATGCACAAAATTGTACTTTATGAGAGTTAAATGATAAGAAATATATTTTAATGACCAATCATGAATAGGTTTAAGTAACACACATACAGTCAAACCTCGATAAGTCGAAGTCGAAAGGACAGCAAAAATAATTCGTCATATCAAAAACTCGAGTTACCAACGGAAGTTCAGTTAAATACTTCCGTATATATAAATCATTCATTTTTTTATAGAAAATAACCAAAATTGATCTACAATCATTAACATCATTTATTTTTATTAAGACCCTAAAAAATATAGTTATTTACATATTATTTACTGTTAAATTGAAAGTAATCTAAAATTGTCTTTTGCTTCATTGCTCCAAAATGTTACGTTTCTACAAATTTTTCCAATGATCTTACCGATGATAATATATCTGTAGGAACATCTTCTTGAGCACATAGGAATAGAGAAATAGTATCTATTGCATTGTAAACTTGAGTTGTTGAAGGGATGTTTACTGTAACATCTGTATCACTTTCATATTCACTTTCACTTTCACAGTTTTCTCATTTTCTTCTAGCACTTTACTTATAATGTTTTCATCGCTAGGGATTTCAGCAACTTCCAAATCTTTATCAACGTTGACTTTTGTCATTTGTATCTTCAGCAGCTACAATTAGGTCTCTGTTTTTTAAAATGCTTGATAAAGTGTTTGCGGGAATAACAAAATCTTTAGCTATATCCTTTTTTTTTGAGCCCACGTTCCACTTCTTTTATAAGATTAATTTTCTCCCTTATGGTTAAACTTTTTAATTTTCGTTTACACTCCATGTTAATACGTAAATAATTTTCGAAAAACTATTAAACTTTTTTAGATTTTCTGTTATACTCTGTTACAAACTATAAAGAACGTAAAACACATTTGTTAGTCTTCGTAGTCGACGAATAACTAGCAAATTGAAAACTAAAATGCAAAAATAGTTTCTTTTTTTTGTAAAATATACGGCAAAACCATCTCAAAAATTTATAACTGTTCATAAGGCATTTAAACATAAATTAGTTTTTAAATCCAATTAAAGTGCCGCCGTCAAAACATTCTTGTAGTATAAACCTTTTATTTGTAGTTAACAATAGAGCTTTTAAAGCATCAATAACACCAAAGCAAGCCGTCATTAATCCTCTCTCAGGTAGAGAAATTTTTAGAAAAATTGTAAAATTTAACTTCGAGTCATCGACCTATTTACTAATGGAAACTTGATTTTAATGAATTGTAAAACGCTTCGACTAATTAAATAATTCGATTTATTAAATTTCGAGTTATTGACATAAAAATATTAACGTTGAGATAGGCAAGTCCTAGGAAAACTGGTTCGAGTTCGAGCTATCAAAAATTCAGCTTATCGACGTTCGACTTATAGAAGTTCGACTGTATTTACAGTAAAACCTCCATTTACGGACACCTCTCTTAGAAGGACACCTTCATTCAGCGTACACTTTTTTGATGACGGTGAAAAGTGCCTATGCTTTATATGCATTTTAGTCCTATTTCTTTTAGACGGACACCTCTCTTACACGAATAAAAATTTCATCACCATTGGTGTCCGTCTATAGGAGGTTTTACTGTATTTATGCATTAGAATAGACTTTCATTAATAAAAATACAAAAACTTAACTTTTTCTTTGACTTATAAGCTATTGAGTCTTTTCTTGAGTACTAAATTCGAATGACACGTGTCAATTACGATACCGAACATTAAGAAAACCTAACACGAATTTCATTTTTGCCTTCTTATTGAAATACAAATTAATTTCACGGCAATTTCTTAATGATTCGCAATAATTTCGACCAATCAATTACACAAAAAATTAATTGAATTGTTTTAATTGTTTCCTCTCACTTGCACTGACAAGATTATTGTATCTTCTCGCTCCCTTCCACTCATTGCTATAGCAAATACGTTTTTTGAATATAAAATCGATATTTACTAAATTAAATTAAAATGTTTGATTTGAAGGAGCGCACGGTTTATTATACTAATGTAATAGATACAAGGATGTGCGCATTCGAGCGAAAAGTGGCACATTTCCGAGCGAGGAGGCAAATGAAGCGCGACGCGGAGCGGCGCGCTTCATTTTCCCGAGATCGGAATGTGCCACTTTGAGCTCGAATGCGCACACTCGGTTTTAAGCGTGATTCACAATAGTTTACGGCAATAAATTAGACAAAAAATTACTGAAATAATTTTAAGTGTTCCCTCTCACTCGCACTGACGTGATTGTTGTATCTTTTCGCTTCCTTCCACTCATTGCTATGGTAAATACAATTTTCAAAACAAAATTGATATTTACTAAAGTAAATTTAGAATTATGATTTGACAGAGCAAAGAATAAGTAGACAAATTCAATAAATACGAGTATGTGCGCATTCGAGCGAAAAGTGGCACATTTCCGAGCGAGGGAGGCAAATGAAGCGCGACGCGGAGCGGCGCGCTTTATTTTCCCGAGATCGAAATGTGCCACTTTGAGCTCGAATGTGCACACTCGGTTTTAAGCGTGATTCACAATAGTTTACGGCAATAAATTAGACAAAAAATTACTGAAATAATTTTAAGTGTTCCCTCTCACTCGCACTGACGTGATTGTTGTATTTTTTCGCTCCCTTCCACTCATTGCTATGGTAAATACAATTTTCAAAAGAAAATCGATATTTACTAAAGTATATTTAGAATTATGATTTGACCGAGCAAAGAATAAGTAGACAAATTCAATAAATACAAGGATGTGCGCATTCGAGCGAAAAGTGGCACATTTCCGAGCGAGGGAGGCAAATGAAGCGCGACGCGGAGCGGCGCGCTTCATTTTCCCGAGATCGGAATGTGCCACTTTGAGCTCGAATGTGCACACTCGGTTTTAAGCTCGAGTACCAAACGTCCCGTTTTAACAAAAAAGAAATTGTTCACGTTAGTTATACCCCACACGGAAGGTTAAATACAGCTTTATTAATATCTAAGGCAAGGAACGTTTAATACGAATATGTATTAAGAAACAATTACCTAATATAAATAAGCTTTTCTTGTATCATCACTAAAATAAATCCGGGAAAAAATAATTAACGTTGGATTTGGGATACAAAGCCACGCGGTTTTACTACGTTTGGGCGGCCATTGGACTAGTGAGATAGGTCAGTGTACTATTTTCATTCTTCCCCAAGGTCGTCTACACATCGATGGCCGCGGATGACGTCACGTCCCAATAACCACACTTAAAAAACACAGAAGAAACTTAACCTATTTTTCCTATTGTAGAATGTTGCATTTAAAAAACGTAAGAGAAGAACAATTAACTATATAAATTTGTATAAATAAGTGGAGTTTAATTAAAATGCAAGCTTTTAGTTTTCAGCAACCTACAACGAAAGAAAACAATTCATCCGAATTAAGGCAAGAATCAAATGGACGTTGCTTGTGGTTAAATTTTGTTCAGTTCTGAGTAAATAACAGTGGACATGGTTGTTGGAGCTTTTAGATGTATAAAACATGCAAACTGAGATTATCTCACAATTTCATCTTTAAAAGTTGAGTTTGTATTGTTTGAAACATTATATCTACCAATGATCGGTGTAAATATATCCAAAGTTAATTTAACATTAACACCTGTAATTATTAATAAACCATGGCAAATATAATGATAATTGAATCTGCTAGAATTTAAAATGCACACTTGAAAACAGTTTACAATTTTTTGTATTGTAGGATAGGTCAACTATGAATCCACTACCGATAAGAATTGGATTAAATACAAGTACACCTACGATATTAATAGCAATAACTACATATACAATACTGGCAGGTAATTCTACTGAAGCTATATGGTAATAATTCATATTTGAAGTAATTTATGGAAATACTTGGTCTAAACCCACTTTTGAAAGATGCGTAATGAAGGAAAAACATAGGATTAATGGTAAATTATAGTCATTGTTTTTGTTATTTCTTTGCTACTGATGAGCACGAGAAAGCTGTGTCAAGTTCTTAGGAAACTTTTATGATGTCATTTAAATGTTATAAATAAGTTGGGTATCTTAATTCTTTAAGATAATTAATGTTATTTATTGTTAGTTAATTCTTATATTTTTTTAGGATGCAGAAACGAGTTATTAAAAAAATAAAACAAGCAATTTGAGAAAGTTTATGGATGACTGTAATCTAAGAGCAGCAAATTTTGAATCAATAATAAACAATAGGATTAATTATATTAGGTTAAAAATGAATTCACTACCTATAAGAATTGGATTAAATACAAGCACAACTACGATATTAATAGCAATAACTACATATACAATACT
The DNA here is from genome assembly GCA_036325965.1 of Sinopyrophorus schimmeli. Classification (NCBI taxonomy): domain Eukaryota; kingdom Metazoa; phylum Arthropoda; class Insecta; order Coleoptera; family Elateridae; genus Sinopyrophorus; species Sinopyrophorus schimmeli. The sequence continues at coordinate 233,892 of JARFIZ010000337.1, read as the reverse complement.
GGCTGGTAATTCTGATGAAGCTATATGGAATTAATTCATATGTGAAGTAATTTATGGAAATACTTGGTCTAAACCCACTTTTGAAAGATCCCATAATAAAGGAAAAAGATAGGATTAATGGTAAATTATGGTCATTATTAGTGTTATTTCCTTGCCACTGATGAGCACGAGGAATATGTGTCAAGTTCTTACGAGACTATTGTGATGCAATTTAAATGTTATGAGTAAGTTGGATACCTTAATTCTTTAAGACAATTACTGTTATTTATTGTTAGTTAATTCTATATCTTTTTAGGATGCAGAAACAATGAGTTATTAAAAAAATAAAACAAGCGATTAGAAAAACTTTATGGATGACTAATCTAAGAGCAGCAAATTTTGAATGAATAATAAACAATAGGATTAATTACAATCTCGTTAATAATCACAATATTACTGGCAATAATTGCATGCACAATAATCGCTTGTAAATCTGGTAAAGCCATATGGAAAGAATTTATTTGTGAAGTAATTAATGGAATATTTGGTCGTACAACAACAGAAACCGATTTGTGTGGATTTTACACACCCCGGAATTTTTGATACCGATTTATTTAATTGTCTGTTGTGATCTTGCATTCTTTGCTAATTTAAAGTAAGTAATGTTGCCTATGTTACATTTATAAAATTATTTAACAATTATTTTTAGAAGTCGGAACAAGAGAATCTACTAGTGTCGTGTATACAATATGGGCACACCTAGAAGAGGGTAAAAGTGGCCATTTCACATCCTACAAAACTCATTGCCCATCCTAAAAAATCAACAGTATTCAGCTTGCAAAAATTGAAACCTTCCGGTGGATGATCAGCTGACTAATAGATGTGCACACTGGACTTTAAGCACAATTCACAATAATTAATTTACTTTCTAAGAATGAATTAAAATTTACCAAACAGTATTTATAACAGTAACACCGAAATTATAACTTGGCGTTTTCAAACAAAGTTTATAACTTTTTTCACATCTAAAATTTTTTGCTGGCACTAAATTTAACTGAAAAGGAGTAAATCAATATGTACTTGGCTTAACATTAAAATAGATTGAATTTTGAATAATCAATTTGTAATAATACAACTCCAATCAACAGAGCTTAAAATTTTGATGTGAAAATGCTATTTCTCAACAGATCAATCTTAAAAATAATGATCGAAACATTAGATCTTAGAAGAATTTTAATATAATTAAATTAGACATTTAGATTAAGTGGAAATCACACACCAAAATCTTTATCTAAGCTGTTATTTTTTGTTAATGAGCAATTTCACGATTTCGACTATAAAAGTTCGAAAAATTGTTGTTTGGAGAATGTCTTGCACATGAGGCGATTCTTGCAATTTGATAAATTATTAAAAGTGTGAACGCGGGTGTGATTTTTTTTATTGATTAAATCGAAATAAGGAAGTGTTGTATGTACTCAGGGGAATTTTGAATATTTCTTATTGAATGCTGTTAGTTTTTCTACGAAATCGTTTCTGGTTCTCTTATGATTAATAAAACATTCATATTTAGTTAGTTACAAAACTATACAATTAAGTTTTTGTTAAAAAAATAACATTGTCAACCAATTTATACTTTATAAGCTTTTTACTTGAATCTTAAATGAGAGTATTTCTTAAAATTCTAATCAAAACTAACATTTTCAATAAATTTCTATTGTACAAAAGCTGAAAATAAAGTAAATGTTTCTTATAGTTTTTGTTGAAGAGTTCAACAAGATCTCTGTTCAAAAACATTATTATTCTTGTTTCCAATATTCCACTCCCGATTGACCTATTTTAAGTGTTTAAAGATGTTTGTGTAATGCTGTGTATGTATTTCATGTAAAATTATGAATAAAAATTGGAAATATATATCTAATTTTCTAAGTGGTTACGTATTTTAAAAAATAATGTCTGAGCTCTGTGTTTCACAAAAACTACAACTTTTTTGAAATTAAATTGTTACAGCCATTCTGTCTTTAATAAATAAATGCAAATAATTAATTGGGATAGAATAAGCAAAGGATTTATTTAATAGAATGACCGAATGAAATACAAAACAAAAAATTTAACTAAATGTGCCTTTAAGACTTTGATTTTGGTTGCACAATCAGTTCTACTCTTAACGAAAAAAGAAATTAGGTCTTGCCAAAGGACAATATCATTCTATAATAGTAAATTAAGCATGTACGATTCTTTTAATTAATTGTAAGATATTTGTAGAACCGATGAAAATAATTGGGCCGTGGTCAAAACTTATTTTGAATTCTTCAGTTTTTTCCGCTCTCATCGATCCATCGGTCTAGTGGCCGTTGAAAACAATCGAAGAGCTGCTGTTGTGGATTGTTCTAACGGTTTTTTCTTAACGGTCGTTACAAAACGTTTGGTGAAAGTTTTAATTAATTAATTAACAAGTAATAATTGTGATACGGTGCTAAAGACACGACTTAGACATAAAAAGAGCTTCCAGGGATGCTTGGTAAATATAATATGTTCTGAATTTCATTATATTTGTGTAATTACAGCTTGAAAATAAAATGAGTAACTTTTTTTATTAATAAGTTATTTAAAACAAAATTATTAACGTAATTTGTATATTAAACAGTATTACACCTAACAATTTGTATTTTTAAAATAAACTAGTCAAACTAAACATTAAATTTCAACTATCGAAGCACCTTCAAACTCATCGGAAGGTGTTCGGACAGAAAGGAAATGCATAAAATTCACTTGTTAAGCTGTTATAATTTGATATATTTGTTTTAAACAATACACTGGATCGAGTCCTGGTGAAAATGTTTAATAATTAATTATTTAAATTAAATAATTATTATGTTTGGTACAAATTTCAAATTTTTAACAAAATTTGGACTATTCAATTTGTAATTTAAACGAATTGTTTATTTATTTTATTGTTTGTTCCATTCATTTCTATGTTTATTAAACAAGACACTTGTTGCTTGTTGAAAAAGGGGAATCCGTTTCTTTGTCGGTATTTGCCATAAAGGGGGCCCAATGAGTAGGCTCTTTTTACGAGGGAATGCTACTGAAGCCTCACTAAGCAGTATTGATAGCTTAGTTTTTTTATTAAAATGTTGTCCTCTACATTAACCCCTTGACATACAATGACGTCTAGGAGACGTCAATCGTTTAGGGTGTCATTGTAGATTTTGACGTGTCTAAGACGTCAAGAACTGTACTCTAATTTTATGTTCCGAAAAAGGTTTGTTTTCAACAATAATTTTGTTAAAAGGCACAAAATTGGCGATTTGGGAATTTTGTTATTAATATAATTTTGTAATATTTAATTGCGAATTAGCGGAGAGCAAATTAATTCTTGTAAAGTGTGCTTAAAGCCGAGTGTGCGCATTCGAGCTCAAAGTGGCACATTTCCGATCTCGGAAAATGAGCGCGCGCCCGCGTCGCGCTTCATTTGCTTCCTCGCTCGAAAATGTGCCACTTTTCGCTCGAACGCGCACATCCTCGTATTTATTCAATTTGTTTAAATTACTTTTTGGATTTAAAAAGAAAATAGCAATGTATTCAAATAAAACGACATATGCGCAGTAACATATAGTTTGATAACCACTGGTCTAGCTATACACAAGCGCAACATAGCGCGTTGTTATATTTAATTTAGTCGCGCCAAAGAAGTATTACTTCTAACGTGCGTACGTAAGTACATGCATCCTATATTTTCAGTTCAACAATATTTCTATTTATCAATTAACTTTCCAAAAAGAAGATTAATATACATAAATTCGATAAATACGAAGATGTGCGCATTCGAGCGAAAAGTGGCACATTTTCGAGCGAGGGAGGCAAATGAAGCGCGACGCGGAGCGGCGCGCTTCATTTTCCCGAGATCGGAATGTGCCACTTTGAGCTCGAATGTGCACACTCGGCTTTAAGCACGGTTCACAAAATTAATTAATTCTTTCAACATTTTCAATTAAAAAATACAGTACCGTATTTATACCAGAGGCACTATATCTTTGATTTAAGCACGATTCGCAATAATTTAGACCAAAAAATCAGTCGAAAAAGCAGTTGAATAATTTTAATCGTTTTCTCTCGCTCGCACTGACGAAATTGCCGTATCTTTTCGCTCCCTTAAATTACTTTTTGGATTTAAAATAGGAAATAGCAATGTATTCAAATAAGACGACATATGCGCAGTAACATATAGTTTGATAACCACTGGTCTAGCTATACACAAGCGCAACATAGCGCGTTGTTATATTTAATTTAGTCGCGCCAAAGAAGTATTACTTCTAACGTGCGTACGTAAGTACATGCACCGTTTTTTTTACATAGAATAAAATTCAGTTTTAAACATTTGGCAAAATTATTAAAGTAAACTCGAAGAATAAATTATTTTAAGTTTTTAGACAACTCAAATTAAATAAATTAATAACTTGGAAAATTTTTAAAATATATTTAAGAACTTTAGAAATTTTTAATTATCAATTTTTTTTGTATAACACAAATTGAATAAAACAAAACTTTATTCGGTAAATTTAAAAGGAAATTTTGATGAAAAAATCATTATGTATTTTCAGAAAACTCAAATAGAGTAAATACAAAATTTGTCGTTTTTCAAAAAACTTTGAAGATCATTAATTTACTCAAATAAAATTAATATTGGAGAAAACTCAATAAATAAATTATCTTAATTGTTCAGAAATATTAAATTTATAAAATTAAATACAGTCAAACCTCGATAGGTCGAAGTTGAAGAGAAACTAAAAATAATTCGCGTTGTCAAAAATTCGTGCTATCGCTATAAAAATATTTTTTAGTTTATGTTTTTAAAATTTACTTATTGTTTTTTTTTTTAATAATTTCCTAGGGATTTTTTGCTAAAACCTAAATCTTGTGTCTTGAACAAGTTGTAATTAGGCTTCATTTGTGGAATAATTCAAATTTTAAATATAAAAAAATATTTATATGTTATATAGGTATTATATGCATCAAAATTTTAGAATGACTTAGGTGGGGAATGTTAAAAAAATATTAGGAAACACTGCTCTACATATTTCAAAATATTTTAAAACTATTAATTATTTATTTTATGTTATTTGTGTATGCTCATAACAGTTAAGTTGAGCCAAATTAATAGTTTTTTTCGGACTCATCAAATTCGGTTTTTTTATATGTCAAGGGGTTAATGGTTAACTTTGCAAAAATTTCATTTTTTCGTTAGACTTGCGAGGAATATTATCTGAAGCAAAATAAAAAAAAATAAGAATTTATAACAAAGGTATATCTAAATTTTTATTTATTGCACGTTGATCTTAGGGCCAAGGTACAATTTATTGAAAGTGACCGAGGTACAACACACCGACCGTTCACGTTTAAACTCAAAAATAAAATTAAAGATTATGCTTTGCCAAAATCAGACCACTACTATGCAAACATTAATAAATAATCTTTCTATTACGGTTAAAAAAATAAAGTTGCCCTAGGTACAAACGGACGAAGGTACAACAGGTTCCCTTACTCCTCGCAAAAATTAAGGGAGCAATAAAAAATTCCAAATTTTTCGGTGATTTTTGACGGGTTGTATTTAGGCAATAAATGGTTGTATCGGGGTGGTTAAAAAAGCATATTGAAGCTCCAAGATTCTAGTTTAATAACCATCAAAATTTGTGCTCAAAATTTATTTCACAAAACACCTGTTGATAAATGAAAAGAAGGGGAATCCTGTTTCTTTGTCGGCATTTGCCATAAAGGGGGCCCAATGAGTAGGCTTCTTTTACGAGGGGAATACTACAGAAGTCTTACTAAGAATTTTTGATAGCTTAGTTTTTTTAATTAATATGTTGTTAATTTTTTATGGAGGCAAATTAATATGCATGTTTTTACGCATTGTTTTTTTCTGGCACATGTCTTCTACGTTAAACATTTTTTTAGGACCAATAAAAATAATTTCGAAAAATGTTTCGTTAGTCGTGCTCAAAACTTATTTCTAATCCTTAGCTTTCTTCCGGACGCATCGATTCATCGATCTAGTGTGCCTTGGATACAATCGAACAGCTACCATCGATTATTTTTAACGGTCTTTTCGTAACGGTCTTTTCTTGTTTAAAACGGCCAAGTTAACACGTTCACGAATAGTTTCAATTAGTGAAATTTTTAGTAAAAATTGTGATATGCGGTTAAAACCACGAATTAGAACCGAAAACAGCTTCCAAGGATGCTTGGTAAATATAATGTGTTCTGAATTTTTGTAATTAACAGCTTGAAAATATAATGAGTAACTTTTTTTATCAGTACGTTATTTAAAACAAAATTATTAACGTAATTTGTATATTACACCTAAAAATTTGTATTTTTAAAATAAACTAGGCGAAATAAACATTAAATTTCAACTATCGAAGCACCTTCGAACTCATCGAAAAGTCTTCGAACTCATCGGAAGGTCTTCGAACAAAAAAAAATGCATAAAATTAACTTATTAAGCTGTTGTAATTTAATAAATTTGTTTTAAACAATACACTGATTGAGTCCTGGTGAAAATGTGTAATAATTAATTATTTAAATTATATAATTATTATGTTTGGTACAAATTTCAAATTTTTAACAAAATTTTGACTATTCAATTTGTAATTTAAGCGAATTGTTTATTTATTTTATTGTTTGTTCCATTTATTTCTATGTTTATTAAACAAGACACTTGTTGCTTGCCGAAAAGAAGGGGAATCTCGTTCCTTTGTCGGCATTTGCCATAAAGGGGGCCCAATGAATAAGCTCCTTTTACGAGGGGTATCCTACAGAAGTCTTGTTAGCTTAGTTTTTTAATTAAAATGTTGTTAATTTTTTATTGAGGCAAATTAATAAGCGTGTTTTTACACATTGTTTTTCTGGCACAATGTCTTCAACATTAAATCATTTTTTAGGACCGATAAAAATAATTTCCAAAAATGCTTCTTTAGCCGTGCTCAAAACTTATTTTTAATCCCTTAGCTTTCTTCCGTTCGTATCGATCCATCGGTCTAGCGAGCCTTGGAAATAATCGAACAGCTACCATCGATTATTTTTAACGGTCTTTTCGCAACGGTCTTTTCTCATTTGAAACGCCTAAGTTTACACGTTCATGAATAGTTTTAATTATTTGTAAAAATTGTGATACGCGGTTAAAACCTCGAATTAGAAACGAAAAGAGCTTCCAGGAATGCTTGGTAAATATAATATGTTCTGAATTTAATTAAATTTGTGTAATTAACAGATTGAAAATATAATGAGTAACTTTTTTTATCAGTACGTTATTTAAAACAAATTTATTAACGTAATTTGTATATTAAACCATATTACACCTAACAATTTGTATTTTAAAACTAAACTAGTCGAAATAAACATTAAATTTCAACTATCGAAGCACCTTTGAATTCATCGAAAGGTCTTCGAACTCATCGGAAGGTCTTCGAACAAAAAGGAAATGCATAAAATTAAGTTATTAAGCTGTTGTAATTTAATAAATTTGTTTTAAACAATACACTGATTGAGTCCTGGTGAAAATGTGTAAAAATTAATTATTTAAATTATATAATTATTATGTTTGGTACAAATTTCAAATTTTTAACAAAATTTTGACTATTCCATTTGTAATTTAACCGAATTGTTTATTTATTTTATTGTTTGTTTCATTTATTTCTATGTTTATTAAACAAGACACTTGTTGCTTGCCGAAAAGAAGGGGAATCTCGTTCCTTTGTCGGTATTTGCCATAAAGGGGGCCCAATGAGCAGGCTCTTTTTACGAGGGGAATGCTACTGAAGCCTCACTAAGCAGTATTGATAGCTTAGTTTTTTTATTAAAGTGTTCTCTACATTAAACAATTAATTAAAAAAAAAACCGTGTACTTATATGTACGCGCGTTAGAAGTTATACTTCTTTGACGAAACTAAATTAAATGTAACCACGTGTTATGTTAAACACCTTGCATTTTTTTATAGCAATACCACTCCATTGAACATCTATTCCCTGATTTACACGATAAACCGTGTAAATCAAAAACATAATTTTTTCTATGGGAATCCAATTCAAAAGAAGAGTTTCAACCAAAACCTAATAAGTTTCGGTTGCAGCTCGAGTTGGGACTATAATTGATAAATACTAATTTATTAGCATTTATTAATTATAGTCGCAACGACCAAACGGCCACGATACTAATTTTTTTGGTTTTTTTCAGCATGGAATGAAGATGCGAACTTCCGCGGTTGTCGTTTGATTTCGTAGTCTTATAAACGAGTGTGCCCTCCAAGTACAAGTAGTGGTCCCTTAAATAAAAAAAACGCGCGTTTCCATTTTTAAAAAGTGTTTTTTGTGAGTGCCATGGGTGGCTGATGGTTGGTATGCAGATCAGGCGAAGCTGAGGAGGATTCAGGACCGCACTCGGGTCAGCCCAAACCCCCGGTGCACAAGACATCTTTAACTGGGACATCAGGTAGGTCCGTCCAGCGTTTGGGACGTTGGAAGAGGAGGAAGACACTTTTCGGTAAGTACCTTTTCAAATTGCCCATTGCAGGTGGTGAAATTGGATGGTGGAGACCTATTGTTTTTTTTAAATTTTTTACTTAGGAAAATATGGGCTGCGCCGCGTTTTCGGTTGGGGTGGGTCGCGGATTTAATACAAATTTTTAAAAGCGAAATGCCCTTCAGGCACTTATAAAATTTTGAATTTATTTCAAAATCGCAAATCTTATGACTGATTGTTAAAGTTTTTTTTTCAATGTTTTTTACATTCAATTTTTTTAGTATTCAGTCGTAAGGTTTTCAAATTGTTTATAGCGTTTTTTAGAGCAGGGCTAGGTCTCCACCTGAAAGATTTGTTCAATTATTTAATAGCCATTTGTTGTTTTTTCATAAATATGAATATTTGTTTTTCTAAATTTAACATTGTTGTAAAATTTTCAAAAGTTTGCAGTCTTCTTATTCTTAAATGGTTTTGTTAATATTTTTAACTTTTTAATAACCGATTATTTTTCTTTTCCAAACTGGGAAAGATTTGTAAATATGCAATTATACAACTTGGTTTTTTAGTTGTATTTCATTTTCATTTTCAATTTTAATTCTGTTATTGAATTTGTTTAACTTATTAAAATTTTGTATTTTATATGAAGTTTGTAAGATGCATTTCATTTCATTTTTTGATTAAAATATTTTTCAATACCATTTTGGAAAACATGGTAAACGTTTAAATATGATAATAAATGCTTTGTAAATTTTAATGATATTCTATGGATACGTAGACACTATAAAAATATAAGATTCTATTTAGATAATTATCAGTCCTTCAAAGAATAAAATTGAAATATTTTTTGATTGAGTGAATCGATTATTTGAAAACTTAGTATACAGGCGATAAAGCTTAGGACATGACTTTTAGCTTAATAAATGATGATCAAAAACATTTTCTCATTTTTCAATTTTATTATGATCCTTTTGAGAAAAATTATGATTCTATCATTTTACATTTCTTAATAATCACAGAATTTTTCATTTTAATGGTACGCCATAGTTAAATAAATAAAACAATTTTTATTACTAAAGAAATCGAATTTTTCAACAAATTCTAGCTAAATAATTACAAATTATACTATTATTATTACATAAATAATAAGCTGAAATAAATCTTTTACATTAGAAATTTAAAAAAAAATTGTTCTTACAATGAAATATAACGCCTATTAGAATTTAATAAAAATATAATTTGAAATAATTTGTAACTCAACTTTATTAAAATTATATTTCAGCCTATTATTTATGTAATAATAATAATAGTAAAATTTGTATTTATTTAGGTAGAATTTGTTGAAAAATGCGATTTTTTGGTAATAAAAAAAGTTTTAATTTTTTTTAACTATGCGTACCATTAAGAAAATTTTGAAAAAATTCGGAGTGATTATAGGTCTTATGAGAAATGTAAAATGATGGAATTATAATTTTGTCTAAAAGTATCATAATAAAATTGAAAAGTAAGAGAAAATAAATTTTTGATCATAATTTATTAAGCTAAAATTAGTCCATGGTGTCCGTAAAAGATTTCTATGTGCATAATATACTAAATTTTCAAAATAATTGATTCACTCAATCCAAAGAAAAAATTATTTTAATTTTTACTTATTAGACTTTTGAAGAGAGATATAGATTAAGGTCTAAAATTTTGGATCTTTATATTTCTATAGTGTCTACATATCCATAGAATATCATTAAAATATGTAAAAAGGCATTTTACCATGTTCATTTTGTAGACAAATTAATTTTAATAACAGTTTCTCTGTTTTTATTGTAATCCAAATGAAGTGTTATCGATGAAAATCAAATATTTAAATCTAATTGTTATTTTCAAAACAATCAAGAAAATTTATTAACCATCTGTTTGGTTAATAAAAAATGGCTTTTGCATTAAACTAGGCAAAGAACGAAATAAAAATTCGGAGAGTACGTCTTTCAGAATTGGATGTTCGTTCTTCGTTTAGAAACCAGTTCACCCCTGCAATTTTTTCCTTTTTTTATATATCTGTGTATGGGGGTTTTTAGTAAGGGCGGATTTTTTTCAAAAGCCACTTTTGAATTAATTTCCAAACTGCTCAAAAACTTCCGAATTGATTCAATAAGTTGCAAAAGGTCTTCGTCCTTTTGCAATCGGAACTTATTCGAACTTTTGGGTTTTCGGTGTTTGATGTGTTATCTTTCGTAAGGAACCCCTGCGCCCCCTCGATTAATTTTAAGAATTTTTGATTTTTGTAACACACCAAAACCCAAAAAGCGAGAATATTTCCGATTATTGTTTCAACACTTTGTGCAATTCGCCGAAAGACCAATTTTTGCAAATTAAATAAATATTCGAAACTCGAATATTTTGCTCTTTAATAAAATGGATTGGTCCGAATGCGGTTGTACAAAAAAATTGTTTTATATTTGTGTATGTTTTGTATATTTGTGTACCGCCCCGTGCCCCGCTGGCTGGGCACGGGGCACCCTTTAGAGACCGCGTTTTTTAAATGCTACCACTTTTAGAAAGATTTTGCAAAACTTTGGATGCAGCTCTTAGTTTTTTTTTAAATTTAAATTCAATTTTTTTAGAGGTGGTAGAAGAGGGGGCATTCGATTTTTCACCCTTTTTTCAGGCGCGAAAGCTCTTAAGGTCAGAGCATAGACGTTAGACTTTTGTCTTCTTGTTTGGGTGTTTAAATGTTGGCTTCCGTTCACTGCAAATGGAAGTAAAAAAAAAGTACACGCACAGGTTTTTTTAAACACATTAGCATTTTAAAATAAAACACTTCGATTTGCAGTGTTTGGAAGTCTTCGAGTTCCTTTCCGCTTTGTCTTCAAAAAAATAAGTTTTTGGCTTCCCGAAAGAGGTGGTCAGAGTGCGCCTGATATGGCCTTTTGCGTTTAAGAAATTAAAATCAGAAGTTAAATAAAACTTTGGGGGAATAACAATGCGACTTAGTTTTAATAATCAAATGTTGGGAGAGTTGAGTCTCGCGAAAACAATAGCTTTGCAAAAAAATCGCGAATTACCCCTTGTAAAAAAAAGACAGAATTATTTTTACGAACTTTCGGTTGCGGGTTAGTGTTTGTGAATTTTCGTTACCGGATAACTTTAACTAAATGATGTGTTTCCTTTACAGCTTTTTTTATTAATTTTTTTTGAGATATTTAAGGCACTTAATCTATTAACTTTTGCTTTTCAGAGCGTTTTTTTCTTACAGGGCGTTTTTTTTTCAGGGCGCCAATTGTGATTTTTATTAAACGTCACTTTTATTTACGCTCTTAAATGTATAGCTTTTACCTTTCGTATTTATCCGTTATGACTCTCCCACATTTGTGTTTTTGAACTTGAATAGTCTGGAGCTTTGCCGGCTAAGCTCGACTTTTGAGTTTTAGGTGCGCCAAATGTGGTATGATGTAATTTATACAAAATGCTCTATAGATGTATTACAACTGTTTAATTTAGAAATGATTGATTAGGATAAAATATTTTTATAATTTCACATGTAGAATGTCATTTTAAATGGTAGAAAGACAGTTTTGAAAATCATTTCAAAGATTGCGTATATAAAGTTATATTAAAAGCGACAAATAAGCATAAAGAAATAATTTATTGTCAGTTTAATATTTTTTTCAAGAAATTTTTTAAATAATTTTTTAGTTTGATAAAAATTTAATAATTTTTAATAACGAAATAAAATCGTTTAATATTATTCATTTAAATAGAAATAAATTGTAAATATTTAATAATTTTTTAAAATAACAATTTGGTCGTTTAATAATTTTTTTCAGTAAATAACAATTTTGTTTTAATAATTTTAAATTATCGTTAAATAAACAATTTGTAGTTTAAAAATTTTTTTTTTAAATTTTAAAAATTTTTTATTAAAAAGAATTAATAAAATTGTTTTAATAATTTTTTTAAATAAAATTGTTTAAATAATTTTTAAAAAAATAAAATTATTTTAAATTTTTATTAATAAAATTTTTTATTTTTAATTTTTATAAATAACAATTTTAAAATTAAATTAAAATTTTTAAATAATAATTTATTTTTTTAAATTATAATTTTTAAAAGTTTTTAATATAATTTTTAAATTTTATTTAAATTTTAATTTTAAATAATAATTTATTTATAAATATTTAAAAATATTTTTTAAATAAAAAATAAATATTTTTAAGATTAATAAAAATTTAATTAAATAAATAATTAATTTTTATTTTAAAATTAAATATTTAATAAATTTTAATAATTAATTTTAATTTAAAATTTTTAATAATAAATATTTATAAATTCAATTAAATTTAAAATTTTTAAAAAATTTTAAATAATTTATTTTAATTAAAATAAATATTATTTCTTTTAAAATTTATAAAATAACATTGATATTTTTAAATATATGTAAAATTTAAATAATATTTATAATGTATTAATATATGTTTATTAAAATATTGTAAAATTTTATAAAAATCAATTTTTAATTAAATGATTATAAAATGTCAATTTTTTAAAGTAAAAAATTTTAATCAAAAATGTAATAATTTTTAAAAACTATAAAATTTTTTTAATAATTTTTTGCAATAAATTATTTTAAAATTTTTTATTAAATAAAATTTTATTTAAAATTTTTCAATAAATAATTTTAAATTTTATCTTAAAATACAATTTTTTTTAATAAATATTAACCTAAATAAATTTTTTTAATAATTTTATAAATAATCAATTTGTTTTAATATTTTTTATAAATAATTTATTAAAATTTTTAGTAAATAACAATAATATTTTAATATTTTCAAAATAAATTTGTCTAATTAATATTTTTTATAAATAAAATTTATAATTTTAATAAATAATTTGTAAATAAATTTTTATATAAATTTTAATTTAATAATAATAATATTATTTATAATATTTTGTTAATTAAATTTAATTTAATTTAATAATTACAATTATAATAATTTAAAATAATTTATTTTTTAAGATTTAAAACATAGTTAAAATAATAAAATTATTAATAATGTAATTTATAATTTAAAATATATTATAATAATTACATAAATTATTTTATATATTTATTATTTATAATTAAATTTAAATTAATAAAATAATTATAAAGATTTACATAAATAATTTAATATTTACAAATTAATAATTAATAAAATTTTATTTAAAGAAATAATTATTTAATTAATAATTTTAATTAAATTTATATAATTTTAATTAATTATGTAAAAATCAAAATTATATAATATAATGTTTAAATTAAAATTAATAAAATAAAAAATTTATTATATGAAAATATAGTTTATAAATTTTATATTAAAAATATTATAATTTTACAAGTAATAAATTTATATTATAAATAATTTTTATAATTTTTTTAAATTGTTAATTAAACATTTAAAATTTTAATTAATAATATAAATTAATAAAACATATTTATAGAAAAAATATTAAATTTATTATAAATTAATTATTAATTAATTTTTTGTTATTTAATATTAAATTTAATTAATAAATAATTATAAATTTAATTTTTATTAAATTAATTAACAATAAAATTTAAATAAATATTTTATATTTGTATTAATATTTAAATTTTAATTATTTAATAAAAATTTATAATTAATATAATATTTAAAAATTACAATATAATTAAAATTTGCTAAAAAATTAAATTGTTTTTATATTAAGCTTTAAAAGTGTTTTTTAACTTTCAAGAAAATGTTTATGAACAGAAATTTTACGTTTTATAACAAAAGAACATTTTTACATTTGAATTATTTTAATTAACAGAAATAATAAATTGAAACTTTAAATTTATTTTTGCAATTAATCGTTTTTAGTAAAAATTGAAATCAAAATTTGATTAATTAAAAAAATTAATCAAATATTTTAATTTAAAATAGGTATTTTTCAAATAGCTAAGTATTTTTTTTTTTAATTGTTACATATTATAATTATTTATATTGTTTTTATTTAAAGAATTTTCTTTTAAAATTTATAATAAGAAATTCTAAAGCCTAGAAAGTGAGCGAAACTTAGATGCGAAATACTGAAGAAGAAATGCCTATGAAGTAGAAATAAAAAATTCAATAGTTTTTTTTCGGTTTTACAAATGATTAAAACTTTTACCCCAATTTTAAAAATTAAAAATTAAAAGTCCTCAAGAAATTGCTGAGGAGTACAAGTCTTTTAGTTTTTTTTAAGAAAATTTTTATTTTTTTATAATTTATTTAAAATCTTTTTTATAAGATTTGGTTTAAAATTTTTTTAACTTTTTGCGTTTATAATTTTGGTTTAGGTATGTCTTTAATATCCAATTTTAAGTTTCTATTTTTGGTTTATATCTGGTATTGGCTGGAAATTTCTATGTTCACTTGATTTATTTGATACATAAAGTTAGTTTAAAATTGAAATCAAGGAATTATTTATGAACAAAGCATTAAATATAATATTTATAATTTAATTAAATTTACACAAAATGTTTGAACTAAAAAATTAGTATTGATATTTTTACAAAATATTAAACCAAATATATTTTAATTTTTTAAATTAAATGATTTTTAATAAAGTTTATTTTAGTTAGGAAAATATAAATTACAACGTCGAGCTTTTCACCCTGAAAATTTTTGCAATGGTTGAAGATTTTCGAGAAAATATGCTATTAGTAGAAGAAGAAAATAATAATCTTGTTGAAGGATCCCGAATGGGCAAATATCTCAATCTGAGAAGTGTTCGGAATTAGAAAGAAATTTTTATTCAATTTCATCATTTTTAATGTTTAAAAATGGCAAGTGCTCTTGGATACCGGTGAGAAATGTGCAGTCGTTTTTAATTAAAAGTGCTGAAGTGATTTATAAAGTAATTTTCTAAAAGAAAAAATAGTATTCATTTTTATAGAGAATGTTTTAAGAGACTTGTCAATCAGAAAAACAAGATACCAGAATTCGTTAGGGCTGATGCTTTTTCTGGTTGAGATCATTTGAGCTACATTAAGAATTTTCAATCAAAAGGACTACTAAATAATATCTGTATGTAAGAAACTTAATTTAGTCTTATTTGTATGTTTGTATATTTTTATTTTATGAAGAACGAATGTTTGATTAGAATGAATGATTTTAAGTTTTTTATAGTTTTGTTTAATTTGTTCAAATTAATTGCACTTGTTTAGTTTATTTTCAATTGTATTTTGAGTTAATTCAAAGATGCTAAGATTATAATTTATGCATTGAAATCGTTTTTTAATTTTGTTACATTAAATATTTACTAAATTCCACATTTATTAATTTCAAGGACTTTGAATCTAAAATACTTTAATCACTTTTGTATTAATCTAATTTTAATGAGGATTGAACTGACAAGTCGAAGAATGAGCTAACGACAATTTTCTAATATTTTAATTTTGTAACGAGCTCCAACGGACATCTACCATTGATTTCTTAATTTTAGCTTAGATTTTAATTTAAATTTGTTAAAGTCAACTTGAAGAAGAATGGGCTTGCAACGATATATAAACAAATATATAATTTTTGTAACAAGTCAACGTTCAACAATGGGTTCTAAGTAACGTAATTTAAATTAGTTTTATATAATTGAAGATGGACTGATTGCAATTTTCTTTTTAACTGCTATTTTTTTAACAATGATACACTTTCCGTATTTAATTTGTATTTAGTTTAACATCTAAACTTTAATTTTTTTGACTTAAGTAATTTAATGATTTTTCATAGTTGGTAAATGTATAAATAGAATGCTTTTAATTTTTTTATGTTTTGAGCAAATTTACTATCATATAAATTAATTTCGTAGGGGTAGGAATGAGCAAAAAATAACCAAAAAAAAGTGTTCTCATTTTATTCATATTCTCATAGTAAATAAATAAAATTTAAATTTTTTAATTTAAAATTGTTTAATTTTGTCAAAAATGGGTCCTTCTTGGATACCGGTGAGAGAATGTTGCAGCCGTTTTTAATAAAAGTGCGTGAGTGTCCTTTCTTTATTCAAGAAGAGAAAATGCACGTGTTCGCAAAGCGGATCGTGCCTGAAAACGAAGTTTACCTTGTTGAAGAGTGTTTCCTAAGATGTCGCATCTTCTTCATGAGCTGGTGATGTCCTTTCTTTGGCTTGTCATACTGAGCTAGAAACAAATTTATCTTGTATTACTTTTAAATTCGAGGTCTTGCATTACATACGGCATTCTTCTTCTTCGGCATCAAGGATTTTATCACTTAATTTAATATTTCAGTTAAGTATTTTTTTTAATTGTTATTTACATTACTAATTATTTATTTTGTTTCAGTTTATCTTCGGAAAGAGAATTACTGGAATACCTAGAAAGAGATGGAGCGACAACTAAGATGTGGAATGTGATTATACCGAAGGAGCCACATGCGTAACCATATACAGAAGTAGGAAGAAGAAGAAGAAGAATTCTTTCAATAAGTATTCAACTCAGTTTTGTTGGTCGGTATGTACAAACCTGGGAAAAACGTTGGAGCCCAATTTTGACTCAAAGGATTACAAAATGGGTGAAAAGATCCTCGCAAGAAATTGCTGAGGACGTGTGACAAGTCCTTTTCCCAGAATTTTTTTTTAATGTTGTGTTTCCTTTATTTTTAATAATTTATTTGAAATCTTTTGCGTTTACATTCGACATTTTAGCGTTTCTAAGCAGAATTTTTATTTGTAGTTCTGCATTTTTTTGCGTTTATATGCGTTCGTCTTGCGTCTCGTAGCGTGTGTATGCGTCTTTTTGCGGACTTATCTATAGTTTTAAGTTTCTATTGTCCTTTTGCGTTTACATCTGGTATTTTGGCCTTGGAACATTTCTATGTTCACATTGATTTATTTGATACGTATCAAAGTTAGTTTAAAAATTGAAATACAACAAACGCAATTATGTTATGGTTAAAAAAGGGTGCATTAAATATTAATATTTATCCCAAAAATTGGCCCTTAATTAGTTAGGTTGGTGTACACCAAATATGTCTGAATGTGGCTAGCCAAAAATTTGTAATGTGTGCCTTCTTTTCTTCCTAGCAAAAATATTAAACCTAATATTTTTTTAAAATTTTTGTTATCCGGATTAGAAATGATTGTTAATGATAGTTTATTTTTAGTTAAGAAAATATAAATTTAACGTCGGTCGAGCTTCAGCCCCTTCGAGAAAATTCTTGCAATGGTTGACGATTTTCGCAGAAATATGCTACTTAGTACGAGAAAAAGAAGCCCAATAATAGTCTTGTCCTGGAAGGATCCCGGAATGGGCGAAAATAATCTACCAAATTGCTGCCGAAGAAGTGTTGCTGGTCCGTTTTCCATAGTCTGCATAGAAGAAAGGAAATTCTCTATTGTTCAATTTCATCACATTTTTAAATTTTTGTGCGCGAAAAAAGTGCGCGAGTGCCCCCTCTCTTGGATACCGGTGAGAGAATGTTGCAGTCGTTTTTAATTAAAAAGTGCCGGAAGTGATTTACTAAAAGTACGCGAGTGTCCTTTCTGGAAGAGAGAAGGAAGAAATTTAGCCGAGGTCATCTCATCCCTGGTTGCAGCTGCAGGAGGACATGTGCTTTGACGAAGAGGACTTCCGTCAATCGGAGACCGCAGACAAGATACCTGATCTTCGTTCCAGGGCTGATGCTTCGTCTTTCCTGGTTGGAGATCATTTGAGCTACATGTAAGAGATTTTTCAAGCTGCCAAAAGGACTCTACAAATAATATCTGTATGTAAGAAACGTAATTTAGTCTTATTTGTATGTTTGTTATTTTTTTTTATTTTATGAAGAACGAATGCTTTGCATCAGAATGAATGATTTTACGCTTTTTATAGTTTTATGTTTAATTTGTTCAAAATACATTGCACTTGTTTAGTTTATTTTCAAATGTATTTTTGAGATTAATTCCGAAAGATGCTAAGATTATAATTTACGCATTGAAATCTTGGCTTTTTTTAATTTTGGTTGTTACATTAAACTTTTTACTCAAATTCCACCACTTTATTAATTTCAAGGACTTTGCGAATCTAAAATACTTTAATCACTTTTTGTATTAATCTAATTTTAATGAGGAATAGGAATTGACAAGTCGAAGAATGAGCTCGCAACGACAATTTTTCTATATTTTAATTTTTGTAACGAGCTCCAACGGGAAATCTACCATTGATTTCTTAATTTTAGCTTAGATTTTAATTTAAATTTGTTAAACATCAACTTGAAGAAGAATGGGCTTGCAACGGTGTATAAACAAATACTAATAATTTTTTGTAACAAGCCCCAACGTTCAACAATGGGTTCTGCAAGTAACTTACATGTTAAATTAGTTTTATTTTTTTAGGGTATAATTGGAAGAGATGGTATTCTGGATTCGCAATCTTCTTTTTTAACTGTTTTTTTTGCTTACAATGATACACCTTTCCCTATCTAATTTCGCTTAAATTACGTTTAGTTTCAAACATCTAACATTTTAATTTTTTCTGACCTAAGTAATTTAATGATTTTTCATAGTTGCCGTGAATGTATGAATAAAATCCTGTTTTAATTTGTTTAACCATGTTTTTGAGCAGGAATTTACTATCCATCACGTAATTAATTTCGTCATGGAAGGATCCAGGAATGGGCTAATAGAATCAACCAAAAATCTGCGGAAGAAGTGTTACTGGCCCTTTTTCCATATTCTGCATAGAAGAAGAATGAAAATAATCTATTGTTTAATTTCAGCAAATTTTTAATTTTGTGCGCGAAAAAAGTGCGCGAGTGCCCCTCTCTTGGATACCGGTGAGAGAATGTTGCAGTCGTTTTTTAATAAAAAAAGTGCGTGAGTGTCCTTTCTTTGAATTTCAAGAAGAGAAAAATGAAGCCAAGTGTCGTCGCAAAGCGGATCGTGCCTGAAAAACGACGTTTACCTTGTTGAAGAGTACTCCTCCCGCTAAGATGTCGGCATCTTCTTCATAGAGCTGGTGCAATCCTTTCTTTGGCTGGTGGGTCATACCGAGCTAGAAGTGGCGACAATTTATGGCTGTGTAGGTACTCTGCTTACAATTCACGGTCTTGCATTACGTACGGCATTCTTCTTCTTCGGCATCAAGGATTTTATCGTTTAAATTAATATTTCAGCTAAGTATTTTTTTTTAATCTTTACATACATTACTAATTATTTATATTGTCGTAGTTTATCTTCGGAAAGAGTCACGTTTCCGTTGGGTATAATATTTATAATCAAGGAAATTACTAGAAGACCTAGAAAGAGATGAAGCGACAACTTTAATGCGGGATGACGTTATACTGAAGAAAGAACAGGTGCAAGCCTACACAGAAGTAGGAAGAAGAAGAAGATGAATTCTTTTAATAAGTATTCAACTCAGTTATGTTGGTCGGTTTGTAGAAACCTGGGAAAAACGTTTGAGCCCAATTTTGACTCACAGGATTACAAAATGGGTGAAAAGATCCTCGCAAGAAATTGCTGAGGACGTGTGACAAGTCATTTTCCCAGGATTTTTTTTTAATGTCATGTTTCCTTTATTTTTAATAATTTATTTGAAATCTTTTGCGTTTATATTCGACTGTTAGCGTTTCTAAGCGGAATTTTTATTTATAGTTCGGCGTTTTTTGCGTTTATATGCGTTCGACTTGCGTTTCGAAGCGGGGATATGCGTCTTTTTGCGGACTTATCTATAGTTTTAAGTTTCTATTGTCTCTTTTGCGTTTATATCTGGTATTTTAGCCTTGGAACATTTTGATGTTCACATTAATTTATTTGATACGTATCAAAGTTAGTTTAAAAATTGCAATAGAACGAACGCAATTATGTTATGGTTAACAAAAGGCGCATTAATTATTAATATTTATCCCAAAAATTGGGCCTTAATTAGGTAGGTTGGTGTACACCAAATATGTTTGAATGTGGCTAGCCAAAAATTAGGTATTTGTGATGTGTGCCCTCTTTTCTTCCTAGCAGCAATATTAAACAAAAAATTTATTTTTTCTGTTATCCCGAATTTGTAATGATTGTTAATGAAAGTTTATTTTTAGTTAGGAAAATATAAATTACAACGTCGGTCGAGCTTCAGCCCTTCGAGAAAATTCTTGCAATGGTTGAAGATTTTCTCAGCAAATATGCTACTTAGTACGAGAAAAAGAAGTCCAAGAATAATCTTGTCCTGGAAGGATCCCGGAATGGGCAAAAATAGTCTACCGAATAGCTGCCGAAGAAGTGTTGCTGGTCCGTTTTCCATAGTCTGCATAGAAGAAAGGAAATTCTCTATTGTTCAATTTCATCACATTTTTAAATTTTTGTGCGCGAAAAAAGTGCGCGTGTGCCCCCTCTCTTGGATACCGGTGAGAGAATGTTGCAGTCGTTTTTAATTAAAAAGTGCCGGAAGTGATTTACTAAAAGTACGCGAGTGCCCTTTCTGGAAGAGAGAAGGAAGAAATTCAGTCGAAGTCATCTCATCACTGATTGCAGCTGCAGGAGGACATGTGCCTTTCCGAAGAGAACTTCCGTCAATCGGGAAGCCCAAACAAGATACCAGAACCTTCGTTCGAGGGCGGATGCTTCAATCTTTCTTGGTTGGAGATCATTTGAGCTACATCTAAGATATTTTTCAAGCTGCCAAAAGGATTCTACAAATAATATCTGTATGTAAGAAACTTAATTTAGTCTTATTTGTATGTTTGTTATTTTTTTTTATTTTATGAAGAACGAATGCTTTGCATCAGAATGAATGATTTTAGCTTATTTAAGTTTTGTTTAATTTGTTAAAATCATTGCCTTGTTTACGTTTATTTCAACATTTATTTAATTGAGTTAATTTGAAGACTTAAGATTAAATTTACGATTGAAATTCTTCGTAGTATTAACCTTTTAATAGACTTCTTATCAAATTCCACCAATTCAATTAATTTAAGGCTGGAAATCTAATATCTTTAATTACTTTTAGTTTAATCTAAATTTTAATAAATAGACTGATGTAAGAATGAGCTCAGCATTTCATATTTTAATTTTGTAACGAGCTCCAACGGAAGATCTATGATCTTTTTAATTTTTAGATTTTAATTTAAATTTGTTAAATAATCACTTCGAAGAAGAATGGGACTTGCAACGGTATATAAACAAATATTTATAATTTTTGTTTAACAAGCCCCAACGACCAGCAATCCTATGGATTGTTTTAATTTAGATTTAATTTAAATTTGTTAAACATCAACTTGAAGAAGAATGGGCTTGCAACGGTATATAAACAAATATTTATAATTTTTGTAACAAGCCCCAACGACAGAATCTCTATGGATGTATTTAATTTAGATTTTAATTTAAATTTGTTAAACATCAACTTGAAGAAGAATGGGCTTGCAACGGTATATAAACAAATATTTATAATTTTTGTAACAAGCCCCAACGACCAGCAATCCTATGGATCTATTTAATTTAGATTTTAATTTAAATTTGTTAAACATCAACTTGAAGAAGAATGGGCTTGCAACGGTATATAAACAAATATTTATAATTTTTGTAACAAGCCCCAACGACCAGCAATCCGCTATGGATCTATTTTAATTTAGATTTAATTTAAATTTGTTAAACATCAACTTGAAGAAGAATGGGCTTGCAACGGTATATAAACAAATATTTATAATTTTTGTAACAAGCCCCAACGACCAGCAATCCGCTATGGATCTGTATTTAATTTAGATTTTAATTTAAATTTGTTAAACATCAACTTGAAGAAGAATGGGCTTGCAACGGTATATAAACAAATATTTATAATTTTTGTAACAAGCCCCAACGACCAGCAATCCGCTATGGATCTATTTAATTTAGATTTTAATTTAAATTTGTTAAATAATCCACTTCAAGAAAAATGGGCTTGCAACGGTATATAAACAAATATTTATAATTTTTTGTAACAAGCCCCAACGACCAGCAATCCGCTATGGATCTAGTATTTAATTTAGATTTTAATTTAAATTTGTTAAACAATCAACTTGAAGAAGAATGGGCTTGCAACGATATATAAACAAATATTTATAATTTTTGTAACAAGCCCCAACGACCAGCAATCGCTATGGATGTATTTAAGTTTAGATATAAGTTTAAATTTGTTAAACATCAACTTGAAGAAGAATGGGCTTGCAACGATATATAAACAAATATTTATAATTTTTGTAACAAGCCCCAACGACCAGCAATCGCTATGGATGTACTTTAAGTTTAGATTAAGTTTAAATTTGTTAAACATCAACTTGAAGAAGAATGGGCTTGCAACGATATATAAACAAATATTTATAATTTTTGTAACAAGCCCCAACGACCAGCAATCGCTATGGATGTATTTAAGTTTAGATTAAGTTTAAATTTGTTAAACATCAACTTGAAGAAGAATGGGCTTGCAACGTATATAAACAAATATTTATAATTTTTGTAACAAGCCCCAACGACCAGCAATCGCTATGGATGTACTTTAAGTTTAGATATAATTTAAATTTGTTAAACATCAACTTGAAGAAGAATGGGCTTGCAACGATATATAAACAAATATTTATAATTTTTGTAACAAGCCCCAACGACCAGCAATCGCTATGGATTACTTTAAGTTTAGATTTAATTTAAATTTGTTAAACATCAACTTGAAGAAGAATGGGCTTGCAACGATATATAAACAAATATTTATAATTTTTGTAACAAGCCCCAACGACCAGCAATCCGCTATGGATGTACTTTAAGTTTAGATATAAGTTTAAATTTGTTAAACATCAACTTGAAGAAGAATGGGCTTGCAACGATATATAAACAAATATTTATAATTTTTGTAACAAGCCCCAACGACCAGCAATCGCTATGGATTACTTTAAGTTTAGATATAAGTTTAAATTTGTTAAACATCAACTTGAAGAAGAATGGGCTTGCAACGATATATAAACAAATATTTATAATTTTTGTAACAAGCCCCAACGACCAGCAATCGCTATGGATGTACTTTAAGTTTAGATTAAGTTTAAATTTGTTAAACATCAACTTGAAGAAGAATGGGCTTGCAACGATATATAAACAAATATTTATAATTTTTGTAACAAGCCCCAACGACCAGCAATCGCTATGGATTACTTTAAGTTTAGATATAAGTTTAAATTTGTTAAACATCAACTTGAAGAAGAATGGGCTTGCAACGATATATAAACAAATACTAATAATTTTTTGTAACAAGCCCCAACGACCAGCAATCGCTATGGATTACTTTAAGTTTAGATATAAGTTTAAATTTGTTAAACATCAACTTGAAGAAGAATGGGCTTGCAACGATATATAAACAAATACTAATAATTTTTTGTAACAAGCCCCAACGACCAGCAATCTGCTATGGATGTACTTTAAGTTTAGATATAAGTTTAAATTTGTTAAACATCAACTTGAAGAAGAATGGGCTTGCAACGATATATAAACAAATACTAATAATTTTTTGTAACAAGCCCCAACGACCAGCAATCTGCTATGGATGTACTTTAAGTTTAGATATAAGTTTAAATTTGTTAAACATCAACTTGAAGAAGAATGGGCTTGCAACGATATATAAACAAATACTAATAATTTTTTGTAACAAGCCCCAACGACCAGCAATCTGCTATGGATGTACTTTAAGTTTAGATATAAGTTTAAATTTGTTAAACATCAACTTGAAGAAGAATGGGCTTGCAACGATATATAAACAAATACTAATAATTTTTTGTAACAAGCCCCAACGACCAGCAATCTGCTATGGATCTATTTAAGTTTAGATTTAAGTTTAAATTTGTTAAACATCAACTTGAAGAAGAATGGGCTTGCAACGATATATAAACAAATATTTATAATTTTTGTAACAAGCCCCAACGACCAGCAATCGCTATGGATTACTTTAAGTTTAGAATAAGTTTAAATTTGTTAAACATCAACTTGAAGAAGAATGGGCTTGCAACGATATATAAACAAATATTTATAATTTTTGTAACAAGCCCCAACGACCAGCAATCGCTATGGATCTACTTTAAGTTTAGATATAAGTTTAAATTTGTTAAACATCAACTTGAAGAAGAATGGGCTTGCAACGATATATAAACAAATATTTATAATTTTTGTAACAAGCCCCAACGACCAGCAATCCTATGGATTATTTAAGTTTAGATATAAGTTTAAATTTGTTAAACATCAACTTGAAGAAGAATGGGCTTGCAACGATATATAAACAAATATTTATAATTTTTGTAACAAGCCCCAACGACCAGCAATCCTATGGATGTACTTTAAGTTTAGATATAAGTTTAAATTTGTTAAACATCAACTTGAAGAAGAATGGGCTTGCAACGATATATAAACAAATACTAATAATTTTTTGTAACAAGCCCCAACGACCAGCAATCTGCTATGGATGTACTTTAAGTTTAGATATAAGTTTAAATTTGTTAAACATCAACTTGAAGAAGAATGGGCTTGCAACGATATATAAACAAATACTAATAATTTTTGTAACAAGCCCCAACGACCAGCAATCCTATGGATTACTTTAAGTTTAGATTTATTTAAATTTGTTAAACATCAACTTGAAGAAGAATGGGCTTGCAACGATATATAAACAAATATTTATAATTTTTGTAACAAGCCCCAACGACCAGCAATCTGCTATGGATGTACTTTAAGTTTAGATTAGTTTAAATTTGTTAAACATCAACTTGAAGAAGAATGGGCTTGCAACGATATATAAACAAATATTTAGAATTTTTTGTAACAGGTCCCAACGTTCAACAATGGGTTCTAAGTAATTAATTTAAATTAGTTTTATATAATTGAAGAGATGGTGTTCTGGATTCGCAATTTTCTTTTTTAACTGTTCTTTATTTTTTGCAACAATTGTACACCTTTCCGCATTTAATTTCGCGTAGTTCGAATTACAAACATCTAACATTTTATTTTTTTTTGACTTAAGTAATTTAATGATTTTTCATAGTTGCCGTGAATGTATGAAAAATGCGTGTTTTTATTTGTTTAACCATGTTTTGAGCAGGAATTTACAATCCATCATGAAATTAATTTCGTCATGGAAGGATCCAGGAATGGGGCAAGATAATCAACCAAAAATCTGGGGAAGAAGTGTTGCTGGCCCTTTTTCCATATTCTGCATAGGAGAAGAATGAAAATAATGTATTGTTTAATTTCAGCAAATTTTTTAATTTTTGTGCGCGAAAAAAGTGCGCGAGTGCCCCCTCTCTTGGATACCGGTGAGAGAATGTTGCAGCCGTTTTTTAATAAAAAAAGTGCGTGAGTGTTCTTTCTTTGGATTTCAAGAAGAGGGAAAAATGAGCCAAGTGTCATCGCAAAGCGGACCGTGCCTGAAAAACAACGTTTACCTTGTTGAAGAGTACTCCTCCCGCTAAGATGTCGGCATCTTCTTCATAGAGCTGGTACTGTCCTTTCTTTGGCTGGTGGATCATACCGAGCTAGAAGAGGTGACCATTTATGCCTTACGTATGGCATTCTTCTTCTTCAGCATCAAGGATTTTATCATTAATTTAATATTTTAGGCAAGTATTTTTTAATTGTTAATTACATTACTAATTATTTATATTGTTGTAGTTTATTTTCGGAAGAAGTTACGTTTCCGTTAGGTATAATATTTATAATCAAGAGAATTACCGGAAGACCTAGAAAGAGATAGAGCGACAACTTAGGTGCGGAATGACGTTATATTGAAGATAGAACCGGTGCGAGCCTACTTAGAAGAAGGAAGAAAAAGGAGAATAATTCTTTTATTAAGGATTCAACTCAGTTTTGTTGCTCGGTTTGTACAAACCTGGGAAAAACCTTTGAGCCCAATTTTGACTCAAAGGATTACAAAATGGGTGAAAAGATCCTCGCAAGAAATTGCGGAGGACGTGTGACAAGTCCTTTTCCCAGGATTTTTTTGATATGTGTTCTTTGTTTTTAATAATTTTTTTCAAAAATACAATAGATCCAGTTCCAAAGTTACTGATTTCTTCTCTCTATGGAAGAATTCTGACATGGATGGAAACTTTGTCCCCAGCTGGGGTTTGATCTTCACTGTTTGGAGATCTTTTTCAGCAAGTGGAGACAATTTTTGGTTGATACATACATTGGTTCAAGGACTCCAAAGCATCGACCATCTAAAGTACGACGTCTTGCCAATTGATTTCTGTTACGATTTCGGGATGTAGGAAAGTGAGGTTGACGAATATAAATCTTCTCTCGAACCTTCACCAATTTCGAAGAGGCAGCAGCTAATATAGCAATTAATTTTTTCATCAAACTAAAGATGGATCAAGAATTTCTATTTTTTTACACATTAACATATTTAAACAAATGTATAAAGTTCTAAGCATTTTAAAATTATCACGGCTTGGCTTTGTTTAATTCAACCTTAATTTTATTACAGTAGTAATTGTGTTTTTTCTATTGTACTTATACGTATCTATTACTTTTTTGAAATCAAAATGAAAGCTTATCAAACTTTCCTCTATGAAAATATCTCAAAAAAGACTTATTTTAAAATTCACAAAATTCCGCTTATAGCGCAACCACTGTAAATTGTTTGCACATGACATGACTACCTGTTTTGCAAATCTAAAAATCAATACTTTGTAGACTTCGTGAAAAATCGATACATAAGCTCCGCCCCTTTACTAACTTTATGGACGCAAATTTGCCTTAACTTATAGGCAGCTTCAATACAACGTATTTTGAATGTAAGATATGTACTTCATAGAAAAATTAGGTAATTTAAATTATCCATTCTTTAAAACACTTTTTTAAATGACTTTAATATGTGTGCACATATTTGTTTAATTGTATTTTTTATTTAAACTCTTATAAATTAATTTAAACTAATCAAAATGGCTATTCGAATTTTACTATCGGAAAAATTTTATTTAATTAAAAAACTTTTAAGCCGTCATTAATGCGGAAGACAGTAGTCTTGTAGGGGCGTAGAGGTGGAACACGTATATTTCTGAAATTTCGCTCGATATGCAATTTTGCAGTTTAAATTTAATTAATTGTATCTATCTAAAGTTAATCAATTTCTGGTCGCACATAAAAAACTTAAATTAATAGCAGCACTACCCTGTTTTATTTTTTACAAAATTTAATAAAGTAAAATTTAGAAATTTTGGAGTGGTGTTCTGCATTAATGACGACTTAAAAGTTTTTTTAATTAAATAATTTTTTTACGATAGTATAAGTTGAGCCATTTTGATTAGTTTAAATTAATTTATATGAGTTGAAATAAAAAATACAATTAAACAAATATTTGCACTATATTAAAGTCATTTATAAAAGTGTTTTAAAGAGGGGCTAATTTAAATTGCCTAATTGTTCTTTGAAACACATATCTTACATTGAAAGCACGTTATATTGAAGCTGCCTATAAGTTAAGGCAAATTTTTGCCCATAAAATGTTATATGTATAAATAGGCGGAGTTTATGTATTGATTTTTCACGAGGTCTTCAAAGTATTGATTTTTAGATTTGCCAAACAGGTAGTTACATGTTTCAAAAATTTCCAGTGGTTGCACCTGTATGATTCCAATAGTTCTATTTAAATGGACTTTTTACCAATCGAAAATGGATTAAATTTGAGTTCACAGGCTAGCTAGAAATTATTTAGATATTTCTTTGAACATTAATTAAGTCCGTTAGCTTAATTTAATTTTTTTAAATCTGGCAACACGTTAATTCAAAAGGAATTCTGTTCAAAATTTCAAATAACACACTTAATATAATATATTTTAATTTGTATAATACCCCATTTTATTATCTTTACTAGTTTTTGAAAAATTAATTTTGCTTTAATAATTTCAATAATCTTTGGTGGGACTTTCCTTTTAAAATATGTGTACGTGACTTTTACATAAAATGCTAATTTTTGCAAAACGAATAATGGTATTTAAATGGGCTTTTTACCAGTCGAAAGAAAATCAAATTTGAGTTCATAGGTGACCTGAAGATTTTCTAGAATTTTGTTTAAGCATTTAATAAGCTTGTTAATGTAATTTAATTTTTCAAAATTCTCTGACTTTTAGTTCAAAAAGAAATCTATTCAAAATTTTACATAACACACTTAATTTAATATATTTTAATTTGTTTAATACTCCATTTTATTATCTTTACTAGTTTTTGCAAAATAAATTTTTCTTTAATAATTTCAAAAATGTTCAGTGGGTCTTCCACTTTTAAAATATGTGTACGTGATTTTTACATAAAATGTTAAATCTTCCAAAACGAATAATGGTATTTAAATGGGCCATTTACCAGTCCAGAGAAAATCAAATTTGAGTTCATAGGTGACCTGAAGATTTTCTAGAATTTTTTTTAAGCATTTATTAAGCTTGTTAGTATAATTTAATTTTTCAAAATTCGTCGACGTTTTATTTCAAAAAGAAATCTATTCAAAATTTTACATAACACACTTAATTTAATATATTTTAATTTGTTTATTACCCAATTTTATTATCTTTACTAGTTTTTGAAAATATATTTTTCTTTAATAATTTTAATAATCTTCGGTGGGTCTTTCACTTTTAAAATATGTGTACGTGACTTTTACATAAAATGCTAATTTTTCCAAAACGAATAATGGTATTTAAATGGGGTTTTTACGAGTCGAGAGAAAATCAAATTTGAGTTCATGGGTGATCTGAAGATTTTCTAGAATTTTTTTTAAGCATTTAATAAGCTTGTTAGTATAATTTAATTTTTCAAAATTCGTCGGCATTTTATTTCAAAAAGACATCTATTCAAAATTTTATATAACACACTTAATTTAATATATTTTAATTTGTTTAATACCTCATTTGATTATTTTATCTCTACTAGTTTTTGAAAAATTAATTTTTCTTTAATAATTTCAATAATGTTCGGTGGGTCTTTCACTTTTAAAATATGTGTACGTGACTTTTACATAAAACGCTAATTTTTAAATTAAAATGGGAAAAACAACGAAAACTCTGTGTTCAGAACTTTTAATAATTGTTTAATGGTAAATCAATGAATTTCATCTAAATTAGATTGGGGTTTGAAGTTGATTTAAAATTTTTTGCTTGTGTTTAAAAATATTTTTTTAGGCGCTGCTTTTTAAAGTTTTTTGTTTAATTATTTTGAAATAATTGTGTGAATAACAAGAATCAATTTTCTACTGATGATTTAATAAATAGAGGCACTGTTCTAAAAATTTCAATTTATCTATTGCACGTGTACGATTTCCGGTATTTGTTTTTATTAATCAGCCAAATGTGTAAGCTTTCAAAAAACTTGACCATTTTTGACGTCACATTTACTACCTGCTATTTGATATTGCGAATTTAAGATCAGTCTGCAGGAAACCGTGAATGTGCGTGCTTGTTTGTCTTTTTAAATTATGCTTAATCAAAATTTGATATTTCAGTTAGTGTTTAATGGTAATTAAACCCACCGTTTTACTCTCAAACAGTGTTCGTTTTTCCGCACCGTTTTCCGGGAAAGTCGCGTTTTTTTAACCGTAATGTAAAATCGTACAGTCCTCCCAGTAAAAATAAAAGTGGTCCTTATAAAAATAGTTTATTCGCCCGTTTAAATTGTGTTTTTGGTTTTCTCAAGAAGTTTAACGTAGAGTTTTGGAGTGTACGGGAGTGTCGTGTCAGGGTCTTTTCGGGCACAATTCAACGCAGAACTTCCAAAAGATAGGTGACAATTAATTTTTTTTAAAGAAAAGCCACTGCAAAAAAACAATTTTGATCAAAATGTATTTCTCCAATACTACTTAAGTTTATTTCAGTGACTTTTCGACTTTTTTTATTGCAATTGTGTTTTGATTTTGTATACTTATTTTGTGTATTCAATGTTTGCATTTTATTTACGATTTTCTCATTATTTATTTTGTAACGAGCACCAATGTTTTTCCTGTGACCAAACTTCTTTCGATTTATATTATTTATACCGAAATAACGCAATTTACTTTAATTAAAAAGGTAATACAATATTTTCAACATTTTTGAGAAATAGCCAAAACAATTTTCAAAATTAATTGAATATAACACAAGGACTGTTTAATCCAAAGGTTCTGGACCATTTTACTTCCTATTCTTTTTTTTGTAACTCTTCTAATAAGCTCGGAAAAAATTAATACACATATGTACACATGTAAATTTATTTTTCAGAAATAGCCAAAAATTTTTCAAAATTAATTTAATCTAACGCAAGGGCTGTTTAATCCAAATGCTCCGGACCATTTTACTTCTTATACTTATTTTTGTAACTCTTCTAATAAGCCCAGAAAAAATTAATAACTTTTCTGCTTGTTTTAAATTATTTACTAAAGTGCAAAAATTTTTTTTTGGAATTTATTAAAACTAATGCAAGGAATATTTAATTTGGACTTTTGGGAGCATTTTATTTATATAGCATTTTGTTTGTCACTTTCGTAATAAGCTCAGAAAAAATTAATAACGTTTTTACTTGTTTTAAATTATTCCTAAAAAAGCAAAACATTTTTTGGGAATATAATAAAACAAATGGAAGAGCTATTTAATGGGGACTTTTAGGGACATTTAATTTATATAGCAATTTGTTGTAATTTCCTTAATAAGCGCAGAAAAAATTAATAACTTTTTTACTTGTTCTAAATGATCTATATATTTTAATTCAAAATTTAAAACATTCTAAAATATTTTGTTTTTTTTTATTCGGGGGTTGCATTTTTGGTTTATACTTATATAGGGATGTGTAGGGGTTTTATTAATTGTAAAATATTTTTTGTATCCCATTTGATCATATATTTTTTTATAAAACTTTCTTTTTGTATCATCTTTTACAAATTACTCGAGGGTTTTTAAATATACAAATTTTTTGTTCTAATTAATAATCTCACAGCATCAAATTAACAGAATAAAAACGAAACTTTTTCAAATAAGATTTACACCATTTTTTAATAAGATTTAAAACTGCTTAATTGTCTTTCTATTTTAGTAACTCCGGATAAGGCATAACCCGAAGAAGAGGAAATCATCGACAACAAAGCCGAGCTAAATGAAAAACTAAAAGACTGTGATCCTAGAAAAATCATCGAAGCCTTTTGGAGGACCACTTCTCGTTCAAGTGTAAGTCTTCAAAAATATTTAATCCTCAAATAAAAATCTCAATCATTTCAGAGAAATCTTAACAAACCAACAGAACTTCTTCAAAATGCTCGACGAAAAAAAACTTACGTCCCTCTCAATTAATTTTTTTTAAATTATGGATCCCGATAAGATTCTGGGAGTGAATCAGCACGAGCAGTAGAAGCAGCCTTCGACTCCATTCTGCAAGCAGATGGTTTTGGATAAATTTAGGAACGCTGATGGTTTTCGATGAGGCCAACCATGGAAGCCATGAGGTTGACTGACCGACAACATTTCCAGACACGCTCGAACGTTATTCATCGGAATTACGGTGTGACCTAGTCCACTTACAGGAAGGTCACCCACACTTTGGTCTACCAGCAACCTGGAGCTGCTGCGTACTCTTGGGCCATGCAGTACCAAGCTCTTAGTGCCATGTACATCAATCAACCCAATTATCCGGCGAATTCAAAGCAATGCCAGCTTAATCAAGCAAAGCTCGATCAAAATGGTTTATCAGAATAACTAGAAGCACATTTTAATCAACCCGATCACTTACAGTTTATAATCTATGGTTCTTCAGTTCTCAAGAACAAAGCTGGGTACATCCAAAGATTATTCAAAGCAAATTACAATAACAGATTCAATGTCAACAATCCAGAACCATTTTACCATTTTACTTCCTTTTCTTATTTTTATAACTCTTCTAACAAGCTCGGAAAAAATTAATACACATATGTACACATGTATTTTATTTTTCAGAAATAGCCAAATTTTTTTTTTAAAATTAATTTAATCTAACACAAGGCTGTTTAATCCAAAGGTTCTGGACCATTTTACTTCATATTTTATTTTTGTAACTCTTCTAATAAGCTCCGAAAAAATTAATGCACATTTGTACACATGTATTTTATTTTTCAAAAATAGTTAAAAAATTTTAAATTAATTTAATCTAACACAAGGACTGTTTAACCTAAAGGTTTTGGACCATTTTACTTTCTATTCTTATTTTTGTAACTCTTCTAATAAGCGCGGAAAAAATTAATACACATATGTACACATGTAATTTATTTTTCAGAAATAGCCAAAAATTGTTTTTCAAAATCAATTTAATCTAGGTTTTGGCTATTTTACTTTCTACATTTATATCAAACGAAATTTCGCAAAATCTACTACCGCTCATCAAGCATTGTCTTTCGTCGACTTTTTTCCAGTTTCAAGGAGAATTTTTTGAACAAATCGCGGGTGCTGCAATGGGCTCACCAATCTCACCTATCATAGCTAACATTTTTATGGAAGACTTTGAAAACAAAATTTTAAAAAACGCTCCGCTTAAACCGAAAACCTGGTTTAGATATGTTGATGATACATTTGTGATCTGGAATCACGGCAGGACACGCTTCCCGGTTTTTGACTTTTTTGAACTCTCAACATCCCAACATACAATTTACTATGGAAACGGAACAAAATCGGAAAATATCTTTTCTTGATGTGTTGGTAGAACGGAAATCGAACGGTTCTCTAGGCCATCAAGTCTATCGTAAACCCACACATACAGATCGATATTTACATGCTACGTCGCACCATCACCCATCGCAGAAGAACTCGGTAATCAATTCTTTGGTATATAGAGCTTTAACAATTTCGAACCTACAGCCGTAGATAAGGAATTAGAACATATCACTGATGCCTTGTCGAAGAATGGCTATGGGAAAAAGGACATCTACCGATCCATAAAACGTTTTAAAACCAAACTAGGCTCGGACCAAAGCAACGCTGAGTTGCCAGTAAACGAAACGACAAAGACGGTGTTTCTTCCGTATCTTCAGGGTACCTCCGACCGTATCAGTAGAGTCCTTAGGAAACACAACATCAAGGTTATTTTCAGACCTCAGAAGAAAATCTCTCAGATTCTTCCGAACCCTAAGGACAAAAAACCTACTCTTGATACATCCGGGATTTATAAAATTCCGTGCTCGTGTGGAAAAGTGTACATAGGAGAGACCGGGAGGAACATAAGCACTAGAATTAAAGAACACCAACGGTGCGTCAAATATCGTAATTTTTCACAATCTGCTTTGGCAGAACATTGGTCTGAAACTGGACATCCAATTCTATATGACAAGGCCGAAAAACTGGCAACTGTGAAAGGATACTTTCCAAGGAAATATCGTGAAGGCATTGAGATAGGTAAAAATCCTAACAATCTCAATAGAGACCGAGGTTTCCAAATTAATCCTATTTGGCGACTACCCTCCCAAAATTTTTGATAATTTTGAGGTTATGGTTGAATAACTCTGTGTGCATTGTTCCATGACATGAGCATGGGTATATAAGGACCCCCTGATCAAAGGGTGCTTTAGTATCAGAGCATCCAGCCCTGAAGATGCAAACTGAAACGTTTGCGAAACGTCGGCATTTTGCTACAATAAGACGCGGCATCCATCCGGAAGCCTTAACTAGTGTTGGTGTCGGTAATCGGGTTAGTGTTAGTGACAGTACCAGCTCCAGAGGATCCATCATCGATTCTGGTAAGTGTTTTAATTTTATTTTCTAGTTGTTTTAAATTATTTACTAAAATGCAAATTTTTTTTTCGGTATTTAATAAAACTAATACAAGGGCTATTTAATTGGGATTTTCGGGAGCATTTTATTTATATAGCAGTTTGTTGTAATTCTTCTAATAAGCCCAGAAAAAATTAATAACTTTTCTACTTGTTTTAAATTATTTACTAAAATGCAAATTTTTTTTAATTTATTAAAACTATTGCAAGGACTATTTAATTGGGACTTTTGGGAGCATTTTATTTATATAGCAATTTGTTGTAACTCTCCTAATAAGTCCAGAAAAAATAATGTTTTTACTTGTTCTAAATTATTCCCAAAAAACAAAAATTTTTTTGGGAATTTAATAAAACTAGTGGAAGGGCTATTTAATGGGGATTTTCAGGGGCATTTAATTTATATAGCAATTTGTTGTAATTCTTTTAATAAGCGCAGAAAAAATTAATAAATTTTTACTTGTTCTAAATTACCTATATATTTTAGAAGATCTGTTGAGATGTCGATGAGGCCAACCATGGAAACCATGAAGATGACTGACCGACAACATTCCCAGATACCCCGAACGTTATTCATCAGAATTACGGTGTGCCCAGCCCACTTACAGGAAGGCCACCTACACTTCGGTCTACCAGCAACCTGGACCTGCTGCGTACTCTTCGGCCACGTAGTACCAAGGTCTTAGTCGCATGTACATCAATTAACCAAAATTAATATAAAATTTAAAATTTTCTAAAAAATTTTTTTAAATTTTTAAAATTTGGGAAAAATTTAAAAATTTTTTAAAATTTTATTTTTAAAAATTTTTAAAATTTTCAAAAAAAATTAAAAAACCCTTTTCAAATTTTAAAAAAAATTTTTTTTAAAAAAGGGGAAAATTTTTTTTTTTTAAAAAATTTACAAAAGAATTTTTTTGGAAAAAAAATTTTAGGGAAAATTAAATTTTAAACTTTTTTAAGGGTTTTTTAATTTTAAAGGGAAAAATTTTAAAATTTAAATTTTTTTTAAATTTTCCCAAAAATTTTTTTTTTCGGGCTTTTAGATTTGGGGTTTTTTTTTCCCAAGGGAATATAAAATTCCGAAAAAATTTTTAAAATGTTTTTTAAAAAAAAAATTTTTTTTAAAAACTTTGGGAAGCTTTTTAAATTTTGGGATTTAAGCCAAAAATTAATTTTTTATGCAAAAAATGGAAACATTGTCCAAAAAATAAAAAACCTTAATATAAAACCAAAACCAAAATGGGGAAACTTCCTTACAGAGGGATATATTGTTTAACTTTATATTCTAGAAGGCAACTTCGGAGCAAAACCTGGTCCTGTGCAAAACAACAAATACAATTAAGTGCTTTATAATTAATTAATCTCCCGATTTAAAGAAACCACACTTACTACGAATTATTAGAATGGTTTTATAGCCAGTAGACACGTTCGGAATAATTAATTTACGAAATAAATTAATTCAGCATAACCATTGAAAACCAAAGAAACAATCTTTCGGAAGAAAAACAAGCAATTAATAAACCTTAATTTTTATCCATTTCAAAAAAATTATGGTCGTGCAAGAAGAAATTGAATTTTGATCGATCTGGAACCAATTTTATTATTTTTATGCTTTTTGGATAGAAGAAAACGTTTTATATGGTATAAAAAATTAGGTTTTAAACTCAGAACGATTATTTTTAAAAGATTTTTACTTTTTAGCGTTTTAGAAGAAGTTAATCAGAGCCTCTTAAGAAAATAGAAGCTGGGCCGTTATTTTTTTATTTAATTACGCTATGGATTGAGCGTTTTTGATTCAATGTAGAAATCTAAGCTGAATTTTATTGTGTTTTTCTCAATTTCAGACGAAGAAATTTAATTATGATTTATCTCGAAGTGAATTTGTTATTTCGCTTTTGGATGGACGAAAACTTGATGCATTTGGGACTTACTTTTAATTAGTGGATTTTGATTTATTCTTTTTTTGGAAGAAGACATTGATTCTTGATTATTTCTTTTGGATGAATATGAATCTTTTATATTTTGGTAACTATAATTTTGAAACAAGCTAATTCGTTTTCTAAATAGTTTAATATTTTTAGGTCTTTGAAAAAAGATTAAAAGAAAAGTCGTACCTTTATTTTTATTTTACATTTGATGTAAAACACAAATTTAGAGCTGTATATTTATTTAGTTTTTTCAATTTTGGAAAAAGAGTGGATCTTAAAAAAAATGGATTCCTAAAAGTTTACCTTCTAAAATTAATTATTCGACAGGTATGTCTTTTTGATTTGTTTAAAATTTTTTTTTATAAAATGGAAGATTCAGTGGACTAGCAAATTGAATAAAAACAATGCCAAATTAGATTGTAAGACTTATTACACGTTTAATTTTATTTTAAATTGGTTGCAAAGTCAATGTCTATGAAAAATGGAGATATTTTCTCTCATAGGTTCGTTTTTTAAGTACTTTTAATTCCACTTTGTATTTTTTTTTGTAGACAATTAAATTAATGAGAAGACTCATTATTTGTAATAAATGTTTTTATAAAGTAATGTTAAGATCTTGATATCCAATCAATGTTATTTTATTTGTTTCAAATTTTGTATAAACTTTGAATTTATTTTTAAAGTGTTCTGAGTTAGTTATTAAATTTTTAACTTATTATTATTACTTATTTGTAGATAGTTCTAACTTAAATTAAAGAAGAATTGGCTTGGATCCCTGACCCATTTTGGATTGTCACTTATGTGGAAAAATCAGAACTTAATCAAAAGGTGAGTGCTTTTTTCAATACTCTAAAGATTTCAAATAAAACGAGCGTATTTGAAATCACATCTCATGCAAAAACTAGTTTTTATGTGAACGGTTCTTTATTAAATAAATAAATGGAATGTAATCGATAAATCATTTCGAGGGTAATTGAAAAATAGGCACTAAGAAAATAAAAGGCGAAAGTGCTTTTATTATAATTTAAATTAAGAAATAATGCATTGTTATTTCCCTTTTTAATTTAGTTTCTGCTTTTAACTTTTATATTTAAATTTTTTTAATTATGTTTTAGTTTATTTTGTAAAGTTTTTCATATTGTCACATCTGTTGTCTTTTAAATATTTAACTTTGTTCATTCTCTTAATTCATGTAGTTGTTAATTAGGGTTTGCAAAAGGGACTTTACTCAACTTAAAATAAATTAGTTTTTTGGCAACATTTCATCATGAGAAAATGATCTATACATTAGAAGTTGAAGAGAAAATGTAACCCTGTAATTTTGAAATTATTTATAACGCTTTCGATGTTAAAATAAAGCCACCTTAAATGTTATATTAACAAATTGATAATTGTATTTAAATAATAAGTTGTTAGTTTAGTACCTGATAAGGGTAGGAATGTGGGATGGCTTCATCTCCATTAACTATCCTTAAATTGGGATTGATTGCATTATCAATCGATTCAGTTTAAAATCCAAACACTCAGTTAACTATAATTTGTTTATTTGCCATCTTACAAATTTGCAAAGCAATCAAGCTTAATGTTATTAAGAACTTCATTGTTAACATCGAAACGATTGAATTGTTGCTTTTTATACTCTTTTTTATAATTATCTAATCTTGAGATTGTTCAAAGTTTGTTTCTTATGCGTCACTCATTTAATCATCTTGATCGGCATCACTAGAAAATGTTGTTATAAAAAGAAATCTAAATTTAAGTATTTAGTCCTGAATTGCTTAATGAAGGGAGTTAATGGATCGGGACGAAGCTCGCAATTCATAATAAAACATATCAATGCAACTTCAAATTAAAAGCTGCATTAATTAAACAGGATCGACAGCATTAACGAACGAAAAATTGAGATTAATTGATGAAACTTTTCAAAGGAATTGGAAGAAGTTAACGACGTTCTAATACAACACAAAGAAACTTTATTTTATATTTTTTTTTAAGCTGGATGAGACATCTGAGATTTTATTTGAAGGAATGGGGGTCGCTTTAGAATATGGCAGTACAAAAATTGTAATTTATTAATTAACAAAGCACGTTATATTTGTGTATTAATTGTTATTTATCAATAGCTCAGGCGTGTTTTATTTGTAGATAATATAATGGTTTTCCAAATGATGTTGACTACAATGGATCATCAAATCCTAAGCATTAATCTTATGCAGTCTTCAATCTTGAATTGTATTACTGCTGGTCCATGGACACCTTT
The DNA here is from genome assembly GCA_036325965.1 of Sinopyrophorus schimmeli. NCBI lineage: Eukaryota > Metazoa > Arthropoda > Insecta > Coleoptera > Elateridae > Sinopyrophorus > Sinopyrophorus schimmeli. The sequence continues at coordinate 195,508 of JARFIZ010000337.1, read as the reverse complement.
TGGGGAAAAAATCAATAAATGACATCTGCAAGCTTCTTTTAGTGCTATGGGGTGAGTTTTTTTTTATTACTTATAACTTATAAAGTATTTTATAAGTCCTTTATTAATATAAACTGAATTATATAAAGTTTAGCGCCTGATCGTTACGCAACAATTAGTGCGCTGGTAATGTGTATGGGTATTTGCCTAAGTTATTTTCTTAAATTTAGAAGTGCACTGCAGTATATTATCTTCAGAAAATAAATTAAAGCTATTTAATGGTACTTTATATATACGCTGCTTATATTCAATTTTATTTATATACTGCGACTATTAAAATACAATAGGAACTTAAATTAATTTGATTCTACTGCTACTTTATATCTAATTTAATAGTCACCTTATTCTTTCAACTTTGTGTACTTCTAGTTGTTTATAAATTTCTTCATAGATTAATTCATATATATTTCATAGTTTTCCAAGGCATTTAAAGTGGTTGCTTTTATGTTCTTCAATTCCAAGCCTTGAAACAATTATAAACTGGTTCAAATAATCATTAAAGTCTTACACCCTTTAAACAAATAAATTTTAGTACTTATTAATGAATTAAAACTAATATTCAATTACCTATAAATAAAATAAACTCTGGCTATATAAGATTGTTTGCTCTTGTCTTTTTACTGCTCCACTTTTTAAACTTTAAATCTTAAAACATACCATCGCAGTAAAATTATGGTGTAACAAGACAATGTAAACATTCATACACCTTTAAAATCAAATTGCTTTAACAATTTTAGTTAGCCCATTATGTAAATCATTTAATAAACCATATTATTTCATTTATAATGCTACGCAATTAGTTATTCATGGAGATCTTCTCGGAATCAGGCTACATCATTCATATGGAAATTGCAATTCTATTTTGCATAACATCTTCATGTAACTTTTTCAATTCCATTAGTATTTTATATGTAATGCATGAAGGTGACCTTCCATATTTTGTTCTCGCTCATACAAATAATCCAATCCATAAAGTTATTGAAGTTGTAACAAGAAGAAGACTGTTCCCGATCCACCCCTTAAATTGATTGTAAGTAATCTTCAATTAACGTTATTGAATACCTTTCGATATACTTACACTACACATTGGTACGATGTTTCAAACAATAGAAACTGCACTTCTAAAGATTTAATTGTGAAATAATCTCAGTGTGCATGTTTATATACATCTATAAGTTGCAACAACCATGTCCATTGCTATTTCCTCAGAAATAACCAAATTTTAACCATGAGTAACGTCCATTGAATTCTTGCCTTAATTCCGATAAAACCTTTTCCTTCATTGTAAGTTACTGAAAACTACACGCTTGCATTTTAAATTAAACCACACTTACTTATACAAGTTTATATAGTTTATTTTTCTTCCTATAACTTCTTAATTATAACCTTCTAAAATAGACACAAAGGGTTAAGTTTTTCCTACACTTTGGGTGTAATGGCTAAAATGACGTGACGTCATGGGCGGCCATCGAGGTGCAAACGACCTTGCCGTTATGAATGAGAATAGTAAACTGACCTTACTCACTAGTTTAACGACCCTCCAAACGTAGTAAAACCGCGCGGCTTCATATCCAGTATTACCTTAGAACAGATTCCAATATTAATTAATTTTTTCTATGGGTCCGTAGTGTCCATAGCCGGAGACACATTAAAAATGTAATATACACACGCATGCCACAAAATTTAAATAAAACAAGCTTGGATTCTATTACAGTGCGGGTGAATATTATTGAAACACTCTGTATAGGTGTTTTCGTTAAATTAAATAAATCGATAATACTATTTAAAATTATCGCAGTTCTTTTAGCCGGCCCTATCATTTTTGATATCGGACAAGTGTTCTTCTTGCGGCATTGTTATGTAACTTTCGATTCTGATTCATTCTTGAATGTAAAACGAAGTGGAATGGTTGTGTTTTAAATAAGTGCTCTTAGTTTTTTAATTGCAATCTCTAACCCAAGGTGAATATTAAAATTAAGGGTTTCTTTTTAAGTCCACGCGCTTAGTAAAAAATTTTAGCTAATAATTTTTTTTCTTTATTTTACAGAAACTAATTGACATGCAGAGGAGTAAGAAACTATAGCACGCCACCTTCAGCCCTCTTCAGAAGATCATTTTTGAAAGTAGCCAGTCTATCAAAGGGATGTCCCTTTTTGAAATGATGTAAGTATAAATCTCTTAATTTTAGTTCTACATGGGTAAACCTTGATCAATTTAATAAGTTGCTAACTAAAACTTTGAAGAAGGCCTTTTTTAATTTATCAAATTTCTAATACTGAATTCTTAAGTGTTTAGGAGGAGCCCAGTTTCACCGCCGATCGGTCGAACAATATTTCCCGCAGAGCGAAGCTGAGGTATCAGCCAAAGACACCTCTTTCGCGCCCGGACTTCATCAAGTCGAACCGTGGACGGTTTTAGACGATTATTAAATTATTATTTAGCGCTTTTTTTATGGCTTTGTGGCCATGTTAAATCGGTGGTTCTTAACCCTTGTATGTTTACAAGACACGTTGGTTATAAATGCTTTGAAAAATTATAAAACTTTTAAAATCGTACTATACAAAGACAATTTATTTATTTATTTATAATAAATAATTGAATAAAAATTGAATCACTTAAATGAATATTTGTCAAAGGAAAATTTATGGGTTGTTGTTTTTCGAAAGGAATTTAATTCTGAGGTAACACTAATTTAAAAAAAAAATGTTTTATTGAATAGCTTTTAATAATTTTTCGTGACAGTTAAAACATCGATTAAGAACCACTGTTTTACAAATTGTTTATAGTTATTGTTGGAATTGTTAAAATGTTATATTTTTATGTTGGTTCGTTTATGTGTGCGGTCAATTTTAATTGCTGCGTTTGCTCCTGAAGACAATTCGTAAGACCATCGACTTTGGTCTTTGTTTAATTATTAATATTTTGATCAAGTCGGGAGTTTTAAATTTTAGCTTCAAATATATATTTTTTTAATTTACATCTTTTGCAAAAGTTAACTCAATTTAATAAAATTCCTGGATGACAATTTAAGCTTCCGAGATGAAACTCGATGGTTTTCATTTTAATAAAGTAAGCATTTGTATAATCAGAACATTATTCCCTTATAATTAAATTAAATAATAAATTAAAAATTATTCGTGCGGCATATAAAAAACATGGTAGCAAACGCATTATTGATAACGCAAGCCTTTCTTCTGAAAACCTTTCGACGATAGGAAGTTTTCTTTTAAATCTTCGGCAACTTGTTAAAATATTTTTTCTATTTTTTTGGACATTGTTTTTTCATAGTTATAAGTTTAGCTGATGCCAGTAATGGTCCTTGTGCTGTGCCACGAGGTTCTTGCTGTTTGACCCATTGTTTTAGGGTAGATTTTAAGTATCCCTACACACACACACAATTCAAATTTTGGCATTTTAATTATTTTATTTTCGACTCTTAAAAGATTCTTTGACTAAGGTTACCAACTCAAAGTTTTGGAGATTGTTCCAATAAGTTCGGAAATAATTATTCAAAAATGCAGTACTAATAAAAAATGCTCATTTGATTTGGATATTTGCAAAATTAAGACATAATAATCGGGTAATCATTTTATTTATTTTTAAATTTTACGAAATATAAAATAACGTGCATACCCTAACAGATTGCTCAAACCGTTTAAAGTAGGTTTTGCTCGGGTTTATTTCAAGTTCTGGAATAAATCAAATTTAAATTGGGTTTATTTTCAGCTTTGTTAATTATGGTTAATTTTCGGGATTTAATTGAAAATTAATTTAAAATGAGTTCATTTAAAGTTTATGTTTTTTTCATATTGGTTTCTTTTTAGTTCAGCACGAAATTATTTAAAATTCGATTTTTTTCTGCACATTTAAATTGTTTAATTAGGATTTATTAAGCGATTATTCGAATCCGACAGGGTAGTTTTGTGGTTGTACATTTTTGTTAAATTTAATTATTATTCATAGGGGTTGAATATTTTTTATAAGAATCGAAAAATTCTGAGACTGTTTTTCGTAAATTGGTGACCGGTAAAATGTAATTTTTCTACACTCTCTGGACTAAAACTGGAGGGTTGGTAAGCCCATCTTTAATAATAGGATTACCAAAATTATTGTTTTAAATAATTTCGACAATTTAGTTTTTAAATTCAAATTTTTTTTAAACGTTTTTCTAAATAATAAAACGAAATTTGTTGTTAAATTTATTTTACAGATTTTCATTAACTATTAGAAAATTACAAAATCGGAATACATTAATTATTACCACACATCTCATTTAGAAGTAATCATTATAATTAGAGAGAAATAAAAAAATGAGTTTTATTCTATTTTAATATGTTATAAGAAACAATGTCCAAAAAATTGAATGCTTTATTCTCATTGGCAAGGCGAAAACGTTTCTATTACCCCTGGTAATAAACGCCAAAGAAGCGTACAATTTACGGTACTTTCTCTAAAATTACACCTTTTCCGATAAAACAATAAAACACAAACGGATCACTTTGACACAAACGTTGTAGCGCGTTATTTTGACAGGATCATTTACAAAGATACGGATTGAATTGCTTTAGGCCTTTAATTAACATAACCGTGCATTTCAAGCTTTCAATAAATATGAAAAATTTTTCGATACAATAAAAAATAAAAATAGATTATCTTATTGCAGACGACGTTTTTGACCATTTAACAAACGACGGTTCATTTACGGCTTCATCTTAAAATAAGAAATTTTCGATTTAAAATCAATAAATAAAAACGATACTCTTGATTCACAAAAAATCGTAGCGCCCTTATTTTTGATCCAATCATTACAAACGACACGGATTCGAATCCTGAGGCTTTTACATAAGATACATGTATTTAAAACGCAATAACTTTCTTTGAGCAGCCCAATTTTCTGGAATTTTAATAGGATCGCTAACTCAAAACCTCAACATCGGTCAAAATCGCCAAAACCATGGGTTAAAATCCATGCTTTTTGATTTTCAAAACGTTTTGAAAGCTTTGAAATAGCACGCCTATGGTTTCTTAGGCCTATCCGAAGCCAAAAAGCTGCCACATCCGAATCTGTATAGTTTTTAAAGATCCGTCCACAAATAACGGCGCTACAATTTTTAAAATTGAAAAAGCATGGATTTTAACCCATTGATTTTGACAAATAAATGAAAAAATAGAATTGCTTTATATTGCAAGGGGTGTTCCTACGTACCCCTACTAACTATAGGTGGTGTCATTTCCCGACGTTTTCCCCTCTAAAACAGAAATTTTGGCCTTTTGAAAAATTCAATTTGACTTTAAAGTGCAACTTTTAAAACGCAATAACTTTTTTATCTTTGAGCAGCGCCCGGAAATCTTTTATTCTGGAATGTATTAGGCCCTAATACGCCAGAATCCGGTCCTAACTCAAAACCCCCAACATCGGCCAAAATCGCCAAAAACCATGGGTTAAAATCCATGCTTTTTTGATTTTCAAAACGTTTTTGCAAAGCTCTGAAATAGCACGCCTATGGTTTCTTAGGCCTATCCGAAGCCAAAAAGGCTGCCACATCCGAATCTGTATAGTTTTTAAAGATCCGTCCACAAATAACGGCGCTACAATTTTTTTAAAATTGAAAAAGCATGGATTTTAACCCATTGATTTTGACAAATAAATGAAAAAAATAGAATTGCTTTATATTGCAAGGGGGTGTTCCTACGTACCCCTACTAACTATAGGTGGTATCATTTCCCGACGCTTTCCCTCTAAAACAGAAATTTTGGCCTTTTTGAAAAATTCAATTTGACTTTAAAGTGCAACTTTTAAAACGCAATAACTTTTTTATCTTTGAGCAGCGCCCGGAAATCTTTTATTCTGGAATGTATTAGGCCCTAATACGCCAGAATCCGGTCCTAACTCAAAACCCCCAACATCGGCCAAAATCGCCAAAAACCATGGGTTAAAATCCATGCTTTTTTGATTTTCAAAACGTTTTTGCAAAGCTCTGAAATAGCACGCCTATGGTTTCTTAGGCCTATCCGAAGCCAAAAAGCTGCCACATCCGAATCTGTATAGTTTTTAAAGATCCGTCCACAAATAACGGCGCTACAATTTTTTTAAAATTGAAAAAGCATGGATTTTAACCCATGTTATTTTGCCAAAAAATGAAAAAAATAGAATTGCTTTATATTGCATGGGGACGTTCCTACATACCCCTAGCGACTATAGCCGGTGTCATTTCCTGGCGCTCTCGCTCTAAACTAAAAATTTTCGCTTTTTTGAAAAATTACATTTCGCTTTAAAACGAAACTTTTAAAACGCTCTAACTTTTTTATTTTTTAGAAACGCCCGGAACTATTTTATTTTCGAATGTATTAGGCCTTAATACGCCAGAATCCGGTCCTAACTCAAAACTTTTAAAATCGCCAAAAAACAAAGTTTTACTTCAAAAAAAAATTACGTTCTTCCTTCCCTTGTAAAAGAGTTTTCTTTTTTAAATAAACTGTGTTTCTATTTTTTGTAGGTGCTTCTACACCAATGGACAGCCATGAAGACCAAGGATGGACCAAGGAACTCTTCAGCGCAGATCTTCCCAGGACACCACAGTCAAGATCATCCTAATTAGAATAGTTCACATTTAGGGGTTGTTACACCATTTTTGTAATACGCGATCTTAAAACTTGTCTGGGGTAGGGAGGAAGGTAAAAATAAAGAGGCAATGCTCTTTATATTTAACCTCCACTTTCTTACACTTTCTTTCTCTCAAGTTTTGAGATTGTGTAAAAAATAAAATAGCAATAGATATAAAATTATAAAATACAGTAACCTTAATTGTGAAGGGATGTAAATGGGAATATAAATTATTACTTTTATAAAATAACGCCACTCCACCCACATATAATTATTTTATTTTTTCACACACACTTAAAATACCTTCCTTTCCTCTTTTATTTATAGTATGTAATTGTAATGTAATGTAATTGTAAAAAAAGTTGCAATCCCAAGATTGACGTGCAAATCACTCTTAGTTTACAAATTACCCATAAGGTTTCTTCTTAATTCATTACAATAAAAACAATCGTAAGGGTTGCAACTTTTTATTATATTAAAAGTTGGTTATTTTAATTAATTAATTAGTTAATATAATTATTAAATTAAGATAAAAAAATAAATTATATTAATAATGTATAATTTAAAAAAGTTAAGAAGTTTAAATTAAATATTTCTGAAGCCGCGGACTTCAAAAATGTTTGATTCAAACTTCTTAGCTATTAAATTTAAACTCTGTAAAAAAACTTGCAAAATTATATATAATAAAGAGTCTTTATTGTTAACCGAATTTTAATAATAATTAATTGGAAGAGCAAGAGCAAGAGTCAGGTGGGTTTTTACATCTAGAACATTCAAAAATAATTTTTAAAATAATAGTATATAAACATACTCATTTAAACGATTTAAAATAATTTATGTGTAAGAAATAAATTTTAAATTAATATTAAACGACCTGTACTTTATAAGGTTTAAAACACTTACTTCGTATAACAACGCCATAGCTCAGATGGTTAGCGATCGGTTATTTGTTCAAATGGTCTCGAGTTCGATACCAGTCGAAGTTAAATTTTTAAAAATCTCTAAGAAAAATCCAACGAGCAACGAGCCGAACGAGACGAATGACGAATGACGAATGACTGTAGGATACTCGTGATTTGAAAAATATTTTTAAAAATGTCTAAGATAAACCTGGCCGACTCGGCCGACTCGGCCGACCGTAACTCGCGATTTGGAAAATTATATTTTTGGAAATTTTCTTTTATGTCCCTGTTACGAGTTGACACATTCCCCTTACATTTTTAGTGATAAAAGAAACAACAGGTAGTAAATAGTTTTTTTTATTTTCCAACATCCCCTTACATCCCCTTTTACATGTAATTAACCTACTTAACAGAGGAACTCAAATATGTTTTCATCAGAGTACAGCCCTTGATGAGATATTTTAAGACTACAAGAACCTTAAAACACCCCACCATTTACTAAACATTATGTCATCCAATGTGAAGAGTAATGAATGTTTACAACCGACAAAGGCAAAAATTTTAATCGAAAACAACCACTTCTTATCGGAGACATATAATTAAGATATTAATTAATGTTAACAAGAATTGGACTTTGAATAAAACAACTCTTGTTAAATGTGCAGATTTAACAAGAGTTGTTTTATTCAAAGTCTAATTCCTGTTAACAATAATTAATATTAAAAGATAAAATTACTATAATAAAGTATTAGATTAACTAAATAATACGTATATACAAGTTGTTACAAATTTGCAAAATTAAAAATAATGAAAAAACTACAATCTATTGTACAATTATAAATAATTAAAAACTATAGTACAAGTGAATAATAAGAAAGTGCTTAAAGTGTGGTCGAAAAGCTATAACAATAACTGTATTTTTTAATAATAATTAAAAACTCAAAATAATATTGCAATAACCAAATGAATAATAAGTATATAGACAAACAAAATAAATTAAAAGCGAGAGCAAGAGTTTGAAATAACTACAAGCCAAGTAATTAAAATAAATAAAAGTAAAATATTTAAGTGTGTGTGTTTGGAAGTCGAAGGAAAGAAATATATAAACACTATCTTTTACATATCTTCTTTGTCGTTTCTTCGTCCCACCTATAGGGATACAAAGTTCGCTTATGTGTGCTAATGCAACCCTAAATATTTTTTAGACATTGTTCCTTATCATATACCCAAATAGAGTAATAAAAATCATTATATTTCGTTCTCATTATAATAGTTTCCCTAACCCTTACAGCTAAATGGAACGTGTGATAATATTTTATGTAATTTTGATTTTGTAAAATTTTAATAGTCAACAAAAATCCTTAAAATGAATTCAACAAATGTTGTTTTATTATGTAAAAAAATGTTTCAAAAATAATTTGATTATAAAAACTAAATTGTAGAAAATAATTAAAATCAATAATTTTGTTAATTGAATTGTCAAAGAATATTAATAAGAACCTCAAATAAAATGAGTTGTGTCTGTAGAAATACTTAAAATCTATCCTAACACAATGGGGTCAAACAGCAAAGACCTTGTGGCACAGCACAAGGACCATCACTGTTATCCGATAAGTTATATCTACAAAGAAACAATGTCCAAATAAATACAAGGGCCTTTTTTAAAATAAGTACCTAATAACATATTACTTTCTTGTTTAAAAAGTTGGGATAGTAATTACGACTTGAAAATTAAATAAGACAATTAAAGCACAAACACAATAGGTGCTTCGTTTCCTTTACAGATTGTTCTCATAAGGAGCAAAGGTCACGTTTAATTTTATGGCACACATAAACGAATTAACAAATTATAAAACATATAAACAATGGTTCTTAATAACTAAGTTTGCTGAAAGTATGAAATATAGTTATTAATACAAATAGTTAATTTTGAGATTTAACTTTAGATATAATCCCATATTTTCTTTTCCAAACAACGTATTTCAATTAAACGTTAAAAACATTTGGATTAAATTATTTGTACATATTGCATCCTTTCAGCTTGTTTTAACAATAAAAGATTTTCATATCATTAACATTTTCTAACTAGAAAAACTTACATTTTTTGAATATCCCAGATATTATATTATGAAATAAAGTGTTTCAGAAGTAGAACTAGTGATGTTTTTCTTTAAAAAGTCCTTTGGCACGTAGTCATATAATTCTAAAGTGGAAGACTGCAGAGAGTTGATCTTTACACGCTGCAGATACAATATAAGTAACACTTCTTAAAAGAAACCGGCAAAGTAATGGTGGTTTAATTTTCGAATCATAATTGATTGCCTTCAAATTGCTGAACGGAAATCTCCTACAAACAAATATATATAAAAATGTTCATGTAAAAGTTGGATTATTTTCAGTATATTAACAATTATAATTAACTGTAAAAGAGCCCATTTTAAATAAAAGTATGTTCGTACTTAGCTATGCTCGTGCCTTCTACGTTGTTTGAATCATCCTTCGAGAATGGTTTCTGGATGGTGTTAAATTATTCTGGGACCATGGTCCACTACTTAAAATACAAATGTACATAGCTTTTGATAGAAGTACTTGGTATAGAAATAATATGTTACTTCAAACGTATACCAAACCTTTTAAGATTTAGTTCACAATTCCATACACTACAATAGTAAAAACGCTTATTAAAATCTGCAGAAAGTTATTATAAACGTTAACTACCCTTTCTTGATTTGCTGGAAGTCCCAAGTTCCTTAAATTATCGAAATTAATCTTCAAAGTTTTACATCCAAGTGCAGCGTACATATCAACTCTTCGAATAGAATTTAGATTGCATGCTCATGCACAGAAGTATTGCAGAATAGTTCTCTGCCTATTTAAAGAAACGCAAAATCCCGACCATGATTTTGCATGCCCTAAAATAATTCATAATATTTTATTCGAACAAATTTAAGATACACATTAGAACTGTAATAAAAACAAATCGACCATTTTGAAATTATACAGCTGACAATTGCTTTAAGGTACACTCAAAAGAGAAAAACTTCGGGGTTTTTTAACTGATGGGAAAACCCCAAAACAATGGCGGCTTTTTTTTACCGATTTGTAAACAGTCGTTAGTGGAATTTAAGACAGCGCTAACTATCTATTGTTTAACCTTAATAATTTAATATTTAATTTTTAGACTTAACAATAACACTGCTAAATAATAAAGCCTACCTAACAAAATATGCAGCCCAGTGGTAACCTAATGCAGAATGGCTTAAGCAGTTTGATGGTCCTCTTATATATCCAGATGAAGTAAGCAGCAAATGTATTATGCCCCTTGAATGCCCAATTTAGAACCCATCGAAAAATCGGTGAAGATCATCACTTTAAATTTTGGTCCTCAACGTCTTATGACTTGTGCTAGATCTTGATGGAGAAGTTGTTAGACGAGCTGATCCTCACATTGGATTACTACACAGAGGCACAGAGAAATTAATAAAGTATAAAACTTACATGCAAGCACTTCCGTATTTCGACCTTTTAGATTATGTATGGATGATGTGTAACGAACAGTGCTTTAGTTTAGCTATAGGGAAATTATTAAACATTGATGTTCCGATAAGAGCAAAGTATATAAGAAGTAAGTGTCTTATCGTCTTAAGTTCTCGGGTTGATAATAGTCTCATAATTTTGTAGCACTCTTTGCCGAGATCACTCGTTTGTTAAATCATATTATGGCTGTTGGAACCCATGCACTCGATCTGGGGGCTGTCACCACCATTCTTCTGGTTCTTTGAGGAAAGAGAAAAAATGATAGAATTCTATGAATGTGTTACGGAGCTCTTATGCATGCTGCTTGTATCAGGCCAGGCGGTGTATCCCTGGTAATTGAATAAATCATTACACACAACAAGGAACTGTAATTATTCTTTGTTGGATATGCCTCTAGGATTGTTAAACGACGTCCATCATTTTGCTTCCAAATTTAGTGACAGATTGGACGAAGTTGAGGACATGCTAACAACAAACAGAATCTGGATGCAAAGAACTCAGGATATTGGTATAGTTTCAGCAGAAGATGCTTAAACTATGAATTTAGGCAAGGAGAAAATTATCAATAAATATTTCTGATCTAAACATTGATAATTTTGTAGTGGAGTAATGTTACGTTATTAATAAATTCCAAACAAATATTCAATTTACTACAATAAAATACATATGTGTTCACTTAACTGATGTCCAATTAAAACTAATAACTTGATGTCTAATATCTTTACCCTTCGAGACATCAATATGTTGAATATTAAGGGAAAATTAACCTAATGTAAATTTTAAACAAATTGAAAGAATAAATAAAAGTGGAAGCTTTAAAAAAGTTTATTAAAGGTGTAAAAATAAACATTGTTAATATTTGCTAATGAATGCTATGTTTTAGGTTCGAGATACATTGAAGCTACCGAAACAATAAATAATATTTTAAATTAAGGGTTTGCAGCAGGACAAGTAAATATTTAAACTTGATTTATTTAATTTGAAAGCTGTATAAGCATTTGCCAAAACATTACGCTTTAGTATTCACAATTAAATATTCTAATTAATGATAAAAAGAATGAATATTAAATGTAAGTTGTTTTTAACGATTATAATTTCAGATCTGTAATTGAACTTTAAAACATTCAACCCAATTTTTAAAGACTAGGATATTTAGATGTTACAAATAAGCACCATAGACAAAAACAATCACAGAAGGAAAAGAGATAATAACAAAACCAATTATCTGTGAGCTACCTTTTTAGTTCCATAAACAGCTGGAAAAAATCCCAGAAGTGGTAACTTTAACCGATACTTCTGTTTGGCTTTCCAGGAATTGCCTCCAAACTAGACTTTGTTGGTATTAATTTCTAGTACCCAAACCATGTTTTTTATATTGCAGAACAAGTTCAATTAGTATTCTGCATGTCATTATGTACTCCTTATTAGAAGATAGATGCCTACGATAGGAAGAATTAAAGTTAAAATAAATTTTAAAACATACGCCTATATAATGGTGCAAACTCTTCGTTGTCATTCTCTAAATTTTACATGTGAGTGTTCTACTACCCACCAAGTGTAAAGTGGAAGGTAGTATAGGGTTGATGCTCCGAGATTGAAGAACCAATGTAGTAAAGATCAAATTCAAAGGAAAACGTCTCATCAGAAGATCCTTGTAATACCTCAGAACTGCAATCAACGTTGTAGGACGTTTAATTGTAATCTCATTAGCCTGTAAGTTTGCAATCTTTCACGTCGATATTAATCTAAAATAAATCTCATTCACGCGCACAGACATCAACTACTTTTTTTTTAAAACCTGCATTCATTTTTAATACGATATGCCAACCATCTCAGCTTCAGTTACTCACACATAGCTAAAGTATGGAAAATACAAATATGATCCCAACTCCAAACTTGTATTTCATTTCAATAACATAAAAATAGAATTGTATTCGATCATATCTGTTCTCTTCCACTTGATGATATGCTATTAGTATTATAATCTACCACAAATTTTAGCATATGAACATTAATCGATATAATACAATTTTTATGATTAAAATAATTGTGTTTTAACAACATATGGAATACTGGCACCACTAAATAATAAAAAATTAATTAATGTAATATGGCCTTGTCACAAATTATTAAAACACGTTAATAAAAATAACTAGTCAACGTCCAAACAAACATAAATAAACTTTTGAGCAAATTGAATTTGAAATTAGGACATAACAAGTATACATTAATCAAATATTAATTAAATGACTACATAAAGCAAACAAATATTACAATAACAATTGTCTCTTCAGAGCTTAGAATCATGTTCCTTTACCATTGAAACATCTTTAATAAATCGTCATTTAACGAAAATTTGATTAGAAAACAAAAGTATGGTCTTAAAATACTAAACAAATTTATATATAACTTAATCAAACGGCTTTAAACTTATTTAAAATACTACTTTCATTTTCATTTCTAATTAACTTAAGTTTTACATAAATCAAAAAATACATTACATAAAAATAAACTTCCAATAATAACAATAAAATTGAACTAACACATTAGTTTAATTGATATATAATTTATCTGCATCGTTCTGATTCTTGTTAAGTCGTAAACGATTAACTAATTTTTTTAAGTACCTTTGTAAATATTTAACACTTCTATGTTAAGTGAAAAACACCTGGCAATATGTTTTAACAATTTCGATAAGTTTAAAATTTTATATGTACCATTAATGATCCAAAAAACATCATACCTTATTTAAGGGTGTAATGACTTAAAATCTAGAAACGACAAGACATATTAATTTGGCAGCTTCAATAGCTCTACTAGCATTAAAATAAAGGTGATTAAGTACATCTGTAGGATATAGAATGTCAAACCGTTGAGCACGCATTACACTACTACTTAAAAGTAATTAAAAAAACAAAAGTGATATCACACTTACACCTTTCTACCATCAATTGCAAAATTCACATTATAATAAAGCTCATCGTCAGATCAGTTAATTTGAATTTATAAAGTTTTGTAAACAGTTTACTGCTGTCGTAATTTTCTAAAGTCCATCTCTGCCGCTCCAAGCTTGTGTTACAAGGTTCGATTACTGACTTTGTTTTAGCAGCATTTATTGCCAAACTCTTATCACTACTTCCATGCCTAAGTAACTTAGTGTCTTCGTCGTAATCCCAAAATTGGTTACCGTTAGAACCGTGACAAGGATACAGTATTACCTCCTGTCCACTGTAATCAAGGCAAGCCTCATCTCTACGAATTTCTCCAGTCTTACTGTACATCCAATACTAAAAAAAATGATTACATTATAACAAAGCTACACACTCATAGCATGTTCTAGAGTTATATATACTCCTTTTTACTTAATCTTTGCTATTTCCTCTGGGGTCAATAGTGCTAGTTCCTTTTTAATTAAAGGGTCCTCCTTTAGTTTAGCAGCTTTATTGAGATTTTCTGCATAAGCTAGAAGAGTTGTCGAAATACCAGCATACAAACTTCAAAGTATAAGATACCAAGAAGAGGAGAGAAGAGCTGGGAAACCTTGTCGAGTTACCTAAGCAAAACTTCCATCATTCATTTTGTTATAAGACATTGCATCTAAAGTTTTGAAGAGCTTGGGCATTGAGACGAAATGCCTCGACGTATCGACGAGCAATCCTCTATGAGAAAACCTGGGATAATCTGTTATTAATGTGTGGTTTAATTGTAGCTAAAAAATAATGAAGTCATTTCGTTATTAATTTCCATCAGACTTACAGCTTCTTCTTGGTTTGTATCTCCTCATCCTCCGAATTGCAGAAAATCTATCGAATTGCCCATCTCCAAAATTGACTGAGTTTTCTTGTTCATCAGAGCTGAGGACGTCTTTGGGTCTTCCCATAAGGCGTTTACATGGACTTGGGGCTAAGGGGTCACGTTTGTCAACTGGAGTTGAGGTGAAGGTACGAGGAACTGTTGGAAGAGTCTCTATGTTGTCTTGGTCTATATAAACTTTATTGCTGGAAGAGTAACTTCTGTCTGTTTCCATCAAAGGCTTTCGGATGTACAAGGTGAGCTTAACTGATGACGGCATTTCTCCTAAGGAATTAATTAATTCTTTACGACCACTTATATTCAAATTAATGACACAATAACGTTACAATTCGGCCATTTAATTATATGAACTACTTTTAGTTCAAAAAAAAAACTTTAAGATGGTGGCCCCAGATTAACCAATCCCTAAAAAATAAATAAAAATCTGTTTATATTAATTGTACCCCACGTCAAATGTCAACAAACAATTTCAATTTTAACCGTTACAATTCTAGTTAAACTGAAATAATTCAGGTAAATTATAAATCAAATAATATTAATGAAGAGTCATTTACAGCTGTAGGAACAGTAAGTACCTTAAATATATTTAATAAAAGTACCTTTGAGACCTATCTGATAAATTACTTTTGTAGCCGCCAAACTGGAAATGATTAAGTATACTGCTTTAAGAGGATTTTATGAGCTACAAAAAAACTATGAGATGTGATGGATTTGCCAAAGTAAAGCTTGCAGTGCATATTGCAACTGGTGAGAAAGCTGCATTTAAAATTAGTGAAAACCAAGGGTTAGGGGACGATCTCCCAAGAGTTAAATTGGAATTGGAGGCCTTTAAATCCTTAAGCCATCAACACATCCGTAAATTATATTAAGCGATTGAAACAGACACCCATTATTTCATTATTATTGAATACTGTTCTGAAGGAGTATTGTTTTAAAAATTAATGTTGGATAGCACGAAACTTAATATCGTTAATTAAAATAAATCAAAAATTAATCGTGTAAATAAGCAACTTACATTATAAACGCTCTCCCCGAAGGCCCCCACACTATATTAATTAACGCACAATTATTAATTAATTTGCAACAAAACAAAGACTTCGTTTATAATGTAAGACCTCGCTCAACGAATATTCGATCGAAACTAAAAGAATATATGAGTCGATATTCTTATCATTAACACAGGCTTGCATAAAAATTCCATTCTGATAAGAAACTTTCAAATCGACAGCTGCAATTTAAAAACTTGCCAAAAAAATTAGTTTAAACTAATCAAAATGACTATGCAAATTATACTATCGTAAAAATTTTATTTAATTACAAAACTTTTAAGCCGTCTTCTAAATTTCCCTTTGTTAAATTTTTCAAAAAATAAAACAGTGTTTTATGTGCGACCAGAAAATTACTACTCGAAGTTTCATAACTAATCTGCCATCATACTCCACTAAAAGGCTATTTAATTAGTTTAATTTTCTTTTTGTAAAATACAATAATTTTAACATCTCACAAAATTATCGAGGACCTTCTAAATATATTTTACTTTGTAAAAACGTTATTTAATTGACTTAATTTTTTATATATGTACACGTAGTTAAACATTCATTATTTTAAATTATTAAATGTAAACAATTAAGAATATAATAGATTGTACACGAATTTAAACTAATTAACTTAAATTTAAGAGAAAATGAAAAAAAAACAACAATCAGATTTTAAATTTAATATAATATCTTCTTTAGATGAAATTGTATTATCTTACGCTTAAGACACAATACAAACAAGAAATATTAATTACTACTGTTATTTTAGTATAAAATGTATCAAATAATATACATTCATTGTTTAGTAAATACCTACATTTAAGTCTTATATTAAAATTATTGTTAACAAATTCTGTTACTTTATATTGTAATTACATACTAAGGTTAATTTATTATGATACTTTTTTGTATATGCTTGAATTGCTTATAATAATTATTATTTCAAATTTGTTTGTTATTAAAGCCCAAATTGGCAAATATTAAGTCTGGGCTTTTCTCACAGATTAAAACTACATTTTATATAGTAAAATATGCAAAACAAAGTATTATTTTGAAAAAAACTTACCTTAAAACATATCTCTTAAATTATTAAGTTATATTTTTCATACTTGAAGAACTAAAGATGATATTTGCTTTATTATAAGATCCATTTGGTAATCGCTTGGTTTATAAGTAAAACCTTATTCTTCTCCTTCTCTATTAGCTAATATCTTATTTTACTCCAGCACATCTTTTCACCTCTTTCTCGGACTACATGGTGATCTTCTACCCGTGGGTAAAACCTAAAAACATTTATTTAAATTCATGTACAATTTACTATTATATATTCTCGATTGTATAAATTTAATAAATAAAGATAATTAATGTTTAACTATGTACAGGTAAGAAATTCTTTTACTTTATATTGTAATTACATACTAAGGTTAACTTATTGATACTTTTTTGTATATGCTTGAATTGCTTATAATAATAATAATTTCAAATTTGTTTGTTATTAAAGCACAAATTGGCAAATATTAAGTCTGGGCTTTTCTCACAAATTAAAACTACATTTTATATAGTAAAATATGCAAAACAAAGTATTATTTTGAAAAAAACTTCCAAATAATTAATAAAAATAGTTTAAACAATTTGAACCCAATAACAGAATATTTCACTAACGATTTTACACTTGTAATTCTGTTTCAGTAATAAAATCAAAAGGTTTATTATTGAAACACTGTACATTTATAAAAATATACATACCTATTGTTTTGCAGTTAAGAAAATTAATTATTGGTTTGCTTTTTACCTTAAAACATATCTCTTAAATTATTAAGTTATATGTTTCATACTTGAAGAACTAAAGATGATATTTGCTTTATTATAAGATCCATTCACTTGGATTATAAGTAAAACCTGTTTCGTCTCCATAAGCAAAAAGCTTGTTTTACTCGGACACATTTGTCTATCTGGCGATCGTCTATCCCTGGGTAAAATCTAAAAACATTCATTTAAATGTGTGTGCATTTTACCATATTCTTAATTGTTAACATTTAATATTGGAAGATAATTAATGTTTAGCTATGTACAATCATAAATTTTGATTGGAAAGTTTCTTACATGATTTTATGAGCTAAGATTTTCACGAAGTTAAAACAAATCAACTACCTATTAAGATTATTATTTAAATTTCATAGGAAAATAGCTTCCTCGGGTTAAATTATTAATAATTTAAGAAATTGTATCAGCCTTAAGAAGCAAAACAAACAGAACATATGAATTAGTACTTATTGAAAACTAACCTATACGTTTGCGATTATTTCCACTCTTTCCCTTATGTTTCTACTTTTAATGAATTACATACGTATTTTAATAATATCCAAACGTTATTAAAACGGTTATTGTAGTTTGGAACAAATATGCATTTAGTTACATTGTCGTCAACTAACCGCAATATGTCACTTTGACATATAGTGGATTTTTAATGCCAACCTTCGTCTAATTATATATTAATAATATTTAATAACATGTAATTTTAAAATTGCATTATCTTTATAATACTTAGATCAATTTTCTTTACATAGAAAAATCAAACATTTTTTTTAGGACAGAACTGTAGAGTAACTTTCGTTTATTTTGTTTGATATTGTTTTAATTGAAATATAACTATCATAAAACACTACAATTAAACAAGGACTGGGATCACTTTATATACCCTTTTCACTTTCTACATACTTAAGTGTGTCGGCTCCGGTCGATATCCTATAATACCTGAGAAGGTGTTATCATTGAGGCAGCAGGAATGCTGCTAGTCCGTCAGTGCTTGAGTGCGTATTCCTCCCTGACGGACATGCCAATGACTACATCTGATCAGTTATGTTAGGCTTCTCATGCTGCACTAATACTATCCAGCCCAGGATAATATAAGTTCACCGTGGAAGCCTATATATAGGATGGAGAAATCCCCCGACACACATTTTTGATTTTTTTTTCAAAAAAAAAATATATATATATAATTTAAGTAACATTCTTCAACAACAAAAAGAATTGTTTTGTAAGCTGTAACAGTACATTACAGAAGACCCATCATAAAAAGCTACAATCAAACAAGAATTGGAATCGATTTAAATACACTTTTTAATTCTACTATATCTGTAGTACTTGCGTCCTACTATAATACCTGAGAAAGTGTTATCATTGAGGCAGGAGGATAAATTATTCTAATTGAATGGCGTTGTCAGGAAGCTAAAAATATTCAATTTTGGTTCCTACTGTAGACCCCTGATAATTTTACGAAATGGTAAAACTCTTGATCCATAAATAATTAAGTTTTAATGTATTCGTTTGAAATCTATGCTGTTACAACTGGTTTGCATTTTAAGAAAACATTAACACACATAACATGGGTTAAGTTACAGTTCCATGTTTAAAATAAATTATTATAAGGTGTAATAAATTGATTAAAAGCACTTAGATGTTATAATAATACGTATTTTATATTTATTTGAATTTTAATTATAAAAAGTGCATTCATATGCCATCTATAAGCATTTCGTTGGACTTCAGCAAAATTAATTTGAAGTTGAAGAACGTGTTCATAGATAGCACACGAATGCACTTTTCATATTTAATATTCAAATTAATATAAAATAGGTATTATTATTATATCTAAAAGTTTTTAATTGATTTATTACAATTTATTTTTATTTATTCTGGGTCTCAAATGTGTAGTCAACCACAGTTCTGTAATTTAACGTTTTCTTTAGATATGATTTCTATTTAAATTATATCTGAAAAACACAAGGTTTAACCTCCAAAACAAGATGCTTATATTAGTGCTTTATAAACATTTTGAATAATAATAGAAACATGAACAAAACCTATAATCACCAACAAAGCTAACATAATTTGCCCTTTCCAACCAGAAGAAAAGCAAGAAACAGTGAGTATTAACTCATAAATTATAATAATGATAATAATTATTATATTTTTAAGTTTTCAAGTTAAATAAAACATCACCCACCGATGAGTCTCCTACGATCACATCTGAGAAAGATGTTGATAATATATCACAAGAATCACTCCCAGTTGGGCTATCGAATATACATCAGAACCAACAGAAAATAGAAACGATTCTTATTATCAAGTGGATGCAACCAAAGGTCGAAGTTTGCTCAATGTTTTAATACGTATTAGTAAATTACTTGCTTTAAAAAGCACTGTAAGTAATGTTTAATTATTCTAAATACTATTACAACGTATTAATTTTAGAATTTACAAGCTTATTCAGATACCGATTTGAAACCGTATTGGATACCTGGTTCTCTAAGCAAAGAATGTTATGAATGTGAGTAAAAATTTATAACCTTTCGAAGAAGACACTTGTCCAATTTTTAATTAGTGATAAAACAACTTAATGTAGAGAATTATTTTTTAAACTCTTCATACACAGTTTAGCTTTTTATTAAAGCCTATAAAACAATTACATACAAGAAAACAATAATTTTTAAGTTTTTAACAGCAGACGAAGATTCCATGTCATTTTCTTCTCAGTTCTATCACTTACGCTTTTATCTTTGGTGCCCAAGGCACCGTTGGTACTCTTCTTATGGCCCTTAAAAAGTATGGGAATTGTTACAGGTTCACCGTCAATTTGTGTCACTGTGGTACTGGATTCTGGCATCTTAAATTCCCGACAATTATTGAACTTTGAATGAGAAACACCAAAGGACTCAGTCATGAGTTTTTTACTACCATAATTGGCGGTGTTGATAAAAGGCTTTCGTCTTGGAATTATTATGAAAAACTGGACATATGCAGTTTGGGTTCTGAAAAATTCTTTAAAGGAGTCTCAACTCGGTATTGCTTTTGACATTATTAAATTCAGTCGATTGCGTCATGATTGATTCTTCCGAAGAATTTAAAAGTGGTTTTCCACGATAATAAAGAGTCTGACTCGAAGAAGTCGGCTTACTTTTAAACAAACTCATTTGAGTTAGATTCAGTTTATACAAATGAGATTTTTCTTTAGGTAAAGTACTGGTATCGATTTGAAAATCACAGAATACTTTTGGAAAAGCTTTCGTTTGATTTGCAAGATCATTCTTAGGAGAAATTTGGTACATGGGAACATCTCTCTCTGGAATATCAGTTGCGTTTGATGGAGAGGAATTGATAAATGTGGGAAAGCTATCATTGCTTTGCATAAATAAGGAGTTTTTAGAATCGTAATTATTTTTAATAATTGTTTGTAGATATTCTTGTGATTCTACTTCAAGTTGCTCAGCTGCAGAATTGAAGATCGACTTAAAAGGTGTCAGTTTCAAATGAAATGGACTGGCAGTTTGAGACAACATTTTATCCAAAACTGTCTCATAACATGAAAGAACTTCTGCCATATCTAAAAGCAATGTCTCCAACAATTCTTCAGAATATTTTTTAAAGATATTCTTTTTAGAGTTCTTCAAAGTATTTAATAAAATAGTTGGCATACTTTGAACTATGTATTTCATATTATTTGCTTGGTTTGTATTACATTCTAAGCTATGCTTGTTTTTGGAGGTGGTACATAATGGATTGGTCTCTCACAAAGACTCGAAAGAAGTTATTGTAAGATTTTTAAACCTACGTTTACCACAATCTTTCTCTGTAGATTTATCTTGTAATTGTTTAGCAAAGGGTTTTAAACGTGGTGCTGCTTGTATTTTCTTTTTGGTGCTAGATAAACTTTTGAGCTTGGCTCGTTTTAAACCGACTTTATGACTGAAATTAGATTTGGAACGTTGAGAAGACGGTTTTAAATCAGACAAAATTGCATTAACTTACTTAATTAAAGCAGTCCCTATTATAAAAATGGACTCCAGGAAACCTTCCATAAAAGGAAACGATCATTTGAAAGCTCTACAAATACAGAAATAATTAAACAAAGAAAATTATTGTTAAGCTACTTACTAAACAGTTCCTTCGCCTTATTCCCTTGATAATGATGTTTGCACAGAGGGTAATTGTAGCTGCAAAAACTCTTCAAGTTTGTATTATCTCAGCAGATGATTCTTTAAAGTAAAAACTTTACACTCTTGGTTATATGTTGTACGTCAACTAGCCCCACATAGCTTCTCCATTTTGTATTTTAAACCACTGCATTTTCTTCAATAAAATACAATATCTACAAAACGATAAAACATTACTAAATATAAGTAAATAATTTCTTAAAAACCTTTTAAAAAACCTAACGGTTAAAAGGCCAACTAAAGTATTGATTTTCTAAATAGTGTATGTATTGCTGCCTAACCAATTGTGGCGCCAAAATTCGATTAATTATGACAAACTAAAATAGCCCAACAATTATTTAACAAGAAGTAAATAAAACAAAATTGCACTTATACTTAATTAAAGCAGTTCCTATTATAAAAAATTATTCGGAAGCTTTACAAATACAGAAATGATTAAACAAAGAAAATTATTTTTAAGCTACTTACTAAACAGTCCTTTCGGTTATTATTTGGAAGATTTGTTTTTTTTTCAAATTAATTCTGTTATAAGTACTAGTTTTTATATATTGCACTGCCCTTCAAATAGTTTTTCATTTTTAAAATCTTTTTTAGTTTAAATTGGCTGAAATATGCTCATTGGGAATCGTTCCAGATTTAGCCGCTGCTGGCTCTGCTAAGCGTACACAAAAATCAATACTTCGATGCCGTTCGAATCGACCAATAGTGTGCCAGTTTCTGTCAACCATATTGGAAAGTTAAAATGTCGGTTGTGTATGGTATTTCCACTCTCAATTTTAAATAAATAGTGTATAATGGAAGATTTTTAAAGCCTCTACGTGCTCATTTTGGCACAATAAAGTGAGTACTTTATTTGTATATTGGTCAATGTACAGCTTTGTTCAATGGCACATCAGCCTACATTTCATAATATTCAATGGAAGGATTAAGTGCAACGTTTAATTTTTTTACTTTTTTAGGTGTTCGAAGCTTGATATAAAGATTACTGGAGTTTCACTTGCGAATGCTAAACACATTAGACTGCTCTACAAACGGTATTACACTTAGTAATAATCCTAATAACACATTACACATTCAAGATTTTGAATAGAAATCGAGGTATACCGAAATTGATTCATCTTAGTCTAGTGGGCAACCAGGATTTAGATCTGTAGATCTGAAATTACTTTTATACAAACCTTTATTGGTCAAAAACAATGTCTGATATGGAAATCGATACAGCTTCAATCGATGGCGATTTAGTTATAATACAAGAAGCCGAAGCTAATGTGTCCTCAAACAATTCAGATGAAAGTGATACCAATGAGAACGTGGACACAGACTATCTTACCAAAAAAGGTGTCATAAGAAGGTCACAGATTCTTCTATATGTCGAGAGACTCAAGACCCTGTGTGGTCTTATGCGTTAGTGAAAGACATTTGAAAATGTGTGGTTTAAACGATGTGGTAACGAGAAAGAACACTTGATTCTACTCATGATGCATTACGAGTACTGGTGTCACCGGCTGAATCCCAAATACCTTTTCAATGATTTCATGGAGAAGCTGGAGAAATTGAGTACGAAGAAACCAGTCCAGGTTAGTGACTTACCATTCTATTTTATATCCTTGGCTTGTTTTAATCGTTTTATGCAACTCACACGGTTTTTGTGCATTTTTACTTACTTTGTATGTATCTGCAGCTTTTTACTTACTTTGTATTTATTGTTATTCTCTTTAGTTACCTTTTGTTGAGTGGGTTTAAGTTTCGTGATTAGATTTCTTTGTGTGCTTTTTTAACCTGCGGTAAGTATATATGCTATGTACCTATTATGTATCCTGAACAGTTCCTGCTTGGTTTATCATTAAATATGATCATATACAACTTTTAATAATTATTTTTCTGCAGACTTATCTTAAAAGGATTCGAATGGATATGATAATAGACGAATCGAAAAACAAGGAGCTTGCTAGCAATGGAAACGATTCTGACACCAATGATTCTGCCGATGACATATTTAAAAGACAAGCACCACCTCTGCAGGTTTCATTTCTCGAAATAACAGTGGAACAATTGGAACGAATTCGATTTAACAAAGAGCAAGCTTTAAAACGTCGACATGATCTGCTTAGGAAGAATAATATCGAGCTTGAATCACTCAGGACGAGCTCCACTTTAAGCCAAAGAGATGATCTGCAACCCGATAATTTGATTGCAATCGAAGAAAAGCTGGAAGAACTTTTAATTTTAGATCGAAACCTAGAAATGTACAAAGAAACTTATAAATCTTGTTGTTTCTTGTATCATAAGGTATTATTAAATTATATTGAGTTTGAACTTCTTTCACTTATAATAAATGATTTTGATTGGTTCATTTTTGAATGCAAAAGAAAAACAAAGTTTTTTTTAATTATTACGACTCGTTAGACGATTGAAATACGATGAAAATGGAAACGGAAAGCTTCAAATGCTGAAAATACGTCTGATGAAATAAATTCGCCTTCCTTTATTTTTTAATTTTGATCTATAGCCATTTAAAAAAATGTTTTAAAGACTGGTTAATTTAAATTTCTTAATTTTTCTTTGAAGCACGTTGTATTGAAGCTGCATATAAGTTAAGGCAAAGGGTATAGCCGGATAAGCATGGCGAGTTGGCCCCCAAATGGCAACCTATATCTAAACTTATGTTTTAATATCCACTTTATATACAAATGCGATTTATGTGTTTTTTGCCGCCTCATTGCGCTTTGAACTTGAGATATAGACAAAAATATGCGTGCGCACGACTATTATTAAAAGACACATATCTCAAAAACTAATTGAGTTAAAAAGATAAAACCAACGCAAGGTGTTGGGGAATCTTATGGAGCATATTTAGGAATTTTTTTGGATTTTTAAAATAATTACGCATATTTTTGTCTATATCTCAAGTTCAAAGCGCAATGAGGCGGCAAAAACACATAAATCGCATTTGTGTATAAAGTGGATATTAAAACATAAGTTTAGATATAGGTTGCCATTTGGGGGCCAACTCGCCATGCTTATCCGGCTATCTTTTCGCTCCCTTCCACTCATTGCTATGGTAAAAACGTTTTTCGAACATAAAATCGAATGTGTTCACTCGGTTTCAAGCATAATTCACAATCATTAATTGGCTTTCTTAGAAAGCTAACTTTAAATATCGATTTTTCGTTAGGAGTGCGCGCGCAATTTCCGTTCCCTGCCTAAATTGCACTCTCGACGCGCCGAAAGAAGTATAACTTCAAAAATCGCTAAAAATTGACCAAAAAAAGTAAGTGATTCGTGGTGCACAACGGAATTCTTTTTGAAAATCTCAAAAAACACTCCTCTAGTTTTTTTTCAAATTATTAATTTAATAATTTACAAAATGAAACGAAAATCTTTTTTATAAATCTGAAAGGAGCCTATTCTAATTGTTTTATTTTGTGGAAAAATTAAAAGGGGACCGAAGGGCGTAGCTTCAATTACATGAAACAAGGGCAAAATTAATTTTTTCTTGCAGTATTAAATTTCTTGAAGACTTCGATACTGATTTTTTTTAAACTAAATAATACAAAGCTTTTATAGTAATTTGTCATTCAACAAAAAAAGGAGTTAACAACAAAGGCCCTTATAATCGCTATAAACAATAAAATTAATTTTATTTGTATTGTTAATACTTTTAAATACAACTAAAAGCCTTCAAAAATAATCAAAAGGCAACAAAATTGCAACTAATAAAATTTAAAAATTGGCATGCTGCGCCATCTATATATGAGTATCCTAAAATTGATAATACCAAATCAACTCCCCAGTCGCCGGTAGTGAAGAGGTTCGAACGGCTACGGTTAAAGAACAATTACAAAAATAAGTGTTTAACAATTAGAATTCGCGCTAAAAATTATCGCAAATTGATACGTATTGTGTATAATAAATGTGGAGTGTATTGTTTGTGCTTGGTGCATTGTATTTGTGTGTGTTTGAAAGTGTTAGTTGTTTGATCATGGAAGCCATTTTGTTGTATAAGGGATACGACTATTATTCGGTAAAAATATCAGCCTTCTTATTTCTATGTTTATTTATATATATTTAAATTGATTAGCGATCCAGTAATTAATAGGTTACCATAAAAAACTTCGGGCTTCATAAAGTAACTCTTTGGAAATCTGAATAAGTTAAATTTAACTAATTATTTTAAAATAATTAATATATTTTCATGAGGGTTCTAAGTTTTTGTTATTAGTAGTTAAATTATTCTATTGTGTTTGATATAGGAAAATGGTTTTCCTGTAGACTCGATTGACCCATCGGACTTGTATAGTTCAATTTTCTATTAATTTTTTAATTAATGAAAAATTCTTTTTGGGCATTATGTATTATTTAGTTTAGAAGGGGCCCTTCTAAAAACAAATTTAAAAATTAAATTTTAGGAAAAATACATTTTTTACATGATCTACGTAATATTCGAAGCACTCCCCTGACCGGCCTTTTAGGGACCTCGTATTATTTAGTTTACAAGGGATTCTAGTCAAAAATTTTGGAAAAAAATGAATATTAGGAAAAAATTAATTTTTTCGTGATTTACGTAATTATCGAGGCACTCCCCTGACCGCCCCTTTTAATTTTTGAAAGAAAAAACAAGTAGGGGAGGATTTTTTAATATTAAAAAAGGATTATCGTTGTTTTTTTTTTCAATTTTTGAACTTTGGTGTAAAAGGAGGGGATGGCCTTTGAGACGAGTTCGATGACCTGTGTTTTTGAGCTTAGTTTTTGAAATTTATTATTAGTTTTTGAAATTTTTAGGGACTTTGTATTATTTAGTTTACAAGGGATTCTAGTCAAAAATTTTGAAAAAAAATGAATATTAAGAAAAAAATAATTTTTACGTGATTTACGTAATATTCGAGGCACTCCCCTGACCGCCCCTTTTAATTTTTGAAAGAAAAAACACGTTGGATAGGGTTTTTTTATTATTAGGAAGGGAGCCTCGTGGTTTTTTTTTCAATTTTTTAACTTTGATGTAAAAGGAGGGGAGAGCCTTTAAGACGAGTTCAACGAACTGTGTTTTCGAGCTTAGTTTTTAAAAAAAAAAAAATTTTTTTTAGGGACCTTGTATTATTTAGCTTGCAAGTGATTCCAGTCAAAAATTCAAAAAAAATTAAAATATTAAGAAAAAATTAATTTTTACGTGATTTACGTAATATTCGAGGCACTTTCCTGACCGCCCCTTTTAACTTTTGAAAGAAAAAACATGTTGGAGAAAATTCTTTTATTATTGGAAAGGGATCTTTGTGTTTTTTTCAATTTTTTAACTTTGTTGTAAAAAGAGGGGATGGCCTTTGAGACGAGTTCGACGAACTGTTTTTGACCTTAGTTTTTGCAATTTTTCAAAAATTCTGATTAAGGACTTTGTATTGTTTAGTTTAGAAGGCATTCTAGTCAAAAATTTCGAAAAAAATGAATATTAAGAAAAAATTAATTTTTAGGTGATTTACGTAATATTCGAGGCACTCCCCTGACCGCCCATTTTAATTTTTGAAAGAAAAAACGTGTTGGACAGGGTTGTTTTATTGTTAGGAAGGGATCCCCATGGTTTTTTTTTCAATTTTTTACCTTATGTGTAAAAGGAGGGGAGAGCCTTTGAGACGAGTTCGACGAACTGTGTTTTTGAAGTTAGTTTTTAAAATTTTCCGAAAATTCTTTTTAGGGACTTCGTATTATTTAGTTTACAGAGGATTCTAGTAAAAATTTCAAAAAAAATTAATATTAGGAAAAAAATTAATTTTTACTTAACCCTCAGCATACTAGGTGACTAAATGTCACATGCCAGACTAGGTGGGGTTTGCCATACCCCGAAAATAAAATGACACAAAATCCACAAAATTGTACTTTATGACAGTTAAATGATAAGAAATATATTTTAATAACCAATAATGAATAGGTTTTAGTAAAAAACATATTTATTTATCCATTAGAATAGACTTTTATTTTTAAGAGGCCTCTCTTGCACGTGACTTTTTCCGACGTAAACAAACAGTCACCTTATGTCTACGCTGGGAGCTATACCTCTCCCTACACAAACGCAAACGCGCCGATCTAGCTCAGACACTATTCTATAATGTGGATGACATTGACGAATGTAGAGATATCCACTGGTCAAGCGACGTACATATTTTATTAAAAAAGGGAATAACACTTTGTGGCAACGTTGTATTCATGCGTATCACGCTGCCTTTATTTACAAAATAAAGTTCTACTAGAGCAGAAATTAATACATGCAAACGGTATTTGAATAATTTGACCATTCATCAATATTTTCTTATCGGTTTTTCAGTAATTGATTAAAATAACTTTTATTTACGGGGAAAAGTCCGAATTACGGAAAATAATAGTTCTTTCTTTATATTAATAAAAAAACTATTGAGAGATCTTTAAACACTTTTCTGAATACATATTTTTAAAAATAATATTGAGATGAATCTCAAACACCTCTACCTGTATAAAATATTAAGGCGCTTCGTTTTTAAACATTTTTTAGGCGGCTATAGACAAAATATTGTTCTAAACATCGAAAAAGTAATTCTCACGAATTTTCAGTTCAGAATTTTAATTCTAAGTGTTTCATAATTGATTTAAAATATTTCCCATTTACTTAATATGCAAATTTATAGTTTTTTTTTCATTCATTTATATCTCTGCTATACTTTATGCAATTATCTTGTTCTTTACAGCAATTTGTACAAAAAATGTTAATCTTTAAAAGTGCTGATAATGGGATTTATGTAACTTCAACGGTTTCACCCCTAAAAAATCTCAATATTATTTTTTATCGATTTTTGTATTTTTCTCATAAACGGCAACGCTTAGAGCAAAACACGTAAATGACCATTTCGGAGGAAACTCGATTTTCTTCAAAAAAGGTCTTTAGAGTGTAAGCTGTAAAGCTGATAAATAAAAATTAAATTAAATTAAATTAGACTCTGATGACCTTTTTTTGTAGCAAATTGAATTTCCTCTAAAATTGTTATTTTCGTTTTTGCTCTAATCCCCGCTAAAATTGATAAAAAATATTGTTAAGATTATTTAGAAATAAAACCGTTCAATTTTCATAGATTCCACTTTGGGCACTTTTAAAAATTGATATTTTGTCTACAATTTTCCATAAAGAACAAGACCATTGCATAAAATACAACAGAGATATAGATAATTGAAAAAAAACTGAAAATTTACATGTTAAGTAAATGGGAAAATTTTAAAATCGGCTAGCGATTACTTATAATTAAAATACAGGACTGAAATTTATTTTTCGATGTTTATTATTATTATTACTTTATTTGTGAACCGCAAAAAAATTGTTTAAAACGAAGTACCCTAATAAAACATATTTACAGTTTTTTACAGGAAAGATGATTATCTTTGCACTCATATTCATGTGTAATAGAAGATTTGTATATAGGTATAAAAGCGGAAGTAATAATATACTATATTAAACAAGTAACGTAAAAGGCCATTTATAGATACATATTTATTATTTTGTAATAAAGTGTAACAACACAAAGTTTAATAATAAAAAAAGGAGTATTTTTATTCATAAGTTTCTTTTCATGAATTTCACATAATAAGTTATTATTGAACTCCGTAAGAAAATATTGATTGATTGTGTTATTATTCAAATAATAAAAGTTTCAGGTAGTACTTTAATAACAAAGAAAACTAAAAAGTTGTGTTATAAATTACTTTCTATTAATTTCACATATGAACAAAAGGCTAATTAATTTATTGGTGAAAACCTTATGAAACACTACTGGATTATACCAGAGTAAATTAAACGCTATTTCGCGAAGCTGGTCAGATATGTGCTTATTCAGAATCTATCTTACGTCCAAGCCTAAACTCTTGACGATGTTGTCAAATGCTATTTCACGCAAGCTTACAGCTTTATCCACCACCGGGCAGCACTTGCTGGCAATTATTTTCTAATATTTTCGTAATGGATTTAATTAATTGTTAAATGTTAAAAGATATTAAATTTTGCGCCAATGCGACTAAAAATATAAGATACTTACGGGTAAGGTATTATGTTTCAAAAAATTATTTTAATAACAAAAAGAAAATTCAAATTTTTATTGTATATTAATTTCTATGACTTACCCGGATCGACAAAGGCCCTACTAATCAATTGGTGAAAACCCGATCAAAAAATATTGATTTATAACGGAGTAAAACAAGTACAAAATTACGAAACAGCGAAGAGGCCTCTTAAAAATACAAAAACTTGTAAATTATTGAGTTTTTTTTTGAGTACTAAATTTCAATGACGCGGGTCAATTACGATACCGAATATTAAGAAAACCTAACAAGAATTTTATTCTTGTCTCCTTATTGAAATACTAATTAATTTCACGGCAATTTCTTAATGATTCGCAATAATTTGGACCAATCAATTACACGAAAAATTAATTGAATAATTTTAATCGTTCCCTCTCACTTGCACTGACAAGATTATTGTATCTTCTCGCTCCCTTCCACTCATTGCTATGGTAAATACATGTTTCGAATATAAAATCGAGATTTACAAAATTAAATTAAAATTTTTGATTTGAAAGAGCGCACGGTAAATTATACCAATATAATTAACGAGGATGTGCGCATTCGAGCGAAAAGTGGCACATTTCCGAGCGAGGGAGGCAAATGAAGCGCGACGCGGGCGGCGCGCTTCATTCCAGATCGGAATGTGCCACTTTGAGCTCGAATGTGCACACTCGGTTTTAAGCACGATTCACAATAATTTGGGCCAATAAGTTAGGCGAAAAAGCAGTTGAATAATTTTAATCGTTTTTTCTCGCTCGGACTGACGGGATTGTCGTATCTTTTCGCACCATTCCACTTATTGCTATGGTAAATAAATTTTTCCAACATAAAATTGATATTTACCAAACTAAATTGAATTTTTTGATTTGAAAGATTTAAGAATAAAGGAGAGTAATCTAATAAGTACGAAGATGTGCGCATTCGAGCGAAAAGTGGCACATTTCCGAGCGAGGGAGGCAAATGAAGCGCGACGCGGAGCGGCGCGCTTCATTTTCCCGAGATCGAAATGTGCCACTTTGAGCTCGAATGTGCACACTCGGTTTTAAGCACGATTCACAATAATTTAGGCCAATAAGTTAGGCGAAAAAGCAGTTGAATAATTTTAATCGTTTTTTCTCGCTCGGACTGACGGGATTGTCGTATCTTTTCGCACCCTTCCACTCATTGCTATGGTAAATAAATTTTTCCAACATAAAACTGATATTTACCAAACTAAATTGAATTTTTTGATTTGAAAGATTGAAGAATAAAGGAGAATAATCTAATAAGTACGAAGATGTGCGCATTCGAGCGAAAAGTGGCACATTTCCGAGCGAGGGAGGCAAATGAAGCGCGACGCGGAGCGGCGCGCTTCATTTTCCCGAGATCGGAATGTGCCACTTTGAGCTCGAATGTGCACACTCGGTTTTAAGCACGATTCACAATAATTTAGGCCAATAAGTTAGGCGAAAAAGCAGTTGAATAATTTTAATCGTTTTTTCTCGCTCGGACTGACGGGATTGTCGTATCTTTTCGCACCCTTCCACTTATTGCTATGGTAAATAAATTTTTCCAACATAAAATTGATATTTACCAAACTAAATTGAATTTTTTGATTTGAAAGATTTAAGAATAAAGCAGAGTAATCTAATAAGTACGAAGATGTGCGCATTCGAGCGAAAAGTGGCACATTTCCGAGCGAGGGAGGCAAATGAAGCGCGACGCGGAGCGGCGCGCTTCATTTTCCCGAGATCGGAATGTGGCACTTTGAGCTCGAATGCGCACACTCGATTTTAAGCTAGATTACCAAACGTGCCGTTTTAACAAAAAAAAAATGTTCACTTTAGTTATATCCCACCTAGTACACGGAAGGGTAATTTACATAATATTCGAAGCACTCCCCTAACCCCCCTTGTAATTTTTTTTTATTTTTCTGTTTTATAGCAATTACCAATAAACAATAAACGACCCTTTAGGCAATTTTTTTTCATAATATCTAAAAAAGTACAAAGCTGTTTTAATTTTTAATAAAAATACAAGTGAACACTAAAATGCTGAAAATATGGAAATTATTTCATTTTGGGCTTAACACAAGTTTAAAATTCGATTTTTTTCGCACATTTAAACCGTCTAATTGGGATTTATTACGCGTTTAGTCGAATACCTCAGGGTACAACTTATTTAAAAACGGATTCCTTCAAATCTTTTAAGTGCGTCCATTTTACCCTCCAAAATTTAAGACGATTTTTGCCGATTCACGAGTCCAAAGAAAAAGCAACCGAAAAATTGTATAATGCACAAACGACCCAGTTAATCAACGAAGACGACAAATCTCGAAAACTATTCGATATCGTCGTGGTTAACTAATCAAATCTCTTTAATGTCGCTTTCGTAGTAATCGTTCCAATTTTTTAACGGCATTTAAGAATCCACTTTCCAGCACTTTAAGGATCGTAATTGTTTTTTGAGTACTTTTTGTGTACGAAATTTTTCGTGCGTAAACAATGTTCTTTAAATTGCTTACGAATGTATCATTGCAGTCGTCAACATGCTGTGTCCCCGACCAGTCCTCTATTCAAATTTTTAATATTCTTATTTTCGTTATTGCGCTTGTGTACTTCTTCTGCGTTTTTGCAAATCGGTTGTGATGTGCTCCTAAAATCGACTTGATCAGATACGGGACTTCCGGAAGTAGTTTTTTTTTAAAATGCAGTGCGTTAACTCCTTTTCGAAATCTTCACGCCCATTTTGATCTTCGCAAAGTGGAACCGAAGGCAGAAACGACAACGTATTCGAATTGTTTGACGATTTACATAAGAGCCGCCGAGAAAATCGTTCTGCGGCACTTTGAGGAAGAAAATCGAAAAACAATACGGCTTTGTCTGCTTTTAATTTTAGAAGTTGCGCAATTTCGTCGGCGGTTTTCGTTACTCGAAATTGGTTCATTGTTTTATTTTTTTAAGTGCCGTTCAAACCCATTCGGACATATTTAGTGTCGAAAACTAAGCTCGCAGAGTGCCCGTAAAACCAACAAATACATAAAGAGGGACTTATGTTTAAATAAGGAAGAAAAACAAAGATAGAGGTATGCAGAGAATCGTTTGGTACTTTTAATTGGGAGTACAGTCACTTTGAACGAAGTCGGATAAAAGATCTATTAATTTATTTTATGGCAATTTTTTGTTTTGTTTAATTTGGTAACTACGCAAATCGGAAGGCTAAAATGCCAGGCGAAAATTTAAAAAAATAAAAGTATTGTCAAATTATTTTTTTGCAAAATCACTTGCCCTTTTTTTTTGGTGTATTTTGTTGTTTGTGCGTGCTGCTCTGATTTAAAATCGTAAATAAATATACAGAACTCATTGTAAATTGGTAACTTTTGGTTTTTATATATACAGTCGACCCCCGGTAATCGGATCCTTTGTAGTTCGGAACTTTTTGTAATCCGATAAATTATAAAAGCTGTGGGGTAAAATCGAAACTGTGATATAGAACTTCAATTAAACAACACAATAGATACCACAACGTTTATTATAGAATTAATGTCATTAACGCAATGGCATAGCAGACATCAAAAATTTCAAATTTTTTGATAGGCTTTGGGAAACTTGCTAGAATAATCTAAAATTTTTCTAATATAGTCTGATTATTTTAATATATTTTCCAAACGTTATATTATGTTATATTGTATTATATATACATAATATACAGGGTGTTTTACGACGAGCTTACACTATCTATATATTGGAAACTATTCACACAATTTTTAAAAAAAATTAGTATAGATGATAACAAGTTATGGCAAATTTATGGAAAATATTTTGACAGACATGACACTTTCGGTTGAACAGCAACTTCGTTATTTTAAATAGAACACCCTGTATATTATTAACTTTTTGAATTCTACGTTAAATTTTAATGTCATTTTATGTATAATATCCTATACCTAAAATGTATACTTTTTTAAATATATATTTTTTTAATGAATAATTGACAAGTGCAGACCTTTATATTAAAAATTCTATGTGAACATCCCCTGTACCAAATAAAAAATATTTTGTCGGGTTAATAAGTAGGAAAGTCGAGCTAATTGATGACAGGTGGAAAACTGCTTTATTGTATACCAATTTTTATAAAATCGATAATTTTAATCGTTCCCTCTCACTCGCGTTGACGAAATTGTCGTATCTTTTCGCTCCCTTCCACTTATTGCTATGGTAAATGTGTTTTTTGGACCAAAAATCGATATTTACTACACTAAATTTAAATTTATGTTTTGAAAGAGCAAAAGATAAAGTAGGAGAGACCGGGTATAGTTGTCTCACGGGTAAGTTGTCACAAAAGCCATAACAGCAAACCTAATTAATTAATAAATTTGTTTACCCGTGTCAAAGAAGCCCGAGCACAATACCTCCTTGCATACTTCACTTCAGTTCGCTTTTTTCGTTTTTTTTTGTACAGTAAAATTAATTTTTTGTGAATCTGTGTTGAGTCACGTAAGTATATTTAAATTTTGCATAGTGATATATTTTTTCGTGTATTTATGATGTTTAAGATATGCTTCATGATATCATTCATATGGTTTCTTAAATGACCATTGTTTTAAATTTATTTTGGGAGTTAACTGTCTAAAACTGTTTTGGGGAAAGTTGTCTCAAGTTAACGGGGGCTAGTTGTCACATATCCAACGCAACACCATAAATATGTGCGGCCTTTTTTATTGGTTTCTAGGGGTTTTACTACATAAACGATTGGCTGTAATTATATTTGTGTCATTTTTGTTAACATAACCTAAGTTCGTTAGATAGAAGTTACTATGCGCTCACAGCAAATATTTTTTATTTTTTTTAATTATGAATAAGATATTTTTCGTTCCTTTCTTAGGTAAAATTTCTTACAAACAACATTTTACCTTTAATAAAAATAGGCATTTGTTTTGTCGTTTTGTATTTTACCTTTTATTTAGTATGTGACTACTTACCTCAGACACGAGGTTAAAAGTCACACTTCTCTTTTTTGAATAAAATTATAATATGTGCTCATTAGATAATGGTAGAGAAAAAGTCTTTATTTTTTCTTAAACTAGAATAAATACACTGTCTATTGATATATAAATGTCATTTATAAATTAAGACCATGGGCTGTATAAATCCAAAAA
Source organism: Sinopyrophorus schimmeli (assembly GCA_036325965.1). Taxonomy (NCBI): domain Eukaryota; kingdom Metazoa; phylum Arthropoda; class Insecta; order Coleoptera; family Elateridae; genus Sinopyrophorus; species Sinopyrophorus schimmeli. The sequence continues at coordinate 160,376 of JARFIZ010000337.1, read as the reverse complement.
AACAAAAATTGTGACTTCTAACCTCGGTCTCCTCTAAATATATTTAACAAATACGAGGATGTGCGCATTCGAGCGAAAAGTGGCACATTTCCGAGCGAGGGAGGCAAATGAAGGGCGACGCGGAGCGGCGCCCTTCATTTTCCCGAGATCGGAATGTGCCACTTTGAGCTCGAATGCGCACACTCAGTTTTAAAGCGCGATTCACAATAATTAATTGAATTTCTTAGGTGGCTAACTTCATACTATCAAATAAAATCATTAACGGTGCGCGCGCAACTTCATTTGCATGCGAAAATTGTACTCTCAAGAAGTATAACTTCAAAAAAATGTCCAAATTTGACTGCACCTACATTTTTTCTATTAATTTCAGAAAAGATGTGCATCTTGGATCTGCTGCGACTTCACGTCGTACAGACGAACAAGACGTGCAAGAGAAAACGATCAAGAGCTCGGTGCGGCCGGCGAAAGCGAAGCACTTGCACAATTTGAGAAATTGGAAGAGTCAAGTGCCCGTAAAATCGAATTTACAATTTCCTGAACTGTTGTTACTCAACATGCCGGAAGATCCTTGGGACTTTGTCAGTCTTCAAGAGTCGACTTGCTCCACCGATTTTCTCTACGACGGAAGAAGTTGCAGCTTGCATAATAATCTGCGAAGGAGCGAAGAGAAAGAGGGGTGAGTGCAATTTATTTTGATTTTGTGGTTCTTTTCTTGCGTTTCATATTTTTTTTTTTTTTTTTTTTGATGTCAGGAGGGCTTCTAATCGTAGCGCACATTGGTTTCGAAGTCGTTAATAAATAATTGACGAAGTGCCTTTTCACCAAACTATTTTGTAGTTGCTCGTTTTGTATTTTTAATTTATAAAGCGTTTATTGATTTTTCGATTTGAGAAATATGAAAATGACTAAGTTCTGCTATAGCCCGGAGTGCTGCTGATATCGCTCGTAAATAAATGTGTGTCGGCTTTAAGCGAAAAGATTACCATTTTAGTTTGTGCATTTGTTAGAATTTTCCAATTTTTAACGCTTGAATTTTAGTATTCGTGTGTTCGTGGTCGGGTAAATTAACGAAGCACCCTTCGATTTAATTTAACAGTGTTTTTGACAGATAAACAATTTTATTAATTTTAAAAATGACTTTTAACATTGTCTTTTCTAATAAGTTTTCGAAAAAATTAATCTACGTATTTTTGGTGAGTTTTTTCATGGATCGTTTATTGTGGGGGTCTGGTCGAGGAACGATTTTTATCGATCACTTCAACTCGGCACTTTGAGGGGTGCGAAAAAATGATGGGGCGTTTTCAAAAGTAATTGTTGTGGTGAAATGTAATTTTTTTGCGATTCGCCCAAATCGCATTTAAATAGGATCATTAGTTTTTTTTTTTTGTTATAAACAATTCGTCGAATGCGTTCCCCGAGATACATAAAGCTGGTCCAAAATTAATTAATTTATTTGAAAGTGGATTAAGTACGAAGAATACAATGATTTAGACCGATAAATTAGACCCAAAGTTAGTTGACTAATTTGAATTCTTCCCTCTCACTCGCACTTATGAGATTGTCGTAGCTTTTCGCTCTCTTCCACTCATTGCTATGGTAAAAACGTTTTTCGACGATATAATCGATATTTAAGTAGGTTGAGGCGTTAAACGTAATCCATGAAAATTATTTAGTACACATTTTTTTCGATAGATTAATTGTTTTAAAAAATTTATATGAAAAACTCTAAATTGTCTTATGGAGAACACGTGAATTTGATATGTAAATGACACATTTTGTGCTATTCAAAATTTAAAAAAAATGCCATCAATACGAAATTTAACTATATTGAACATTGTCATTAGTGATTATTTAAAAAAATTCAAATTTAATTAGGAAGCTTTAGCCTTTTGAAAAATACCAATTATAGGGGTAGTTGTGAATGATTTACATTTAATGTCTGAAATAACGGCAACGTTGTATTTACCAATAATGACAGACAATTGAAATATATTAAATTGTATGGTTTAAGGTTATGTAATTAAAACATACGGTACAAGTAAATAATATTAAGTTTAATTAATAATAGATTTGGTATGGGTATTAGTTTTATTCATAAAATAGGGATAAATAATTTAAAGTATTTGTTATAATTATTTATGTTGAAAATTGCATTTATAAAATTAACAATATAACTAAATAAGTAAAACTTAAATCCAATATAACTCAAACATATTCATATTGAGATTTAAATAATTGTTTTTAGAACAAATATAGATTAATATGAAATAATAAGTAACCCCAAAAATGAAATATATCAATATATTAGCGTGTCAGTAGAGCCAACAGTTGGGGAACCTGTTGTACCTTGGCCCTTTTTTCACTTGTAATTTTTTTTTTAATTGTATATGTAACAATTTGTTTATAAAATGAATTGCATCGTAGTGGGGCACTAATAAGGCATTCATCATAATATATTTGAAAGCATTACCTACCGTTTACTCAAATTGCTATAAGATTTAAAAATTAGTGAATTAGAGGTGATGTACCTTGGCTCTATTACTATTAATTTTTACTATAGCAATGAGTGGGAGCGAGCGAAAAGATACGATGAGCGAGAGGGAACGATTTTAACTAATTTTTTGTTTATTTATATTGTGAATCGTGCTGAAAATTGAGTGTGCACATTCGAGCTCAAAGTGGCACATTCCGATCTCGGGAAAATGAAGCGCGCCGCTCCGCGTCGCGCTTCATTTGCTTCCCTCGCTCGGAAATGTGCCACTTTTCGCTCGAATGCGCACATCTTCGCATTTATTAGATTGGTTTAGTTTACCTTTTGTTATTTCCCATTAAAAATTTCAATCTAGTTTAGTGAATATTGATTTTATGTTTAAAAACGTATTTTTAGTATAGCAATGAGTGGGAGCGAGCGAAAAGATACGATAATCTCGTAAGTGTGACTGAGAGAGAACGATGTTAACTAATTTTTTGTATATTATATTGCTAATCGTGCTTAAAACCGAGTGTGCACATTCGAGCTCAAAGTGGCACATTCCGATCTCGGGAAAATGAAGCGCGCCGCTCCGCGTCGCGCTTCATTTGCTTCCCTCGCTCGGAAATGTGCCACTTTTCGCTCGAATGCGCACATCTTTGCTTTTATTAGATTGATTTAGTTTACCTTTTGTTATTTCCCATTAAAAATTTCAATCTATACTTTGTCCGGCCAACAGAAATAGTTAAGCCACTCCCACAAATGTGCGCTAAATTTAAAAATAATTTTTTTTATTGGCTTAATTTTTAAAGCACGTAACACAAGCAACCATATAAGCATTTATCTCCTGCAACAACGGGGACAAACTTGATTATTAATTTGTACCGTGTGAAACTGGGCACTGCATACATTTGTTCAATTTAGTGGGGCGTGGCTTAACTATTTCTGTTGGCCGGACAGAGTATAGTTTAGTGAATATCGATTTTATGTTTAAAAACGTATTTTTACTATGCCAATGAGTGGGAGCGAGCGAAAAGATACGATAATCTCGTAAGTGTGACTGAGAGGGAACGATTTTAACTAATTTTTTGTCTATTATATTGTTAATCGTGTTTACAACGGTTTTAAGCATAATTCACAAATAATTAATTTACTTTTTTAGACGGCTAACCTCTACTTCTATTGCCTGCTATTATATTACTTTCAATGGTCAAAAAGGAGTAGGGGAACCTGTTGTACTTGGCCCTTTGTTCAATTGTAATTTTTTTTAAATTGTATATGTAACAATTTGTTGATAAAATGAATTGCATCGTAGTGGGGCACTAATAAGGTATTCATCATAAAATATTTGAAAACATTACCAACCGTTTACTCAAATTGCTATAAGATTTAAAAATTAGTGGATCTATGTCCTAGGTACAACAGAGGTGATGTACCTTGGCTCTATTCGCATTAATCAAAATAAAACCCATTGTTCTATGAAAACTAAATATTAATTTTTGGATTATAAGAACTACTAATGTTCTTCTTTGAGATGACACTAAAATTGTTTCAAAAATTAACAAAACTTTTCTCGTATACTAAAATTTCACATACTTAATGGTTAACTTTGCAAAAATTTAGATTTTTTGTTAGACTTGCGAGGCATATGATCTGAAGCAAAATTAAAAAAAAAATAAGAATTTATAACAAAGGTATATCTAAATTTTTATTTATTGCACGTTGATCTTAGGGCCAGGGTACAATTTATTGACCGTGACCGAGGTACAACACGCCGACCCTCAAAAATAAAATTAAAGATTATGCTGTGCCAAAATCGGACCACTACTATGCAAACATTAATGAATAATCTTTCTATTACGATGAGTCATTTGTTATTAGGTAATAAAAATCAATAAGACATTTAAGTAAAAAGAATATAAAAAGACTTACTTATTTTTTTTTTAAATTTAAATTGATCTCATACATTAACAAAGTACAGTCAGTCAAAATGCAAATTACCACCACAGCAGTAACTTAAATGAAGAGGTTTAACTCTTCTTACTCTTAAGTGTAATTATTGCTATTGTTATCATAAAAATAATAACAATAATATTTATAAAAACACGTTAAAATTGTTGCAATTTATTGTTTATTACATTAGCACCTCAAATATAATCCATATGAAGTCACAAAAAATTAATAATCAATTAATACTGCACATTTGTAAACAATTACATATTAATCCTAGAATAGATTAATTTTATCTTTCAATAACGTCGATTTACCTCAGTATTCATTTAAAATTAATAATAAATATTCAAAAATAAATAATTAATATTAAAAGACATATGTATTTAAAAGTTTACAAAACTGAACGGTAAAAAAATACAGAAAAGGCATTTGGACCTACCCCTACCAAAGAAACTGTCAATCACCTTAAAAATAAATGTGATGGTACCTGTAAATTTAAATATTTTTGTACTAAAAGACCTCTGTGTGGCATCCCGAACAAGAGTGCTGGGGTGGTGATTTTCAATTGGGCCGATTGTACATTGGCCAGCTGCTGCTAACTTTACCTTAATGTCCGTCAATGTGGCATTTAAAATATCGAAAATTATGAGTCACGAAAGTCCTTAAATATTAAAAAAAATACAGTTGTCTTAGGTACAAAGGGACCAAGATACAACAGGTTCTTATAAATAATGTGAACTGTTAGCGTTTCGAATTTTAAGTTTTTTAATTTTCATTTTGAATTAATTATTTTACTTTTAACTATTAAAATATTATTTTTTAATTCTTTTATTTTTAAAATTTATAAAATATAATTAATCTCTATTTTTCCTATTTTTTTTTATCTATAAGTTTGTACAAAACATACAAAAGTTATTATTTTTAGGGCTTCTATTATTTTAGATAATTTTTCAAAAAAGGACTGTACTTTTTGAATTAAGACACTCATCTTGCAGTTAATTTGCGTTTAATTGTGGAAACCTTTTTTTTTATCGATAACAATAATTAGAACGCTTTTTTGTTAAACCGTGAATCGACTTAAACGAAGAATTACTTCATCCAATCAAATCCGTAAAGTAGCTCGTTAAATCTGGATTCGTCTTACTTTTATTTATCCGTCGAAAAGTGAAACAGGCGATGATTTAGCGAAATTAGCGCCTTAATAAGTTGAACAAACGAAATAAGTGAACCGAATCAATGTTATGACTACTAATTTATTAGCTGAAAGTGTCGTCACGTACTTTTCGAATTGTTAAAAAGTAAAAAAGGGAAAAAAAAAAGAACGAACGGTATCCGAAGCGGAATCGTCTAAGGACTTTCTCTTCTAAGACGACCGCAACTTCGGCCTTCTGCGCGCCCGCTTAGAAGAAGATAAAATCGTTTTTCGTTTGGCGGCTTCGCGCATCGAAAATGAAGAAAAAAAAGTTCACTCTCAATTGCTTATGTTGGCAGTACGAAGTGAAAAGATCTGAATCTGGGTAAATGGGACGACAATTATTACTTTTAATATTTGACAGATGCATAGATTAATACATATTTGCTTTTTTTTCGTTGCACGAAAATTCTTCGAGTAAAAGCTGCACTAATGCTAAAAATAGGCGCGAAGAAATAATTATTTTCGTAAGACAAATAAGTTGCAAATTGTGCCTTAAAAATGTCGATATTTAAATAGTTAGAAAAAAGGCCCGTTTGATGTTTTTTATTATTATTTTTAATTTTGTGGTGGTCGATTTTAATCAATTTATGTTTGAGAACTGCAGTAAAATTTTGGTTTTAATTTTGAACTTTTGTACTTCGTAAATTGGGCATAATTTTTGAATGAAAATCGTAATTTCGTTATTGTTTACAAATAAAATTAAAAAATCGGTTTTTACAAAGCCAAATTGTAAATTTTTGAAATTTTTTGACGAGAGTTTAGTCAATTTTCTGCGATTTTTGAAGTTATACTTCTTTCAACGCGTCTAGGGTACAATTTACGCAGGGAACGAAAATTGCGCGCGCACTACTAACGAAAAATCCACATTTTAAGTTAGCCTTCTGAGAAAGCAAATTAATGATTGTGAATGGTGCTTAAAACAGAGTGAGCACATTCGATTTTATGTTCGAAAAACGTTTTTACCATAGCAATGAGTGGAAGGGAGTGAAAAGATACGACAATCTCATAAGTGGGAGTGAGAGGGAACGATTCAAATTATTCAACTAATTTTTTGTCTAATTTATTGGCTTAAATTATTGTGAATCGTGCTTAAAATCGAGTGTGCACATTCGAGCTCAAAGTGGCACATTCCGATCTCGGGAAAATGAAGCGCGCCGCTTCGCGTCGCGCTTCATTTGCTTCCCTCGCTCGGAAATGTGCCACTTTTCGCTCGAATGTGCACATCCTCTTATTTATTAGATTAAACTCAAAAAAAATGTAGGTGCAGTCAATTTGGGTAACTTTAAACATTTTATTGAAGTTATACTTCTTGAGAGTACAATTTTCGCAAGCAATGAAAGTTGCGCGCGCACGGTTAATGATTATTTGATAGTGTGAAGTTTGCCACTTAAGAAATTAAATTAATTATTGTAAATCGTGCTTAAAACCGAGTGCACACATTCGAGCTCAAAGTGGCACATTTCAATCTCAGGAAAATGAAGCGCGCCGCTTCGCGTCGCGCTTCATTTGCTTCCCTCGCTCGGAAATGTGCCACTTTTCGCTCGAATGTGCACATCCTCCTATTTATTAGATTAAACTCAAAAAAAAATGTAGGTGTAGTCAATTTGGGTAACTTTAAACATTTTATTGAAGTTATACTTCTTGAGAGTACAATTTTCGCAAGCAATGAAAGTTGCGCGCGCACGGTTAATGATTATTTGATAGTGTGAAGTTAGCCACTTAAGAAATTAAATTAATTATTTTAAATCGGGCTTAAAACCGAGTGCGCACATTCGAGCTCAAAGTGGCACATTCCGATCTCGGGAAAATGAAGCGCGCCGCTCCGCGTCGCGCTTCATTTGCCTCCCTCGCTCGGAAATGTGCCACTTTTCGCTCGAATGCGCACATCTTCGCATTTATTAGATGTGTCCGGTTTATCTTTCGCTCTTTCAGATCAAAAAAATTAATTTAGTTTAGTCAATAACGATTTTATGTTCGAAAAACGTGTTTTTACTATAGCAGTGGGTGGAAGGGAGCGAAAAGATACGACAATCTCGTCAATGCGAGTGAGAGGGAACGATTAAAATTATTCTACTGATCTACCATCTAATTTATAGGTCTAAATTATTGTGAATCGTGCTTAAAACCGAGTGCGCACATTCGAGCTCAAAGTGGCACATATTGCAATTTAAAAATGTGCAATAAATAATCTTATTATTTAGAATATTTCGAAAATTTGTGTTCATGTCTGTTATAGGGTTAAACAGTACAGTGATTGGCCCTTTTAGAAACTGAACAATTGAAATATTAAATTTCATACTTTTATAAAACGTAATTATTTTTTTATTGTGCTAGTAGCTGTAAAAAATGATATTTTGCAATATAAATAAAAATTTGAATTAAAAATTTAACGTTTTAGATAAAATAATAATATTTGGTTTATCAAAAAACATAGTTATTGGCCATATAAATATGTATAGTAATTGACCAGTGAATTTACAGTGATTGGCCAATATTTTCTAATTAAGATAAGATATAATAAATTAGCAAAAAAACGAACCATTTATTAGAAAAAAAAATTATTTTATTTCCCACATACTAAACAAAATATAATTATAAATTTGCATAAGTACTTATTTAAAAAAAACAATTTAAATATAAATTTAATAATTAACTTTATGATATTTAAGAAGGCATATCGTCGCTGCGAAGTCAAAACCTCGTATCTCAAAATTCGAAACATTTTAGGAAACAAAAAAAACTATAATAATTTTGATTTAAGTTACAGTCATGCTGCAAATAATCTCAAAATAAATTAATTAGTGCAAGTGAAATAGGTTTTTAACTTTTAATTATTTAAATTAAAATTAAACAGTTTACTAATGATATAAATAAAATTCATATTTTAACCTAAACAAAACTGTTTACCTTCTTCTGCTCTTATCTGTTACTCAAAATATACAGCCAATAACTGTCATATAGTCACTCTAACCTTAGAATAGTAATTGGCCGCATGGCTAATCACTGCCGATACCGTTTATCGCGCGATATTTATTGGCCTTTAATTTTTTTTTGTAATCTGTGCTTTATTTAAATTTAAATAATTTTTTTTCACAGAATTTAAACCTTTATTGATTTATAATTTTTAATAATTTGTACGAAAAGTTTTTTTTAAGCACAAAAAAATCTAAGAATAGTAAGGTCTCCGCTTGTAGATTTTTGTATAAAATGGAGTAAATTTGTAAGAATCTCGGCCTGGTCATTTTAATGATTGAATATACTCACAAAACAGAAAATTATAAAAAAAATTACTAGTTATATCCAGTACAGAGAGGAATAAATAATTTTCTAGTATTGATGAAAATTATCTCGCTAAAATATAGATTTATAATTATATAATTTTCTAAATATGGCCAATCGTTGACGACTGGTTAACAACTGTACTATTTACCCCTAACGATGCCATTAAAGACATATGTAAAAAAAATTTTAAAGTAAAAAAAAAACCATAGAAATCGCATATCAAATATGCATTGAAATAGGGCACATAGACTTGGCAACAATGCTTCAAAATTGAGACGTGAAATAAAGTTGCTTGTCTTAATCTCTTCACGGGTAACATAAGATTTTATAATCAAAAACTTTCACACATTTATTTTGAAACATGATATCTAAGCGATAAATTAAATTAGCAATGAGCAAATAGAGATGACACTGCTTTATAATTTACAAAAAAATTAAAATTTATTTTTTGTTTACTTTGGGTCATGTATCGCCCGGTTAAGTCTCGGTACCTATTCGTCTGACACCCCATATATCTCTGGCCTATTGCATGTTAATTATGTACACTATAATCAATAACATCTCGCTTCACAATCGATCGAATTGTTACGAAAAGATACGACAATCTCATAAGTGCGAGTGAGACGGAACGATTCAAATTATTCAACCAATTTTTCGTCTAATTTATTGGCTTAAATTATTGTGACTCGTGCTTAAAACCGAGTGTGCACATTCGAGCTCAAAGTGGCACATTCCGATCTCGGGAAAATGAAGCGCGCCGCTCCGCGTCGCGCTTCATTTGCCTCCCTCGCTCGGAAATGTGCCACTTTTCGCTCGAATGCGCACATCTTCGCATTTGTTAGATGTGTCTACTTTATCTTTTGCTCTTTCAGATCAAGAAAATTAATTTAGTTTAGTCAATAACGATTTTATGTTCGAAAAACGTATTTACCATAGCAATGAGTGGAAGGGAGCGAAAAGATACGAGAATCTCAAAGGTGCGAAAAGAGGAACGATTAAAATAAATTAATTAATTTATTCGTCTAGTTAGTTGACCAAAATTATTGTGAATCGCGCTTAAAACCGAGTGTCACATTCGAGCTCAAAGTGGCACATTCCGATCTCGGAAAATGAAGCGCGCCGCTCCGCGTCGCGCTTCATTTGCTTCCTCGCTCGGAAATGTGCCACTTTTCGCTCGAATGCGCACATCTTCGCATTGTTAGATGTGTCCGTTTTATCTTTCGCTCTTTCAGATCAAAAATTTATTTAGTTTAGTCAATAACGATTTTATGTTCGAAAACGTATTTACCATAGCAATAAGTGGAAGGAGCGAAAAATACGAAAATCTCAAAGGTGCGAAAGAGAGGAACGATTATAATAAATTAATTAACTATTCGTCTAGTTAGTTGACCAAAATTATTGTGAATCGCGCTTAAAACCGAGTGGCACATTCGAGCTCAAAGTGGCACATTCCGATCTCGGAAAATGAAGCGCGCCGCTCCGCGTCGCGCTTCATTTGCTTCCTCGCTCGGAAATGTGCCACTTTTCGCTCGAATGCGCACATCTTCGCATTTGATAGATGTGTCCGTTTTATCTTTCGCTCTTTCAGATCAAAAAATTTATTTAGTTTAGTCAATAACGATTTTATGTTCGAAAACGTATTTACCATAGCAATAAGTGGAAGGGAGCGAAAAATACGAAAATCTCAAAGGTGCGAAAGAGAGGGAACGATTATAATAAATTAATTAACTATTCGTCTAGTTAGTTGACCAAAATTATTGTGAATCGCGCTTAAAACCGAGTGCGCACATTCGAGCTCAAAGTGGCACATTCCGATCTCGGGAAAATGAAGCGCGCCGCTCCGCGTCGCGCTTCATTTGCTCCCTCGCTCGGAAATGTGCCACTTTTCGCTCGAATGCGCACATCTTCGCATTTGTTAGATGTGTCCGTTTTATCTTTCGCTCTTTCAGATCAAAAAATTAATTTAGTTTAGTCAATAACGATTTTATGTTCGAAAAACGTATTTACCATAGCAATGAGTGGAAGGGAGCGAAAAAATACGAAAATCTCAAAGGTGCGAAAGAGAGGGAACGATTATAATAAATTAATTAACTATTCGTCTAGTTAGTTGACCAAAATTATTGTGAATCGCGCTTAAAACCGAGTGCGCACATTCGAGCTCAAAGTGGCACATTCCGATCTCGGGAAAATGAAGCGCGCCGCTCCGCGTCGCGCTTCATTTGCTCCCTCGCTCGGAAATGTGCCACTTTTCGCTCGAATGCGCACATCTTCGCATTTGATAGATGTGTCCGTTTTATCTTTCGCTCTTTCAGATCAAAAAAATTTATTTAGTTTAGTCAATAACGATTTTATGTTCGAAAAACGTATTTACCATAGCAATAAGTGGAAGGGAGCGAAAAAATACGAAAATCTCAAAGGTGCGAAAGAGAGGGAACGATTATAATAAATTAATTAACTATTCGTCTAGTTAGTTGACCAAAATTATTGTGAATCGCGCTTAAAACCGAGTGCGCACATTCGAGCTCAAAGTGGCACATTCCGATCTCGGGAAAATGAAGCGCGCCGCTCCGCGTCGCGCTTCATTTGCTTCCCTCGCTCGGAAATGTGCCACTTTTCGCTCGAATGCCCACATCTTCGCATTTGTTAGATGTGTCCGCTTTATCTCTCGCTCTTTCAGATCAAAAAAATTAATTTAGTTTAGTCAATAAGGATTTTATGTTCGAAAAACGTATTTACCATAGCAATAAGTGGAAGGGAGCGAAAAGATACGAGAATCTCAAAGGTGCGAAAGAGAGGGAACGATTAAAATAAATTAATTACCTATTCGTCTAGTTAGTTGACCAAAATTATTGTGAATCGCGCTTAAAACCGAGTGCGCACATTCGAGCTCAAAGTGGCACATTCCGATCTCGGGAAAATGAAGCGCGCCGCTCCGCGTCGCGCTTCATTTGCCTCCCTCGCTCGGAAATGTGCCACTTTTCGCTCGAATGCGCACATCTTCGCATTTGTTAGAAGTGTCCGCTTTATCTTTTGCTCTTTCAGATCAAAAAAATTAATTTAGTATAGTCAATAACGATTTAATGTTCGAAATACGTGTTTTTACCATAGCAATGTCCTATTGCATGTTAATTATGTGCACTATAATCAATAACATCTCGCTTCACAATCCATCGAATCGATAGATCGAAAAATCAAGTGGTTTTTAATGAAATAAATGACACTTAGCTAAATATCATTAAATTCGCAAGAAAAATGAATATACGAGTGAGCTACCATAATTATTTATTCTTAGCAAAGTTTAAAAATTCAAAAATCGCGTATTTTTGCACGAAATACTCAAACAATTTAAAAAAAATGCATTAAATTAATTTATTTTAATAACCTATGCTGGATTTTTAGTTTTTTTTATTGGAGTTAACGAAGTTAGCAATTTTTCTAAAAAAAATTTGATTTTTAAAGTCTTTTAGATTTTTACAATGCAATTTAATTAAAAAAAAATTAGAGTTATGCCTTTTTTAATTCAAATAGTTTGGTTACTTCACCACTTCCGGTTATAACGGAAGTCGTCTTCGAATTTCGTCATTCTAAACATAACCCACAGTTTTACTATTTTTTTTTTCTTTTAAATTGTATCCTAATTTTATATAAAATATGTCATACAAAAAATGTACGACCAAAGCAAGTAAAAAAAACAATTTCTAATTTTATTCGACGAGAATTATTCCATTTTCGTTTTCACAATTAATTAAAAAAAAAAAAATTCGAACTTAATTTTGATTTCGATTAAACTAAAAAACTAACAATTGAACCAGATTTGATTTTAATTTGCGTTTCTAATTTGCGATTAAATCAAAAATCAAAAGTGCGCCTCTGCACGAATTTGCGTCGGCGAAATTCGAACCTATGGAGCCCCCCAACAAACGCATCATCTTCGCGCGAGGCAAATCAGAACAAAAAACGTTTGATTTTTTTCTAAAATATTCAAAACAACGCGCTCGGTCTGCTTCTTAAAACCAAAGAGGCACATTTGCTTAGAGCCGTGTAATTATTTAATTACACGAGCGCTGCCATAATTTCGAGCTGCAATTTTTAATTGTAATATCGCGCCCCACTTGCTCGCCCTACAAATCTTCAATGTCATTGGCATGCCAGAAGATCCGAAGAAGTTCGCGCTGGAAGGAAGCGATGCTCGTTAAGCACGTTTCGAATCGAACACACACACACACACCACGCGCGCTTACGTGGTCCGAAGAAATTTCCTGAAGCCTCAACACTTTCTTCCTGCCGAAGAGTGGCAAACGGCGTGCAACTTCTAATTTGCCGCACTTTATCTTCCGAAGCGCTAAAATCAACAGCGCGCTCGTTCGACGAAAATCGAATTTTTTTCGTTTGATTTTTTTCGCGGTCGTGAAATTAAGTGTTTTTCAGCGGAGCCGCGTCAATTTTTTTCGCGTCGCCAAATTGTGCGCCGATCGAAAGTGTGCAACTTTAAAGTGCCCATTGTTTTTCTGTGCGTTTGAATTTTTGGATATAAAGGTCAGTAGCTGATTTTGAAATTGGCGTTTTTGTTGTACAAAATACCGTTATGTCACAGTTCTCTTCGACAATGCAACACGTGCTTTTTGATTAGATGCAAAATTAAGGAGGTTGGCATTTTTCCAAGAAATTAATTTTAATATTTAATTAAATATGTGTTTTTTGTTGAAACAATTCAAAGAAATTTAATTGTCTAAAATTAATTCGATTTAATTTCAATATTTAATTTGGGGAACGGTGGGGCGATTAATGACTGAGAAAATAGCAAATAATTATATTAAGCGTCTTTTTCCGAATGCAATTTTTAGAGTGAAACGTTCGTGCTTTTTTTTTGAAGAAAAACCGTTATTGTAGAATTTTTTTTAAAATGTTTATTTGTGGGGGGTCAAAGGTTCTTTAGTGGGCGCTGCGAAAACGAAGTCAATAATTTTAAAATAGTTCTAATTATTTATTGATAAAATTTGGTTTTGAGTTAATTTAAAATGGTGGGGGCGGTCGGTTGATTTTTCTTCTAAAATTAAATCAAATCTGTTTTAATTTAATTTTTTGGGATTTTTTTTAAATTGATTTTTAAAGTGCCGGTTTTTTAATTTAAATACTAATATTGAAAATAGAAGATCGATTATACTTTTGAAACAAAAGTGGCATTGGGGGATAAGATTGATGAAATTGCCCCCCGCGAAATATTTAATTGCCATTTTGGGGATATGTAAGTACTGGATTAGGGTTGCTCACGCTCGTCGTTGTTTTGATTCCCTGGACATGAAAATTCCCGGGAATTCGAGAAATTTAAAAGAGCAACGTAAAAAATAAATAAAAGTAAAATACATTATTAAATAATCAATTTATTTATTCCCTATTATGTATTTTACATTGCACGAAATATGAAATAAATTTGGTTAGTTTTATTCAAAATAAAAATAATGATAAAAAATAGCAATATAATAAATAGTTAACTAAATATGTATTAAATATGGTGTCTGAGTGTTGCGCCCCTTGCAGACCCCCGCTCGACCATCCCCTTGCTACGACGCTTCCTTTTTCAGTTTTTTCAAAAACATTAGTCTTTTTTTAGTAAATATTGATGTCGTTTTGTAAGAGATTTAATATTTTGCATTTCAATTTTAAATTTAGAAGATTCCCGGGTATTGAACGATAATTCCCGGGTATCAATATTATTTCCGGAAATTCTCGATTGGGAAAACCCATTACTGTTGCAATACTAAGATCCCAAAAATTTCACGTCTCTAATGTGTTTTTGAGAAAATTGAAAAAAAAAACAAGAATTACTCAGAGAAGATCGCCTTAATCGATCTCAATAAAATTTTAGTGTGTTATAGGGGGCATATAAACAAAACAAAATAACAGCCGTATAACATTTAATTATCAAGTACAAAATTTTTTTAATATTATATGTTTTGTGCAAAATTATTAAATTATTTTTTTAAAAGTTTTTAGAACCCTTTTCCATAATACATATTTTTTTAATTGATTTGAAGCGGGGAGCCATCGTAAAAAAAATATAAAAAATATTTGTACAATAGTACGGTTTGTTATATTATTTTTTTTAGTTATATCAAGTAGTAATTAGTGTTTTTAGTATTTGTTAAGGCAGCGGTAAATTCTTCAACAATTTTATAATAAATACGTCGATTATTGAATAATTAATTAGATAAAAACTCTCATTGTTTGTGTTCGAACTCATAAAAATTAATAATTCACGATTGAAAATTTTGTTATATGTTTTAATCAAATAATTTAAAATTTCTTAACTTAATTTTTAAATGTATCCATTGTAATTATTAAATTATTATCAACAATACTGAAAACTTATAATAAAAAATAATTTCAATTTTTTTTTAGTATGACGCACCACTTCAAATCAATTGAAAAAAATATATATTATTTAAAAGGGTGGTACGAAGCTTCTAAAAAAATAATTTCATAATTTTGCTCGTCATATTAAAAAAAAAAAAAAAATTTGGAATAATGGATAGTGAAATATTAAACAACTGTTATTTTGTCTTGAGATTTTATCTATATCGATTGAGTCCGGTCCTGAGTAAATTTTTTTCTCTATTTTTTAGTGTTTTTTGATTTTTTGGAAAAGATCTGAAACTTTCAGCATCTTGATCAGTATCTACATATCCCCAAAGTTGGGGATTAAATATTTCCGGGGGGCAGTTTTCCCCTACGGCTTTTACATTTTTTTATAATTCAAAATTTAAAATCCATTAGTTTGAAAGTGTGATATTTGCTTTAAAAAAAATATTTTAAAAAATTGTCGTTTACTAAAAAAAACATAAGATTTTTCAAACTTTTAGCTTTTAATTTTCCGTACCATTCGATTATTCCTAGTCGGCTTAAAAACAAATCGAAAATCGCCATAATGGCGTCTGTAATTAAATTAATTAATTTATTTACAACGTAACCATAGTTATTCCTATTTCTTATCTGATTTAAGAAATAAGCGTTGAGCGCGCGCCGTTTAAATTAATTTTATTGTTGGAAATCGTACCGAATTTCTTTTATTCTATAATCTAAAAAGAGGTATTTATTTTAATTAATTAATTAATTCCTATGGCCATCATAAAACGTTAAAACAATACACAAAAATGTTATAATTACATCCGCGACGCGCTAAAAAAATTTCACTCGAACGCGCGTCTTGTTGCAACAATTCAGATGTGTCGATAATAAAAGTGCACAAGAGCCGCGAAATTGAGCAATTTTATTATTTCTATTTTTAATAAAATTATTTAATTGGCTCGCGCTAACCGGCGCCATAACAATACGAAAACAAATATAATGGAGATTATTATTTAAATTTTTTTTTATAATTTAATAATTTAATGATTGTTCTCGCTTTCTTGGATTATATGCGTTATTAGCACTGGGGAACTTCTTCTCACACGTCCATTTTTAAAAACTCACACTTTTCAATGGGGGGTCGAACGAAGAAAAAAAAAACGTGAGAATCGGCAGGCACTTTCGTTTAATCCGTTATTGTGGCCTCTCTCTCGCTCTTTCGCTTTGGTTTAAAAAAGTGAATCGGACATAATTAATTCTATTATCATAAGGAATATAATAGAATGGAATAATAGCGCGTCGAAATAAACGAGGGGGGCTAAGAAACGCGCTCGAAGAATCGAAGTGAAAAATTTAAACGACGACCCACTTATATTGTTATTAATTTTTTTTGTTTATATTTTTTTTTCCACCGTTATTTCGAGTTCTTGAGACTGTTTTGTAAAAAATTTTATTACAGGAAGTTCGAGTGCGTGTTTTTCATTATTAAATAATTTGCATTGCCAATCGTTTTCAACGAAATTCCATTAGAGCAACGACGCGCGCGTAATTGCTGCGTGAAAGTAAAAAAGATTTATGTATTTTACTCATCCTTGTTTTAAGTTTTTTATGGTTTTTTTTAATTACGATTAAAGAACTGTTTAATAAGTAATTCCGGTTTAAATTAAATTCTGTGACGTTTTAAAGTTGCTGCGAATATAAGAAAGTTTTTTCGGCGGAGCGCGTCGATTTTTGTTTTTTTATGATTCGCTCTTATTTGCTGTTTTAATAAATATTTATTCGATTTTATGTTCGAAAAATGTTTTTACTATAGCAATGAGTGGAAGGGAGCGAAAAGATACGACAATCTCATAAGTGCGAGTGAGAGGGAACGATTCAAATTGTTCAACTAATTTTTGTCTAATTTATTGGCTTAAATTATTGTGAATCGCGCTTAAAACCGAGTGTGCACATTCGAGCTCAAAGTGGCACATTCCGATCTAGGGAAAATGAAGCGCGCCGCTCCGCGTCGCGCTTTATTTGCCTCCCTCGCTCGGAAATGTGCCACTTTTTGCTCGAATGCGCACATTCTTGTTTTTATGGAATTCGTCCACTTTATTCTTCAATTTTTCAAATTATTTTAAAGTTAGTTTAGTTAATATCAATTTTATGTTATAAAAAAATGGTTTTACCATAGAAATGAGTGGAAGGGAGCGAAAAGATACGACGATTTTATAAGTGCGGGTGAGAGGGAACGATTCAAATTATTCGACCAATATTTCGTCTAATTTAATGGCTTAAATTATTGTGAATCGTGCTTAAAACCGAGTGTGCACATTCGAGCTCAAAGTGGCACATTCCGATCTCGGGAAAATGAAGCGCGCCGCTCCGCGTCGCGCTTCATTTACCTCCCTCGCTCGGAAATGTGCCACTTTTCGCTCGAACGCGCACATCCTTGTTTTTATGGAATTCGTCCACTTTATTCTTCACTTTTTCAAATTATTTTAAAGTTAGTTTAGTTAATATTGATTTTATGTTATAAAAAAATGGTTTTACCATAGCAATGAGTGGAAGGGAGCGAGAAGATACGACGATTTCATAAGTGCGAGTGAGAAGGAACGATTCAAATTATTCGACCAATATTTCGTCTAATTTATTGGCTTAAATTATTGTGAATCGTGCTTAAAACCAGTGTGCACATTCGAGCTCAAAGTGGCACATTCCGATCTCGGAAAATGAAGCGCGCCGCTCCGCGTCGCGCTTCATTTGCCCCCCTCGCTCGGAAATGTGCCACTTTTCGCTCGAATGCGCACATCCTTGTTTTATGGAATTCGTCCACTTTATTCTTCACTTTTTCAAATTATTTTAAAGTAAGTTCAGTTAACATCGATTTTATGTTTAAAAAAATGGTTTAACCATAGCAATGAGTGGAAGGGAGCGAAAAGATACCACAATTTCATAAGTGCGAGTGAGAGGGAACGATTTAAATTATTCGACCAATATTTCGTCTAATTTAATGGCTTAAATTATTGTGAATCGTGCTTAAAACCGAGTGTGCACATTTGAGCTCAAAGTGGCACATTCCGATCTCGGGAAAATGAAGCGCGCCGCTCCGCGTCGCGCTTCATTTGCCTCCCTCGCTCGGAAATGTGCCACTTTTCGCTCGAACGCGCACATCCTTGTTTTTATGGAATTCGTCCACTTTATTCTTCACTTTTTCAAATTATTTTAAAGTTAGTTTAGTTAATATTGATTTTATGTTATAAAAAAATGGTTTTACCATAGCAATGAGTGGAAGGGAGCGAAAAGATACCACAATTTCATAAGTGCGAGTGAGAGGGAACGATTCAAATTATTCGACCAATATTTCGTCTAATTTATTGGCTTAAATTATTGTGAATCGTGCTTAAAACCGAGTGTGCACATTCGAGCTCAAAGTGGCACATTCCGATCTCGGGAAAATGAAGCGCGCCGCTCCGCGTCGCGCTTCATTTGCCTCCCTCGCTCGGAAATGTGCCACTTTTCGCTCGAACGCGCACATCCTTGTTTTTATGGAATTCGTCCACTTTATTCTTCACTTTTTCAAATTATTTTAAAGTTAGTTTAGTTAATATCGATTTTATGTTATAAAAAAATGGTTTTACTATAGCAATGAGTGGAAGGGAGCGAAAAGATACCACAATTTCATAAGTGCGAGTGAGAGGGAACGATTCAAATTATTCGACCAATATTTTGTCTAATTTATTGGCTTAAATTATTGTGAATCGTGCTTAAAACCGAGTGTGCACATTCGAGCTCAAAGTGGCACATTCCGATCTCGGGAAAATGAAGCGCGCCGCTCCGCGTCGCGCTTCATTTGCCTCCCTCGCTCGGAAATGTGCCACTTTTCGCTCGAATGCGCACATTCTCGTATTTATTACATTTGTCCACGTTATTCTTCACTTTTTCAAATCATTTTATAGTTAGTTTAGTTAATATCGATTTTATGTTTGAAAAAATGTATTAACCATAGCAATGAGTGGAAGGGAGCGCAAAGATACGACAATCCCATAAGTGCGAGTGAGAGGAACGATTCAAATTAACCAACTATTTTTCGCATTCTTACCTTGGTTATTAAAATATCACTATTTGTTTTTAACGGTTTCTAAAACAAAATTATTAAAAAGGCGTAGATTAAAAATTTTTTTAACATTTAATTGAAGGGGCGAGAGTAAGAAATGATTAAGTAACAATTATATAAAAAGCGTTTGAGGGCACAAGCTGTTTTTGAAGTGCCATAAAGAACATTTAAATAGCAATATTTCAAAACAATAAAAATGCCAGTTAGGCATTTATTACTCTTAACCCCTTTAATTATTTTTCATATCAATTAGTTGTGGTTTTTGGGCTGGGCATTATATTACATTGTTGTGGTTTTTGTAGCCAACCAAGAAATGAATAATAAAAATTTGTTTTACGTAAATGAAGTTCCTAAATTAATCTTTTTTGAATTACTAATTAATTTCTTTAGCAAGACTTTGTAAAATCAAACATAAAATTAATTATGATTTATTAATTAGAAACAGTTGGGGTTAATACGTAATTATTTAATGGAATTGTTTTTTGAAGCCATTTTTTGATAAAATTGAAGATTTCTAGTGGGGCTCTCGTTAATTCTGATAAATCTGAGGGAGACTGTTTTAAATCCTCACAATTTGCCAGTTCAAAAATTTTTTAACGTACGACAAATACATTTTTATGTACATTAAGGCCTGCTCTGTTTTTTTAGGGGCACTTGGAATTGTTTAACTATTTTTCTGATTTATTACAAACGCAAATTAATGAGTTGTATGCAATAGTTTTCTTGAATTTGCGAATTTCAAAAATTGTGTATTTTTTAACTTAAGAGATAGCAAGTCTTACACTTTTATCTGCATTAATCCGCGCCCTGTTTTTTTAGGGGTAGTTGGAATTTTTTTATTATTTTTTTGATTTGTAAGAAGCAAGAATTAATAACTTTTATGCAATATTTTCTTTGGATTTTCGGATTTCAAAAATGCTGCATTATTTAACTTGACAAAAGGCAAATCAGCATTAATTTGCTCCCTGTTTTTTAGGGGTATTTGAAATTTTTTGATAACTTTTTTGGTTTGTTAAAAACACGAATTAATAACTTTCATGCAATAGTTTTCTCAAATTTGCGGATTTCAAAAATTGTGTATTTTTTAACTTAAGAGAAAGCAAGTGTTTCACTTTCAACTACTTTAATCCGCGCCCTGTTTTTTAGGGGTAGTTGGAATTATTTAATTATTTTTTTGGTTTGTTACCTTCATGAATTAATAACTTTCATGCAATAGTTTTTTCGAATTTAAAAAATGGTGTATTTTTTAAGTTGAGAAAAAGCAAATCTTACACTTTCATCTGCATTAATTCGCCTTCTGTTTTTTTAGGGGTAGTTGGAATTTTTTTATTATTTTTTCGGTTTGTTAGATACACAAATTAATAACTTTCATGCAATAGTTTTTTCAAATTTGCGAATTTCAAAAATTGTCTATTTTTTAACTTAAGAGAAAGCAAGTCTCACACTTTCAACTGCATCAATCCGCGCTTTGTTTTTAGGGTTAGTTGGAATTTTTTAATTATTTTTTTGGGTTGTTACAAACACGAATTAATAACTTTTTTGCAATAGTTTTCTTGATTTTGCGAATTTCACCAATTGTGTATTTTTTAACTTAACAAAAAGAAAGTCTGTCACTTTCAACTGCATTAATCCGCCCTGCTTTTTTAGGGGCAGTTGGAATTTTTTAATTGTTTTTTTGGTTTGTTACAAACAGGAATTAATAACTTTCTTGCAATAGTTTTTTGAATTTGCAATTTCACAAATTGTGTATTTTTTTAACTTAAGTCAAATCAAATCGTACACTTTCAACTCTACTAATTCCGCCCTGTTTTTCAGATTATTTTAATTATTTTTTTGGTTTGTTAGAAACAATTATTAATAACTGTTATGAATTATTTTCCCCAAACGTGCGAATTAAATTTTTTTTTTGTCGTATGAGAAATAAATTTTTACATTTTTATGTGCATTAATGCCGGCTCTGTTTTTAGGGCATTTTTTAATATTTTTTGTTGTTAGAACACAAATTAATAACTTTATGAATATTTTTCTGAATTTGCGATAGACAACAATTTAGGCCAATAAATTTGACAAAAAATTAATTAAATAATTTGAATCGTTTTCTTTCACTCGCACTTATGGGATTTTCGTATCTTTTCGCTCCCTTCCACTCATTGCTATGATTAATACATTTTTGAACATAAAATCGTTATTAACTAAACTAATTTTAAATTTACGATTTGAAAGAGCAAAGGATAAAGCGGACAAATTCGATAAATACGAGGATGCGCGCGTTCGAGCGAAAAGTGGCACATTTCCGAGCGAGGGAGGCAAATGAAGCGCGACGCGGGCGCGCGTTCATTTCCGAGATCGGAATGTGCCACTTTGAGCTCGAATGCGCGCACTCGGTTTTAAGCGCGATTCACAATAATTTTGGTCAACTAACTAGACGAATAGGTAATTAATTTATTTTAATCGTTCCCTCTCTTACGCACCTTTGAGATTCTCGTATCTTTTCGCTCCCTTCCACTCATTGCTATGGTAAATACGTTTTTCGAACATAAAATCGTTATTGATTAAACTAAATTAATATTTTTGATTTGAAAGAGCGGAACATACAGTAGACACATCTAACAAATGCGAAGATGTGCGCGTTCGAGCGAAAGTGGCACATTTCCGAGCGAGGGAGGCAAATGAAGCGCGACGCGGGCGGCGCGCTTCATTCGAGATCGGAATGTGCCACTTTGAGCTCGAATGCGCGCACTCGGTTTTAAGCGCGATTCACAATAATTTTGGTCAACTAACTAGACGAATAGGTAATTAATTTATTTTAATCGTTCCCTCTCTTTCGCACCTTTGAGATTCTCGTATCTTTTCGCTCCCTTCCACTCATTGCTATGGTAAATACGTTTTTCGAACATAAAATCGTTATTGATTAAACTAAATTAATATTTTTGATTTGAAAGAGCGGAACATAAAGTAGACACATCTAACAAATGCGAAGATGTGCGCGTTCGAGCGAAAAGTGGCACATTTCCGAGCGAGGGAGGCAAATGAAGCGCGACGCGGAGCGGCGCGCTTCATTTTCCCGAGATCGGAATGTGCCACTTTGAGCTCGAATGCGCGCACTCGGTTTTAAGCGCGATTCACAATAATTTTGGTCAACTAACTAGACGAATAGGTAATTAATTTATTTTAATCGTTCCCTCTCTTACGCACCTTTGAGATTCTCGTATCTTTTCGCTCCCTTCCACTCATTGCTATGGTAAATACGTTTTTCGAACATAAAATCGTTATTGACTAAACTAAATTAATATTTTTGATTTGAAAGAGCGGAACATACAGTAGACACATCTAACAAATGCGAAGATGTGCGCGTTCGAGCGAAAAGTGGCACATTTCCGAGCGAGGGAGGCAAATGAAGCGCGACGCGGAGCGGCGCGCTTCATTCCGAGATCGGAATGTGCCATTTGAGCTCGAATCGCGCACTCGGTTTTAAGCGCGATTCACAATAATTTTGGTCAACTAACTAGACGAATAGGTAATTAATTTATTTTAATCGTTCCCTCTCTTACGCACCTTTGAGATTCTCGTATCTTTTCGCTCCCTTCCACTCATTGCTATGGTAAATACGTTTTTCAAACATAAAATCGTTATGGACTAAACTAAATTAATATTTTTGATTTGAAAGAGCGGAACATACAGTAGACACATCTAACAAATGCGAAGATGTGCGCGTTCGAGCGAAAAGTGGCACATTTCCGAGCGAGGGAGGCAAATGAAGCGCGACGCGGGCGGCGCGCTTCATTTCCGAGATCGGAATGTGCCACTTTGAGCTCGAATGCGCGCACTCGGTTTTAAGCGCGATTCACAATAATTTTGGTCAACTAACTAGACGAATAGGTAATTAATTTATTTTAATCGTTCCTCTCTTCGCACCTTTGAGATTCTCGTATCTTTTCGCTCCTTCCACTCATTGCTATGGTAAATACGTTTTCGAACATAAAATCGTTATTGATAAACTAAATTAATATTTTTGATTTGAAAGAGCGGAACATACAGTAGACACATCTAACAAATGCGAAGATGTGCGCGTTCGAGCGAAAGTGGCACATTTCCGAGCGAGGGAGGCAAATGAAGCGCGACGCGGGCGGCGCGCTTCATTCCGAGATCGGAATGTGCCACTTGAGCTCGAATGCGCGCACTCGGTTTTAAGCGCGATTCACAATAATTTTGGTCAACTAACTAGACGAATAGGTAATTAATTTATTTTAATCGTTCCCTCTCTTACGCACCTTTGAGATTCTCGTATCTTTTCGCTCCCTTCCACTCATTGCTATGGTAAATACGTTTTTCGAACATAAAATCGTTATTGACTAAACTAAATTAATATTTTTGATTTGAAAGAGCGGAACATACAGTAGACACATCTAACAAATGCGAAGATGTGCGCGTTCGAGCGAAAAGTGGCACATTTCCGAGCGAGGGAGGCAAATGAAGCGCGACGCGGAGCGGCGCGCTTCATTTTCCCGAGATCGGAATGTGCCACTTTGAGCTCGAATGCGCGCACTCGGTTTTAAGCGCGATTCACAATAATTTTGGTCAACTAACTAGACGAATAGGTAATTAATTTATTTTAATCGTTCCCTCTCTTACGCACCTTTGAGATTCTCGTATCTTTTCGCTCCCTTCCACTCATTGCTATGGTAAATACGTTTTTCGAACATAAAATCGTTATTGACTAAACTAAATTAATATTTTTGATTTGAAAGAGCGGAACATAAAGTAGACACATCTAACAAATGCGAAGATGTGCGCGTTCGAGCGAAAAGTGGCACATTTCCGAGCGAGGGAGGCAAATGAAGCGCGACGCGGAGCGGCGCGCTTCATTTTCCCGAGATCGGAATGTGCCACTTTGAGCTCGAATGCGCGCACTCTGTTTTAAGCGTGATTCACAATAATTTAAGCCAAAAAATTAGTTGAATAATTTGAATCGTTCCCTCTCACTCGCACTTATGAGATTTTCGTATCTTTTCGCTCCCTTCCACTCATTGCTATGGTAAAAACGATTTTCGAACATAAAATCGAATGTGCCCTTTTTCGCTCGAATGTGCGCCGTGGGTTTTAAGCACGATTCACAACAATTAATTTGCTTTCTCAGACGGCCAACCTTTAACTGTTCAATTTTCGTTAGCTGTGCGCGCGCATCAAGCGTTGCCAAAAGAAGTATAACTTCAACACTAATAATTACTAAACGACCTCGGCGATGTATAAATTTCGAGAAAAGACGAACAGATAACTTTCTACTCGCCAATTAAACAAAAAGAATCCAGTTTTGTTTCAGAAGCGGAGAGAAAATGCGACAAAAACACAAATGCAACTGCAACAATCTCTCGTACGCGCTTAATAAAAATGAAAAAGGCAAAAAAGAGCGAGGCGCAAGTTTAATAATAGTATTTACAAATAAACGTGTGTAAAGTATTCTAGGCACGAAAGACATTATTGCCTTAAGAAAAATCGAACCTAGATCTTGACAGAGAAATCGCGAAGAAAGTTGCAGGCAGGCTCTCCTCTCGCTTGTGGGGCTCGCCCCACAACAAGATAATTGTTTATACATAATAATAACGACCGAAACGAAAACCGATTTTTGTTAATGGAAGAGAAGGAGGCATTTAATTGCGCTTAAATTGCGTGCCTCTTCCGAATCGTGCTCACGTTTTTTTTTCGGACGCTCTTCGGCGGCGGTTCTTTTTTTTTCTTCGATTTTTAATTGCTCGACGATTTAGCTCGTGCACTTCTCCGTTCAATTAAAAACGAATTTTTAGCTCGTTTGGAAATTTTGGCCGTTCCAAAATAATAGGAACGAATGGATCGAGAATAATAGAAAGGAGTGCGCGAAATTGCTCATTAAAAAACATGCAAAATTATTGGTTTTACGAAATAAAAAAAGACGAGGTTGTCAAATTTTTTACGAAGGTGATGTAATTCGCGCCGCTGTTCTCGAATCGGAATTTTAAAAGTTTACAATTTGAATTTCGAATGAACCATTGATTTATGCAACTTCGGGAGAGGTTAAACAATTTCGAACAATTTTCTAATTTAAGCAAATAGAAGAGTAAAAGTCCGGTGCAATGTCCTGAAGTTTGTTGAATTTAACAAAAAAAAAATTATTATTTAAAATAAACGATTTTAATTTTTTTGATTTAAGTAGGTACCAGAAGTTTTTCGTTTTTTTTTAAATTGCGAAGTTTAATTTAGCAAAAACCGTTTGGTATTTTTTATGAATTTTTTCAATGTTGAATATAAATTATTTTTTATTTAATTCCAAATTTTAAATGGGCAAATTTGAGGAAATAGCATTAAATAAAACCTTGTGGATGTTGTTATTTTTTATAACTTTTTGAACCGGTGCGTCCTTAATTTTCTAAAAAAATTAACGCGGTTATAAATTACATTATTGTCTCTAACGGAAAAGAAAACTTCTAGCGGTCGGTTGTGCGCGTTTATATCAGCGGTTCCCAAACTATACGTTACTGCGCCACCCCATTTCCCATTTACACGGTAGATAGGTTCAAAAAACGTGTAAATCGAAAACAAAGCAAAATGTGCACAGATTGGTCGGTTACTTTTAGAAATTGATTTTTTACGCAAAACAGTTGTAATTTTGAAGATACACTTCTTCGAGGGAGGCTGCGCGCGCACAGCGGACGAAAATTCAACAGTTGAAGTTAGCCGCGTAAAAAAAGTAAATTAATCATTGTGAATTATGATTAAAACCGAGTGCGCACTTTCGAGCTTAAAGTATTTACCATAGCAACGAGTGGAAGGGAGCGAAAAGATACGACAATCTCATAAGTGGGAGTGAGAGGGACCGATTAAAACTGTTTAACTAATTTTTCGTCTAATTTATTGACCAAAATTATTGTGAATTGCGCTTAAAACCGAGTGCGCACATTCGAGCTCAAAGTGGCACATTCCGATCTCGGGAAAATGAAGCGCGCCGCTTCGCGTCGCGCTTCATTTGCTTCCCTCGCTCGGAAATGTGCCACTTTTCGCTCGAATGCGCACATCTTCGTATTTATTAAATGTATTTGCTTTATACTTCGCTCTTTCAGATCAAAAAATTAATTTCGTTATATCTATATCGATTATATGTTTGATAAACGAATTTACCATAGCAATGAGTGGAAGGGAGAGAAAAGATACAATAATCTTGTCAGTGCAAGTGAGAGGGAACGATTAAAATTATTTAATTAAGTTTTGGTCTAATTAATTGAACAAAATTATTGTGAATCGTGCTTAAAACCGAGTGCGCGCATTCGAGCTCAAAGTGGCACATTCCGATCTCGGGAAAATGAAGCGCGCCGCTCCGCGTCGCGCTTCATTTGCTTCCCTCGCTCGGAAATGTGCCACTTTTCGCTCGAATGCGCACATCTTCGCATTTGTTAGATGTGTCTACTTTATGTTCCGCTCTTTCAAATCAAAAATATTAATTTAGTTTAGTCAATAACGATTTTATGTTCGAAAAACGTATTTACCATAGCAATGAGTGGAAGGGAGCGAAAAGATACGAGAATCTCAAAGATGCGTAAGAGAGGGAACGATTAAAATAAATTAATTACCTATTCGTCTAGTTAGTTGACCAAAATTATTGTGAATCGCGCTTAAAACCGAGTGCGCGCATTCGAGCTCAAAGTGGCACATTCCGATCTCGGGAAAATGAAGCGCGCCGCTCCGCGTCGCGCTTCATTTGCTTCCCTCGCTCGGAAATGTGCCACTTTTCGCTCGAATACGCACATCTTCGTATTTATTAGATGTATTTGCCTTATACTTCGCTCTTTCAGATCAAAAAAATTAATTTCGTTATATCTAAATCGATTATATGTTTGATAAACGAATTTACCATAGCAATGAGTGGAAGGGAGCGAAAAGATACAATAATCTTGTCAGTGCAAGTGAGAGGGAACGATTAAAATTATTTAATTATGTTTTGGTCTAATTAATTGAACAAAATTATTGTGAATCGTGCTTAAAACCGAGTGTGCACATTCGAGCTCAAAGTGGCACATTCCGATCTCGGGAAAATGAAGCGCGCCGCTCCGCGTCGCGCTTCATTTGCTTCCCTCGCTCGGAAATGTGCCACTTTTCGCTCGAATGCGCACATCTTCGTATTTATTATATGTATTTGCTTTATTCTTCGCTCTTTCATATCAAAAAAATTCATTTAGTTTTATTAATATTGATTAAAAACAAATTTACCATTGCAAATGAGTGGAAGGGAGCGAAAAGATACGACAATCTTGTCAGTGCAAGTGAGAGAAACCGATTTAAATTATTTAACTAATTTTTCGTACAATTTATTGACCAAAATTATTGTGAATCGTGCTTAAAACCGAGTGTGCACATTCGAGCTCAAAGTGGCACATTCCGATCTCGGGAAAATGAAGCGCGCCGCTGCGCGTCGCGCTTCATTTGCTTCCCTCGCTCGGAAATGTGCCACTTTTTGCTCGAATGCGCACATTTTGGTATTTATTAGATGTATTTGTTTTATCCTTCGCTCTTACAGATCAAAAAAATTAATTTAGTTTTATCAAAATTCATTAAAAACAAATTTACCATAGCAAACGAGTGGAAGGGAGCGAAAAGATACGACAAACTCGTCAGTACGAGTGAGAGGAAACGATTAAAATTATTCAACTGATTTTTCGTTCAATTTAGTGACCTAAATTATTGTAAATACATTAATTGCAGCATGGATATTATTTATTTTTGTCATATGTCAAAGTAAAGTGGAAAATGTCCACAATTGGTATGGTGTCTAAAACCACATCGTGCAAATGGAGGGATACGGTGTTTCATAAAATAATACGACCCAGTTTTAAATAGAACAAAATGTATTAATACAAAAAAATTACATTTTTGTTAAATTCTTGCGCCCATTGGCGGACACGCCTCCCAGTTTGGAAACCGCTGGTTCACGGCTTTCGCAATAATTTCTCTCTTACACCAAACTAATACTTCTCACAATCGGAAATTAATAAAACGCATTTTTTCCCCACTTCCCAAAACACTTAACGTTTCAAAATTACGAACTGTAAATCGTTTTTCAAAAAACACATTGTTGTTGTAACTATGGCAACGAACAAAGAAGCACATAGCGATTTGCCCAAGCCAATAAAGGACGAACGAGCTTCCCACAAATTTTCTTCGACAAATTTTTTCAGTGTTAATTTTAACGTAAATTAGCGTTTCTATGTTTATTTTAATTAAATCGAAATTAAGGAAATTAAAGAACGATTTTTTTGTGGTTCTTCAGAAACCGCTATTTGGAGGCTCGTAAAATTTTTATGTTGATTACTAAGCGAGTTGTGTTAGTGCTAATTATTTATTTCTATTAATTGCGACAAATATCAATGGTTATCAGCGATTATCTACTGACTTAATTTCGAATTCTCGTTTAACTGTGAAAGCACCGTAACTAAACGTTTTTAATTAACGGAAATTAAACTAAGACTGGCGATTTAAATGTAACAACGTAAACGCACGTTATGTTGTTTTAAATTATAATTAAGTTTACTATCCTTTAGCTTTATTTATAGTTTCTTTGATCCGATTTAGATATTTTAATTGACGAGAAAGTTTTTTTCGTGAAAAAAACACATATAAGTTCTGCTTTTTAATTTGGACCATAAAACACAATTATATTTGTATAATATTATTTTTTTTATTAAAGCTATATTTGGGGGAGGGGGGGGGCGAAAAAAATTTCATGCAATTCCCAAAACGTTGAGACAAGTTTGTTTTGCAAAAATAGCGAAGGTGATATAAACAAACATAACGTGCGTTACTCAATCGCCTAATTAATTGCATTTTTCCAATTTTGGGAAAAGTTTCACGCGCACAAAAGTACAATAACTTACGTGAAAGCAATTTGAATAAAATGCAAATCGACTTTTGAAGCGAATTTCACTTCGTACACTTTCATTCCGTCGATTTTTATCGATTTGTTTTTTTTTTCGGAAAAATTAGCGAGGAAATTTTTATTAGAAATTCGTAGCCATGGGGGGCTTCGTAAACGCGAAGCAATTCGATTTAAAAATCAAAGAAAATTACGCGCGATTTGAAAACTGTGTATTTTATTTTTTTTTTCAAATTATTTTAGCAATTTCGAAGAGAAAGTATTGACGAATCGTTTTTGCTCGAAGGATGCGTCGGTTAAAAAATTTATTGGTACGAGCATGTGGTTTGTTTACCTTTATTGACTTTGCAGATGTTTCTAATAACTTTTGCATCTGTTTTGTAAGATGCATGGCGTTTTTTCGCTTCTGGAGGAAGGTCGAAGTTTATAAGCACTAATTTTTTGCGACAAAGTTGGGAACTGTTAGGATTGGCGGAACATTAATAACCCATAAAGTTGTATGGATATTATTTTACGTTTAAATAGCAGATCTGATTAAAAAAGGGGTGTGCGTGACGTCCGCGCGTGACAGAAGTGATACTTCTTGCTTGTTAGGCACAGAGAGAGATAAATTATTAGTATTTTTTTATTGAACAAAGGATAACTATTTTTAAAACATTTTTATAGATAGTTTTTTGATGGTTTAAATATTTCGAGATTTTTAATAGGTAGCAAAATTGTAAACAATAGTGATAGTAATCAAGGAAAGCCAATTTAATACAAATTCATACACAGAAAAAAGATAACTTGGCTTAAGTGAGAATATTTTTTCGTTACTATGCTCTTGAACTAAATTAAAAAAGTACACTTGAATGAAAAAAATTATTCTTGAACTAAAGCAAAAACTTTGAGACGAGAATTTTGTTTTTTGTTTTTAGATAATTAGTTTCTTGCATCAAATTAATAATTTTTAGGTGCAAGAATTAAATTCTTAGTAGAAAAAATGTTTATGAAATAATTTTAAATATTTAAATTATACCATATATTTATATAATATTTTTTATTTTTTATTTAAAATACCTATATTAAAATATTAAATATTTATAAAAGAAAGGGAGTATTATATTTCGCTAAAAAAAACATAATTGTATTAATAAATGTACATTCCCTTGATAAGAAATTTTATTGTTGAACTAAGTATGACGAAATTTTTTTTCAATTCAAAATTGTCGAAGCCATGAAATTATTTTCCTTCACTCAAGAATTTTTCTAAGTTCCTTTCAGATCCTAAAAAATTTCTTGGACGAAGAAAAGTTATTTTTAACCAAGTGTACCATTTTTTCTGTGTACTGAAGTTCGTGCCCCATTCGTTCGTTGTTCATAGTTAATAATTCTGTATTTAATCGCTTTGAAATTCGTCTCTGATAAATCTATTAACTTATAAATTCTATATTTCTATCTTCCCTTTTCCCGTCGTCTTCCTCTACCGGTTTCTCCACCACGTACTTAACTATTTCCCTTATACGATCGAATTTTCGTAACTCTCTCACCAAAGAAGGTTTACTTCAAAAAGGTTTTTGAAAAATTTAAAAACGGAAATATTAACATACATTTTTAAGCATCTTACTGTATATACAACAATAATAGAAAGCAAATTAATAAATATCAACAAAAAACTTTTTATATGGACACATTTTTTAAACGTTTTTCAAAAATCGTTAAAAACGACACCAATTAAAAATCTACAGTTTTCCTAACAAATAATAAATAGAAATAAAGGTTCGGGAGTATATTGAAAATATTTTGAATAAAATCTAAAAAGAAAATATTAATTCGTAACAGTTCAATTTTTTTTTTTATTTGAAATGGAATTTTATTTTAATTTCCTTCTCATTTTGGAAAATTCCGTTGAGAATTTTTAAATTGGTTTTAATTCAAATCGACTCATATTTTGTCGTCTTTTTAATATCCAAAAAGCCCAAAAATTAAATTTTGTTATAATTCGCTTAATTTCTTTGGCTCGTGGGTGTACGATCAATCAACTGCACCTCTTACTTTTATCGATATAAAAAAATGGAAAATAGGAAACGATTCGATACACTTAAAAAGGTTAGAAAATTAATTGCTAAATGATATATCCTATGAACCCCGTGCACACATGAGCGCCCAGCACGGATAAAAACATTTTCGAAATAAAATCGATATTTAGTAAATTAAATTAAAATTTTTAATTGTGAGGCTCGTAGTATAAATTATATTAGACAAATGTAAAAAATACTAGGTTGTGCACATTCGAGCGAAAAGTGGCACATTTCTGAGCGAGGAGCAAATGAAGCGCGACGGGCGGCGCTTCATTCCAGATCGGAATGTGCCACTTTGAGCTCGAATGCACTTTAAGCATGATTCACAATAAGTTTGGTTAATAAATTAGACGAAAATGCAGTTGAATAATTTTAATCGGTCCCTCTCACTCGCACCGACTAGATTGTCGTATCTTTTCGCTCCCTTCTACTCATTGCTATGGTAAATACGTTTTTCGAATATAAAATCGATATATAGTAAACCAGTGGTTTTTAACCTTTTAGTACCTGCGCCCCCGTTTAAAAAAAAAATTATTGCGCCCCTTAATCTTTCTAACAATCTAATTTCATAAATATTCAACTGATATTATAATTTATTTAATGGGCTCCAAAATAATACACAATATTATGTAAAAATATACATAAAATTTTTTTAATACCTATTCGACTATTTTGGTTTGTATTCGAAAATGATATTTTGGAAACAGCTGCATGCCCCTTTGCAACAGTCTTGCGCCCCCCTAGGGGGCGCGCCCCACAGGTTGGAAACCACTGTACTAAACTATTGTTATGTGTCCATTTAAATTCGACTTTTTTGGGCACAAAACGCCGTCTATTATTTTTTTATTTTACGTATGAAAAACTATTACCGAAAATTTGTTATTAGAAAATACAGGAACGTATTACGTACGTTTTCTCCATTTTAAAAAAGCAACATTTTAGCACAAAAGAATGAATAATATAATATTTTTTTGGCTCGTGGGCGTACGATCAATCAACCCCACCTCTTACTTTGATCGATACAAAAAAAAATGGAAAATAGGAAATGATTCGATACACTTAAAAAGGTTACAAAATTAATTCCTAAATGATATATCTCATAAAGCCCCTCTACATATGAGCGCCCAGTAAGGATAAAAACATTTTAAAATATAAAATCGATATTTAGTAAATGAAATTAAAATTTTTGATTTTAAGGCACCTAGAATAAATTAGACAAATGTGCCTTACAGGTTGGAAACCACTGTACTGAACTATTGTTATGTGTCCATTTAAATTCGACTTTTTTAGGGGCACAAAACGCCTTCTATTATTTTTTTATTTTACGTATGAAAAACTATTACCGAAAATTTGTTATTAGAAAATACAGGAACGTATTACGTACGTTTTCTCTATTTTAAAAAAAGCAACATTTTAGCACAAAAGAATGAATAATATAATATTTTTTTTGGCTCGTGGTTGTACGATCAATCAACCCCACCTCTTACTTTGATCGATACAAAAAAAAATGGAAAATAGGAAATGATTCGATACACTTAAAAAGGTTACAAAAATAATTCCTAAATGATATATCTCATAAAGCCCCTCTACATATGAGCGCCCAGTAAGGATCAAAACATTTTAGAATATAAAATCAATATTTAGTAAATGAAATTAAAATTTTTGATTTTAAGGCACCTAGGATAAATTAGATAAATGTAAAAAATACGAGGATGTGCGCATTCGAGCGAAAAGTGGCACATTTCCGAGCGAGGGAGGCAAATGAAGCGCGACGCGGAGCGGCGCGCTCATTCCAGATCGGAATGTGCCACTGACTCGAATGCCTACCAATTTAAGCACGATTCACAATAAATTTGGTCAATAAATTATACGAAAATGCAGTTTAATAATTTTAATCGGTCCCTCTCACTCTCACCGACAAGATTGTCGTATCTTTTCGCTCCCTTTCACTCATTGCTGTGGTAAATAAATTTTTCGAACATAAAATCGATATTTAGTAAATTAAATTAAAATTTTTGATTTTAAGGCGCCTAGGATAAATTAGATAAATGTAAAAAATACGAGGATGTGCACACTCGGATTTAAACATGATTCACAATAAGTTTGGTTAATAAATTAGACGAAAATGCGGTTGAATAATTTTAATCGGTCCCTCTCACTCGCACCGACGAGTTGACGTATCTTTTCGCTCCCTTCCACTCATCGCTATGGTAAATACGTTTTTCGATTATAAAATCGATATATACTAAACTATTGTCATGTGCCCATTTAAATTCCATTTTTTTAGGGGCACAAAACGCCGCCTATTAATTCTTTATTTTTCGTATTAAAACTATTACCGAAAATTTGTTATTAGAAAATACAGAACCGTATTAGGTACGTTTTCTCCATTTTAAAAAAAGCAACATTTTAGCACAAAAGAATGAATAATATAATAATTTCTTTGGCTCGTGGGTGTACGATACAAAAAAAAATGGAAAATAGGAAACGATTCGATACACTTAAAAAGGTTAGAAAATTAATTCCCAAATGATATATCTCATGAACCCCGTCCACACATGAGCGCCCGGCACGGATAAAAACCTTTACACAAAGCACATCCGTTGTCATTCTAAATTAACAACGAAAATATGGCTTCGTAAATCAGTCCATATTCGCCTTTTTGTACGTCGACAATGCTCGCGCTTAATAACCGTCCATTAAAATTACGAAACCGCCCAAAATAGCGATGGACATTTTCTCGTACCTCTTCAAATGTATGTGTCTGTGCTTGCTCATCAAAAAAGGCTCCTGGTCGCCCAACAAAACCCCAACCAAACCCATCGCCAACAAAAAACAGCGCGCCATCTTCCAAAAGAAGCTCAAAGACGACAAGTACAAGACGAAACAGGCCAAGCCCGAATGGCTGAAGCAATGGACCATAAGTAAGGGCTGGATGCACAACAGGTCGCATCTCCTGAGTCTGGGTCTTCGGGCCGAAAGCGCCAAACCTAAACAAAGGGAAATGTCGATCAAATCCGAAGACAGTTCCATCTCCATCGACAACATCGACGAGCTGCTCTCGGTCATGGGCGACTTCGACAACCCCAAATGCTCGGGCCGAGACGAAGACCTCGACAAAATCGAAAGCGTGGAAGAAGACGGCGTCCGGGTGCCGAAAGACTACTCGGACGCTTTCGACAACTATCGCAAGAATTTTCCCGAGACTCGGTGCAAGGTCACTTCGGAGGGCGACATCAAGTTGCCGGAAGTGTACAAGGAGCGGTTGCTCACCAAGAGGAATTGAAGACGAATTTCGTTAAGGACTTTTGGCACGAGTTGAGTTTTGCAAAAAAGGATAAGGTGGTCAACGCCCAATTCAAAGACATCAGGTTTACGGTTAATAAAATTTACGATGGGAGCTTTTCGTCTGGGTTCCATGATGGGACTTACAGACAATTGGAGGACGAAGGCGCTTCGGCGAATCAAAGCAAAAAAAATTTAAAGAGTCACCTGGGAGATAATATTACGATTTTTAATACTTTGAACTCGAAGACGAACCTTCACGAAGATACGATCTATGAGTGCTCCGAGGACAGCGTCAGTTTGTACAACAACCCCATTTACGTTTCGAGCGAGACCTTTTTGAATCAGGACGAGAAGGACTTCGGGAACAAGTTCTACGATTTTCATACGAATCATGCCGCGAGGAAAAGTGTGTTCGTGCGAAACAACGAGATCTGTTTGAAGAGGAGGTGCGATTCGGTGAAGAGAAGGATGAAGACGGAGAAGTACATAATTAGGCATATAAAAATACGGATTATGTTGTCGTTGAGAGTGAATCGTTTTACGAAATTGTACAGGAGGGACTTGAGGAGGTTTGTGGGTGAGAATCGGTCGAGGGACGGTGTTCGGGTCGAAGTGAGCGATATCGTTGATGAAAGTACTTTTAGGAGAAAGATAAGGAGGGCGCACGAAGAGCAACGAAAGATTGGGAACGGCTGTCGATCTTTGAAAATACAAAATATGAGGTATTTTTTTTTTTTGAAGAGTCGATGCACTTTGGTGTAATTTAAGTTCGGTTTTTACAAGTCAAATTTGGGTTGCAAATGCTGCGCTTAGTTTTGCATCTAGAAAAAAAATTATTTCTTTGAAAACAAAATATGGCAAAGCCTAAGATAGAATAACAAAGAATTTTTATATTTTGTAGAAAGAGCAAATTGTTCCAAACCTTTCAATGGCATTGAAGTTATAAGATTTGAGGTTATATTATTTAATAATAAAATTGGTTTAGCCGTTTCCAAGATATACGAGCGGACAAACAGACAAATAGACAGACAGACAGACAAAAATTTTAAAAACGCAAGTTTGGGTTTGGGTAACGATCAAATAACTGTATTAGGTTAAGAAAAAGTCTTTATTTAGAAATCACAGACAGATACTTCAATTGTATTTATATAATCGACTTATTAGTTTAATTTATTTAAACCAATAGAAAAGAAGTAAACAAATTTAGTTCTTTTTGGGTTGATTAAACGTTTATTTGCATTGGGCGCCCGTTTTCTTCGTATTAAAAATGCTTTCAAGCGATTATTACAAAAAGTAGGTGCGTGGAACCCGCGCGCGGCAGAAGTGCAACTTCTTCGCTCCTTTCCTGTCATATTCGCTTTAGAGCGATATTTCATGCTTTAGAATGGCGTCGTCGTGCTCCTCTGCCGCTCCCCCCACCACGTACTTAACTATTCTCCTTATGCGATCGCAATTTTTGTAACGCTCGAAAATTGAAGCCCCCCAAGCAAAGAAGATTCACTTTAATAAATTAAAAGTTTGAATCGTTTCAATTGGAACAAAAAAAAGTAATTTGAAGAAAAACTAAATACAACGCCGGCTTTAGCGGGTACGTCGTCCCGTACAAAAAAAACAAAATGGCGCCCCTTATGAATATATATTAAATAAAGGTTCAAACTTTTTATTTAAAAGAAAATCAATATGTAAAATTTTCAATTAATTGGGTATTTAGCACATCAATATTTTTCCCACACTTACAGCAAAAATAGCGGCTCGGGCAAATGTTTGGGTTGCTTCCCCCAGATCGGGCACCGTCCCATAAACATATTAAAGAGATTTAAACTAAAAGCGAAAAAATTTACTCGAAGGATAAGGGAAGAATAGATGTGTGTACTTATGTAGGCGTTCTAGAAGTGAGACTTCTTTGACGAAACTAAATTGAATATAACCACGTGTAAAAATTAATAAAAATAAATTCGATAAATACGAAGATGTGCGCATTCGAGCGAAAAGTGGCACATTTCCGAGCGAGGGAAGCAAATGGAGCGCGACGCGAAGCGGCGCGCTTCATTTTCCCGAGATCGGAATGTGCCACTTTGAGCTCGAATGTGCACACTCGGTTTTTAGCATGATTCACAGCAATTTAGGCCGATAAATTACACGATAAACTAATTAAATAATTTTAATCGTTCTTTCTCACTTGCACCGACGAGATTGTCGTATCTTTTCGCTCTCTTCCACTCATTGCTATGGTAAATACGTTTTTCGAACATAAAATCAATATTTAGTAAATCAAATTAAAATTTTTGATTTTGAGGTGCCTAGGATAAATTAGCCAAATGTAAAAAATACGACGATGTGCGCATTCGAGCGAAAAGTGGCACATTTCCGAGCGAGGGAAGCAAATGAAGCGCGACGCGGAGCGGCGCGCTTCATTTTCCCGAGATCGGAATGTGCCACTTTGAGCTCGAATGTGCACACTCGGTTTTCAGCATGATTCACAACAATTTAGGCCGATAAATTACACGATAAACTAATTAAATAATTTTAATCGTTCTTTCTCACTTGCACCGACGAGATTGTCGTATCTTTTCGCTCTCTTCCACTCCTTGCCATGGTAAATACGTTTTTCGAACATAAAATCAATATTTAGTAAATCAAATTAAAATTTTTGATTTTGAGGCGCCTAGGATAAATTAGCCAAATGTAAAAAATACGAGAATGTGCGCATTCGAGCGAAAAGTGGCACATTTCCGAGCGAGGGAGGCAAATGAAGCGCGACACGGAGCGGCGCGCTTCATTTTCCCGAGATCGGAATGTGCCACTTTGAGCTCGAATGCGCACACTCGGTTTTAAGCATGATTCACAATAATTTTTGTCAATAAATTGGACGAAAATGCAGTTGAATAATTTTAATCGGTCCCTCTCACTCGCACCTACGAGATTGTCCTATCTTTTCGCTCCCTTTCACTCATTGCTATGGTAAATATGTTTTTCGAATATAAAATCGCTATACAGGGTGTCCCAAATGGGTATCTTTCTTATTAGTGAAGATAGAATTTGGTTATTTAACCAAAATTATTCAAAAAACTTACATTATCAGTCAAAAAGTAAATATAATGACGTTGGTTTGTATTATGCTGTTTTATTCTTTGATAATTCATGCCTACTTGATTTAAAACAGAAAAATTTAATATTGTTAATAATTTTTTTATTTAAATATGAGTTGTTATACATGGTTGAAAAGAGAAAAAAATGCCATTTAACTATGTAAAAATCTAATATGGCGCTTCATTTGAAATAAGAAACTTGGTATCAATATCTTGAAAACCGCCATTTTGAATTTAATTTTGACTTAATTTCTATCTGTATTTTATGAAACCTAGTAACTTTTATATTAAACTTTTTTTTGTAAATTGTATAATTACAAAGTTATTTGGCATTAAAGAAAATAACCATTTTCAGATTTTTTACGATTATTTTGGAACTCAATTTGGGACACCCTGTATACTAAACTATTGTTATGTGTCCATTTAAATTTTAACTTTTTAGCGGCACAAAACGTGGCTTATGATTTCGTTATTGTTCGTATGAAAAACTATTACTAATAATTTATTAGAAAATACAGGACCGTATTACGGACGATTTATCTCATTTTAAAAAAAGCAACATTTTAGCACAAAAGAACGAATAATATAATATTTCGAAGCGGCGAAGCGGAAATGGGGTAACAAGCTCGTGTTGTCTCCGTTCCGGTTGGCGTGAAAGAGTACCGTTTAGTACAACACATATTCGCGTTAGACGATTTTAAATAAAATAAAAATTTATATAGGTATTACGGTTATAAACCTCCTCTCTTCTTAACATAAAAATTATAGAGCGTGCGCTCCCTATTATCGCTAATTAATTGCGTTCGTTAAGCCGTCTTCTTAGACACTTTTGTGATGTAACAAGCAAAAAAAGAGAAACACCGAAGCGATATAGGCTAAGCATACGTATCTACGGTAAAATGAATCGATGCTCATTATTTATTATAAATGATCATCTGCTCTTAGCTCATTTTATTTAATAAACAACTTAAGAAAATAAATTAACTTATTCCTATGATTTATGTGACTTCTGTTACACTTTTGAGAGTTAACATTGAAAGATTGACCTCTCATCTTTTATTATTTTTAATTCGCACTAAACGTTTCGAGCTCTTACGCCACGGAAACCGGCGCAAACTCAAAATTACCAAAATCGGTCAAAAATTCGGCGAAAAAAATTTTGAAGAAAACAATTTTAAGTAATGGATTTATTTTTTAAATTTGTGCGGGACGTTTTTATGGACCTTAAACCGACATAGCCGGAGCTAGTCTTCTTTGCTCCCCCCTCAACCCCCAAAATTTTCGAGAAAACTAAATAACTCGAAAATAATGCATTTTGAGTTTTAAAATCGATCGTAGCGCCCTCATTTCGGATCTGATCATTAAAAACGACCCGGATTCGGAATTTCGAGACTTTTGCTATAAGACACAAAATTGGCATAGGGGGCAATGTTAATTTTTCGAGTAATTAAGGGTTGAAGTTTTAGATAAGCTTGTGTAGCACAAAATTTGACGTTAAAAAAATTGTAGCATCGTTATTTGTTGATGGATTTTTAAATACTATACAGATCAGGATTCCTCAGACTTTTTGGCTTTGGATAGGCGCAAAAAACCATAGGCGTGCTATTTGAAATTCTGAAGAAAAACGGGTTCGAAGTGTCCGACTTGTAAATATTTTTTTCCAAATTTCCACTTTGAAAAATCGTAACGGGGTTATTTCTGAACCGATCTTTAAAAACTTTCCAGATTCTGATAGACCGTTTATCCGGGCGTAGGATCAGCTAAAAAACTCAATAGGGCCCAATGTTAAATGTGGGAGAAAAACGCGTTCGAAGCTTTCAAAATGTAATTTTTGCTAAAATTTTTAATCTTCAAAATGCTGTAACTCCGCCGTCTTTTCGAATTTCATCAAATCTTTTCATTTCTGAACGTTTTCAGCTCCTGCGCGTCGGAATCCGGCGTTAACTAAAAACCCCCAAAATCGGCCAAAATCGAGAAAAAACATGGATTAACCCCTTGCGTATTTTTGAGGAAAAAAAAATTTAGGTATTGGATTTGCTTTAAATTGTTACGGGACGTTCCTATGGACCCCAAACCGACATATCAGGGAGCAATTTTTCGATGCTCCCCCTTTAACACCAAAAATTTTTGAGAAAACTAAATAAATCCAAAAAAATACACTTTGACCCACAGAAACGATCGTAGCGCCCTAATTTTTGATCCAATCATTACAAACGACCCGGATTCAAAATTCTGAGTGTTTTTCCCATACGATACGTGCAAAATTGGTATAGGGCGCAATGTTAATTTTTTGAGTAATTAAGCGTTGAAGATTTAGGTTATTTTTATAGCCCAAAATTTTACGTTAAAAAAATTGTAGCGCTGTTATTTGTGGACGGATCTTTAAAAATTATACAGATTCGGATTTGCCGGTCTTTTTGGCTTCGGATAGGCCTAAAAAAGCATAGGCGTGCTATTTAAAATTCTCGAGAAAAACGGGTTCGAAGAGTCCGACTTGTAAATATTTTTTCTAAATTTCCACTTTGTAAAATCATAGCTCGGTTATTTGTGAACGGATTTTTAAAAACTTTTCAGGCCCTGAAAGCTCTATTATCGGAGCATAAGTTGGATCAAAAAAATCAGCAGGGCCCATGTTAAGCCTGGGAGAAAAACGCCCTCGAAAACGCTGCTTTAGACTATTTAATTCTCTTTCGATTTAAATCCAAGCAATTCGTTTTGCACTTTACGAAATAATAATGTTGCTAACTGGAATATTGCATATCGTTACATTTGCGGAAGTTCCCCGGGCTTTATTCGATAAACACATTTAATTGCATATCAGCGTGTTTTTGGTTTATGCGATAAGTCGAAAAAATTTGCCTGTGCACGTGCAATAACAACGCCTT
Organism: Sinopyrophorus schimmeli; assembly: GCA_036325965.1. NCBI lineage: Eukaryota > Metazoa > Arthropoda > Insecta > Coleoptera > Elateridae > Sinopyrophorus > Sinopyrophorus schimmeli. The sequence continues at coordinate 119,815 of JARFIZ010000337.1, read as the reverse complement.
TGCATAACGTTGACTAATAATTTAGAAAATTCTAGTTTTCTATGGTCCGTGGCCGTGAAAAGACGTGCAATATTTGTGCATTTATAATTATTTATTAACAGTGCTTCATCCTAACATTAATTAAAAAATAGCGTCGTGTGTAATCAAAAATGTGCGGGCGCTTCAAATAAATCAACCGCCAACGTCGGATTTAAGGTTAGATCTTTTCTCTCTGTCAATAAATCTCATTAAAAAAATTTAAATTGTTGCTAATAATTCTCTTGTTGTAAACAATTTGAAATATCGATTTAAATATGTTGTATTATACCTAAATTTGAACAAATTGCTTTTACAGAAAAAGCAAAACTATAATCAAAACTAAAATACACTTCGACCCACAAAAACGATCGTAGCGTTTTCATTTTTCATCCGATCGTTGAAAACAATTTGGATTCGGAATCCTGAGGCTTTTTTCCATAAGACGCGTGCAAAATTGGCATAGGGCGCAATGTTAATTTTTTGAGTAATTTAGGGTTGAAGTTTTAGGTTCAAAATTTTACGTAAAAAAAATTGTAGCGCCGTTATTCGTAAACGGATCTTTAAAAACTATACAGATTCGGATTTGCCGGATTTTTTGGCTTCGGATAGGTCTAAAAAACCACAGGCCTGCTATTTCAAATTCTCGAGAAAAACGGGTTCGAAGAGTCTAACTTGTAAATAATTTTTTCTAAAATTGCACTTTTCAAAATCGTAGCTCGGTTATTTGTGAACGGATCTTTAAAAACTTTTGAGATTCTGAAAACTCATTTATTTTAGCTTAATATCAGTCAAAAAAATCAATAGGGTCCAAGGTTAAGTCTAAGAGAAAAACGCGCTTGAAGCTTTCAAAATGTAAATTTTGCTAAAATTATTAATTTTCAAAATGCTCTAACTCCGCCATCTTTGCGAATTTCGTCAAATCCTTTCATTTCTGAACGTTCCCAACCCCCATGCGTCGAAATCGGGCGCTAACTCAAAACCTCCAAAATCGGCTAAAATCGAGAAAAAACAGGGATTATGCCAAAACTGAAATTACTTTCTTACCAACCCAGTAAAACAAAATGTGTTCTTTCAAAAAAAATAAATAATAAACATCATAACTCAATAGGAAAATTTTCCAACGGAATTCTGGGAAAGGAAAATGAAAAAAAAATAATCAAAAATTGAGCCAACTCTAATTTTAGAGTTCAAACAAATAAAATAACTTTCTTCGCGATGCGTTTTATTGAAAAAGGCTAACTGACACACTTTCACTGATTGATTAAACATCTTTGTAGGACAATTTTAAAAGTTAATGGTCAGCTGTCGATAATTAATTATTGAACGTATCAATTTTATTGGCGTTCATTATATCTAACAAAAATTGTTAATATTTTTCTTGCACATAGACGATTCGCGCCCATGTTTGTTTTTGTTTTAATATCTTTTGCACAATTTCCGTCATTATTAAGCTATAGATACCTTTTTCTAATGTTTTTAACGAGTCACTTCGTTCTTGTAAATATTATTTTTACGTGTTCCACATTCGTAATAGCTTAATTTATTTTAAAAAAACGTACGTTTAGGCAACGCTTACATAAAATTAGATAACATTTAGATGTCAAAGTTTATTTCTTGAATTTTAAATCGTCGCAATTAAATGCGGAAAAAGTAGTGCGTTCCTACATGGAACCTGTTTAAAGTTAACAACAAAATTACAGTACTTAGTAGATCACCGGCGTTGCCAGAATTTTTCTCAGGGGGGGTGGGGCGGGCAAAAATAACCTAATATCAAAAAAGTCATTCGTATTTATGTCGGGGGATTTGACAAAAAATTATAAACCTTAATAAATTGAGATTGTTTTATCTTAAATTAAATATACAGGGTGTCCCACGAATAGGTACTGAAACTTAACCACGTGATGATCGACACCAATCTAAACAATAAAAATTTATATACAATATGTTTTAAATATATAATAATTTTTGAGAAAAATGGATTTCAATTTTTTGGTAAATGACAAAACGTTGTTTTTATATATTTTTAAAAGAGATTGAGGTCATTTAGTGCTTCATTGCTAATTAACATATTTTATATGTAATTTCTATCGTTTTTTTGATTTTTTTTATATTTTGGATGACTTTAATGGCATTGTTAAAACGGAATTAAACAAAATTTTTTGAAATATTTTAAATAGTAGGGTATTTATTACCCAGTTTCAAATTGAAGTTGGCTATTCCATAACTCAAAAATATGACACATAAGGTCACTTGACTTGGGAGTAGTTTTCTGTTCAGTTTGGGACTATTTATAATTGGGTCAAGTTTCAGTACTAATTTATGGGACACCCGGTATAATATTTTGATTATCAGTTATTATTTTTCAAATGTAATCGTCAGTTGGCGATTTTTACTAATTCATTTTTCCCGATGCATCATTTTTTTTTCCTTTCATAAAATGGGCCAGGTTAGGGCAGTTGCCTCATCTTAGTCACGCCGTTGGGGCAAGCCCCCAGTTTGCCCACGTAGAAATTTTTTTTGTGCCCAATTTAAATTAAGTCATAGCACATTCGATCACATTCCAAAAATTTTAAATGATCCGAAATTAACACTTTTCTTTTTACGCATTTTTCTGTGATAAGCAAACACACATTTTTTTTCGATAACTTAGCCTAAAGGTCCGAATAACACAAAAACCCGTACAAGGAACTCAATACATAATAATCCACTTTAGCTGCTGTTAACATAACAGTTAGTTATAAAACTAGTTTTTTTTTACCGAATTTTGAAACTATTCGGTAATCGTCAACATAAACAAGCGGCGGAGCGTCGTCGTCGTCGCAAAAATCAAAATTCCGCCCCGTCCGTCTTTCGCGACTTGCAAAAATTCTCGAACGCGAACGTGCAGATTCTCTTTGGTCGACTTCGAGGCTCTTCTTCGGTAGTTCAAGTTGAGATGTGAAAGCGATCGTTTCGTTTGGTTTCGAGTGCAAGTAGGCTTGTGCGTTTTTTTTTTGTTGTGCTTATTGAGGCGTCAAAGTGATGTGTTTCACGGTTATTAACCAATGAAATCGGACGTGCTTACACGAAATTGGATTTGATTAATTTTTAGGTAAATTGTTTTTTTTTTATATATGTTCGTTTAATAATAAATTTAAAATGTATGCGCAGAAATACGTAAAAGTATTTTTTTGAAAATTAATTTTGGGCAATTGAAGTTTTCGAATTAACGTTTACATTTTGAGTTTTATTTAATTATTTTATTTGTTGAGAAAATTTTAATTTAATATATTAAATATCGATTTTATACTTGAAAAATGTATTTACCATAGCAATGAGTGGAAGAGAGTGAAAAGATACGACAATCTTGTCAGTTCAAGTGAGAGGGAACGATTAAAATTGTTTAACTAGTTTATCGGCTTAAATTGTTGTGAATCATGTTTAAAATCGAGTGTGCACATTCGAGCTCAAAGTGGCACATTCCGATCTCGGGAAAATGAAGCGCGCCGCTCCGCGTCGCGCTTCATTTGCCTCCCTCGCTCGGAAATGTGCCACTTTTCGCTCGAATGCGCACATCTTCGTATTTTTTACATTTGTCTAATTTATTTTACGAGCCTGAAACTCAAAAATTTTAATTTACTATACTAAATATCGATTTTATATTCGAAAAACATATTTACTATAGCAATGAGTGGAAAAGAGCGAAAAGATACAATAATATTGTCAGTGCAAGTGAGAGGGAACGATTAAAATTATTTAAGTAGTTTATCTTGTAGTTTATTGGCTTAAATTGTTGTGAATCATGCTTAAAGCCGAGTGCGCGCATTCGAGCTCAAAGTGGCACATTCCGATCTCGGGAAAATGAAGCGCGCCGCTCCGCGTCGCGCTTCATTTGCTTCCCTCGCTCGGAAATGTGCCACTTTTCGCTCGAACGCGCACATCTTCGTATTTATTTATATTAATTTTTACACGTGGTTATATTTCATTTAGTTACGCCAAAGAAGAATAACTTCTAACGCGCGTACATAAGTTAACGCAACGATTTTTTTAAACATTACCATTGTAAAGTAGGCAAAAAAGTGCTTTAAGGAAGTTTTTACAGAATTCATTTGTCTTAACTAATAAAAAAGTTAGGAAAAGGGTTTTTTCTGAAAAACCCTTTATTGGCAAAAATTCTTTTTTAAATATCTTTGTTTTTATTAAAGATTTTTCTGGACTGTTTGGTATCGTTAGAATCGCAAACAAATAAGTTTTTCAATGAGCGCAAAATACAATTCAGCGCCAACTTGATTTAACGAAATTAATGCCACAACTGGTGCAAATAAAACCTGAGTAAAAAATATGAGTTTGGCATCGTAAAGAACGGAAAAAAGTGGCCCAAGAAAGTGTTTTTAGATTTAATTTATTTCAATAAATAACAAAGATACAGCCATTTAAATTTTAACAGCTTCAAAAACCGGGCATCTAATGCGATTTTGATAAAATGGCCCTATTTAAATATTTCGGTTATATTAAAAAACTATTATACTCTTTGGTATTGTTAGAATTGCAAAAAATAAACGTTTTAATGAGTACAAAAATAAATAGCGCGCTTACTCGATTTAACGAAGTTAATTTTATAATGTGTTTATAGGACTAAGGTAACTGCGGGTAATAAGGCCTAGCTAAGGGAAATTGGAAATTAAATGAAAAAATATCGAATTTAATCAACAGGTTTTAATAGTAATCATTTTTAAGATTCAGTTACTATAAAATAAAATAAAGGAAAAATAGCAATTTTCACCATAAACAAAGCTAAAAGTTAACATTTTTAAAAACTTTGCTAGTGGCCTTATTATACTACTGACGAGTAATAAGGCCTACAGCTTTAAAAAATTTAAGTAATCAAACTGGACATAATATATTTGATAACTAAGTTTAATAAATACAGGAATACAGCAATTGGAATAAATTTTTTTTTAAAATTACCATTTGCCTCTCCTAACAGTCATTAGCGCACTCAAAGTCATTAGTATAATCCACTGACATAATTTTTATTACCTAATAATGACTTATCGTAAGCAGGAAGATTATTTATTAACGTTTGGATAGTAGTTGTCTGATTTTAACACAACATAATTTTTAATTTTGTTCTTGTGATGATTAAACATCAAGGGCCGGTGTGATGTACCTCGGTCATTGTCGATCAGTTGTATCTTGACTCTAGGATCAACGTGTAATAAATAAAAATGTAGGAGTATATTTGTTATATATTTTTCTTTATTTTATTTTATTTTGCTTCAGATAATATGCCTAGCTAGTCAAATCAAAAGTTAACATTTTTTTAAGTTTTTGAATAGTTAAATTTCAGTATACGAGAAATGCTTTGTTAATTTTTGAAACAATTTTAGTGTTATATCAAAGAAGAACATTAATAGTTCGTATAATCTAAAAATAAATAATAAATATATACTTTTCATGAGACGGGTCTAGGTACATCAGCCCTGTTATACCTAAGCCATAGTTCCACGAATTTTTAAATTTTAAAGCAATATGAATAAGCAGTTGCTAATGCTTTTAAATTTTTTTATGAAGTGCACCTTATTAGTGCCCCAATACGGTGCAAATTATTTTATTAATAAATTGTTACATATACATTTTGAAAAAAATTACAAATAAAAAAAAGAGTCAAGGTACAACAAGTTTCTTTACATATTTATATCCGTAAGACCGTAAAAGTAATGTAAAATGCATTATTAAACAATTAAACTTTGATACAAAAAGTAGGAGTATAATAAGGCCTATGGTCAAATTTAGTAGGCTTTAATAACCGCCCATCACGTATGTAAGAAAATCAAAATAAAAAATATTTGGTCCATGATACGTCATTCAAATATTTAAAATCATCGAAGCTTGAACGAATAAAGAAGATAAATGTGATTTTACATAGCTAAGTGTAATATTTCAAAAAATACTAACGATTGATTCTAGCCGATTTTTATTATTCGTGTTGCCTGGCCGCGTTTTACGATATATGATGCTAAATTTGGGGCAGGAAGCGGAATGTGCAGCCTCCCCAAACTTGTAGAGACATCTTGGTTCAATAGGTGTTTGTGTGTGTGGCCTTAAGCCAAAGCGGTTATTTTAAATACGATTTTTGTTAATTAGGCCTTATTAGCCAACGGGCCTTATTACCTTAGTAATTTTATCCTTGAAAAGCATTTTAAAAATAATTCCAAAAAAAGAAACTTTATAGAATTCTAAGCGTTCTATTTTTAAAATTGTCAATTTTACTTTTGAACAGTTCCTTTTTTGCAATTCGCAACATTAATCGCTAATAAATAAATTGTTCACAAAAAAAAGTGCGCTCTAACATCGTCCTCAAATTTTTTTTAAAACTAAAAACGTCGGCCGCGCCTTGTTGAAAGTAAAAACATACAATTAACACCTCGGAAAAGTAAATCAAAAAATAAAGAAATAATAGACGCCGTTATGAGCTTCTAAAAAATTCGAATTTAAATGGGCACATAACAATAGTTTAGTCAATATCGATTTTATATTCGAAAAACGTATTTACCATAGCAATGAGTGGAAGGGAGCGAAAAGATATGCCAATCTCGTCGGTGCGAGTGAGAGGGACCGATTAAAATTATTCAACTGCATTTTCGTTTAATTTATTAACCAAACTTATTGTGAATCATGCTTAAAACCGAGTGCGCACATTCGAGCTCAAAGTGGCACACTCCGATCTCGGGAAAATGAAGCGCGCCGCTCCGCGTCGCGCTTCATTTGCTTCCCTCGCTCGGAAATGTGCCACTTTTCGCTCGAATGCGCACATCCTCGTATTTATTACATTAATATAATTTACCATAAACTACTTCAAATCAAAAACTATAATTTAATTTAGTAAATATCGATTTTATATTCGAAAAACGTATTTACCATAGCAATGAGTGGAAGGGAGCGAAAAGATATGCCAATCTCGTCGGTGCGAGTGAGAGGGACCGATTAAAATTATTCAACTGCATTTTCGTCTAATTTATTAATCAAACTTATTGTGAATCATGCTTAAAACCGAGTGCGCACATTCGAGCTCAAAGTGGCACATTCCCATCTCGGGAAAATGAAGCGCGCCGCTCCGCGTCGCGTTTCATTTGCTTCCCTCGCTCGGAAATGTGCCACTTTTCGCTCGAATGCGCACATCCTCGTATTTGTTACATTAATATAATTTACCATAAACTACTTCAAATCAAAAACTATAATTTAATTTAGTAAATATCGATTTTATATTCGAAAAACGTATTTACCATAGCAATGAGTGGAAGGGAGCGAAAAGATATGCCAATCTCGTCGGTGCGAGTGAGAGGGACCGATTAAAATTATTCAACTGCATTTTCGTCTAATTTATTAACCAAACTTATTGTGAATCATGCTTAAAACCAGTGCGCACATTCGAGCTCAAAGTGGCACATTCCGATCTCGGAAAATGAAGCGCGCCGCTCCGCGTCGCGCTTCATTTGCTTCCCTCGCTGGAAATGTGCCACTTTTCGCTCGAATGCGCACATCCTCGTATTTATTACATTAATATAATTTACCATAAACTACTTCAAATCAAAACTATAATTTAATTTAGTAAATATCGATTTTATATTCGAAAAACGTATTTACCATAGCAATGAGTGGAAGGGAGCGAAAAGATATGCCAATCTCGTCGGTGCGAGTGAGAGGGACCGAATAAAATTATTCAACTGCATTTTCGTCTAATTTATTAACCAAACTTATTGTGAATCATGCTTAAAACAGAGTGCGCACATTCGAGCTCAAAGTGGCACATTCCGATCTCGGGAAAATGAAGCGCGCCGCTCCGCGTCGCGCTTCATTTGCTTCCCTCGCTCGGAAATGTGCCACTTTTCGCTCGAATGCGCACATCTTCGTATTTATTGAATTTAATTATATTAATGTTTGCACGTGGTTATATTAAATTTATTGTCGCCAAAGAGGTATAACTTCTAACGCACGTATAAAATTACACTAGGGTGGTCGTTAAAAATTATGCTCTTTGGTATCGTCAGAATTGCAAAAAATAAACGTTTTAATAAGTGCAAAAATAAATTGCGAGCTTACTCGATTTAATGAGGTTAATTTTATAATATTTTTATAGGACTAGTTATTATTTTCTTGTAAATCATTTTCAAAATAATTCCCAAAAAAAAACTTGTCAATTTTACTTTTGAACAGTTTCTTTTTTGCAATTCGCAACATTAATCACTAATAAATAAATTGTTCACAAAAAAAAGTGCGCTCTAACATCGTCCTCAAATTTTTTTAAAACTAAAAACGTCGGCCGCGCCTCGTCGAAAGTAAAAACGTACAATTAACACCTCGGAAAAGTAAATCAAAAAATTAATTACAGCTTCTGCGTCGTCCCATCCTTAATTACACATTTACACAGCCAAACACTTTCAAGATTCTAATTAAACAAAATCGTAGCTTTAGGCTCTTCACATACATTTAGTGTTTTTTTTTAATTACACAGTTCTCATTTATTAAAATCGCATCCATAAACAAACCTCGAACGTAACGTTTTTCTCGTAAATCTAAAAAAAACTTTCTTCTCCAGCGCGTAGAAAGACTTCAAGCGTAATAATAAAAAAAAACAATTCTTTTATTATTGTAAAAAAAAATAAATAAAAATTATTTAATAAGAAATTGTTGTCGGAAAACGTAAAAGGATGTGGCGGGCTCATCCGCTGTCCTTTTCCACACTCGACAAATCGTCCTTTGATCGAAATCGTCGGTCGCGTTTAATAAAGCGCAATTAAACCGTGTCAAAAATCAAGGACGGTGCAATTTTTGCAACCACTTCTTCAACAAAGACAATTCCGTCTGCCTTTGCTCATCGACGACCGACTTCAATGGTTGTCGACGGTTTTAAATAAATTAATTAATAAAATAATTTGCAGCTGACGTGTTCGGGATGAAGTTGTAATTTGAAATTAGCGGCAGAACCGACTTGCAAAATAAATAAGATGGAAGTGTCAGCTTGTGCATGTAGCTGCCTGTGAGAAATTACCGTTTTGCGCAAGTGTATTTGCCATTATCTTCTTAAACGGTTCGTAATTATCGTTGATAATTGAAATGTCTTCGGTGTGTTTGGATTTAACACGTTTTTTGTCTTACAAGTAAAGTATTTCGGGTGAATTTTTTTTTTTTGGGGTAGACATAGACATTTTTGAGTACCTCTTGGCACGGGGATTCCGAAAATATATAGTTTTATACCCGGCAAATCAACTTTAATAAAGTTATGGGCAAAACTAAAAAACCGCTGCGTGTAGTTATATATTGGGCCTTGGCCAATTGCGCGCCGCGGTCAGTTTACCCTCCGTTTAAGGTCTCTTGTCTCAAAAGGTAATAGGGCGATTACGGCCGGTGGTGGATTTAATTTCTATTGGTTATCTAGAATAACGAAGATTTTTAAGGTACTTACATGTTTGCATACTGGTACTAATGCAAGGAATTTAATAAAACTAATGCTAGGACTGTTTAATGCAGACTTTCGGAAGCATTTTTTTATATAGCAATTTGTTGTAACACCCCTAATAAGCCCAGAAAAAATTAATAACTTTTTTACTTGTTCTAAATTATTTACTAAAATACAAAATTTTTTTGGAATTTAATAAAATTTATTAAAGGGCTGTTTAATGGGGACTTTTGGGGGCATTTTATTTGTATTGCAATTTATTGTAATTCTTGTAATAAGCCCAGAAAAAATTAATAACTTTTTTAATTGTTCTAAATTATTTACTAAAAAGCAAAAATTATTTTTTGGAATTTAATAAAACTAATGCTAGGGCTGTTTAATTGGGACTTTAGGAAGCATTTTATATATACAGCAATTTGTTGTAACTCTGCTAATAAGCCCAGAAAAATTAATAACTTTTCTACTGTTCTAAATTATTTATAAAAACAAAAATTATTTTTGGAATTTAATAAAACTAATGCTAGGGCTGTTTAATTGGGACTTTTAGGAAGCATTTTATATATACAGCAATTTGTTGTAACTCTGCTAATAAGCCCAGAAAAAATTAATACCTCTTCAGGGGTTCCAAAATTATTTTTATAAAAAACAAAAATTATGTTGGAAATAATAAAAAAACCCGCTGGGTGTTTAATTGGGCCTTTCGGCGCCGGGGTATTTACCCATCCGTTTAACTTTTGCTAAAAGCCGTAATAATTAATAACTTTGCTATCGGGGTTCTAAAAATTATTTTAACGGGCAAAAATTTTATTTTTGGGAATTTAATAAAACTAATGCTAGGCTGTTTAATTGGGACTTTCGGAAGCATTTTATATATACCAATTTGTTGTAACTCTGCTAATAAGCCCAGAAAATTAATAACTTTCTACTTGGGTTCTAAATATATTTTTAAGGAATCAATTAATTATTATGGTTTGCAGAATTTAATAAAATAATGCTAGGGCTGTTTAATGGGACTTTCTGGGCGCATTTTTTTTATGCAATTTGTTGTAATCTCTTGCTAATAAGCCCAGAAAAATTAATAACTTTTACTTGTTCTAAATTATTTCTAAAATACAAAATTTTTTTTATGAATTTAATAAAATAATTAAAGGGCTGTTTAATGGGGACTTTGGGCATTTTTTTATTGCAATTTATTGTAATTCTTGTAATAAGCCCAGAAAAAATTAATAACTTTTACTTGTTCTAAATTATTTACTAAAATACAAAATTTTTTTGTTGAATTTAATAAAAATAATTAAAGGGCTGTTTAATGGGGATTTCTGGGGGCATTTTATTTATATTGCAATTTATTGTAATTCTTGTAATAAGCCCAGAAAAAATTAATAACTTTTTTACTTGTTCTAAATTATTTACTAAAATACAAAATTTTTTTTTGAATTTAATAAAATTAATTAAAGGGCTGTTTAATGGGGACTTTCTGGGGCATTTTATATATACAGCAATTTGTTGTAACTCTGCTAATAAGCCCAGAAAAAATTAATAACTTTTCTATCTGTTCTAAATTATTCATAAAAAATCAAAAAATTATTTTTTGGAATTTAATAAAACTAATGCTAGGGCTGTTTAATTGGGACTTTCGGAAGCATTTTATATATACAGCAATTTGTTGTAACTCTGCTAATAAGCCCAGAAAAAATTAATAACTTTTCTATCTGTTCTAAATTATTCATAAAAAATCAAAAAATTATTTTTTGGAATTTAATAAAACTAATGCTAGGGCTGTTTAATTGGGACTTTCGGAAGCATTTTATATATACAGCAATTTGTTGTAACTCTGCTAATAAGCCCAGAAAAAATTAATAACTTTTCTATCTGTTCTAAATTATTCATAAAAATCAAAAATTATTTTTGGAATTTAATAAAACTAATGCTAGGGCTGTTTAATTGGGACTTTCGGAGCATTTTATATATACAGCAATTTGTTGTAACTCTGCTAATAAGCCCAGAAAAATTAATAACTTTTCTATCTGTTCTAAATTATTCATAAAAATCAAAAATTATTTTTGGAATTTAATAAAACTAATGCTAGGGCTGTTTAATTGGGACTTTCGGAAGCATTTTATATATACAGCAATTTGTTGTAACTCTGCTAATAAGCCCAGAAAAATTAATAACTTTTCTATCTGTTCTAAATTATTCATAAAAATCAAAAATTATTTTTGGAATTTAATAAAACTAATGCTAGGGCTGTTTAATTGGGACTTTCGGAAGCATTTTATATATACAGCAATTTGTTGTAACTCTGCTAATAAGCCCAGAAAAATTAATAACTTTTCTATCTGTTCTAAATTATTCATAAAAAATCAAAAAATTATTTTTTGGAATTTAATAAAACTAATGCTAGGGCTGTTTAATTGGGACTTTCGGAAGCATTTTATATATACAGCAATTTGTTGTAACTCTGCTAATAAGCCCAGAAAAATTAATAACTTTTCTATCTGTTCTAAATTATTCATAAAAAATCAAAAAATTATTTTTTGGAATTTAATAAAACTAATGCTAGGGCTGTTTAATTGGGACTTTCGGAAGCATTTTATATATACAGCAATTTGTTGTAACTCTGCTAATAAGCCCAGAAAAAATTAATAACTTTTCTATCTGTTCTAAATTATTCATAAAAAATCAAAAAATTATTTTTTGGAATTTAATAAAACTAATGCTAGGGCTGTTTAATTGGGACTTTCGGAAGCATTTTATATATACAGCAATTTGTTGTAACTCTGCTAATAAGCCCAGAAAAATTAATAACTTTTCTATCTGTTCTAAATTATTCATAAAAATCAAAAATTATTTTTGGAATTTAATAAAACTAATGCTAGGGCTGTTTAATTGGGACTTTCAGGAAGCATTTTATATATACAGCAATTTGTTGTAACTCCTAATAAGCCCAAAAAAAATTAATAACTTTTCTATCTGTTCTAAATTATTCATAAAAATCAAAAATTATTTTTGGAATTTAATAAAACTAATGCTAGGGCTGTTTAATTGGGACTTTCGGAGCATTTTATATATACAGCAATTTGTTGTAACTCCACTAATAAGCCCAGAAAAATTAATAACTTTTCTATCTGTTCTAAATTATTCATAAAAATCAAAAATTATTTTTGGAATTTAATAAAACTAATGCTAGGGCTGTTTAATTGGGACTTTCGGAAGCATTTTATATATACAACAATTTGTTGTAACTCTGCTAATAAGCCCAGAAAAATTAATAACTTTTCTATCTGTTCTAAATTATTCATAAAAATCAAAAATTATTTTTGGAATTTAATAAAACTAATGCTAGGGCTGTTTAATTGGGACTTTCAGGAAGCATTTTATATATACAGCAATTTGTTGTAACTCTGCTAATAAGCCCAGAAAAAATTAATAACTTTTCTATCTGTTCTAAATTATTCATAAAAATCAAAAATTATTTTTGGAATTTAATAAAACTAATGCTAGGGCTGTTTAATTGGGACTTTCAGAGCATTTTATATATACAGCAATTTGTTGTAACTCTGCTAATAAGCCCAGAAAAATTAATAACTTTTCTATCTGTTCTAAATTATTCATAAAAAGCAAAAATTATTTTTTGGAATTTAATAAAACTAATGCTAGGGCTGTTTAATTGGGACTTTCAGGAAGCATTTTATATATACAGCAATTTGTTGTAACTCTGCTAATAAGCCCAGAAAAAATTAATAACTTTTCTACCTGTTCTAAATTATTCATAAAAAAGCAAAAAATTATTTTTTGGAATTTAATAAAAATAATGTTAGGACAGTTTAATTGGGACTTTCGGGAGCATTTTATATATACAACAATTTGTTGTAACTCCGCTAATAAGCCCAGAAAAAATTAATAACTTTTCTATCCGTTCTAAATTGTTCTTAAAAAAGCAAAAAAAATATTTTTTGAAATTTAATAAAACTAATGCTAGGGCCGTTTAATTGGGACTTTTGGGAGCATTTTATATATACAACAATTTGTTGTAACTCCGCTAATAAGCTCAGAAAAAATTAAAAACTTTTCTACCTGTTCTAAATTATTCTTAAAAAAGCAAAAAATTATTTTTTGGAATTTAATCAAATTAATGCAATGGCTGTTTGATGGGGGCTTGCGGGTACATTTTATTTTTATATAAATTTGTTGCAATTTCTTTAATAAGCGCAGAAAAAATTAATAACTTTTGAACTTGTTCTAAATTCTTCCCAAAAAAGCAAAAAAAAGAATTTTTTTAATTAAAATTTTGAGCCCTAATCAATTAGCTAGTTTGCCTAGAAAACAAAAACATTGTATTAGTTCTAATTGTTTGTAACGAAACATATAATTTAGATCCGGCTCGAAGGACCACTCGAATTCCTTTTTTTTACTCCACAATCTCTTTTTAATCGAATCACATTTTAATTAATTTATCTTTTTTAGTTAGCTCGGAATAATTCAAATCAAACACACTTTTTTCACGCAAAAAATCATTAATCATCGAACACCATAAAAAGCGTCCTTCAGGCCATTTGTTGAGTGCAAGATTCTTCGAACCACTTCGCGATTGCATCCATGCAACAGGTGTTGAACGTGAATCTTTGCACTCGAGTGCTTAAAATAATTTCCCTCAAGTCCAATTCGAAAACTGTTAGGCCGTTTCGATATTTATTGCTTTTAGAACGCGCTAAATTATTTTATAACAATTTCATGAGAAACTTACAAAAGAACACAATGCGCTTCGCTTAAGCGAGCCATCAATTGCAAGAATTGAGGACGTTAAATTTATACTTTTGTCAATCAAATAACTGTTTTCGAATTTATTGTCGCATTTCGCATTGGCAAGACGTGCGCTGCCTCGGCCCTCTATTGGAAAAATGCCAAAAAAATTATTAAAACTTTTTTTTCCAATATATTTAATTTTACAAAAAAAAAACAAATACAAACGTGCCAAACGTTCTAATTTTTGAACGAGCAAGCACAGCTAATTTAATAAATGAAAGTATGACTAATTTGCGCGTCTTCGCGCAACTCGAGCGTCGGTTGTTTATTTTCCCAATTAAAAAAAGAAAAGAAATTCCCATGAGGGTGACTTAAGGCAACTACAGTCTTGAAGAAGTTGAACACGTTTGGGATTGATCAAAAGAGGCGTTTATGTAAGAAACGTTAATTTGTTGGTGTGAAGATGTTAAATTTGGAATTACCAGTTTTGGAAAAGTAAAATAACATGTTTGTTTTTTTTTTGCAAATTAATTTGTCTTAAAGCGTACGACAACTATTCCCCTTTAAAAAGTTTTACTGAGGGTTGGTCGCCCCGTAAATGTTTGGGTAGTCGAAAGGGTTAAAAACTTTTTGTATGGGAAACCCTTGTTTTTTAATTCCAAAGTTTTTGTAAAAATTCAAAAATTTGTTTTTTAATTATTTTTTTAAAAATTAAAATTTAAACCCACGAAAAAATTAAAAAAGGTTAAATTTAAAAATACGGGGTTGCCCCAAAAATTTTTTTTAATAAATTTAAAAAACTTTTATAAGGCGCCCCCTTTAAAAGTCCGAACTTTTTTACATGATAAATTAATAAAAGTTGGGGGAAAAATCGAAACTGTACGATATTTGGAACTAAATTAAAAACCAATAGATAACAAATTTATTATAAATTTAATGTCATTAACGGCAATGGGCCCATAGCAGTCAAAAAAATTCCAAATTTTTAAGAGGCTTTGGGAAAACTTGTTAGAAAATCTAAAATTTTTCCAATATAGCGATATTTTAATATATTTTCAAACGTTATATTATGTTGTATTGTATTATATTTACAAAATTAACGGGTTTTCAGAGAGCTTCATATCTATATATTGGAAACTATTCACACGATTTTTATAAAATTAGTATAGATGTAACAAGTTATGGCAAATTTATGGAAAATATTTTACAAATGCTACTTTCGGTTGAACAGCAACTTTGTTATTTTAAATAGAATGTATGTTATTAACTTTTTGGATTCTAGTTAAATTTTAATGTCATTTTATGTAGAATTTCTATACCTAAAGTATATTTTGAAATATAAATTTTTAATGAATAATTGACAAGGTAGATTTATATGAACAATTTATGTGAACTTTCCTATAAAATAAAAATATTTTTCGGGTTAAGAGGGGTCAACTATTGATAAATGAAAAATTTTTAGTATACCAATTTTATAAATCAATAATTTTATTCGTTATCTCACTTGCATTGACGAATTATATCTTTTGCTCCTTCCACTCATTTATGGTAAATGTGTTTGTTGAACCAAAATCGATATTTACTAAACTAAATTTAAATTTATGTTTTTAAAGAGCGAAAGATAAAGACATATTATAAGATTCAATATTTTATTTATCACAAATTGACAAAATAAATAATGTGTTGCTCTAATTAAAGTTATTTATATCATTAAAATTTTAAAACTTACCTAAATAAAGAAACACATTTAAAGTTATTTATGTCTGCAATTTTTTTTAAATAATTAAAATTTGAATACACTTAATCTTAAATTTTAATAATCATAATCATCTTGATCTGTTTCTTCTCTTACTGGAGGGACTGGAATAAGTTTTGTAATGTGAAAAGATTACTTTCCGATTTTCTATGGCCTGTTTCTATTTTGCATATTGAATCTGAAATTTTTCAAGAATCTGATATGGTCCAATTTTCAGTTCATCTAATTTTTTCTGTTCAACTTGTTTCCATTTTCTACGTACACCATATCTCCTACTTTAAAGTCATAGAATTTTCGATTTTTATCGAATAGTGTTTTATTATAATTATGTGATTTTAATGTATTTTCAAATGCTGTTTTGAATCTTTAATCCAGTCACTTTTTGATTGTTCTTGTTTTAATTCATTTGGTAAAATTGTGACATCTGTACCATATAAAAGATAACTTGGTGCAAAACCAGTGACTGAGTGATTAGTATCATTATATCTATTTACACATTCTTGAGCTATTGTTGTCCAAGCACCTTTTTTCTTTTCATTTATTTTGCATCTGATTTTATTTACTAATGTTTGATTTAGCCTTTCATTTAGGCCATTTGAGAATGGTGCATTTACTGCTGTGAAGACCATTGGTATCCCTTTGTCATTTAAAAATTTCTTAAATTCTTTCGAATTTATTCCTGGATATTGATCAGTAAGAAGCATACCAATGTTCTCTGTTTCTGTTATGAGCGTAAGTAGTTTTATAAAATCATTTGCATTCTGAGTTTTTGAAGTTAGAATAAATGCAAATCTTGTAAAGTGATCTACTAGTAGATGTAGATATTTTTGTTGATCTTGAACCTCCAAAACCTCCAATTGTGTCTATGGAGATTATTTCAAAAGGCTTTTGGCCGGACCTAAATGAGACATCCATCCATATTTGTCGTGTCCTCTAGATTTATTTTTATACAAATTTCACAGTTTTACAAATTTTTTGATGTTTTTGTCAAATTATTTGCTACATATAGCGGACTAATAGAATTCTGCATTTGCCTAATCCCTATATGGCATAAGTTTTCATGTACGTTTTTAAAAATTTGATACTAAATTTTTCTGATAAAATAATTTTTCTCTTTTTACTTTTTTAAGTATATACTGTGTTTTTCAATAAATTTGTTTTTGTTATTTTGTATTTCTTCATTTTTATTTTGATCTGTTAAGATATCTTCCAGTTTAATCATGTTCACAACTTTTAATTGTTCATCTGTATTTTCATCTGATTCTAATACTGGATTTCTACTTAAACAGTCTGCTTCCAAATTTGTCTCTCCTGGAGCATATTTTATTTTAAAATCATATTGCGATAAATAATATGTCAAATCACCAAGCTCTTCATCGGTTCTAGATTTCAAATTCATGTTTTCCAGAGGTTTGTGGTCTGAATAAACTGTAAATGATTTACCTATCAACCAGTATTGCCAGTATCTCACCGCTTCTTTGATAGCTAAACATTCTAAATATATTGCTTTTTTTCTTCTGGGCTTCATTTATTTTTTTGAAAAGTAAGCAACTGGTTTTTCTTTTCCATCCGGCTGTGTCTGTTTTAATATAGCTCCAACACCTTGTAAAGAAGCATCTGTATAAATATTAATTGGTAAATTTTGATCAAAGATTTCCAGAACTGGTTTGGAGCATAGCAAGCTTTTATCATATCAAATGCTCTTTGGCATTCATCAGACCAAACAAATTTTTGATTTTTCTGAGTAAATTATGCAATGGATTTAGTATTATTGCACGTTTTTGTATATATTCATGATAAAATTGATTTTTCCTAGAAATTGTCTTATATTCTTTTGCGTCTTTGGAATAGGAAAAGCCTTTATTGAGATCACATTATCTTTTATTGGTCTGATAGAATTATTTTGTATTATATGACCCAGATATTTTACTGAGTCTGATGCAAATGTGCATTTTGTAAATTTTAATCTAAAACCTTCTGTTTTGATTGCTTCCATCAACTGCATTAGATGGTATATGTGTTCCGAAAACGTTTTAGAAAATATAAGAATGTCATCTATATAATTAACAGTAAAATTCGTAAGTTTATATTTCCGCAATATATTACTTAATATCCTCTGAAAAATGCCGGTGATGTTTTTAGTCCAAAAGGTAGACAGGTCCATTGGAAATGTCCTTCCTGTGTTACAAATCCCGTCTTTTTTCTATCTTCGATTCGTAAAGGAATTGACCAAAATGCAGAGTTTATATCCAATGTTGAAAAAAATCTGCAATTTCTTGTCTTTATCATTAGGTCTTCAATTAATGGAAATGGTTGAGCTTGAGGTACTACTATTTTATTTAAGTCTCTGAAATCTATACATAGTCTAGACTTTTTATTTTCTTCTTTTTTAAATGCTAAAGTAACAGGTGCAGCAAATGGACTATAGGATTCTTCTATCAGCTTATTATCTAGTAATTTTGATATTTGTTCTTCTATCTCCTTTTATCTTCTACAGTACATCTGTAAGGTCTCTTGTTACAATATTTGTCTATTAGTAAGTCTATTCTAGCCTCATATCCATTAACAGTGCCCACATCGTATTTATGTTTTGCGAAAACTGATTTATATTTGTAAATTAAGGTATTTATTTCAGATTTTTGATACTGATCTAAATGATCTATTTTTATTTCAAAATCTTCCACCTTTACATGCTCATTAAAATTTATTTTGTGTTCTTTGATAGTGTTAGTAGCTCTTTCTATACATTTTAGTTTAGTATTTGTTTTTTGATTTAAAGAAATTTCTTTTACTTCATCTGCATTATTAAAACTTTGTTTCTGAGTTATTTTTAAATCTTCATTTTGGATTAATTTGAATTGTTTTATCAAGTCTAATCCAATCAAAAAATCATATTTGAAATTTTTTTCATCAATGATATATACATCAACATTTTTTTGTAATTCAAAGATTTTTATTTTCAGAGTTGTCAAACCATTTGTTTTTTTAACACCATTAATTGTTACTAAATCTGCTTTATTGAAATTATTTATTTTTCCTCTTAGTTTTAATAATTTAGAATTTACCAGAGAAACATTTGAGCCTGAATCATAAATTCCATATATTTCTAATGTATCATTTAATAGTAGTTTGACATTTATTAATGGTGTTATTATTAGTTTTTTGATCAGTTTCATTTAACTCAGCTTCTATCACTGAATTGTTTATATGTTTAATGAAATTTTCCTTTTCCTTGACATTCTCTTTTGTTCTAAACCAACATATAGCCTCAGAATGGTAACGTGTACCTTTATTTAATTTTTCACAAATTTTACATGGGAATCGATCTTCATTTTTCCATTAGTTTTTAGATTTATATATTTTTTTTTAACTAAAAAATGTTTTTTATTTACGATGTGTTCATACTTGTTCATTTCATTATACAAATCCACTATATCTTCTAATGCTTCTCGATCCATTTTATTAAGTATGAAGTCTGGTAAACCAGCTGCAATAAGATCCACCAAAGTACCTGTATCGATTGATCTTCTCATATCCAATAAAAGTTTTTCTTTTTTCATAGCATAATCCAACAATGAGCCATCTTTATATTTATATAATAGTGCATATGTGACTGGATTCCATCCCTTGTTTGCAAATGTTTTACAAAATTTTATTTTCCATGTTGACCATTCTGAGTTTATTGTAAGTTTTATAATCATTGAACTGTACCAATCTACACAAGATTTATCCATAAATAATCTGAGTATTTCAATTTTCTTTTCATCTGTTGTCACATTAAACCGTATGCATTCTTTTTCAAAAATGTTTATCCATTGGTTTGCATCAGCGTTTTGCTTGTAAATTTTTCAATCACAAACCTATCTGCAATGTGTTTTAAACTCTGCTCTTTATTTTCCTGTGTATTTTCTATTATTTTTTTAAATAATCTTTCTAATGTACATGTTTCTTCTTTTTTATGTTCAGCAGTAATTTTTTCTTGACTCAATTCTTCTAAAAATTGGTCTTCGAAATGTAAATTACCCTCATCATCTATGTAAGTTTTTTTAAGTTCTTCTGTCATTGTTATCCAAATTCTTCTTATTTGGTACCTTTTTCCTAAACTATTTTTATTTTACTAAAAGCAGCTGTTTTATTACTTCTTTATGGTAACTAGCTGATTGTAACTCTTCTGGTATTGCATATATTTTATTATCACTCGTGGTTATTGATGTTATAGAATAAACATTTGATTTTCCATCACTCCCAGGCAATAATGTAAATTCAAAACGAAGTTTCTCCATTTTTAATTGAATTTTACAACCAGAAATGTCGTTTTATAAGATTCAATATTTTATTTATCACAAATTGACAAAATAAATAATGTGTTGCTCTAAAATTAAAGATTATTTATAACTCATTATAACACATTATTAAAAACTTACCTAAAATTAAAGAAACGACATTTAAAGTTATTTATGTCTTGTCAATTTCTTTGTTTTTTAATAACTAACTTAATCTAAATTTAAAATTAAAGAAATACATTTTCTTTACATATATTTAACAAATACGAGGATGTGCGCATTCGAGCGAAAAGTGGCACATTTCCGAGCGAGGGAGGCAAATGAAGCGCGACGCGGAGCGGCGCGCTTTATTTTCCCGAGATCGGAATGTGCCACTTTGAGCTCGAATGTGCACACTCGGTTTTAAGCACGATTCACAATAATTTAGGTCAAAAAATTAGTTAAACAATTTTAATCGTTCCCTCTCACTCGCACCGACCAAATTGGCGTATCTTTTTGCTCCATTCCACTCATTGCTATAGTAAATTTGTTTTTAATGAATATTGATAAAATTACATTAATTTTTTGGATCTGTAAGAGCGTAGGATAAAGCAAATACATCTAATAAATACGAAGATGTGCGCATTCGAGCGAAAAGTGGCACATTTCCGAGCGAGGGAGGCAAATGAAGCGCGACGCGGAGCGGCGCGCTTCATTTTCCCGAGATCGGAATGTGCCACTTTGAGCTCGAATGTGCGCACTCGGTTTTAAGCACGATTCACAATAATTTAGGTCAAAAAATTAGTTAAACAATTTTAATCGTTCCTCTCACTCGCACCGACCAAATTGGCGTATCTTTTCGCTCCCTTCCACTCATTGCTATAGTAAATTTGTTTTTAATGAATATTGATAAAACTAAATTAATTTTTTTGATCTGTAAGAGCGAAGGATAAAGCAAATACATCTAATAAATACGAAGATGTGCGCATTCGAGCGAAAAGTGGCACATTTCCGAGCGAGGGAGGCAAATGAAGCGCGACGCGGAGCGGCGCGCTTCATTTTCCCGAGATCGGAATGTGCCACTTTGAGCTCGAATGTGCACACTCGGTTTTAAGTGCCATTTACAATAATTAATTTACTTTTTAAATAGTAAAAATTACAAGACTGTTTTTACGAGTTAATTTCAATTTATCATTTATTGTATAAAATTTAATAAAACGGAAAAACAAAAAAATCGATAAATACGAGAAGTATAACTTAAAAAATTTTTTTTTTGTTTTTAATTACTATTTGTTGTTAATCGATCTCTGTGTTTCCAATATTTTCTGAACGCAATACTTCAGGACAACTTCGTAAAATTTATTTTTATAAATTTTATAAATTTTTCGAAATTCTACTTATGTCATTGTACAAATAGTTAAATTACGTTTTGAAAAAGTAATGTTAAAATTCAATTTATTGTTCATAATCAATTGTTCTCTCAGTTTTTCAATAAGATCATAAAATGCGTTTGTTTTTATAAAAAAAAATTATGAACATCAGTATAATATCCACCAATTTATTTAAAATTTGAAAAAATATATTGTATTTAAAAAACACACTCCATTATTATGTGTAAAATGTTGCAAAATGTATTAATTTTTTGCTTTTACTCAAAATATCATATTTGGATCACGTACTGGCCAAATAATGTTGCAATGTGTTGAAAAATAAAGTATTATTGTTATTTTGTCTTCTACTGAACGTTTTTAGTTTTTATTTACCATAAATATTGTTTTGAAGAAAATATTTGAAACACAAAGAACGATTAACAAATAGCAATTAAAAATATATCAGAAATATTTTTTCTTGATTTAAAAATTTTCGAAAAAAACAGCCTCTGCGATATTAAGTCAAAATGTCTGGTACTTCGTAGTTAGTTGTGTTAACCGTTCGGCTACCGAGCTACTTCTTACGATCACGTAAATTTTCTTCTTGTACAAACAAATAAAGGGGCCGAAATCTAATTATTTATTATGCATAATTTGCTTGCATTTATAACGGATTTTCTAATTACCTAAATATAAATTCGTATTTTGCAACTAATTTTTTGCTAAAAAAAAGATTTTTAGTACCACCCTGCATAGGCAAGAGAAGCGTTAAAAGCATCGTTTAGTAGAAACGATTTAATCTAATTTGTTTGTATAAAATGATTAATTTTGGTTTATATAATGACTTTAAGCCAATTTGGCATTAACTTTACTAAAAAACCGTAAATCAAAAATCTAACATCATAAAATTACATAATTGTTAGTGGCTGAAAGCTTTTTCAACTTTAATCACAACAAATCAGGTCATTTTTACTACAAAATAGTGCTGCAACAATAATAAAATCAAACAAACCGCAAATTTACAAAATTAGAACGTTTTAATTACTTTCAACACATTTAGCAACAATAATTAGTCCCAATTATGTGTGCAAACGAAAAATTGGAAATAATTTGGTTTGCTACAACTGTAAAAGCGAACAATTACAAATTGACCTTTTTTTAAAAAAAACAACATCAATGCGCGTGATTGTTTGAAGGAAGCAAACCTCGTTATAATTAATTTTATAAGAGTCGATGACTTTCGAATTGTTACTTTTTTTTGCAATTTTGATGCGATTGCCAGATGACTTAATGTTTTCCTTTCTTTTTATTTTGGATTGCAATTTCTCATGTTAATTTAGTTATTGCTAACATTTTAAAATAAATAATTATTATAACTTCGGTTCGAATTTGAGGTTTTTAAAGTTAACTAACAATTTTTGGTACATTTCAAAAGCTCAACAAAGATCTTTTTTTGAATTTTTGTTAAACGAAGTTCAAACGCTACTAGTTGTTTTAAAACCTCCGCTAAACCACTTATTAGATTAGTAAATTTGCATACACGAAAAAGAATCGCAAGATTTTAATTAAAAATGTAATAAATAAATGATTGTTTGTAAATATCTGTGTATGCAACTTAAAATACAACGAAGCAACTTTCTATAATGTACGTTTGGTTGCAGACACGGCCGGCTAAACGTTCTCCGTTGGCTACTGTGGGAAGTGGAAAACCGAAAGGAAATGCCAGCCTTAGAGCGGTCCTCAAACAGCACCCTCGCCCTACATTATGCGGCCGCAAGGGGGTGCTTGGATTGCGTCCGGCTGCTGGTGGATTCGACCCCGGACCTCAAGTAAGTCACTTCTTTTTTTCTTCGCGATTCGATCGCACGAAGTACGGTTAACAAAGCGAAAGCTTTGCAAACGTAAATTTTATGATTAATGAGTTTTCGATGAAAATTCTTGGCGGAATTGCGAAACGTTAGCAGCTGCGTTTTTCTTTTTTAATTAGTAACGGGCATTATTTTACGAAAATACTCGATGGTTATCGTTTATTTAGTTTATAAACGGATTTTAATTAATTTTTTTAACGAGCCAACAGTAGGAAATGAATTAAATTGATTAACGAGATCAAAGCGTGCGTTTCCTCATGTAAAAGTCTTAAGGACGAAAGTAAACTAAATTGTTTGTTTTTGGAAAAGTTGTGTAAATAAATATTTAAAAAAAAAACTATAGATGAATTTCTTTAAATAAAATGAAAATTCAGTTTTGTTTTCCGAAAGAAAACCCATTTTAATTTGAGTTTAAGAATCGATCATAATTTTTTTCTAAATTAATTAATTAATTTTTGCTTGAAAAGAAAAAATTGTCAGAAGATTATTGAAGATAATTGAAAATCATTTTTTTGGGAATTCGGTGAAAAAAAGAAAATTAATTTTTTTAAAGTACAAAATATATTTTTTAATTTAAAGTAGGGTAACCGGACCAATAGCTGGACGGTTAAGCAAGTTCTTATGTTTCTTTAATAAAATACTATGGTAAAATATTAATAAAATTAGTTCTATGTAAAACTGTCCAATATATTCGAAAAAAAAATTATAAAAATTTTGTATAAAGTAGTAGTTTATAAAAAAAATAATATTTTAACAAAAAAGCTTATATCAGCAGTAGATGAACAAAATCTCCAATAGATAGACCCCCCATAGATGGGCGCTTCTCAAAAATAATATTTTTGTTTTGCTATTTATATAGAGAATTGTTAAATTTTTTAAATTTAATAACTAATAGCTTAAACTTAATAAAAATTAATAAACAAATACATAATAGATGGGATAATAAATTTCAAAATACATATATGAAAAACTTATTTCTTTTTTTTGAAAAATGTCTTGCTCTTATACAATATATAATATTAATTATAAGTTTGTAAATACTAATAAACATTTTCATACAAATATTAACAAAATATAACTATAATATAAAAGATACATTCGATGTCCATCTATTGGATCGAGATTAAAAATTTTTCACCAATAAATGGACAGCAAATTTTTTTTATATATTTTTAATTTTATTATTAAATAGTTCAATTGATTGCATTGTTATTCAAATATAAACAAAACCATATAATAAATACTTTATTATAATTTTTGTCCATCTATTGGGTGGAATCCATCTATGGATCGCGCTACCTTAATGTTATCCCTAACAGGGGCGTACTTATTTAAAATTTATATAATTTTTTATAAACAATTTTACTTTTTTCATAACTTTTTATTAAATTAATGTTTGTCGTATTGATTTAAATTATTACACGATTTTTTTGAAAGTCTTTTGATCTTTTTAGATCGTTGTGTTTTTAATAATTTTTAATAAAAACGCTTTGCTTTTATTTTTAATCTAAATTTGAAGAGGATTTTAACATTTTCAAGGCTTTGGAACAATTTTCCTTTTAATACGATTTAATTTTAATTAATTTTATAAAATCTGAGACGGAAAATTTTATAATATTTTTAACACAACAAAAAAACTAATTTTATTAAAATTTAAAAATAATCTAATCCGGTACTGGATTTAATTGATCACCATCTCGTTTTTTTGTCAAAAAATTAGTCGATCTCGTAATGAATTAGTCTCATTTTAAATAATATGTAATTACGTGTCAAGAAATGTCCCGAAGCCGGCTTAAAAAAAAAAATTAGCAGCACTTAAAACTGCTAATAACTCAATCCATCAGAATTAAAAGAGCCATTCGCATGTTACGGACTGCTGAGAACAAGAATACCAGTCGGGCACGTACCAGTTGCTCCAAATGTACTTTTAAGTATTCAACAATACACATTTTTTTTCGTATTTATAATCTCGGTAATGTTTACAAATATTTTTTTTTCCGTAAGAATAATTTTAGAAAGTCGCCTCGAAAATTGTGCTAGACCAGAAGTTCCCATTGCCACTGCTACGGAAAAAAAAACCTGATCATCCAATTAATTTTTTGGCTTCGTGCTGTGTGTAGGTAAAAAATTAGCAACGGCTCGTAAACGCCTACCTTCTTATTTAACTTGAAGTTCAACAGGTTAATAATATTGTTAATTAAATATTTTACTGGCCATATGCGACATTGCGGCTCACATTTTGTAGGTCACTGGACTTCCTCGTCTGCAACAAGTAAATAAATTGCAATTTTGTATCGATTAATTTTCTCGATTTTGTGTTTTTTTGAAGTTATACTTCTTTTGGTGCGTTCAGAGTATAATATAATATAATATATTAGTTGCGCGCGCACACCTATCGAACATTCAACAGTATGAAGTTAGCCATCGTAGAAAGTAAATTAATTATTGTGAATCGTGCTTATAACCGAGTGTGCACATTCGAGCTCAAAGTGGCACATTCCGATCTCGGGAAAATGAAGCGCGCCGCTCCGCGTCGCGCTTCATTTGCCTCCCTCGCTCGGAAATGTGCCACTTTTCGCTCGAATGCGCACATCTTCGTATATTGTTAAATATATGTACTTTATCTTTCGCTCTTTCAAAACATAAATTTAAATTTAGTTTGGTAAATATCGATTTTTGGTTAAAAACACATTTACCATAGCAATGAGTGGAAGGGAGCGAAAAGATACGCCAATTTCGTCGGTGCGAGTGAGAGGGAACGATTAAAATTGTTTAACTAATTTTTTGACCTAAATTATTGTGAATCGTGCTTAAAACCGAGTGTGCACATTCGAGCTCAAAGTGGCACATTCCGATCTCGGGAAAATGAAGCGCGCCGCTCCGCGTCGCGCTTCATTTGCCTCCCTCGCTCGGAAATGTGCCACTTTTCGCTCGAATGCGCACATCCTCGTATTTGTTAATATATGTACTTTATCTTTCGCTCTTTCAAAACATAAATTTAAATTTAGTTTGGTAAATATCGATTTTTGGTTCAAAAACACATTTACCATAGCAATGAGTGGAAGGGAGCGAAAAGATACGCCAATTTCGTCGGTGCGAGTGAGACGGAACGATTAAAATTATTTAACTAATTTTTTGGCCCAAATTATTGTGAATTGTGCTTAAAACCGAGTGTGCGCATTCATAGGATTTGCCTATATTAATAATCATTTCTGTTTCAAATCAAAAACTTAAATTCACGCAGAAAAAACGAATATATTAGCTCAAATGAGAAAATTTGTTCGTTACTACTCTCTTGAACTAAAATAAAAAAAATTCACTTGAATGAAAAACAAATTAGTCGTAACCAGAAATCACTCATTTCGTCCAAGTATTCATTTTCTTGATATAAAAAAAAATATTCCTGAACTAAAGAAAAAACTTTTTTGAGACAATAATTTTTTTTTGTTATTAGATAATTCGTTTTTTGCATCAATTTAATAATTGAAGAAGAAAACTATTTTTTAAAATATTTAAATTTTATATTTATATAATATTTTTTTATTTTAAAATATTTAAATATTTAATATTTAATAATTATAAAATAAAGTGAGTATTATATTTCGCCAAAGAAAAAATGAATTGTATTATTAATTGTTTTCTCAATTCAAAATTGTCGAAGATAAGAAATTATTTTACGTCAATCAAGAATTTTTCGTGGTTCCTTTCAGATCCTAAAAAATTTTTGGGACGAAGAAAAGTTATCTTTGACCAAGTGGGTCTTTTTTTCCGTGCAGAATTTTTCGGAAAGAGTTCTGACGTTTTTTTTTCTAAAAGCACTAAATCTAAGATTTGGGGTTTCTGGTATTAACTATGGTCTTGTAATTTTTAATTAGCCAATGCATCTTTTTTTTTAAATGTTTTATTTCATTAAATTATATACATAATATACGTATGAAACATATTTTAAAATTAACTTATTGTTAAACACAAAGAAACGAGAAAAGGATACGTAAAACACCTACAGAAATCAAACAAAAAAAAATTACCTTTAATTAAAAACAATATTAAATAAAAAAAGAATAAAATATATTTACAAGTATCGAAAACATAACAGGTCATATTTAAATATAAAAAATTTAATACACTAAAGGAAAAAATTAAACGTTCAAAAAAATTTCCGAAATTTTTTAGTGATTTTTGGCGATTTTTGGCAGGCTGTATTTTAACAAAAAATGGTCATATCTGAAATTTAGAAAAAAACATTTCATAGATCCAAAATTCTAGTTTTCAGATCTTTTAGGCAAAAATTTTTAGGAGCCACCGTTATCGCGCAATCTTAAGCAATAGCGCGCGAGAAAAATTTGGTTATTTTTTTTTCGTTTTTATGTACACGGACTTGAGAACATTTTTTTTTCGTTTAAACCATCATATGGAACGAATAACTTGTTTATTCAGCTTCAAGTTTTTCAAAATTTTGAAAAATATTATAGGATCACGTTTATTGTGCCAAACACTTCACAATCATGATTAAAATCGAAAAAAAATATATGTTTTAGCTTTATTAAGATTTCTACCGCAAACAAATTTAAATTAATGAAAAAAAAACAAATTTATTTCCAATATTTTTTTTTAAAGCTTTCGGACATTCAAAAAGACCATGCCCAATCGTTTCTAGCTCGACATCGATTTCTTTATCGCCCAAAAGAAGTATAACTTCAAAAATTGCAACACCATCGATTTACGAAAACCGAAATCGCCTTCTTCCTACCTCAATAAATAGTACATTTTCTATTTTCTCACTTTTAAAGAAAAATTATAGCTTACAAACGAGTATTTTATTGCTTCGTTAGAAAATTCTTACGTGAAAAATTTTATAACATCGTTAACTAAGATTTCTTATACCTAACAGGTTTTACGATAAAATTGCAACGGAAACTGTTAGCTCATTCATACCCAAACAGTTACAGATTTGTGGCTGTCGGTAAATAAAATTTAATTTTTTTTATCTTATTAGTTTTTTAGTTTTTTTTTTTTGACGAAGGTCCTCAAAATATTTAACATGAATTAGAATGCAGGATCTGTCAAAAAATGCTAAGGTCGTCGCATGCATTAAATATGGCAAAATTATAATTTTTACGCAAACATTTCGTACCTCTTCCCACTTATCAATTAATTAAAACGAAAAGCTCAAAATAAATAATCGTTTCGAATTAAATAGAACCAAATACGATATTCGTACACGAAATTAATAATAAACATAAAGTGCCGTTATATTTACATTATTATAATGTAGAAAGTGTATCAGATTTGTGTTATTTTAAATTTTTTTGGGAGAACTTTAAAAAAAACATGAAAGTTGTATGTATAAATAAATCGAAATTAAAATTAGCTTCTATTTAATTAGCCTAACAAAAATATTTAATTGGAGCCGTCCAGTTTTGTTAAATTTCTTTTAATTTTTATTCGTTTCTACGTTCGAGCTTTAAATATGCAATTTCCCGTTTGTTAATTTAATTAATCGCGACTTAATCGATTGCAACAAAAAAAGTTTTTAATGTCTTCGTGCTGGATATAAATTATTAACTGTCCGATTTAGGGCACTAAAATTAAAAATGGTTTTAAAGCTTTTGGGTCTTAAAATCTGCCCCAGTATTTTTTTAAATTAATTAAATTAACGCGCATTATAACCTAAAATGTTCTAGAACTTTATAATTTTGCACAGATTTTCAAAATTAATTGAAATTTGATCTGATTATGAGGAGAAATGTTTTTTAGGGCTTTTTTTTGTTGTTAAACCGAAAGCAACCCTTTTAATTTTATTAGAATTTAAAAATAGGCCGGAAAACCTTTAGGTTCAATTTAAAATAATTTTTTTTAAGGATTAATTTAAATCGATTTAAAAAGTCGATTTTAAACAATTCAATATTTAATTATTTTGCAATTTTTTGACCGAAAAAACTAATTTAAATGAAACTCAGTTTTTCTATATTTTTTTAAATACAGTAGAACTTCAATTACTCGGATTACTTGGGACGGGGCTCGATCCGAATAACCAAATATTCCGATAATTGGATAATAATGGAAAAAAGCAATTTGTTAAAAAAAATCGCAAAATAATTGTTATAGTTCATACATAAAATATTTAATAAAATGAGTTTGGATAATTGGAGTTCTACTGTAATTAAAACAGTTACAATTAGATCAAAAATTAGTGTTGATTATTTTTTATAACCGGCCACAAACTATTTTTTATTGCGCATTGTTGTTAGAAAAATCGAGCACTATCACAGTTAATAATTTTTATTATTCAAAAAAGGAAACAGTTCGTTAATTTCGTTCGACTAATTAAAAACATTGTTGTTATTTGTCTACTTTTCTCAAGGAAGCATCCCAACGTAGTTAATTTAAATTTACTTATTGAACTACCTTTGTTTAAATCGGAAATTTATCATTTGGGACACAACTGTAAATCCAGTCAAATTTTAATTAAAAATTAACTTTAAATTCGAAGAAGAAAACTACTCAAAAATCGCCATTTACTCGCATTATTCTATTTATTTGAGATTGCCATGGAGACCGCGGCTACCATTTTGAAAAACTCGCTACATAAGTGCACTAGCGATTGCATTTGCGATTCGAACCTAGAAATTTGATACACATGTACGATCACAATCAGTTTATTTTTCGTTTTATAAAACTTTCAACGAGTGCAAGCCTACCATAAAATTAAAAAGTTAAATTTATTAACTGTATCTTTTGTATCAATTACGGATCTGGCTAGAAAGCTGAACCCGCCACCCGCATAAAATTATCGGCTCTAGAAATCGAAAACTGGGGGAATTTCTGTCTAAAAGGACACGCCGAATAACAACGACGAAAAGCCTAAATTTCACTTAAATTCGTAGGTGGCTCCGGTGTACCGTGAAAATGCACGCGGGACGTGGAATTTGTTAGAAAAATTAGTCGGAATAAAAATTAATTGGAGTATGGAACGAACGCAGGCTGTACTTAAAATTAATAAAGAAGGTTTATTCATGTTTGCAGCGAAAGGCACAGATTTTTTTTATTCGGTTCGATAATTTAGAAGGATATTGTGTTGAATACGTTAACCCACTTAAATTTCGTTGTTTAAGTGGATATCGCTGTTTTATTAACCCTCCGCATACTAGGTGACTAAGTGTCACTGGCATACTCAGTGGGGTTTGCCATACACGAAAATAAAATGAAATAAATCCACAAAATTAAACTTTGTAACAGTTAAATGATATGAAATATATTTCAATCACCAATCTATACTAATATTATAAAGAGGAAAGATTTGTAAGTTTGTTTGTAATGAATAGGATCAGAAAGTACTGGGTCGATTTTAAAAATTCTTTTACCATTAGAAAGCTACATTCTTCGTGAGTAACATAGGCTATATTGGATTTTCAAAAAGTTTAGGATTTCGTACGAAATCTCGAATAATATAACCCAAGATGTAAAAAAATTACTCATAAAATAAGTTTAAGTAAAACACATATTCATTTATGCATTAGAATTGACTTTTATTAATAAAAATACTAAAACTTTACTTTTTCTTTAACTTATAAACTATTGAGTCTTTTTTTGAGTACTAAATTCCAATGACACGTGTCAATTACGATACCGAATATTAAGAAAACCTAACAAGAATTTCATTCTTGTCTTCTTATTGAAATACAAATTAATTTCACGGCATTTCTTAATGATTCCCAATTATTTAACCAATAATTCCTTTTTGCATCAATTTAATAATTGAAGAAGAAAACTATTTTTAAAATATTTAAATTTTATATTTATATAATATTTTTTTATTTTAAAATATTTAAATATTTAATATTTAATAATTATAAAATAAAGTGAGTATTATATTTCGCCAAAGAAAAAATGAATTGTATTATTAATTGTTTTCTCAATTCAAAATTGTCGAAGATAAGAAATTATTTTACGTCAATCAAGAATTTTTCGTGGTTCCTTTCAGATCCTAAAAAATTTTTGGGACGAAGAAAAGTTATCTTTGACCAAGTGGGTCTTTTTTTCCGTGCAGAATTTTTCGGAAAGAGTTCTGACGTTTTTTTTTCTAAAAGCACTAAATCTAAGATTTGGGGTTTCTGGTATTAAATATGGTCTTGTAATTTTTAATTAGCCAATGCATCTTTTTTTTTAAATGTTTTATTTCATTAAATTATATACATAATATACATATGAAACATATTTTAAAATTAACTTATTGTTAAACACAAAGAAACGAGAAAAGGATACGTAAAACACCTACACAAATCAAACAAAAAAAATTACCTTTAATTAAAAACAATATTAAATAAAAAAAGAACAAAAACTATTTACAAGTATCGAAAACATAACAGGTCATATTTAAATATAAAAAATTTAATACACTAAAGGAAAAAATTAAAGGTTCAAAAAAATTTCCGAAATTTTTTAGTGTTTTTTTGCAGGCTGTATTTTAATAAAAAATGGTCATATTTGAAATTTAGAAAAACATTTTATAGATCCAAAATTCTAGTTTTCAGATCTTTTAGGCAAAAATTTTTAGGAGCCACCGTTATCGCGCAATCTTAAGCAATAGCGCGCGAGAAAAATTTGGTAATTTTTTTTTTCGTTTTTATGTACACGGACTTGAGAACATTTTTTTTTTGTTTAAACCATCATATGGAACGAATAACTTGTTTATTCAGCTTCAAGTTTTTCAAAATTTTGAAAAATATTATAGGATCACGTTTATTGTGCCAAACACTTCACAATCATGATTAAAATCGAAAAAAATATATGTTTTAGCTTTATTAAGATTTCTACCGCAAACAAATTTAAATTAATGAAAAAAAAACAAATTTATTTCCAATATTTTTTTTTAAAGCTTTCGGACATTAAAAAAGATCATGTCCAATCGTTTCTAGCTCGACATCGATTTTTTTATCGCCCAAAAGAAGTATAACTTCAAAAATTGCAACACCATCGATTTACTAAAACCGAAATCGCCTTCTTCCTACCTCAATAAATAGTACATTTTCTATTTTCTCACTTTTAAAGAAAAATTATAGCTTACAAACGAGTATTTTATTGCTTCGTTAGAAAATTCTTACGTGAAAAATTTTATAACATCGTTAACTAAGATTTCTTATACCTAACAGGTTTTACGATAAAATTGCAACGGAAACTGTTAGCTCATTCATACCCAAACAGTTACAGATTTGTGGCTGTCGGTAAATAAAATTTAATTTTTTTTATCTTATTAGTTTTTTAGTTTTTTTTTTTTGACGAAGGTCCTCAAAATATTTAACATGAATTAGAATGCAGGATCTGTCAAAAAAAAATGCTAAGGTCGTCGCATGCATTAAATATGGCAAAATTATAATTTTTTTACGCAAACATTTCGTACCTCTTCCCACTTATCAATTAATTAAAACGAAAAAGCTCAAAATAAATAATCGTTTCGAATTAAATAGAACCAAATACGATATTCGTACACGAAATTAATAATAAACATAAAGTGCCGTTATATTTACATTATTATAATGTAGAAAGTGTATCAGATTTGTGTTATTTTAAAATTTTTTGGGAGAACTTTAAAAAAAACATGAAAGTTGTATGTATAAATAAATCGAAATTAAAATTAGCTTCTATTTAATTAGCCTAACAAAAATATTTAATTGGAGCCGTCCAGTTTTGTTAAATTTCTTTTAATTTTTATTCGTTTCTACGTTCGAGCTTTAAATATGCAATTTCCCGTTTGTTAATTTAATTAATCGCGACTTAATCGATTGCAACAAAAAAAGTTTTTAATGTCTTCGTGCTGGATATAAATTATTAACTGTCCGATTTAGGGCACTAAAATTAAAAATGGTTTTAAAGCTTTTGGGTCTTAAAATCTGCCCCAGTATTTTTTTAAATTAATTAAATTAACGCGCATTATAACCTAAAATGTTCTAGAACTTTATAATTTTGCACAGATTTTCAAAATTAATTGAAATTTGATCTGATTATGAGGAGAAATGTTTTATATGGCTTTTTTTTGTTGTTAAACCGAAAGCAACCCTTTTAATTTCATTAGAATTTAAAAATAGGTCGAAAAACCTTTAGGTTCAATTTAAAATAATTTTTTTTAAGGATAAATTTAAATCGATTTAAAAAGTCGATTTTAAACAATTCAATATTTAATTATTTTGCAATTTTTTGACCGAAAAAACTAATTTAAATGAAACTCAGTTTTTCTACATTTTTTTTAAATACAGTAGAACTTCAATTACTTGGATTACTTGGGACGGGACTTTATCCCAATAACCAAATATTCCGATAATTGGATAATAATGGAAAAAAGGCAATTTGTTAAAAAAATAACGCAAAATAATTGTTATAGTTCATACATAAAATATTTAATAAAATGAGTTCGGATAATTGGAGTTCTACTGTAATTAAAACAGTTACAATTAGATCAAAAATTAGTGTTGATTATTTTTTATAACCGGCCATAAACTATTTTTTATTGCGCATTGTTGTTAGCCGTTTAGAAAAATCGAGCACTATCACAGTTAATAATTTTTATTATTCAAAAAAGGAAACAGTTCGTTAATTTCGTTCGACTAATTAAAAACATTGTTGCTATTTGTCTACTTTTCTCAAGGAAGCATCCCAACGTAGTTAATTTAAATTTACTTATTGAACTACCTTTGTTTAAATCGCAAATTTATCATTTGGGACGCAACTGTAAATCCAGTCAAATTTTAATTAAAAATTAACTTTAAATTCGAAGAAGAAAACTACTCAAAAATCGCCATTTACTTGCATTATTCTATTTATTTGAGATCGCCATGGAGACCGCGGCTACCATTTTGAAAAACTCGCTACATAAGTGCACTAGCAATTGCATTTGCGATTCGAACCTAGAAATTTGATACACATGTACGATCACAATCAGTTTATTTTTCGTTTTATAAAACTTTCAACGAGTGCAAGCCTACCATAAAATTAAAAAGTTAAATTTATTAACTGTATCTTTTGTATCAATTACGGATCTGGCTAGAAAGCTGAACCCGCCACCCGCATAAAATTATCGGCTCTAGAAATCGAAAACTGGGGGAATTTCTGTCTAAAAGGACACGCCGAATAACAACGACGAAAAGCCTAAATTTCACTTAAATTCGTAGGTGGCTCCGGTGTACCGTGAAAATGCACGCGGGACGTGGAATTTGTTAGAAAAATTAGTCGGAATAAAAATTAATTGGAGTATGGAACGAACGCAGGCTGTACTTAAAATTAATAAAGAAGGTTTATTCATGTTTGCAGCGAAAGGCACAGATTTTTTTTATTCGGTTCGATAATTTAGAAGGATATTGTGTTGAATACGTTAACCCACTTAAATTTCGTTGTTTAAGTGGATATCGCTGATTTTATTAACCCTCCGCATACTAGGTGACTAAGTGTCACGTGGCATACTCGGTGGGGTTTGCCATACACCCGAAAATAAAATGAAATTAAATCCACAAAATTAAACTTTGTAACAGTTAAATGATATGAAATATATTTCAATCACCAATCTATACTAATATTATAAAGAGGAAAGATTTGTATGTTTGTTTGTAATGAATAGGCTCAGAAAGTACTGGGCCGATTTAAAAATTCTTTTACCATTAGAAAGCTACATTCTTCGTGAGTAACATAGGCTATATTGAATTTTCAAAAAGTTTAGGATTCCGTACGAAATCTCGAATAATGTAACCCAAGATGTAAAAAAATTACTCATAAAATAAATTTAAGTAAAACACATATTCATTTATGCATTAGAATTGACTTTTATTAATAAAAATACTAAAACTTTACTTTTTCTTTAACTTATAAACTATTGAGTCTTTTCTTGAGTACTAAATTCCAATGACACGTGTCAATTACGATACCGAATATTAAGAAAACCTAACAAGAATTTCATTCTTGTCTTCTTATTGAAATACAAATTAATTTCACGGCAATTTCTTAATGATTCCCAATAAATTACACCAATAAATTACACGCAAAATTAATTGAATAATTTTAATCGTTTTCTTTCACTTGCATTGACAAGATCATCGTATCTTCTCGCTCCTTTCCACTCATTGCTATGGAAAATACGTTTTTCGCATATGGGTGATTCCATTCTAACTGTGATTTTTTGTGTCCTATACTGTTTGCTCTCACTGGTCATACATTATAAATCTATTAATGAAGTTTTTGTAGCAATACGATCATCATGAACATATTTCATCACTTTTCTTGTAGAATATAAGTTGCAGTCCAAAGAAAACTTGCAATATGTCACTTAAATGTCAGTACCGTGTCATTTCTTTTGTTGCAATAAGTAATTCAAACCAATTAACTGATAAATCTTAATGTATATAATTAAACTTAAAAGAAATTAACGAATTTTTTTTTTAATACATCAATTAAAGATTGAATTCCGGCTTAATAACTTTTGTCCTCAGATTTAAACAAATTTTTAAATTTGAATGTTTGGGGGCCATCCATAAATTACGTCACACGTTAATGGGGGGAGGGAGGGTATACCATAATGTTACATAGTTTGACAAGGGGCGTGGGGGCTCACAAGCTTTGTGACGTAACATGTTAAAATTTGTCGTTTATTGTTTTCTAACTAGCTATTTTTTTTGTTATCAGAAATATGTGACTTTATGTTGATTTTATTAAAGATTATTTAATAAAAATAAGAAAAAAATAAAAATAACTGTTTTCTTTAGATTATTTTTAAATATATATGCATAAATTTAAAAAATGTGTGACGTCAAATCAGGAGGGAAGGGGTTCGAAAAATGTGACAACCTGTAACAAGGACGGCGGGAGGGGTTTAAAAGTCCTAAAATTCGTGTGACGTAATTTATGGATGGCCCCTTATGACTCGTGCGGCATTTACCTCGAAATTAATGAAACAACTAATAAGCCATATTGAAAGTACGTTAACTGAGTTATGTTTACATACATAACACAAGTGAAATTCTCAAGCGAGTTTGTGTCATTTTAAAATTCAATTTTTAAAAGATGGTGTCATAAATTTACTTGTCAGTACCGTGGTATTGGTAAACTTAATTAACGATTAATTTTTTTTCTCATAAATAATGAATTTCTGTACTTATTACTAACCTAAGTTATAGGATTAAAGGATATTACCAAAATTATAATCAAAAAATTACAGTTGCTATTTTAATTTAAAATGTCAGTACCGTGTCAAAAAATAATAAAAGTATACTTAATTGTTAATAAATAATATTGACTTCACTGAAAATTATTCATGTAAATATGAAACAGAAGTTCAGTCAGTAGGTACACTTTGGGGCTGGTAGGGTACAATTTTTCCAAATTACCATACAATTTTAAGCCTTTTGTAGGCACAATGAAAGTATATACGTGGAATAAATTACAACGTAATTGTATTTTATCCAATTCGTTAAGTTGCTTTTATTGCTCTAATAAAAATGTACGCAGACACTTCTCTATGAGAAAAATTGATTATTTTTCAAATGATAAGGTGGGAAAAATAAATAACAGAATGACGCAAAAAACAAAAAAATCTGAGAATTCATCGCAAGAAGTTCAAAAATTGCCAAAGATGACTGAAACTGTATCACTGCGTAGAAGTTTAAGAATTAAAAATGCTGCGATGAAAACCAAAAAAAATTTTAGTTAAGTTAATTTTTGTGAAATGTGTTAGATTTGAGTTGATTAATGTTTGATGTAAATTATAATGTATTATTTGTTATAGATAAGTTACTATGGATTATTTAAATGTTAAATAATCAATAAAAAAGAGTTTTAAAATGTTACAATACAATTCACAAATGAATTTAATAATTTTTCTGAAGAATGTCTACCAAATTTATTTTATGTCAGTACCGTGGCGTGGAAATTATAAAATATGATTCTCATTCTCGATATTCTAAAGTTGTAGCAAAATCTCTCGCACTGTCATTTTTACTATAAAATAGAGTAATAATATGCATGCAAAAACAAAAAATGTTTAGTTATAAAATTTAAAATTTTTAATCAAAAAAGTAACAGTTAGAACGAATCACCCATTTACTAAACTAAATTTAGTTTTATGTTTTGAAATAGCGAAGAATAAGTAAACAAATTTGGATAATACGAGGATGTGCGCATTCGAGCGAAAAGTGGCACATTTCCGAGCGAGGGAGGCAAATGAAGCGCGACGCGGAGCGGCGCGCTTCATTTTCCCGAGATCGGAATGTGCCACTTTGAGCTCGAATGTGCACACTCGGCTTTAAGCACGATTCACAATAATTTAGGTCAACTAATTAGACGAAAAGTTAGTTAATTCATTTTAATCGTTCCCTCTCTTTCGCACCTTAGGGTTCTTGTATCTTTTCGCTCCCTTCCACTCATTGCTATGGTAAATACGTTTTTCGAATATAAAATCGATATGTCCTAAACTAAATTCAAATTTATGATTTGAAAAGGCGAAGAATAAGTAAACAAATTTGGTTAATACGAGGATGTGCGCATTCGAGCGAAAAGTGGCACATTTCCGAGCGAGGGAGGCAAATGAAGCGCGACGCGGAGCGGCGCGCTTCATTTTCCCGAGATCGGAATGTGCCACTTTGAGCTCGAATGTGCACACTCGGCTTTAAGCACGATTCACAATAATTTAGGTCAACTAATTAGACGAAAAATTAGTTAATTCATTTTAATCGTTCCCTCTCTTTCGCACCTTAGGAGTTCTTGTATCTTTTCGCTCCCTTCCACTCATTGCTATGGTAAATACGTTTTTCGAATATAAAATCGATATGTCCTAAACTAAATTCAAATTTATGATTTGAAAAGGCGAAGAATAAGTAAACAAATTTGGTTAATACGAGGATGTGCGCATTCGAGCGAAAAGTGGCACATTTCCGAGCGAGGAGGCAAATGAAGCGCGACGCGGAGCGGCGCGCTTCATTCCGAGATCGGAATGTGCCACTTTGAGCTCGAATGTGCACACTCGGCTTTAAGCACGATTCACAATAATTTAGGTCAACTAATTAGACAAAAAGTTAGTTAATTCGTTTTAATCGTTCCCTCTCTTTCGCACCTTAGGAGTTCTTGTATCTTTTCGCTTCCTTCCACTCATTGCTATGGTAAATACGTTTTTCGAATATAAAATCGATATGTCCTAAACTAAATTCAAATTTATGATTTCAAAAGGCGAAGAATAAGTAAACAAATGCAATAAACGACGATGTGCGCATTCGAGCGAAAAGTGGCACATTTCCGAGCGAGGGAGGCAAATGAAGCGCGACGCGGAGCGGCGCGCTTCATTTTCCCGAGATCGGAATGTGCCA
The DNA here is from genome assembly GCA_036325965.1 of Sinopyrophorus schimmeli. Taxonomy (NCBI): domain Eukaryota; kingdom Metazoa; phylum Arthropoda; class Insecta; order Coleoptera; family Elateridae; genus Sinopyrophorus; species Sinopyrophorus schimmeli. Next base: position 81,018 of record JARFIZ010000337.1, on the reverse strand, counting down.
CTTTGAGCTCGAATGTGCACACTCGGCTTTTAAGCACGATTACATAAACGTCCCGATTTAACAAAAAAAAATGATTTGCGTTAGTTATACCCCACCTAGTACACGCCCTTTTAAAAAAATTCCCGCTTCTGAGACACTTAAGGGCCCATTTTGTTTGCTTTACAGAAACCTACTTTCAATAGAGCACCGGTAGTTTTTTTTCCATTGCGGAAACAAGGTTGTTATATCATAAATTAACAACTTTTTGCGAGAGATAAGGAGATTGTAAATATTGAGGACATTGGATCATTTTTAGATATGGAGATTGTGATTGGAAATCGATTTTTTTCGTATTTATTTTTTTCGGTCGAAGGTCACCGCTCGTGTTAATTGAGTAAATGTGTGGAAACGTTGCGTTTGTCGAAAAAAAAGGGCAAAAATTGACGTTCAAAACGAGATGTGAAGAAATGATCAAGGTCTTACCGACCGGTCGTTCGTTTATTTGGTCAAAATTGGGCGAAAAACCGATTTATAATCGCAAAATAGAAATTTCGTTAGTTGTTTTTTTGTATAAAATTAAAAATTGAAATTAATTATGCGATTTCAAAACGCAACTTAAACTTAGATTTTTTTTAAAGTGGAAATTAAAAAAATGAATATTAAAAGTCGATTTCTGTATTTAAAAAAAAATGTGTTTTTAATTATTTTGATTCGAAGAAAAGTAAAGAACTTAAAACGAAATTAAAAGTCAGTAAAAAAGTAGGTTGAAATCTGTAATTTCTTTTTTAAAGGTCTTCTTTGCCAAATAATTGGCTTGTTTCGTGCTAAACGTATTTTTTTTCGTTTTACTAAAAACAAGAAGATTTGTTAATAGAACAATAATGTTTATTTATGTTTTCTTCGAGCTATTTTAAATTTTTATAGCATTTTAATTAGTTTCATTAATTATATAGCGGCCTTCACGAAAATATCGGTTATTTATGTTTTGTTCTGAAGCAAAAGGTTCGAGCAGAAATCGATCGATAATTTAAAGCCCTTTTTTTTATCTGAAAAGTTGAATTTTTTTTAGAGAAATAAATTGATTTTGTGTATTAAAAGTTAAATGGATTTTTTAAATGATTTTTTGAATTTTTTGAAAATTGTATTATTCATTAAAGAAATTTCTTTGATTTATTAAAAAACGATTGAGATTTTAAAAAAAGTTATTAAGTTTATCAGAAATTGCATCATTTTATTTAATCCATCAAAAACATTTAATAAATTTTTTGATTTCCAAAAAATTGTATTATTCCTGTAATTTATCAAAAAATGATTGAGAATTTAAAAATATATTTAATTTAGTAAAAATTTCACAATTTTTTAAACAGTTTAGTTAATTTGTCAAAAATTTAATAATTTTTTTAATCTGGCAAAAATTAAATATGTTTTTTAAAAATTTATTTAATTTATCAAAAATTGGTTCATTTTTTAAATAATTTATTTAATTCATTAAAATTTGAACTGTTTTGTTAATTTGTCAAAAATTAAATAAGTTTTTTAATTAATTTATTTAATATAGCAAAATTTGGATAATTTTTTAAATAGTTTATTTAACTCATCAAAATTGAACTATTTTTTTAATCTGGCAAAAATCAAATAAGTTTTTTAATAAATTTATGACTTAAAAAATTGTATTATTTCTTAAAGAATTTTTCTAATTTATTAAAAACTGCTTAAGTTTTTTAAACAAAAATATTTAATATGTCAAAAATTGGATCACTTTTTAAATAGTTTTTTTAATTTCTCAAAATCAAATGAGTTTTTCCATTAATTTGTTTATTTCTAAAAAATTGTGTTATTTTTCAAAGAAATTTCTTTAATTTGTTAAAAAATGTATGCGATTTTAAACAATTTATTTAATTCATCAAAAATTAAACTATTTTTTATATATTTCTTAAAAAACTTAATCAATTTTTTTATTTTGTCAAAAAAAAACGTATAAATTTTAAAATAATTTATTTTCTTGTCAAACATCGAATGATATTCTAAACAATTTATTTAATTTATTTTAAAATTATTTTTTTTCAAAAATAAATCAATTTCTTTTCCGGGCAACAAAATCAATTGATTTCTCGCGAAAAAAATCATTCTGTTCTTAGCTAATTGCATTTTTAATTTGAGATAGTTTTTCCTAACTTTTTGTATTTAATTTTTGACATTACTCGTCCTAAAATTAATATTAACATAATATTCAAAACTTATTGGAAGATCTTTCAATTAATAGTTCAACATTTAAAAAAATAGATTGGAGGAAAAACCCATAAAACCTTCGGAAGAAAACGTACTTCACTTCACGTTCTCAATCTTTCCTTCTATATTTTTCTTTTTATTAGTTTCGTGCGTTCCTCTCCTCAGAAAAACGCTTAAATTCCGGCTTTTCGTTTAACAAAAAAAAATCCGAACTATCGACCGAAGAAAGGCAGCAAAAAAACGAGTAAATTAGGAAGCGAAAAAGCAAAAACGAACGCAACAAATTGTTTGTTTAAATAAAAGCCCCCACCAGTTCTTCTCCGATGTTAATAACGGCTACTTTCTTACGAGTTCTTAATGCGAACTTACCTAACCATTTCAGTACCGTACTAACTGTCGGATTGCTCTGCAAAAGACCGGTAAAATTGTTGAATAAAATGCGCGTTCACACGGTTCTACGATACGACCTTCGAGTGCTCTTCTAATCGGTTTTCGAAGTGCATTCCGAAAATGCGTTGCGCGCATCCCGGCCATCGCAAGGGAATATTCCCAAAAGTTTTGTGCTTTTGATCGGTTTCGGGGGCACTATCTCGTTAATCGGATTTTTTATCTTCTGGCACGATGGCGAGCATCTGCAGAAATAGTTCGAGGAGGAAGCATAGGCACGGAGGATCAAGGATAAGGTAGTTTTTTTTTAATGTGGCTTTTTATTTTTCGTCCTTTTTGCGATTCGAATGGAATTTTTTATTAACGAGCGAGGTAAACAATTTAATGAATTAAAAAGAAATTTTTGGGGCTGTTGAAATAATTTTTTTTAAATAAAATATTTTTTTTGCGTCCAAAAATTATGTTAAAAACAATTTTGACTTTTTTTGTTGATTAGATTTTGGGAGACGACTCGAATTTCTTTTGTGATTAAAGGACCTAAATTGTTGCCTTAAAACGAACCTTTTTAAGCCTTGAAAGGGGCCTCCCAATTTTTTTTTAAATAAAGTTGTCAAATAATTAAAGGAAAAATTAAAAAGAAAAATCGTTTTACAAAAGTCTAATTTAATTTTTATTATTAACTAGCTGGCCCGCCCGGCTTCGCACGGGTATTGCGATTACGAAGTAAAAACAATTTTTTTTCAAAATTAAATACAGCCTATGTTACTCAAGGATAGTGTCTTCTACCTGTTAATTTAAGTCCCGTCAAAATCGGTTCAGCCGTTTCCGAGATATACGGACGGACAAACTGACAGACCGACAGACAGACAGATAAAAATTTTAAAAACGCGTGTTTGGGCTTTAGTAACATTCAAATAACCGTATGAGCTTAAGAAAAAATCTTTATTTTGAAATCACAGACAGACACTTTAATTTTATTTATATGTATAGATTTATTATTATTTTTCAAGGGGGGCTTTTACATTCGTACGTGTGAAAAGCACCCATTTGTGGGGACGTTCTTTTCTGATCTGTTTTTAGTACGAAATTTAATTAATTCTTTTTGGCATTAAATTTTTCGATTTTAATTAAAAATTGACAATACACAAATAAAAATATTTATTAAATGCTTCATCTCAAAAAAAAACACTTCTTAATTCAAAAAGCAATTAATCGAAACGATTCGGTGGTGAAAAACTTGCGAAAATTGCTTACGGCGTGATTTTAGATAAGGTTTTTCGCAGATTGCAGGTTAACTCGGGAAATGCTCAAAAGATGGCACCCTGTTACTTTTTGGAAAGCGGCTTTAAAGCGACATTAACAACGGATCCGTGTTAATTACTCGTAATTAGTAACTATATGCACTACTAAATTTAATAAATATGCTTCTGCTCTCCGGAATTAACTTTCCTATTTTTATTTTTGCTCTCTTATTACGAGATTTCGTGATACACCTAGCGTTTAAGTCGATTTTGTTCGTAAACCCGTCTTTAGCGCGAAACGTTTTAGTGACAGGCGAGGAATCGTAGAAATGTCCTAGTTTGTTTTTGTCGAATTGATTAAACGAAAATTTTATCGGGGAAATAGAGAGGGATCGAATGCGACGTGCAGTTGAGGAACATGCAACAATTTTAATTGTTGTTATTAAGACGCTAATTGCTATGAAGTTGGTGTGTTTAATTCGTGGACGCGAGAGTTCCGCATTTGATGCAATTAATGTCCTAAGTGGATTAGAGCAAAAAATTGTTGAAGAGTTTGGGGAAAAGCGGGCAACATAAAAAGAAACAAAAATGCGGCTTTGGCTTGGAAATTTTTGAAAATAATAAATTATTAGTTTTACACGGATTTATTGTTTTAAGAAATTTAGTTTTTATTAATTTTTTTTAAACCATATTATTTATTTATTAGCGTTTATAAAATACTATAAAAATAATTTAAAAATGTTAACTACTTTTAAGAAAGCAGGACAGGCATTAAATCTATTGCAAATATAAAACACGATTTAACATTAAAAAATACAATTTATTAAAATCGCGAATTTGGTGATACTATTGCATTAAAGTTATTTACTAGAGATTATAAAACACTAGAAAAATAATTAAAAAATTGTAACTACTCATAAAAATACAGGGCAGGCATTATATGACTTAAAAACGTAAGCATTACACTAAAAAAATACAATTTTTTAAAATTGCAATTTTAAGAAAGCTGTACTATCATGAAATTTATTTATTAATGTTTAAAATAGACGGAAAAATATTAAAATTTTTTTAAATACCTTTAACAAAGCAGGACAGGCATTAAATATATTGAAAATGTAAGACTATGATTTAACATTAAAAACAAAATATTTTAAAATCGCGATTTCGGGGAAACTATTGAACAAAAGTTACTTATTATAGTTTACAATAGACTAGAAAAATAATTTAAAAAATTTAATTATGTTTAAAAAAACAGGGAAGGCATTATAGCAGTTCAAAATGTAAGATTTTTGATTTCTCTCATGTTAAAAAAACATTATTTTTTAAATTTACGAAATCGATGAAACTATTGTATATAAAATATTTATTATAGTTTATAATATACTAGAAAAATAAGTAAAAAATTATAACTACCCCTAAAAAAACAGGACAAGCATTAAATCAATTTAAAATGTGAGAATATGATTTAACGTTAAAAATACAATTTTTTAAGTTTGCAATTTAGGGCAAGCTGTAACATGAATTGTATTTAATAATGTTTATAATGTACAAGAAAAATAGTTAAAAAATTCTAACTACCCCTAAAGAAACAGGATAGGCATTAATTCGATTGAAAATGTAATATAGCTGTTTTTACACTAAAAAATACAATTTTTTAAAATCGCAAATTGGCAAAACTATAGAATAAAATTTATTTACCAATGTTTATAATATACGAGAAAAATAATTAAAAAAATCTATCAACCCCTAAGAAATCATGGCAGGCATTAAATGTATTGAAAATGTAAAACTCATAATTTATCGTAAAAAAATAAATATTTTTAAAATCGCAAATTCAGGGGATCGATTGCATTAAAGTTATTTATTAGAGTTTATGATAGACTAGAAAAATAATTAAAAAATTTAAACTACCCCCAAAGAAACAGGATTGGCATTAATTTGAGTGAAAATATAATCCTTATAACTGATTTTATATTAAAAGATACAATTTTTTTTAAATTACACTACGGCATAAAATTTATTTACTAATGTTTATAATATACAAGAAAAATACTTAAAAAAATTTATCAACCCTTAAGAAATCAGGGCAGGCATTAAATCTATTGAAAATGTAAAACTAATAATTTATCATTAAAAAATACAATTTTTTAAAATCGCGAATTGAAGGGATCTATTGCATTAAAGTTATTTATTAGAATTTATGATAGACCAGAAAAATAACTAAAAATTTTAACTACCCTAAACAAACTGGACAGGCATTAATTCGATTGAAAATGTAATACAGCTGATTTTGAATTAAAAAAATACAATTGTTTAAAATCGTTAATTCGGGGGATCTATTGCATTGAAGTTATTTATTAGAGTTTATCATAGACTGGAAAAATAATTAAAAATTTTAACTACCTAAAAAAACAGGATAGGCATTAATTCGATTGAAAATGTAATACTTACAAATGATTTTTAATTAAAAATTACAAATTCGGGAAAACTATAACAAAAAACAATTTATTATTGTTTAAAATATATGGAATAATTATTTAAAAAATTTTAACTGCCCCTCACAAAGCGGGGCACGCATTAAATCAACTAAAAATGAAAGACTCTGATTTTGCCCATATTAAAAACACATTTGTTAGAATTGCAAATTGGGGGCAACTATTGCTTGAAAATGTCTCACTAATCTCTATAATAAAGTGCAAAAACAATTTAAAAATTGTAACAACCCTAAAAGTGCAAGTTTTTAAATGAAATCATTGGCAAATGAATTTTTGAACCCCTTCAACATTTAATCGGGGATAAAAGTACAAAATTCGGTTTCTCCTAGATACCAATTAATTTAGAACAAATAAACTAAATTTCAAATTGGGATTTAAAAAAAAAACATCTCGAACGTGTCGATTGAATAATTATGCAAAAAAATCAGAGGTGTGTAACAGCGCCTAATTCGTACGTAATTTCGTTTCGTAAAAAAATTAATCGATGACTTAATTACCTTTATTTACATAAAGCAACACCTCAAAGAGGGCTAATTGTTTCTACACCTATTATTATTAAAAAAAAAATTAAGTAATCACGTTACCGGTCTCAACGAGCCAATTAAAATAGCAACGCTCCAAATTTCTCGCCGAAACCAAATTCGGAAAAATCGGACGCGCGCGCGCGCCATGAATATGCACAAAAATTATTTTAATTATTTATTTAAGAAAGTTGCTACCAATTAATTTTTTTTTCTTATGAAGCGTCAATAAAATTCTAATACGTTTCTAAAATCGGAAAACGAACTCGATGACCACAACAATATTACAATTGCAAATTCGTAACAGTTGTTTTTCTGTGTCTGCGTTCTTCCTATATCCAAACGAAATTCGTAATCCGCAGTTTCCTTTTTCCTAAATCGTAAATTTTTAATCGATCGCATTCTTCGTCGCATTTGTAACCTAATTTTTAACGGCCATCCTCGTCGCGCGCAGTAAAAATTAAGATAAAATATAATTGGCGAAGAATAACATGTGTAGTTAGTTTAATAGCAGATAAATAAAAGTGTAACATATGGCTTATAAATGCTGGCGGCATCTCGCGGAATCCAGGTCTTCTTTTTTCGATACGCAGAAGTTAACTGTGCAACTTTTCCACTAAGCGATTAGAAATAAATCAATCGGAATCGACTTTTGAATGTGGCTTAAAGTAAACGAATTTAGAAGTGTTTTTTTTTTTATTAATAAAGTAGAAAATCGATTATTGATAGATTAAAGCGTGAAAGTGCTTTCATTGGTTCCTGAATTACAGATGCCTGTTTAATTAAGTTTTCGGTGTTTAAATAATTTATTGCTTTATTGGCGTTTCGTAAAAGGACAATATTTTAATAATTGAGTTCGTTAAGAGTTGCTTTTTTGCGGAAGTTTTAATGGTTCGCAATTATAAATTAATTAAATCTAGAAAATCTAAAGTTGAATGAGAAGGGAAAATTAATATGTATTTGTCTCTTTTTAATTTATAAGATTTGTATGGGTTTCGCTCGTTCAGAATGCTTGAAATCGGTGCTTTCCAAAATGATGGGGAGCAAAAGGTTTAACAAAAATGTTATTTTTTAGGTTAATAGACTTTTTTTCTGTTTACAAATGTGCTATATTATTATATGGAATATATATAGTCCTCCATTTACGCGCTACTTTTTTTACACGATTTATAATACTATAATTAAAATTCTAAAAATTTTCAAGAATCAAAATTAATTCAAATACCTATACATTTCTTGTCAGAGATTTGGTTTTTAGTAGAAATATTTTTCATTAAAAAACTTTAGTAAATTTTATATAAACAAATTACTGTTAATTGTTCTTAATGCCGAATGCCCACATTTGAGCGAAAAGTGGCACATTTCCGAGCTAGGGAGGCAATTAAAGCGCGTCATTCCGCGTAATATTAAAGTTTAGAAAAAGTTTTGTGTGATTTTTAATCAAAATTATTGAGAAAGTAAATTAATTATTGTGAATCGTGCTTAAAATCGAGTGCGCACATTCGAGCTCAAAGTGGCACATTCCGATCTCGGGAAAATGAAGCGCGCCGCTCCGCGTCGCGCTTCATTTGCCTCCCTCGCTCGGAAATGTGCCACTTCTCGCTCGAATGCGCACGTCTTCGCTTTATTACCATTAATATTTTTTTTTTTTTGATTCAATAAACTAAATTTAGTCGAATAAATGTCGATTTTATATTCGAAAAACGTATTTACCATAGCAATGAGTGGAAGGGAGCGAAAAGATACGAGAATCTCGAAGGTGCGAAAGAAAGGGAACGACTAAAATGAATTAACTAACTTTTCGTCTAATTAGTTGACCTAGATTATTGTGAATCGTGCTTAAAACCGAGTGCGCACATTCGAGCTCAAAGTGGCACATTCCGATCTCGGGAAAATGAAGCGCGCCGCTCCGCGTCGCGCTTCATTTGCCTCCCTCGCTCGGAAATGTGCCACTTTTCGCTCGAATGCGCACATCTACGCCTTTATTAGATTTATGTAATTTGTATTTCGCTATTTCAAATAAAAAATTTTAATGTAGTTTAGTAAATATTTATTATGTATTTAAAAACGTATTTTTACTATAGCAATGAGTGGGAGAGAGCGAAAAGATACGATAATCTCATAAGTATAAGTGCGATAAAACGATTAAAATTATTTAATTAATTTCCAGTCTATTTTTTATTGTAAATCATGCTTAAAACCGAGTGCGCACATTCGAGCTCAAAGTGGCACATTCCGATCTCGGGAAAATGAAGCGCGCCGCTCCGCGTCGCGCTTCATTTGCTTCCCTCGCTCGGAAATGTGCCACTTTTCGCTCGAATGCGCGCATCCTCGTATTTGTTAATTATATGTACGCCATCTTTCGCCTTTTCAAAACATAAATTTAAATTTAGTGTTGTAAATATCGATTTTTGGTTCAAAAGCACATTTACCATAGCAATGAGTGGAAGGGAGCGAAAAGATACGTCAATCTCGTCAATGCGAGTGAGAGGGAACGATTAAAATTATTGATTTTTATACAGATTGGTATACAATAAAGCAGTTTTCTACCTGTCATCAAATATCTTGACTTTCCTACTCATTAACCCGACAAAATATTTTTTATTTGGTATAGGGGATGTTCACATAGAATTTTTCTTATAAAGGTCTGCATTTGTCAATTATTCATTAAAAAAATATATATTTAAAAAAGTATACATTTTAGGTAGGGGAGGGTGGCCTAAAGCGGGTAACGGCCTTTATATGGATATGTTCTATTTTAGCTGAAATTTATATATTTATTTACAATGCCAGTACCCAGCCTAATTGATGTCATACTACTTTTGACACCTAAGTTGCTTAATAACGTCAAAAAATTAAAAAACAAAAAATTTAATAATTTTGTAAAATGTTTGAAATTAATTTAACTTCAATTGCTACTAAAACCCTTCACATTAACCCATTTTTTATAATGGGGTTTTCTTTTACAATAAACTAGTTTTATTATTTGACTAAATATTTTAATATCCATCCATTATTTTTTACGTTATTGTATCAAAACTAAGAAATGTGTGTTTGGGCAAAGCGGGTAGGTACCCTCTTTGCTTGTATCAGAAGGAGTAATTTTATTATAATTGATAGGAACTAGTTGATAGGAATAAATTGGTATTAAAAATAAGTGATTTAAAGCGTTGAAGCAATTAAGATTTAAAAACAATGGTAAACCGAAGTAATATTAAGATTGGAAAAAATTAGCAGTTATAATATGAAAATGCTTAATATAACTTAATACTAATGTTACTGTCAAGAACATGTCAAGTGTAGATAATTTTTTTCAAAGGTTTTGATTAATCCGATTGGTTTATGAGAGCCTACCCGCTTTAGGCCCCCCTGTCGGGCAAAGCGGGTAATTTCTTACATTTTATATTTTTTAATTTATTTCTACAACGAAAGCAAAAATGTAATTATTTTTTTATAAAATTAAAGTTTAATAATTGTATTACGTAAATCTAAAAAAGAAACACTTTTTTTTAGCCGAAATGGTTCATATTAATCGATGAACCTTAACTTACCCGCTTTAGGCCACCTTCCCCTATAGGGTATTCTACATAAAGCGACATTAAAATTTAACATAAAATCCGAAAAGTTAATAATATACAGCGTGTTCTATTTAAAATAACGAAGTTGCTGTTCAACCGAAAGTGGCATGTCTGTCAAAATATTTTCCACAAATTTTCCATAACTTGTTATCCATCTATACTAATTTTTATAAAAATCGTGTGAATAGTTTCTAATATATAGAAAGTGTAAGCTCGTCATGAAACACCCTGTATAATATGTATATATAATACAATAATAACGTTTGGAAAATATATTAATATAGTCAGACTATATTGGAAAATTTTAGATTTTTCTAGCAAGTTTCCCAACGGTTTTTGACTACATTTTGGCATAGAAACTTATGAACTCGCTTAATTTTAATAACATCCTTAAAAAATTAACCAAATTAGTTATTCTTTATTATTTTTTTTCAAATTCAAAGCGATCTTAAACCCAACAAACAATAAAAATACCAAACAAATCGCGATTTGTACGCGAATTAAATAACTTGGCGTTTTTTTCTTTAATTTTCACAATTTGCAACGAAAAAATGATACAAGTAAAAGTTGTACATTTTAAGTAACTATCGCACTTTTATCGACATTGAAAAACTAAAACGTTCGACCTTCGCAATTTTTTGAAACAATATTTTCGCAATTAATCGAACAAAAATGGTCCCACATTTAAAATTATTTTTGTAATAAACATTTATAATACAACTTTCACCTTTGGACGTATTTCATTCATTTTATTTTGGTCGCGACGCTTTTTAAAAAATACATCATAACACGAATGCCTAAATTATTAATGAAAACTATTTTTCTAGAAAAAAAAAACTGCTCTGCTCCAATATGTAAATCGTCAAATTAATATGTTAAAACCAATTATGGAAAATCAAAAATTTGTGCCATTCTATGCATAGGTAAATATTTAATGGGACTAATTTGCGTTAATAATTCAAATGAATGCGACACGCGAAGGCAATAAACTGTAGAAATTTTTGAAGACAATGTTTTTACATTCGTTTCCCGTTCTGCGCTATCGATAATAATTATTTTGCTGAAAACAAGTAACGTTGCGAAGGAAAACCGGTTGCTAAATCCTTTTTTAAAAATAATTAGTGTTTTGTAACATTTAACACCTTTTTTTTTGCAAATACAAACGGGCTATCTTTAGCTCTGAATGGATTCGGCAAAAAATACGAGCAACCTCCAAAATTAAATCTTGTTAAATTTAAATTAAAAAAGAAACAAAAAAAAATAGTATATGAAAGTGTTTGGTTGGAGGTTTATGGAACTTTTCTAAAAATCGATCGGAGTAAACAGATTTTGTAATTGTGTCACAAGGAAATCTTTTTTTTAAGACCGTGTTATTTTAACGACATTATATGGCCAAAAATCTGTTGAACTAAATCTCATTTGCTCATGAATTTTGTGACTTTTTACAGTCACTAGGTCTTCCCAATTAGAAAAATAAATTTTACATAAAATCGCGTCCGAGTCTGATGTTTTTAGCACGGCGTTTCTTGCTTTCGGTTCGATTTTTAACAAAGTTGCCCTTCGTTAACGTTTCGGCTCTTCCTTCGCGCAGCTCGGGCCCAATTCGCATGCCACAATATATTGAAACTACTATACTATACCTTATTTTAAAAAGTTTTCATACATGAAAATTTTTGGAATTTTAATTTTTGTAAAACGTGTAAAAAAGACAAAAAGTAGCGTGTAAAACGAGGGATAGAAGGTGTTGTGTTCAATGTAGATTTTGTATGTGCAATTAATGTAAACAAATTCAATAAATACGAGGATGTGCGCATTCGAGCGAAAAGTAAACATTTGGTTTTTACATATACAGTCGACCCCCGGTAATCGGACAAACATTTTATAAGGCGGCGTCGGATCCCTTGTAGTCCGAAACTTTTTGTAATCCGATAAATTATAAAGTTGTGAGGTAAAATCGAAACTGTACGATATGGAACACTAATTAAACAACGCAATAGATAACACAACGTTTATTATAGAATTAATGTCATTAACGCAATGGCCATAGCAGTCATCAAAAATTCCAAATTTTTTAAGAGGCTTTGGGAAACTTGCTAGAATAATCTAAAATTTTTCCAATATAGTCTGACTATTTTAATATATTTTCCAAATGTTATATTATGTTATATTGTATTATATATACATATTATACAGGATGTTTCACGACGAGCTTACACCATCTATATATTGAAAATTATTTACACGATTTTTATAAAAATTAGTATAGATGGATAACAAGTTATGGCAAATTTATGGAAAATATTTTGACCGACCTGCCACTTTCGGTTGAACAGCAATTTCGTTATTTTAAATAAAACGCCCTATATATTATTAACTTTTCGGATTCTACGTTAAGTTTTAATGTCATTTTATGTAGAATAACCTATACCCAAAATGTATACTTTTTTAAATATATATTTTTTAATGAATAATTGACAAGTGCAGACCTTGATATGAAAAATTCTATGTGAACATCCCCTATACCAAATAATTAGTATATTACACTACAAGGGCCGAAAGTTGAATTTTCGGCCCTGCGCGTCATGATGCCTGAGGCGAAGCCGAGGGCATCATGACGCGCAGGACTGAGATTTCAACTTTTGGCCCGCGTAGTGTATACGATTTTTTTTCATAGCCGGTCGAAAGTACGTACTTTCGTCCCTAATAGCAGGGACGAAATAAATTAGTATATTACTCACCTAGGGAGGAAAGTCATACTTACCTCTCGTGGCGAGTATACAATTTTTTATCACACAGGGTTCGAAAGTTCCGTCAAAATAAAAATAATTAAATTTAATATTTCTAGGTTAGGTTGACAGGTGTCATTATTTGACTGTTTTCAATTAATTAATACATTTTGTTCAGTTTACAAGTCTCAAAACGCATACAGAGTCCAGGCGATAAGCCTCTGTAAGGGGTCTGGAGGTTCCCACCTTTAATTGTTGACTAAAAATAACGTTTTTTAAAATTAAATTTTTTAAAATAGATATTTATTTGATTCACAATTATATGTTTACTAAAGAGTATAAAATAATTGAACAAATTAAAAATGTACTTAATAAAAATTATTTTAAATATTTTTTAACTAATTGCAGTTAATATTAATAATAAATAATTTATTATTGTTAATAATTAATTGAGTTATTTTATAGTTTTTAAATATGATGCAAAGAGAGCCCATTGTTAAAGAGTCAATAATTACATTTTCGATTTTACATTCATTTGTACGTTTTTTAGCTGTTGACTTATTTTGGTAGTTTTTTTTACACGCACTTTTCGATATTATGAAGAGGATTTCTTAATTGATCATTTAAAAATTTTTGATAACATAATTCATATAGTTCCTTCGATTTTGTAGGAAGTAAACCATGTGTAATTATTTTGGTCTCTTTATTTAAATATCGAATTATTTCTTTTTCATTCAATTTATTTCGGATAATTCATCTGAACTCATTAAATTCCTTATTTAAATTAATTATTTATAATTCGTAAAGTATTAGGGCACTTTCTTCCCGCAAAACAGGGTCCAAAAGTGGACTTTCTCACCCGGTGTGATAAAAAAAATATTTTGTCGGGTTAATGAGTAGGATAGCCAAGCTAATTGATGACAATTGATAAACTGCTTTATTGTATACCAATTTTTATAAAAATCAATAATTTTAATCGTTTCCTCTCACTCGCATTGACGAGATTGTCATATCTTTTCGCTCCCTTGCACTCATTGCTATGGTAAATGTGTTTTTTGAACCAAAAATCGATATTTACTAAACTAAATTTAAATTTATGTTTTGAAAGAGCGAAAGATGAAGTACATATATTGAACAAACACGAGGATGTGCGCATTCGAGCGAAAAGTGGCACATTTCCGAGCGAGGGAGGCAAATGAAGCGCGACGCGGAGCGGCGCGCTTCATTTTCCCGAGATCGGAATGTGCCACTTTGAGCTCGAATGTGCGCACTCGGTTTTAAGCATGATTCACAATAAAAAATAGACTAGAAATTATTTAAATAATTTTAATCGTTCTATCGCACTTATACTTATGAGATTATCGTATCTTTTCGCTCTCTCTCACTCATTGCTATAGTAAAAATACGTTTTTAAATACAAAATAAATATTTACTAAACTACATTTAAATTTTTTATTTGAAATAGCGAAATACAAATTACATAAATCTAATAAAGGCGTAGATGTGCGCATTCGAGCGAAAAGTGGCACATTTCCGAGCGAGGGAGGCAAATGAAGCGCGACGCGGAGCGGCGCGCTTCATTTTCCCGAGATCGGAATGTGCCACTTTGAGCTCGAATGTGCACACTCGGTTTTAAGCATGATTCACAATAAAAAATAGACTGGAAATTAATTAAATAATTTTAATCGTTCTATCGCACTTATACTTATGAGATTATCGTATCTTTTCGCTCTCTCCCACTCATTGCTATAGTAAAAATACGTTTTAAAACAAAATAAATATTTACTAAACTACATTTAAATTTTTATTTGAAATAGCGAAATACAAATTACATAAATCAAATAAAGGCGTAGATGTGCGCATTCGAGCGAAAAGTGGCACATTTCCGAGCGAGGAGGCAAATGAAGCGCGACGCGGAGCGGCGCGCTTCATTTTCCGAGATCGGAATGTGCCACTTTGAGCTCGAATGTGCACATTCGGTTTTAAGCATGATTCACAATAAAAAATAGACTAGAAACTAATTAAATAATTTTAATCGTTCTATCGCACTTATACTTATGAGATTATCGTATTTTTTCGCTCTCTCCCACTCATTGCTATAGTAAAAATACGTTTTTAAATACAAAATAAATATTTACTAAACTACATTTAAATTTTTTATTTGAAATAGCGAAATACAAATTACATAAATCAAATAAAGGCGTAGATGTGCGCATTCGAGCGAAAAGTGGCACATTTCCGAGCGAGGGAGGCAAATGAAGCGCGACGCGGAGCGGCGCGCTTCATTTTCCCGAGATCGGAATGTGCCACTTTGAGCTCGAATGTGCACACTCGGTTTTAAGCATGATTCACAATAAAAAATAGACTGGAAATTAATTAAATAATTTTAATCGTTCTATCGCACTTATACTTATGAGATTATCGTATCTTTTCGCTCTCTCCCACTCATTGCTATAGTAAAAATACGTTTTTAAAAACAAAATAAATATTTACTAAACTACATTTAAATTTTTTATTTGAAATAGCGAAATACAAATTACATAAATCAAATAAAGGCGTAGATGTGCGCATTCGAGCGAAAAGTGGCACATTTCCGAGCGAGGGAGGCAAATGAAGCGCGACGCGGAGCGGCGCGCTTCATTTTCCCGAGCTCGGAATGTGCCACTTTGAGCTCGAATGTGCGCACTCGGTTTTAAGCATGATTCACATTAATTAATTTACTTTCTCAATAATTTTAATTAAATATTACAAAAAATCTTTTCTGAACTTTAAAACTACATTTATTGAATTAAATAATTTCACTCTCAACGCGCCAAAAGAAGTACAACTTCGAAAAAAAGGCACGAACAACCAACAAAACAGTCACCTATTTCTGCAATGGAACCGATCAACATTTCATAAGCGACAAAAGTAGTAATTCGCAGAACTTTCAGGGACTTTGCGATGTGACCTCTTCGAACGTCGCCTTTAATTACATACATTAATAATTTTTGTCTCAAAAAAAACGTCCCTTTCAATAAAACCACTAGCTTTCCAATATTATAATTTTCCACACAAAAAAATTCGAATGACCTACATACAGAAAAATTCACCAAAACCCCTTGCTCTTCCCCGCCAAGAAGATCCATCCAATGCTATTTGTTCGGTGACACATTTTCGGAAGGCATTGAAAAGTTATTGAACAAAAAAAAGCAAATTATACAAATTAATGATTTTTTTGGGAATTTTCTGCTCGGGTGTTGAACTCGGATTAGCGAAGGCTCCAACCGCATTGATTTATTATCGAAAATAAATCAAATAATTAATTACGTAGAAAGTAAAGTAAACAAAACGAGTAATGTAGGAGTGAAAGGCCTCTACATACGAAATTTGTTTACGTTTCGAACTATTTATAGTTTATTTATTAGGGCTATCGGTAATTACAAGTGAAAAAACTGAATAAATTGCATAATTCAACGATTTTAGTGCGTGGCCGATATTAGTTCGAATTAAAATTGTTTCCCCCTTCGCATTAAACGACGCATATCATTAACAATAATTCTATGGTCGCTAATTTATTTAAATTACGATTGCGTTGCATAATAATAAATCAAGGGATTTTTACAAAGTTAAAATTGCCGGCAATTTATTTCGTAAATGGATTCGTTCAATAATAATCGATGTTCGTAACGCGTTTCGAGATCTATTTGCGAAAAAACAACTAACGTGTTTATTATCGAACGACAATGAGCAAAGAGAAAAAAACGTGCAATAAAGCAGTCAGGTTTTTGTTGTTATTTAAAATTGAAACGTTAAAATCAATTATCGAAATGCAGATACGCGTGTTTTATCAATGAAAAAGCGACTTGTTCGATATTAAAATCGTACGCGGCTTATTTCTTGCAAAATGCGACTTGCGTTGGGAAATTATTAATAATTGTTATATAAATTCGTAATGTGTTAAGTAAGGTTCGTTTTTTTTTAATTTTTTCTTAGATCGATAAGCTTATTATCGAGATAAAAAATTAAATTAGTTTTTTTTTTATTGTTTGGGCGTTTAATTCATTTTGTAAAAAGTGCCGCTTTAAAATGTATTGACAATTTCTATTCGATTTGGTGTTTTTCTTCTTTGTTTTCTTCTTCAAGTATTATCTTTTATGGGTTTGTCGTTTTCAGCATCAATATATAGTAGGGCCCCTTTATCTGGGGTTCGCCGATATTTGAAAACCGCAGAACGAGTCATATTTTTTTATTGACTAAATGTGCTAGGTAAGAAAATTAATTAAAGAAAAAATATGTAAAATATATCATTTTTATTAAGACACAAACGTTTTACATTAATTTAGAATATGTCTACACAAATATATATTTATTTTAATTTAATTAATTTAATTTTACCTACTAACGCCAACCAGCAATATACATACAATACACAACACATATACAAAAGAAAAAGAAAAAATTACATAGCATAATAGTGGTTTACACATAAGTATTATTTATCTATACATTTTTAATAAATGGTATCAAATATAAAAGACACCCTATAAAAAAAATTATCGTTTAGGGCCGTGGTTAATTGTAACCCCGGAAAATAAAGGTCCAGATAACGGGGGTCCTACTGTACATATATTTTTCTAACCTCGCGGTAATAAGTCTTTTTTCCGTAGTATTATTTGCGTCTTCAATTTTGGGGGTCGTTCTCGTCTTTTTGTATTTAATTTTTAATTTAGTAGGGTTTTTGGCCACCCTCTCCACTTGCCCATACCATCTCAACTGTTTATTTTCGACATTCTTTGCAATTGACGATTTAATCTCTCTTTCTTGCTATACTTCATTTGTGTTCTTTTTGATTTTTAGACAACGTCTGAAATATCTAATTCTGTTGTTTGTATTTTGTTTATTATTTTATCATGCCTTTCTTACATATAAAACTATGCTTTGTACGATGTTGTATTTTTCTTTTGTTAAATCCTTGCTCTATATAAATCCATGTAATGATTTCGTTGCTATCCTATCTATCTTTACATCTTCTTTCACCGTACTATTATCTCTAATAGTTGGGCCCAGATATTTAAATATGCCACAGTGTTTTATTTGCTGATCTCTTATGTTAACGTCGTTCTCTTTTTCTCCTTTAGACATCTATTGTCTTTGTTCAAATTAATTTTTATTTCTCCACTTTTGAACTCTTCTTTCAATACTTCAGTCATATATCTCTATTTCTCTCTTTTTTTTGCGAATGAAAGTGTTTGTAATTTTGTATTTTCTATTTGTATACTACTTTTTTTGCATTTATGGTTCTATTTTTTTATTCTTTTTTTTAAATATATATTTAAAGTTAAAGCAAGATACAGTACAATCTTGCTTGATTTATATATTTTTGTAATTAGTTTTCCATTTTTTATTTTTATCTTTGTGTTCCTGTACATATTTTCTTTGCTACGTTAATTTTGCATGGTTGTCTAAATTTCTTGTCTTGAAACATTGTCATACGCTTTTTCTAGATCAATGTTTGTTTTTCTCTTGTTTTTTTCTATTATTTTTCTATGATCTGAATCTACTTTGTTCTTCTTCTAGTTCCATTATGTTTTCTTATATCTTGTTTTGAATAAATCTTCGAAAGATTCAAGTTATAGATGGTATTTATTACATTTAATCGTTAATTCGGCGTTTTTAAGAAAACTAAAATAAAACTCAAATTTGATGTTTTTGAGTTGTTTTTATTTTGTTCTTTTGGAATTGTTACGGATACGGATTTAGACCTCGCAATTTTACAATGCTACATTTTTGATTATCCAATAGAAAAAAAATAATAATATACTCTAATAGAAATTTTTTGAGTAAAATATAATTTTAAAAAAAATCTTAACATTAGTAAGACGTTTTTTTTTATTGTAAAATTTTTTGAAAGCAAATTTTTATCTCAATGTTTGGGCTCAAACATTTTTAATTAATTGTGTTAATTTAATTTTTTTATTATTATTTTTTTCAATTAAAAATTATCGTATTTATTTTTAATAATTTACTACAGAAATTATTGCATATGGAAAGTGGTTGACAGCAACAATTGAAATCGAAAAGAAAAATGTTATCGCAAATGAAATTGTTCTTATCGGAATTGTGCATAACGCTTCGATCCTCAGTCGTGTAAAGCTATTCGAGCAGAAACAACGTTGAAATGTCCTTTAAAAATTTCATTTTAATTATTGATCAGTGTAGTGCATCGAGGAACGGTGCTTACCAGGGACTCCTAACCTTGAGGAGCGCCCTTTGTACCAAAATCACAGCTGTAAGTTTTTTAGACCATAATTTAATCTGGCACATAGAAAAAAACGATAGCTCAAAAATTTTAGAACTGATGTACTCGCAAAAAATCGGACTGCCTTTCCATCATAAGGGCTTTAGCAAAAACCTAAAATTTTATGACGTAATTTTGGATTTAATTGAATATTTCGTAACACGTCGTGAGTAAGCCTCTTCGAGTTGAAGTTTATCGTTTTTGAGATATGGTTTTTATTTTTATTTTTACCTTTCGAAATTATTTTTAACGTTTAATCTACAAATGCCTAACGACAATTACGGATAAGCTTTAAATTAGTTTTCTTTTAAATAAAACCGCGCTTTTTTACAAAACTTTTGACTGATTTTAAATTTTCGATCGTTACACATAAATTTTTTAAATTAAAAAATGACAGCTTTGTTATTTATGAAAATACCATTAAAATTTTTTTAAATTAATTCTATTTGAACTTTTTCCAGCGTTTAAGTTAATTCAAAAAATTAAATTCGAGAAAATTTTATAAACGAAGCCGCATTGAGAATTAAACTTTGAAAAATTTTTGTTTTGCTTTTCTTAAAATAATAAATAATGAACTGAGTTTTAAAAAGGTACTTTTTCATAAATTATCGGATTTTTTTTCTGTATAAATCCGGTATAAAGTTCTAAAGACCATCGATATATTATACCAATTTTTTTTAATTATAACAAATTTAGAAAATGTACGCCTTGGATTAAAAGGAGACGTTTCTATTAAATTTTAAATAATAACTCGTGTAGTTGAATGTGTTACTGTTGAAAATTTTAATTTTTCAATAGAAAATTATTCATAAGTGGCTTTTCTACAGTGTAAAACGCCCAGTGAATGACCATTACGAGAAATAATGTCTATAACAATTAAAAAAAATCATTTACATTTATGATATATTTATTTATGCAATCTTGTATGTCTTATTTTGCATTTAAATAAAAAAAATAAAATTTATGATGCATTTTCCAAGATGCCACTACAATAAATCGAAGTGTTTATAATAAATTTTTAAAAAATTTATAAATTACACGTTTTCCATGGCGAATGAATTAATCGGTCATTCACTGGGCTCTATTCCGGTTAATATTGGCACGAAAAAGTCATTTATTCATTTCATACTCCTTAGTTATTATTACAAAGTTTATGACCAAAATTCGATAATATTTTGATCAATTTATAAAAAAAAATTATATTTTATTCCAACTGTAACGATTTTTTGTGTTTCTTAATTTGATTACTATTTTTTTACATCAAAATACCTTTTTAAAACTCAGCTTTGCAAATAAAATCAACGCAAGGATTGGCCATTTTAAAAGTAGTCGACCGAAAGAACTTTTCGAAACGTCAAATCTTTGCGTTTTGTATTATAATTTAAATAAAATCGCGATTTCGTGTACGATTCAACCTTTAAACTAATCAAAAACTATTAATAAAACCCACCAAAGTGTAACATGAAGTAAAAGTAGTTAGGCGTACGCCTTTCGTAAAACGAAAAACACACATTTTGCATGTAACGCGAAAATTTTGCAAGAATCGTTCTAGATTTTGACGGATGGACGTGATCGCATTTCGTCCTTTCGCGTTCCGAGCGTTCGAGGGAAAAAATCCCACCACAACTAAATTGGTAATAATAATTAATCGAGTACGTGCAGATTTTTTCACACGTGTAAGTACATAGAATAATAGCAAAACACCTGCAAAGCTACGTTAATTATTTCGATCCTGTCGGTTATTAATCATTGCATTTGAGAGCTCTTAATCTGGCATGTCGACATGCGAGACGTGGAACGATTTACCTTTTGTAATTAACAATCGCGGCGCGATTTAGAGCAATCGTTCTGCAAAAAACGAAATGTCATAGTTTATTATTGAAATTGTTTAAACACGAAGCGACGTTAATTCGTAGTTCTTTAAATGCGAACGTACAGCTAAAACAAACATTTCACGAATTCTCGATGGAACTGGTCTTCTCTCTCGTAAAGTTCATTGAATGATTTTTAAAAATAAATAGTTATGTAAAATGACAAAATCAATAAACGTACTTGTATAAATAATGTTCTATCAAATTATGTGATTGGGAAATCGTTTTTTTTTGGTCGAAATAAGGACACGTGTACTCAAAGATCTATTCATTTATCTTTATTTTACTTATTTATTTGTCTATAGCCGCTGCACTGTTAATTTATTTGTTTTTCTTAGTTACAAGAGTTTAGATTTGAAAAAAGTAGAAGTTGGGTTATTGTAATTGATCGGCTCCCACATTTTAAAATCAAAATCAAAATTTTTCAGGACCCCGACAAAACATTTTCGTCGAAGCATACTAATTGAGAACATACTAAAAACAATAGTACGAAAAAATTTATTTTAGAACATTTGGCTGTTAATAGGTTTTAAAATGATATGGGCCATAATTTTTCGTATAGAATTTAAAAAAAAATTATTTGTGAATTAAAGTCATTTCATAAAAAAATGGAAATTGCATTGGCGTGTATAGTAACTGCAATTTGCAATCCTTTTTCGAAAAGAAAAAATTAAATATTTTTTATCTTTAAACATACTGTTAACTTTTACGAAAGGAGTAATAGTAAAAATTTGCGCTGGTGGTATAGAGTCAAATCTGATCAATATATAGGGTATCCCGTAAATGATAGCTCAACGGATAAATCTAAAATATACATGAAAAATAATATAATTTTTCTTACACAATATAGGCGGATCTCTATTATAAAATAATTAAATAAAAATTGTGAATTAATTTTTTTGTCTCTAGATGTCACCATAACAACAAGTAAATTTAGAAACGGATTTAGCGATAAAAATTAACTCTAGGTTCAGAATTTTATAATGATTTATTTAAATCATAATTTTTAAAATTAAATAACTTTGCCCACGATAAAAATATAGAGACACCTTGATTTACTTTTCTTCGCGTTTTTTTCACGTGAATTGTAGATTTACCGTTCAGCGGGACACCCTGTATATATTCTTGTAATTGTTTAAAATTCATCAATTGGGGTACGAATCATTTTTTATTATCAAAGTCCAATAAATTAAAGGTAAAATTTTAAGGTTACTAACTTAAACTTTTTAACCAATCAGCACGAAATGCATATTAAGTTTGCAATACAGAGAGCATGATAGACCCAATTAATTAAACGGAAAAAATAGACGTACCAACTGTACCAGCAATGGTCCAACTGAGTGGATTTCATATTCGCACCCCTCGGTGAAATAGAATCCATAAATAATGTATTTTATATGACATCTACTGTATGGGAACCTGTTGTACCTTGACTCTTTTTTCACTTGTAATTTTTTTAGTAACCGTTTTTCAAGATTTAAAAACTAGTGAACCTATGACCGAGGTACAACAGGGGCGTTGTATTTTGGCTCTATTTACATTAAGCAAACTAAAACGTTCATTGTCCCATGAAAACTATACATTTATTATTTATTTTTGGATTATAAGAACTACTAATGTTCTTCTTTGGGATGACAATAAAATTGTTTCAGAAATTAACAAAACTTTTTTCGTGTACTGAAATTTTACATAATTAATAGTTAATTTTGCAAAAAATTGAAAAAATTGAAATTGTTTGTTGGTCTTGCGAGGCATATTGTCTGAAGCAAAATAAAAAAAAAAACAAAATACAAATTTATAACAAATGTATTACTAAATTTTATTTATTGCACGTTGATCGTGGGGTCAAGGTACAACTTATCAACAGTGACCAAGGTACAACACATCGACCCTTGATGTTTAAACACAAAAATAAAATGCCGTACCAAATACAAGTAGTCGAGTATCAATTATACTACTGTATAATATGGAGTGGTCCATAATGTAAATGTATCTAGGTTTTTAAACAGATTCAAAAAATTTTATATGCTTTTTGTGCTGATTGGTCCATTTAAGCTGGTTTATCTTAAGACTAATTCTAATAGATGTCTTTTAGACTATTACGACGATATATATAAGATGTACCGTTGATGATAGCGTTGAGCAATTATCAACGGAACACCCTGTATATTGACTAAATTCGCTTCTGTATCATCACCAGTGCAAAAAATTATTTTTGCTAGAAAACTAGATAAAAAACCGTTGCGTGTACTTATGTACGCGCCTTAGAAGTTATACTGCTTTGGCGTTACGAAATTAAATATACCCACGTGTAAAAATTAATATAAATAAACTCAATAAATACGAAGATGTGCGCATTCGAGCGAAAAGTGGCACATTTCCGAGCGAGGGAGGCAAATGAAGCGCGACGCGGAGCGGCGCGCTTCATTTTCCCGAGATCGGAATGTGCCACTTTGAGCTCGAATGCGCACACTCGGTTTTAAGCACAATTCACAATGATTTAAGCCGATAGATTACACGCTAAACTAGTTAAATAATTTTAATCGTTCTTTCTCACTTGCACTAACAAGATTATCGTATCTTTTCGCTCTCTTCCACTCATTGCTATGGTAAATACGTTTTTCAATCATAAAATCGATATTTAGTAAATTAAATTAAAATTTTTGATTTTGAGGGGCCTAGGATAAATTAGACAAATGTAAAAAATACGAGGATGTGCGCATTCGAGCGAAAAGTGGCACATTTCCGAGCGAGGGAGGCAAATGAAGCGCGACGCGGAGCGGCGCGCTTCATTTTCCCGAGATCGGAATGTGCCACTTTGAGCTCGAATGCGCACACTCGGTTTTAAGCACAATTCACAATGATTTAAGCCGATAAATTACACGCTAAACTAGTTAAATAATTTTAATCGTTTTCTCTCACTTGCACTAACAAGATTATCGTATCTTTTCGCTCTCTTCCACTCATTGCTATGGTAAATACGCTTTTCAAACATAAAATCGATATTAAGTAAATAAAATTAAAATTTTTGATATTAAGGCGCATAGGATAAATTAAATAAATGTAAAAAATACGAGGATGTGCGCATTCGAGCGAAAAGTGGCACATTTCCGAGCGAGGGAGGCAAATAAAGCGCGACGCGGAGCGGCGCGCTTTATTTTCCCGAGATCGGAATGCGCCACTTTGAGCTCGAATGCGCACACTCGGTTTTAAGCACGATTCACAATAATTTATTGCCTTAAGATATTTAATCAAAAATTACAGTACCGTACTTCTAAGTTAATTTCAATTTTTAAGTGGTAGAATTTTGTCCCACCACAAAAAACAAAAATTATAAATATTATGACGAAAAATTAATTGATTGATTTTTAATTTTTGAAATTTTGTATTTTAATTAATTTTGTAGATTTTTTAGTTTTGCTTTTACACGTTACCTTTAAATCTACAATTTAATAAATTCATGCAAAATAAAAAATTCATTTTAACAAGAAAACTAAATAAAAATGCGGAAAAAACTATTTGGTAATTGAGGAAACGAACGTGTTCTCTAATTTTCATAATTCTCTTCGATATCTTTTAATTAATCTTTAAATAATAATTAAAACGAATTAGACGTGTGCTAGGCGCTCACAATAATAATTATTACGAAAAGTGGAACTAAAAATGAAATTCTTCGGATTCGAAAGAGCACGAATTAATCAGCTTTTTCCATATTAATCGTTTTGTCATCAATTCGAACGGGCACAAAAGAAAATTACACCTGACTGGCCTTTAAATGCACTTAAATTGTACAATTTCTGAAGATCGCCGATAACATTCTTTTTTTTAAATTTGTTCCTTCGCTCGGACTTGTTTTTAATAAAACTAATTGTATGGAATTGAATGTAATTAAAAAAAAAAAAAAAGAAATAGAAAATGTCAGCGACGGTTGCAACCGTTACGAAATCGCTTGAAAGTTGGCACTCGTCAAAGCGAAGCGGTTCGATGTATTATTTTTTCGAAGGTCCCCCCGTCCCCCGAGAGGTTATTTCATTATTTTTAACCTGTGAACTTTTATTGATAATATAACATTTTTATAAATAACTTATAAGGTAAGACAGTACCGAGCAATTTGTATTTTTTTTTATTATAATTTTTTTAAATGTTTTAATATGCTTTAAGTGCGATCTTAATTTGCTGGTCAAACAATTAAATATTTTTTAATCGAAAGATGAAGCTTACATATTTTTATTTTACGCAACATATTATTAGGTTTAATTATATTTCGTTTAATTTAATTTTTTTTTAAAATAATAATCGAAAAACTTCTAAAATTGTTAATAATAAAAGACTATATAAAAAGATATTGAAATGAAGTTCAAATCAATTAAAATACTGTAAAATTCAAAAGCCAAACCCTTCGTGACATTTTTACGAAAACAAAAAAAATTGTTGCCAAAATTTTCAAAGTGCAACGCCGTATTTCTATTAATCAATTGCTTATTCAGCAAATTTCGAAGCTAATTACGATTATTAAGCTTTTATTAATGTCGATAGTTCAAAGGAAGCTTAAGGCAAAATTTGCCAATTTCAATTTTGACAATTCATTCGGGCTAAGACTTCGGTTGGAGGCAGTGGCGTCTCCAGGGACAGGACTAAAATACACATCAAGTCGTAAAATATTATTATTTTGTAAATTTAGGAGAAATAGTAGCAATTACAGAAAGGTGTGCCAATGCACTTTTATTATTTTTATAAAAAGTGAATTAAATTAATCAAGTTGAGGTTAATCGTCTAAGAGGGTAAATAAATCATTGTGAATCATGCTCAAATTATTTTTTTATGTTTAAATGCATCATCGACGAGTCAGTCGTTGCGGTCGTTTATATGTGTGACGTGCGCCCCGGCGAAATTCGTAGGAGCCGAACCTGCACGTCTAAGAAAATAATTAGTTAATGTGAATCGCGCTTGTTTTTGTATTTTTTTATTTATTTTTCGCCCTTTCCAATTACAAATCTAAATTTAGTTTAGTAAATAATAATTTTATGTTCGAAAAACGTATTTTTACCACAGCAATGAGTGGAAGGGAGCGAAAAGATACGACAATCTCGTCAGTGCGAGTGAGCGCGAACGATTGAGATTGTTCGACTGATTTTTTGTTTAATTTATGGGCTTAAATTGTTGTGAATCGTGCTTACAACCGAGTGCGCACATTCGAGCTCAAAGTGGCACATTCCGATCTCGGGAAAATGAAGCGCGCCGCTCCGCGTCGCGCTTCATTTGCCTCCCTCGCTCGGAAATGTGCCACTTTTCGCTCGAATGCGCACATCCTCGTATTTTTTACATTAGTCTAATTTATCCTACGAGCCTCAAAATCAAAAATTGTAATTTAATATACTAAATATCGATTTTATACTCGAAAAACCTATTTACCATAGCAATGAGTGAAATGGAGCGAAAAGATACGATAATCTTGCCAGTGCAAGTGAGAGGGAACGATTAAAATTATTTAACTAGTTTATCATGTAATTTATCGGCCTATATTGTTGTGAATCGTGCTTAAAACCGAGTGCGCACATTCGAGCTCAAAGTGGCACATTCCGATCTCGGGAAAATGAAGCGCGCCGCTCCGCGTCGCGCTTCATTTGCCTCCCTCGCTCGGAAATGTGCCACTTTTCGCTCGAATGCGCACATCCTCGTATTTTTTACATTAGTCTAATTTATCCTACGAGCCTCAAAATCAAAAATTGTAATTTAATATACTAAATATCGATTTTATACTCGAAAAACCTATTTACCATAGCAATGAGTGAAATGGAGCGAAAAGATACGATAATCTTGCCAGTGCAAGTGAGAGGGAACGATTAAAATTATTTAACTAGTTTATCATGTAATTTATCGGCCTATATTGTTGTGAATCGTGCTTAAAACCGAGTGCGCACATTCGAGCTCAAAGTGGCACATTCCGATCTCGGGAAAATGAAGCGCGCCGCTCCGCGTCGCGCTTCATTTGCCTCCCTCGCTCGGAAATGTGCCACTTTTCGCTCGAATGCGCACATCTTCGTATTTTATTAAATTTACATTAAAATACGTAAGATAACGCTTTTCTTAAATTTTTCAATGAGTGAGAGTGAGTTAAAAGATACGAACATCACATGTATGGGGAACCTGTTATACCTTGGCCTTTTTTACTTGTCATTTTTTTTAAATTGTATATGTAAGAATTTGTTGATAAAATGAATTGCATCGTAATAAGGCACTAATAAGGTATTCATCATAAAATGTTTGAAAGCATTACCAACCGTTTACTCAAATTGCTATAAGATTTAGAAATTAGTGGATCTATGGTCTAGGTACAACGGAGGTGATGTACCTTGGCTCTATTCACATTAAGCAAAATAAAACCCATTGTTCCATGAAAACTATATATTTATATTTGGATTATATGAACTACTAATGTTCTTCTTTGAGATGATAATAAAATTGTTTCAAAAATTAACAAAACTTTTGTCGTATACTAAAATTTCACATACTTAATGATTAACTTTGCAAAAATTTAAATTTTTTGTTAGACTTGCGAAGCATATTATCTGAAGCAAAATTTAAAAAAAATTAGAATTTATAACAAAGGTATATCTAAATTTTTATTTATTGCACGTTGATCTTAGGGCCAAGGTACAATTTATTGACAGTGACCGAGGTACAACACACCGACCCTTGACGTTTAAACTCAAAAATAAAATTAAAGATTATGCTGTGCCAAAATCAGACCACTACTATGCAAACATTAATAAATAATCTTTCTATTACGATGAGTCATTTGTTGTTAGGTAAAAAAAATCAATAAGCTATTTAAGTAAAAAGAATATAAATAGACTTACTTTTTTTCGATTAAAAATTTCAATTGATCTCATACATTAACAAAGTACATTGGCCAGCTGCTGCTAACTTTACATTAATTATGGGTCACGAAAGCCCGCAAATATTAAAAAAAATAAAGTTGCCCTAGGCACAAAGAGACCAAGGTACAACAGGTTCCCCTACAAGCGAGCAACTTAAAATCAAAATTTTTAGTTTTATTATTGCAATAAGTGCGAGCGAGTAAAAACATACAAATGTTCCATAAGTGTAAGCGAAAAGGTACGATTAAAATAGTTTCAATAAATTTTTCGCAACATATTCAACTAACCCTAACATTCTTTTGAAAGTCGATCATTGTGAATAATTGTCTCAAATAAATTACCATCATCGAGAAAATTATTCAACACCATTTCCGTTTATTAAAATTTACGATCGCATTTATAAGAATCAAAAGCACTTTCCCTCGATTTTTCGAGACAATTAAAAAAGAAAGTCTAATTGAATTTTATCAACGAAAGTTCATCAGACAAATCGCACGAGTTTCCTTTTTGTTAAAATAAATTTCATTAACGCGTCGCTCCAGTTTTTCCCTTCTTCGAATGTTACCATAAGGCCACGCATTGTTATGTTAAATTTAAACAATTAACGGTTTGCGTTACTTAATGTTTATCTCTTCGGTTTGCGGTAGAGTAAACTGCACGCTTTAATTGATCTCCGCTTGTGAAGGAACCTTTTTATTTATTTGTTTGTTTGTTTTTTTATTTGGAATGCCGCGTACAGAATAAGTTCAATGTTTGTTGTTCGAAACTGTAAAGGTTAATTAAACGGCTGTTATTTTTATTTTTTTTTGCTTTCTAAATGCCAGTCATTTCGTTTCGAGATGATAATTATTTCCTTTTGGTGTGTGTTTCAATTAAAATTAAGAGTTTATTGTGTTCAATAACGGAGCCGTAATTTTTTTACTAAAAGTTGATTGGATCTCGTAAAGCAATCAAAGGTGAACGTTAAACTTTTATTATTCACATTGAGCCTACTTTTTCGTTATTTATTTTTTTAATCTCTAAAGCAATCTTTTTATTAGTTACTAATCGTTTTATCTTTAATCGCGTTACTAATATAATTATTATTGTAAAAAATGTTGCGCAATTAGTTATTGCACGTTTGTACTTGCACAATTTTTCTTTTCGATCGTAAACAATCATATTTAGATCTAATTATTTATTAATCGAATTGTTGATCGATACTTTGATTATTTTTTTTGTATAAGGATATTTTTTTGCTATCCCTTTTTAACACCGAAAATTCGATTTATTATTACACAGTAAAACAAAAGTAGTAGAAAATTGGAAACTCAATATAAAAACATATTAATTTCGCGACGTTTCGTTCTCTTTGATAAAACTTCATCGGGCCTCTTAACCCCTTGACATACAAAAAAAAACCGAATTTGATGAGTCCGAAAAAAACTATTAATTTGGCTCAACTTAATTGTTATGAGCATACACAAATAATATAAAATAAAACAATTAATAGTTTTAAAATATTTTGAAATATGTAGAGCTGTCTTTCCCAATCTTTTTTTAACATTCCCCACCTAAGTCATTCTAAAATTTTGATGCTTATAATATATAACATATAAATATTTTCTTATATTTAAAAATTGATTTATTCTATAAATGAAACCTAATTACAACTTGTTCAAGACACAAGATTTAGGTTTTAGCAAGAAATCACTAGGAAATTATTAAGAAAAAAAAAACAATAAGTAAATTTTAAAAACATAAACTAAAAATTATTTTTATATCGATAGCTCGAATTTATGATAACGCGAATTATTTTTAGTTTCTCTTCAACTTCGACTTATCGAGGTTTTACTGTATTTAATTTTATAAATTTTATATTTCTGAACAATTGAGATAATGTATTTATTGAGTTTTCTCCAATATTAATTTTATTTGAGTAAATTAATGATCTTCAAAGTTTTTTGAAAAACCACAAATTCTGTATTTACTCTATTTTTGAGTTTTCTGAAAATACATAATTTTATCATCAAAATTTCCTTTTAAATTTACCGAATAAAGTTTTGTTTTATTCAATTTGTGTTATACAAACAAAATTGATAATTAAAAATTTCTAAAGTTCTTAAATATATTTTAAAAATTTTCCAAGTTATTAATTTATTTAATTTGAGTTGTCTAAAAACTTAAAATAATTTATTCTTCGAGTTTACTTTAATAATTTTGCTAAATGTTTAAAACTGAATGTCATTCCATGTAAAAAAACCGGTGCATGTACTTATGTACGCACGTTAGAAGTAATACTTCTTTGGCGCGACTAAATTAAATATAACAACGCGCTATGTTGCGTTTGTGTATAGCTAGACCAGTGTTTATCAAACTATATGTTACTGCGCATATGTCGTTTTATTTGATACATTGCTATTTCCTTTTTAAATCTAAAAAGTAATTTAAACAAATTGAATAAATACGAAGATGTGCGCGTTCGAGCGAAAAGTGGCACATTTTCGAGCGAGGGAAGCAAATGAAGCGCGACGCGGAGCGGCGCGCTTCATTCCGAGATCGGAAATGTGCCACTAACTCGAATCACACGCGGTTTTAAGCACACTTTACAAGAATTAATTTATTCTTTGAACAATTCGCAATTAAATATCACAGAATTATATTAATAACAAAATTCTCAAATCGCCAATTTTGTGCCTTTTAACGAAATTATTGTTGAAAACAAACCTTTTTCGGAACATAAAATTAGAGACGTCAAAATCTACAATGACACCCTAAACGATTGACGTCTCCTAGACGTCATTGTATCTCAAGGGGTTAATAAACGTTTATAATTGTAAAGAATCAGCTTTTAAAAAATCCAAACAAACTTCAGTTCGATTTAATACCGTTTGACATTTTGCGTTTTCCCACAAAAAGAGCCAGCGCCTCTGTGATCACAAGTTGGCTTAAATGCGAATGAGTGGATGGAAAAATTACTGCCTAGCGTCATTAGAAAGAGCATGGAAAGTAAAATTGATTTGTGGAAAAAAATGTTTAAAAAAAGTTTGGGAACATTGAGAAAAACTCAAATGAAAATCGACCTATCAGAATTAGTTTCTGAAGGCTCAAAACAGAAAAAAAATTTTATAAAAAAATTTCGGATCGTTTAGAACCTTTTTCATCAATATATAGCTTTAATCAGTTTTTTGCCCTCTACAATTTGAGACCGGTCAGTAATTTTTCCGTTCGGTATGCCAAAAATTGACCTAAGAGGCGCTGGCTCTTTCTTATTAAATAATTCGTTTTTGTTTACAATAATAAAAGAACTGTTTTTTATTATTACGCTTGAAGTCTTTCTACGCACTAGAGAAGAAAGTTTTTTTTTCGATTTATGAGAAAAACGTTACGTTCGAGGTATGGATGCGTTTTTAATAAATGAGAGCTTTGTAATTAAAAAAAAAAACTAAATGTATGTGAAGAGCCTGAAGCTACGATTTTGTTAAATTAGAATCTTGGAAGTGTTCGGCTTTGTAATTGCGTAATTAAGGGTCGGACGACACAGAAGCTGTAATTAATTTTTTGATTTACTTTTCTGAGGCGTTAATTGCATGTTTTTACTTTTGACGAAGTGCAGCCGACGTTTTTAGTTTTAAAAAAAAATTGAGGACGATGTTAGAGCGCACTTTTTTTTGTGAACAATTTATTTATTAGTGATTAATGTTGCGAATTGCGAAAAAGAAACTGTTCAAAAGTAAAATTGACAATTTTAAAAATAGAACGTTTAGAATTCTACAAAGTTTCTTTTTTGGAGTTATTTTTAAAATGATTTAAACGAGAATAATAACTAGTCCAATAAAAACATTATAAAATTAACTTCGTTAAATCGAGTAAGCGCGCTATTTATTTTTGTACTCATTAAAACGTTTATTTTTTGCAATTCTAACGATACCAAAGAGTATCATTGTTTTTCAATATAACCGAGATATTTAAATAGGGCCATTTTTGCAAAATCGCATTGGAAGCCCAGTTTTTGAAGCCGTTAAAATTGAAATAGCTGTAACTTTGTTATTTATGGAAATAAATTAAATCTAAAAACACTTTCTTAGGCCACTTTTTTCCGTTCTTTACGATGCCAAACTCATATTTTTTACTCAGGCTTTAATTGTACCAGTTTTGGCATTAATTTCGATAAATCAAGTGGGCGCTGAATTGTATTTTGTGCTCATTGAAAAGCTTATTTTTTTGCGTTTCTAACGAAACAGTCCAGAAAAATCTTTAATAAAAACAGAGATATTTAAAAAAAATAATTTTTGCCATTAAAGGGCTTTTCACGAAAAACCTTTTTTCTAACTTTTTTATTAGTTAAGATAAATGAATTCTGTAAAACATCCTTAAAGCACTTTTTTGCCTACTTTGCAATGGTAATGTTAAAAAAATCGGTGCGTGTACCTATGTACGCGCGTTCGAAGTTATACTTCTTTGGCGTAACTTAATTTAATATAACCACTTTAAGCTCGAATGTGCACCAATTGGTTTTAAGCATGTTTCACAACAATTTAGGCCGGTAAATTACACGATAAACTAGTTAAACAATTTTAATCGTTCTCTCTCACTTTCACTGGCAAGATTATTGTATCTTTTCGCTCTCTTCCATTCATTGCTATGGTAAAAACGTTTTTCGAATGTAAAATCAAAATTTAGTATATTAAATTTAAATTTTTGATTTCGAGGCGCGTAGGATATTAGACAAATGTAAAAAATACGAGGATGTGCGCATTCGAGCGAAAAGTGGCACATTTCCGAGCGAGGGAGGCAAATGAAGCGCGACGCGGAGCGGCGCGCTTCATTTTCCCGAGATCGGAATGTGCCACTTTGAGCTCGAATGCGCACACGCGGTTCTAAGCACGATTCACAATAATTAATCCGATAAATTAGACGAAAAGTTTGTTGAATAATTTTATTCGGTCTCTCTCACTTGCACCTATGTGATTATCTTATCTTTTCGCTCCCTTCCACCCATTTGCTATGGTAAATACGTTTTTCGAACAGAAAATCGATATTTAGCAAATTGATCTAAAATAGACAAATCTAATAAATACAAAGATGTGCGCATTCGAGCGAAAAGTGGCACATTTCCGAGCGAGGGAGGCAAATGAAGCGCGACGCGGAGCGGCGCGCTTCATTTTCCCGAGATCGGAATGTGCCACTTGGAGCTCGAATGCGCACACTCGGTTTTAAGCACGATTCACAATAATTAATTTTCAAATTTTCGTTAGGTGTGCGCGCGCAACTACCGTCGCCTGCTATTATTTTACTTTTAAATCGCCAAAACAAGTATAACTTCAATAAACAACAAAAAGTCCTTAGGAATCGAACGTAAGATTTTTATCTGTTTATTTTTACGACCTTTTCCGTACGTTTATGTTGTGTTACACTTTTCTATTGACTTAGCAATTATGTCCTTCTAAGTGAACGTTATGTCACAATCGAGTGCTTCTTTTGATTACTCACAAGCCGTACATTTATCGGCTAATTATAGAAAGAAAGGCGTATGTGTGTGTTTTAAATTTTTTTGCTAATGTTTATGCATATAAAAGCAAAAGAAAAAAGACAAACCATTAAACGAACTGACCTTTCTTAAGAAACAACAAAAATTAACCGTTTTTAATATTCCAAAGATGATTATCACGTAGGCGCTTAATTGACATTAAAATAATTAATTCGTTTTACTAAATTGGATAAATTGTGACACGACCTGCGTAAGTTGACAAAAATGTCACATTAGCATCGCAGAAGACTGGAAAAAAATGATTTATCGACACACTTTAACATTTATATTTCTTTTTGTATTTTACATCTTTACAAAATCGAAAACCAGAAATAAATGTAATTATGTTGCTTTTATGCAAGAGAAGTAAATAATTACAATTAGAATTTACGTAACGCTTCCTGGTCTGATTTTTGTACTAAAACTTATTGTAATCTTAACAATGCAGTGGAACCCCTGTTTACCGGTCCTTTGGGTTGCACTTAAAAATCCTGTAAAAAAAACAAATTATTTCTTTAAAAATGTAACTTTTCTGTTATTGTTTATTTGTACCTTGCACATACTTTTTTTTTCATTGTTTTTAATTGCATAATAAGATCTATACATACGTACGTCATAAACCAGTGTTTTTCTACGTTTTTGTTAATATTTCTCTTTGAACTACTTACACTGCGGATTAAACGGCCAAAAAGGGAACCAGCAAGGTCCCAGTCCTGAGGTAGCCGCTTAACAGGGACTCCACTGTACTCACTATATTACTTTTTTTTAAATTTACGAATGCATCTCAAATTAAAATAATCAAAAGTCTTCATTGAAGAGAAAAATAATTAGTTTTTTTGTTTGGAACCAGTTTTATCCTTTTTTTGAGCCGATTTTATTCCAATGCACACTTTTCCGTTATTGCTGGGAACAGCATAAAAAGTGTTCAACAGTCTCTTCCATTTAATTCAGTTCCTCTAATTTAATGTAAAGATATTTGAATTTCGAAAAAAATTAATGCACGTTTAATGGATATCTCTCAACAAGAATTTCTTGAAATAGTTGAAGAGTCCACATATCATTTACATAACTTACAATGTTATTAATTTTATTGCATTTCTAATGTTCACGCATGATTTGCAACCGAAATGCCAGCCGAACAGGATTTCTGCTTTTCTACATTTAGGTCGTTATTTTTTCTTGCGACCATCTTCGCTATTTACGTGCGATGGCCACGGACGACGGTCGTTTCTTTTTGATCGCTTAGAATGGTTTAGTTTTAGTTTTTTTTTTTTTGGTTTCGATTTAAACCGAAGAAGTGCTTATCGTGGATTAATTGTTCTAGTGCAAATACGCAGATGGATAACGATGTCACTCCTGTGTATTTGGCGGCGCAGGAGGGGCACCTGGAGGTGCTCAAGTTTTTGGTTTTGGAGGCCGGAGGATCGCTTTATGTGAGGGCGAAAGATGGAATGGCGCCGATCCATGCCGCCAGTCAGATGGGGTGCCTCAATTGCGTCAAATGGATGGTGAGTGTATTTTTTTTGTGTTTTTTTAGAGTTAAATATAATTGGTGTACCGTTTTTTCTGAATTTAATTTCGAACAAGTCAAAATTTTGTGGCTGGATAAAAATCATTAATTAATAGATTAATAGATTAATTTTAAGAAATTAGAATTTTAAAATTCGCGCGCTTATTAAATAAATTGCGGTTGCCACAACAACAAATGAAGTTCAGTTTACTACAGGTCGGAGTAAAAACATGGCCACACTAATTTGAAGTGGATCAACTACAGTGAAAGTGTAGTAAACGAATGTTTTTTAACATCATGTTAACAATGTCTTAGGGTGCCATCTATTGTTGAGTAGCTGTTGTTAATGCACGAATATTTCGGCTTAGTGCTATCTCAATGATCTGTGGGATGATCTTAGAAAAAAAAACATTTATTGAATCAAATTTTATCGTTTTTATATTGCGGAACATTACATTGTGGAATAATTAATAATTTCCTTGTGATTAATTATTTATTGAGCCAATATCTCATTTTTTCCAAATTTTTGAAGTTTGATTTGGATTAATTCTTCTATAAGGAGTAGTAAAATCAGATTGGATTTTAACTTAATAAAATCGACGTATTATGTGCAATTGTAAAAAGATTTCTTTCGGAAATATTAACCAAATTTTCAAAAAACGAGTCGAAAAAATTAGAATTTTGAAAACAGTGCGTCTACATAACATTAAGAAACTACAGTAATGTACAACGGACCGCGAGACACCGACAAAAACCATTCGTTATGAGCGAAATTCGTTATAAACGATCAATATTTCCAATCCATTCATTTTATGCATCCGTACCCTACATACATATATTTTTCTAGCCGGTACATATGTTTTGTAATACATCTACATATGTACATTAACAATAGCTTTAACGAATCTTAATTTTGTTTTATTTTGTGAAATCGTTCTAGAGAGTATTTCGTGACTGAAGAAAATGACGAATGCTGTCAATTTATCGAAGTGCTTTCAATTTCGTTATAATCGAAAACCAATGCGATTATAACAAAAATTAAGGCTCGTTAAATCCGAAAGTTTGTTATAAACGGGTTGGTTATTTGTGAAAAAAATTACGCACGTTCGGTAAGGCTTTAGTGCGTACCCTTATAGCTAGGTGCGTTATAAACGAACGTTCGTAATAAACGGGTTCGTTATAAAAAGATATCACTGTATTTTTTAAATTAAATATGCTTAACAGGCATAATTTTTTGGCAAATAGAAACCAATTTTAAAATCCATTATTGACAATTTGCAACTTATTTTGAAATATTTGAAATTTGTTTTAGAGATAAACAAAAGAACGTAAATCTTTCTAAAACGAAAAGAAATAATCAAATGAGACTTTAGCCGAATAAAAATCAACATTTTATATGTGCTATATTTAATTTTTAGCAGCCCTCATTCGGCAATAACAAAACTATAAATTTATTACAAATTACTAAAAATTTATATGCATTTAATTTTAAGCCTTTGAAATTTCTAAAGTGCTCAAACAATTTATTTTTTCAAAATCAATCTATATAGGTATTAATTTTTTTTAATTTTACGCAGAAATTTAAAAAAAAATTCTGTGGAAATAACCAAAACGAGAAAATTTATTAAAAATTATTTTTAAACAATTTTTCATAGAAATAAAATCAAATCTATAACACATTCTATTTTCTCTTTGAATTTCTACAAAGACGATCGAATTTCTACGTTTTACAAACAAAGATAATTCCGTTACACAACTTCTCGTCTCTACAAGAGTAAAACTCATTAAGATACTTAATAAGCTTAAGAACACGAGAAAATTACTTAAGGCAATTAGAGAAATCCGTTCCGGAGCTACTTTTTGCATCGAACAGATATTTCATTAAAGGAAATTCGAGTGTTCCAAGCGCTAATTAGTGCCGTTTTAGTCATATCGACTTTGCTCGACATTCAATTCTTCCATACACACATTTGCTTTGTTACTAATTGATATTAAAACGCACAGGTGCAGGAGCAAGGAGTCGATCCGAACCTGCGAGACGGGGATGGAGCCACCCCATTGCATTTCGCGGCGTCCAGAGGCCACTTGGACACTGTGCGCTGGCTCCTGAAACATGGCGCTCGCTTATCGCTCGACAAGTACGGCAAAAGTCCCATCAATGATGCCGCCGAAAATCAACAAGTTGAGGTAGGATCGCCTAAATGCTTTTCCTAAAAATTATTGAGGTTATACTTCTTTTGGCGCGTTGAGAGTAAAATTTTAGCGCGTGCACAGCTAACAAAAAGTCGGTTGGTCGTCTAAGAAAGTAAATAAATAATTGTGAATCGTGCTTAAAACCGAGTGTGCACATTCGAGCTCAAAGTGGCACATTCCGATCTCGGGAAAATGAAGCGCGCCGCTCCGCGTCGCGCTTCATTTGCCTCCCTCGCTCGGAAATGTGCCACTTTTCGCTCGAATGCGCACATCCTCGTATTTTTTACATTTGTCTAATTTTTTCTACGAGCCTCAAAATCAAAATTTTAATTTAATATACTAAATATCGATTTTATATTCAAAAAACGTTTTTACCATAGCAATGAGTGGAAGAGAGCGAAAAGATACGATAACCGTGACAGTGCAAGTGAGAGGGAACGATTAAAATTATTTAATTAGTTTATCGTCTAATTTATTGGCTTAAATTGTTGTGAATCGTGCTTAAAACCGAGTGTGCACATTCGAGCTCAAAGTGGCACATTCCGATCTCGGGAAAATGAAGCGCGCCGCTCCGCGTCGCGCTTCATTTGCCTCCCTCGCTCGGAAATGTGCCACTTTTCGCTCGAATGCGCACATCCTCGTATTTTTTACATTTGTCTAATTTTTTCTACGAGCCTCAAAATCCAAAATTTTAATTTAATATACTAAATATCGATTTTATATTCAAAAAACGTTTTTACCATAGCAATGAGTGGAAGAGAGCGAAAAGATACGATAACCGTGACAGTGCAAGTGAGAGGGAACGATTAAAATTATTTAACTAGTTTATCGTCTAATTTATTGGCTTAAATTGTTGTGAATCGTGCTTAAAACCGAGTGTGCACATTCGAGCTCAAAGTGGCACATTCCGATCTCGGGAAAATGAAGCGCGCCGCTCCGCGTCGCGCTTCATTTGCCTCCCTCGCTCGGAAATGTGCCACTTTTCGCTCGAATGCGCACATCCTCGTCTTTTTTACATTTGTCTAATTTTTTCTGCGAGCCTCAAAATCAAAAATTTTAATTTAATATACTAAATATCGATTTTATATTCAAAAAACGTTTTTACCATAGCAATGAGTGGAAGAGAGCGAAAAGATACGATAACCGTGACAGTGCAAGTGAGAGGGAACGATTAAAATTATTTAACTAGTTTATCGTCTAATTTATTGGCTTAAATTGTTGTGAATCGTGCTTAAAACCGAGTGTGCACATTCGAGCTCAAAGTGGCACATTCCGATCTCGGGAAAATGAAGCGCGCCGCTCCGCGTCGCGCTTCATTTGCCTCCCTCGCTCGGAAATGTGCCACTTTTCGCTCGAATGCGCACATCCTCGTATTTTTTACATTTGTCTAATTTTTTCTACGAGCCTCAAAATCAAAAATTTTAATTTAATATACTAAATATCGATTTTATATTCAAAAAACGTTTTTACCATAGCAATGAGTGGAAGAGAGCGAAAAGATACGATAACCGTGACAGTGCAAGTGAGAGGGAACAATTAAAATTATTTAACTAGTTTATCGTCTAATTTATTGGCTTAAATTGTTGTGAATCGTGCTTAAAACCGAGTGCGCACATTTGAGCTCAAAGTGGCACATTCCGATCTCGGGAAAATGAAGCGCGCCGCTCCGCGTCGCGCTTCATTTGCCTCCCTCGCTCGGAAATGTGCCACTTTTCGCTCGAATGCGCACATCTTCGTAGTTATTGAATTTATTTATATTAATTTTTACACGTGCCAAAGAAGGTTGACTTCTAACGCGCGTACATAAGTACACGCACTAGTTTTTTAATCCAATTTGCTTGCAGAAATAATTTTTTGCACTGGTGATGGTATAGAAGCGAATTTAGTCAATATACAGGGTGTTCCGTTGATAATAATTGCTCAACGCCATCATCAACGGTACACCCTATATACATCGTCGTAATAGTCCAAAATAGATTTATCAGAATTAGTTTTAAGATAAACCAGCTTAAATGAACCAATCAGCACAAAAAGCATATTAAACTTTTTGAATCTGTTTTAAAACATAGACACATTTGTGTTAAGGACCACTCTATATTATATAGTAGTATAATTGATATTCGATTGCTTTTACTATTTCGTATTGCATGCAATTTTATTTTTAACTTTAAATTAATATTAGTGGAACCTGTTGTGCCTTGGCGCCTTTGTACGTAGGGCAAATTTATTTTTTTTAATGTTTGCGGGCTTTTGTGACCCATAATTTTCGATATTTCCAATGCCACATTGACAGACATTAACGTAAAGTTAGCAGCAGATGGCAAATGTACAGTCAAATTTAAATTTTATGACGAATACCTTATTAGTGCCCCACTACGATGCAATTCACTTTATCCACAAATTGTTACATGTACAAATTAAAAAAAATTACAAGTGAAAAAAGGGCCAAAGTACAACGGGTTGTCCTACTCATATAGCGTCAACTTTTAATCAATATTTTCTTACTACAATGAGATATACCATTATTGTAATTTTTTTCGTTTCAAGCCGAAAGAGTTTTTATTAAAAATACTATTTATTTTTGTTTTTAATAAAAATCTTGTTTTTTAATGCTTAATAACAACAACCAAATAAAATATAACATATAGTTTATAATTTGACAGCTGTCAACGTATGTAATATGAAAATTTTGAAAAATTTAAGCTAGTGTATCTGAAAACTTCACTTTCAATTTATTTAATTGTAAGTTTGATAATGAAATCTGATCAGCATTTAGCGCATCTTATTAAATCTATTTTAGACTATTAGGAGATAATATACAGGGTGCCCTGTTGGTGATAGCTTAACGTGTATATCTAAAATTTATGTTAAAAATGGTGACGTAAAGTCAATCCGGGCATTTCTATATATTTATCGTAAGCAAAGTTATTTAATTTTGAAAATTACTATTTAAATAATAAATAATAATAATTTATTTTTAACGCCGAATCCCTTTATAAAATTTAACTGTAGTTACGGTGACATCTAGGTTCAGCAAAATTGATTAAAGTTTTTTATTTATTTTTTTTAAAGTTAAGTTTAGCCATTGTATATTTTAAATTTATCCGTTGAGCTATCATTAACATTTAATCAACTATTCGTTTAATTTATTGGCTTAAATTATTGTGAATCATGCTTAAAACTGACTGGGCACATGTAAAGAAGTATTACTTCTAATGCTTGTACATATTAATGTACAATTAATACACCTCGCTTTTTTTTATTAATTTTTTTTAATTATATATTTAATAATTACTTATGATGTACTAACATAATCGAATAATTGTATAGGTATTACATTTTCAAACGTTGCAACGTTTTTTTGTTTATTTTTCGCCTTCTTCGGACAATCTATAAAACAATTACATTGTAATAGATACTAAAATATCACCATATAAATATTAAACAAACATTATTTGCAATAATGTTAATATCGTCGTAAACGACATATAATCCATTAAGTTCAGTTAGTTACATAGATTTCCTGAAGAAGGCGACAAACAACCGACGAAACGTTGCAACTTTTGAAAATCGAACATCTAATCCAAGCACGCAATTTCTAATCATATATATTTATTTTAACATGGACAATATTAACAACACTTTTTTTTAGTGTTTGAACGTGTTGGTTCAGCACGGCACGACGCCAAATTACGCAGAGTCCGAGAAGAGCAGCGGAAAATGCGGCTGTTCCTGTACGAGAAAAAGCGACCAGTCGAAGAGAACCAAAGTAAGAGTTTTTTTTTTGTAAATTGTTAATTTCGCATTAATTACG
The DNA here is from genome assembly GCA_036325965.1 of Sinopyrophorus schimmeli. Classification (NCBI taxonomy): domain Eukaryota; kingdom Metazoa; phylum Arthropoda; class Insecta; order Coleoptera; family Elateridae; genus Sinopyrophorus; species Sinopyrophorus schimmeli. The sequence goes on along the minus strand of JARFIZ010000337.1, from coordinate 39,804 downwards.
GATGATTTGTTTTAGACCAACGGAAACGGGGACTGTACCAATTGCAAACAGAGCCCCAACAGTTGCAACAGTAATCAGGAACCGTTTTATCTGCATCCACCATTAGCAAATCGCAGTTTGGAAGCTGCACACGCTCCCCAAGATGGCCTCTACATAAATCCCATGAACAACCATAGACACAGGTCGGTATCAAAATTATTTTTATTTCTACGTTTTTGTGTAGCGATTCCACAAAGATGAAAAGTTTTAATATAATTCTTATAGTATTTCCAGCAGCTCTGATAGCAGTTCAGGGGACAGCATGAATGGAGATTCTTTTTACTTACATAATCCACAGGAAGTCGTTTATAATCGTGTTAAAGATCTTTTCGATCCACGATCCGCTTCCAGACAGTCCAATAATGGTGCGCCCCCTCTCTCTGCCCTTACTGGTGAGATTTTTTTTAAATATATTAGTATTAAGATCAAATTTATCGGAAACTAAAAAGCTTTTGGGAGATTCTAATTAAATTATTCAACTAGACAATTTTAAAAAAGGGCGCCATTAAATTGCAATCTGATTGATTGTTTGAATTCTTAATCACCTGGCAACGCGTCTAAAAATTAATGAGTCTTGATTTAATAGATTTAACGCATTGCTTTTTTTCTGATTGGCTATTGAAATTAATTAATAACTATGTACCTGTACGTCAGGTGCATAAACGCTAAAGGATTTTTCGTCTGGCAATTTTATCTTTTATCTACCCCTCAAATTTTGTCCCCTATTTTTAGAATACCCTGTATATTTTACATACTATATTAAATCGTCATAGATATGATAGGGGTTGCCATGGTTACAAAGGCCAGTACTCAACAATATATATTAATCATTAATTTTGACCTATTACTTTAAAAATATAAAAGCGGTAATCCAATTCTGCCATCTTAGTAAAAATTTAAGTGAAATTGGAGACGTTTATAGTTTTATACTTTTTTACGTTGAAGCAATGTTTTTATTCAATTCGCTTGAACCGTTTGCGAGCAATATATCGCGTTCTTCCAAATTAACCAGTTTTTGGTTTTAAAATCCTTTGCCTTGAAGAAATTCTATTAAAATTATTCAAAAGGCTTTATTTTAAATCAAAGAGCGTTACTAAGGTTACACGTACAGTCAAACCTCGATAAGTCGAACTCGAAGGGAAACTAAAAATAATTTGAGTTATCAAAAAAAAGTCGAGTTAAATTTTTTTTTGTACATATGTATATCATATCTATATTTACCATCCTTTATACAAAATAACGAAAATTTGTATACAATTATTAACATTATTTATTGTTATTAAGTATTTAGGTAATATGATTATTTACATCTTATTTATTGCTGGTTTTAAAGTAATCTAAAATTGTCTTTTGCTTCATTGATTCAAAATGTTGGGTTTCTACAAATTTTTCCAATGATCTCCCAAAACCAGAACATTTTTACTACGTGTGTACCAAAACCATTCAATCATAGCTTTCTCCAAGTTGAAAAAGGACACTCCTTTAGCCTTTTTTAAATTTTCGTTTACACTCCTTGTTGATCGGTAAATAATTTTAGAAAAAGTATTTAATTCTTTTAGATTTTCTGTTACACACTGTTTAAACCATCAACAACAAAAAATACATTTGATCGTAGTCCTGCTCGACGAATAACGACCAGAACGAAAACAAAAAGGTAAAAATGGACCCTTTTCTTGTAAAAGAAACAGTAAAACCATCTTAAAATTCATAACTGTTGAGAAAGCATTTAAACATAAATTAGTATTTAAATCCAATTGAAGTGCCGACGTCAAAACATCAAAGTCTTGTAGTAGGTTTCACCCTTTTCGCCTTATTTTACAATAGGCATTTTGGCCAGCAATAACACCGAAAAAACCCGTTCTTTAATCCTACCAGGTATTGTACTTTTATGAAAAGTTGTAAAACATTTCTACTTATCGAAAAATTCGACTTATCGAGCTTCGACTGTATAATAAACAAATCAGATTGCGCTTTAGAAGCGCTTCCTTTTAAAATTATTCCATTAGAGATCCTTCATTAAATTTCCCTTTCGATTTGAAAAAGAAAAAATACAAACGAAAGAATTATACAAGCTCACTTATCACATAATGTACGCGATTCACTTTTACTTAATTTATTCTTTAATTTACTAAACAATTTAAAGCCGACGCAATTTATCACTTTCGTTTATTTAGAATGCAATTTTGATTTAATCGTCTGCCCGACGTTTCCAATAACTTTTCTTTCATAAATTTCGTTTCGTTCTCGAGTTCCTGTATTTAATGCGCCAATTGAATTATTAATATTAATTGCTTGCGCAATTTCTCAAACGCTCAGAGTTGTCCTTTCCTACTGTACGTAAAAGCGCAAATTTTCTCTTATTTAAATGCGTTGAATCGGCGACGAAGCGCAAGCAGTAAGGTACTTGTGGGTAATAAGGCCTATCTAAGGGACATGTGAAATTAAATGAAAAACATTACATTTAACCAACAGATTTTAATAGTAATCGTTTTTTAGATTCAGTTACTACAAAATATAAACAAAAAATGACAACTTTTACCATATTCAAAGACAAAATTAAAACTTTTTAAACCCCTACTAGTAGGTCTTATTTTACTACGGAAGGGTAATAAGGCCTACAGCTTTAAAATATTTAACTAATCAAACTATACATAATATATTTGTTAACTCGCATTCTTTCTCTTCTCCCAGTATACCTTTATGGTATTGGAGTATTGAGCCAATTTTTATATAATACTGTGAAGAAGTAAATAGAAATTATAAATCCAGTTAGAAAAACGCTAATAAAAAAATTATTTAAAAATATATTCTTATTATATATTGATGGGTTAACAATAGTAACCATACTACACTAATAATTTAAACAAATTATTAAACTATTATTGCAAAAATTAAATATAAAGTTTAAGTGCTGCTTGAACAGGTGTGAAAAAGTTTTTGGAAATCTACGTTGTTCTCTTCTAAAATTCTATAAAAATTAGTAAATAATTTTTAAAAATTTAGCAAAATTTTACCGAATGCTTAGTGCGATATCCCTTATGTTTAATTACATCTCTTAATCGCTTTAATATGGATTTTTTCCAATTTTATAGTAATAAAATTAGATATTTTATTTCATTCTTTTTCTATAAATGTTTTAAGGTTTACAATGCCTGTTTGATTATTATATTTTCGAATTTTTTTTCAAAATCAATCCAAAGATTCTCGATGGGGTTAAGATCTGTATTCTGAGTGCATCTGAGCAATTATATAACAACCCCATTCGAACTTCCCAAGCATTATGTTTGAGATCATTAATTTGGTAAAATTAAAAAACCTCTTGAATGCCTAGTTTTAGGGCCGATGATTTACATTTTTTTTTCTTCAAAATAGTCATAAGCATATTTATTAAAAATTTTGTTTATAAAAACTAAATTACCAACCCCATTGTAATTCAAAAAGCTCCACACCATAGCGTTCTTAGCTCTATGCTTAACTGTTGCTCTAATATTTTTTAAATTTAGCGCAGTATTTAATTTTTTTACTCTTTTGGGTCGCATATAATTTTGTATACATAAAACTTACTTTTGTCTATAAAAATAACTTTTTTCCAAAATTTGATATCTTTATTTACGTATTTTTTAGCAAATACCAGCCTCTTGTTTCTATACACTTTAGTTAGTAATAACTTGCTTCTTGCAACACATGAATTATAATTATTAAAAATTAATTTTATTCTTATTAACGAAGAATCTACTTCCTTGGCATTAAATTGTTTTAATTTTGAAACAAAATCAGTGGTTGTTAATCTGAGAATTTGCCCTATTTCTCTAAGTGAGAATTTTTCGTCAGTTGTTATTAATATCTTAGGGCCCCCACAACGTGGTTTATCTTCAATATTACCTTCTTTAAAGTAATGGCAACATATAAGCATGCACTCTACTTCATTTTAATTAAAACATATCTGCTATTGAAGAAAGGGGTTTTCCTCTTTCTCTATAAAAAATGACAAGAGATCTAATATTAATGTTGGTATTAATCATTTTATTTTTTTTAACACAGTTTGAAAAAAGATTTCTCGTTGGTTTAATAATAAAAACAATCTACCTTACCCTAACAGCCCGTAGTGTACTTTAGAAATAATAATATTGCATTTTTATTGTAGTTTGCACATTTTTAACGAAATGGTCGTTATGATTTCCAAGAACTTTTTCACAGCCTCTTTCAATGTGTTTGTGTTTCAGATTTTATTTGCGTCAACATATTTAGTTAAATTGTAATCAAAATAAATAAATTGTGTAGGCGAATAATTCATTTAACATAGATATAATAAACAAATTTTAACACTTTAAGCACACTTTATGTACTATTTTGCTGATTTAATTGTTCTAGAAAGCATTTTTAAACACTTATTCACAATATTGTATGTTTTTTAAGATAGCTCTCCCGAATTCAAAAGTTAGAAATTTTTCAAAGCGTTTTCTATCTTTTTCTGTACAAAAAAATCGAGGGTGTTGGGCCGTTAATGTTTTGGAAGATATTTTGAAAAAAAAATCGACTTCTGAATTTTTAAAAGTGAAATTTAGCGAAGGGAAAGCGCGGAGAAGAAATTTAGTCGAATAAATTAGTTAAATAACTTGAATCGTTTCTTCTCGCTCGTTCTTATAAGAATGTCGTATCTTTTCGCTCGCTCCCACTCGTTGCTATGGTGAAAATGCGTTTTTCAAACATAAAATTGATATTGACTTAACTAAATATTTTATTTTGATGTGAAAGACAGAAGGATTAAGATAGGCGAATCTAATAAAGACGAAGATGTGCGCATTCGAGCGAAAAGTGGCACATTTCCGAGCGAGGGAGGCAAATGAAGCGCGACGCGGAGCGGCGCGCTTCATTTTCCCGAGATCGGAATGTGCCACTTTGAGCTCAAATGCGCGCACTCGGTTTTAAGCGTGATTCACAATAATTTTTTTTATTCAAAATAAGAAAAATTGTATTATTCGTGTTGCCTGCCCGCGTTTTACGATATATGGTGCTACAATTGGGGCAGGAAGCGGAATATGCCGCCTCCACAAACATGTAGAGACATCTTCAAGCAATAGGTGTCTGTGAGTGAGCCTTAAGCGCAAGCGGTTATTTTAAATGTGATTTTTGTTATTTAGGTCTTATTAACCGACAGGCCTTATTACCACCCGCAAGTACCTTAGTAAAAAATTGATGCTCTTTGCAGTAAAAGTGGAAGTACACTCCAGCAGCAGCGGAGCCGGGTCAGACGAGAACTTGTCATCCTCCGAGCTCTCCGAAAGATCCGGAGACCACGACCACGACTACGAAGACATCTACCTGGTCCAAGACGAGTCCAAGAGCAAGGAGCGCAACCCGAACCTTCGTTCGCGCTCGAGGGACTCGGGCTCGCACAGTCGGTCGGGCTCGGTGAGCTCCTCGAACTCCACCTGCAACGTGGTGGTGAAGCTCACCCCCAGCAAAGACGCGCACAAGTCGGACAAGAGGGAGGGCAAGAAGGCCAACGAGTTCCTTCCGAAGCCGCAGAAGTATGAGAAGGTCGAAAAGAAGACCCTCAAGAAAGAGGCGGCCGAGAGCGGGCTGTCGTCGACGCCTTCCACGCTCAGCTCCGAAGAAGACTTCGAAAAAGTTAAATTGGGCGCCCGGCATTCTCTTCCGCCGAAGAGCAGCAGCAGCGGCAATATCGGTAACAACAGGATTTTGAAAAGGAACACGTCGGTGCCTCCCGAAATGAATATTTTGCCTCCGCCGCCGCCGCCGCCGCTACCCTTGTCCGCCACCATGTCGATGTCTTCGTCGGCGTCGTCGTCCTCGTCGACGACCTCTTCGTACCACAACGGGGACATGGAGCCGACCGGAGCCGAAATTGTGGAAGTGGTCGAGGAACCGACTTTGAAGCCCTCTGAGATCATTAAAGGGATGTGCAGAAGCATGTCGGCTCTATGTAAGTGTTTGCAATTTTTTTTTTTTTTTTTGGTTTTTTCGCTTCTGGAAAGATTCGGAAAATTTGAATATTTAAATTTTAAACTGAAAGTCGATAGTTTAAATTTGAATTTGAATTTAAGAAAGTTAAGTGCTTTGTACGTGATTTTACGAAATTTTAAGCGAAAACGTACAAAAATTAAAATGAACAAATTTTTTGGGATTACCATAAATGCCAAAGTAGGGGAAAAATGGCTCCGGGTATAGTTACTACGGGCCCATGGAACGTTCCCTTAAAATATAAAGCAAATCCATTTTTTTCAATTTTTTCGAAAAAAAGGCAAAGGGGTTAGTGCATGTTTTTTTTTGATTTTGGTCTAATTTGGGGGTTTTGAGTTAGGACCGGGTTCCGACGTAATAAGGTCCGATACGTTTGGAAATGAAAAGATTTCGGGTAATTATCAAAGATAAAGTTAGAGCAATTTAAAATTTTGATTTTCGAATTAAAGTGAAAAAATACAAAAATGAAACTGAACAAAATTTTTGAAGTTAAAGGCAAAGCAGGAGAAAATGGCTCCGGCTACAGTTACAACCGGCCCATAGGAAATTTCCTTTAAAATATAAAGCAAATCTATTTTTTCAATTTTTTTGAAAAAAACCCAATCCATATTTTTTCTTTGATTTTGGCTGATTTTAAGGGTTTTTAATTAGGACCGGATTCGGACGTATTAAGGTCTAATACGATCGAAAATATTTCTACGTTATTATCAAAAATAAAAAAGTTATTGAATTTTAAACGTTTTATTTTATAGACAAATTACTTTTTCAAAAACAGGAAAATTGTTGCTTTTAAAGCAAGAAATAGCTTCGGATATAGTTACTAGAGGTACATAAGAACGTCCCCTTGCAATATAAAGCCATTCTATTTTTTTCATTTTTTGCCAAAAAGACATGGGTTAAAATCCATGGTTTTTCAAAAACAAAAACGTTTTTCTCAAATCTTTGAAATAGCACACCTATGGTTTCTTAGGCTTATCTGAAGCCAAAAAGGCGGCCGAATCCGAATCTGTATAGTTTTTAAAGATCGGTCCACAAATAACGGCGCTACAATTTTTTTAAAGTTTGAAATTGTACAAAAAAGGAGACCTAAAATAGCAATTTTTAATTTTCAAAAAATTTACGTTGTGCCCTGTACTTATTTTACATGTGTCTTATGTAAAAACGTCCCAAAATTCCGAATTCGTCCCGTTTGTAATGATTGCATCGAAAATAAGGGCGCTCCGATTTTTTTTGTGAATCAAGGTATATTTTTTTGGATTTATTTAGTTTTGCCCAAAATTTTTATTTTAGAGCGAGAGCGCCAGGAAATGACTCCGGCTATAGTTACTAGGGGTACGTACGAACACCCCCTTGCAATATAAAGCAATTCTATTTTTATAATTTTTCTTTCAAAAAAACATCCTTGTTTTTTCTCGATTTTGACCAATTTTGGGGGTTCTGAATTAGTACCGAATTCTGACGTAATAAAGCCCGTTACCTTTGAAAATGAAGGGATTTCAGGTAATTATCAAAGATAAAAAAGTTAGGGCAATTTAAAATTTTGACTTTGGAATTAAAATAAAAAAATACAAAATTGAAAATGCTCAAAATTGTTGGTGTTAAAGGCAAAACAGAAAAAAAAATGGTTCCGGCTATAGTTAGTAAGGACCCTTAGGAACATTTCTTCTTTTTTTAAATTTTTTTGAAAAAAAAAAACAAAGGGGTTAATCTATGTTTTATCTCGATTTTATTTGATAAACAGAAAGTACCCTTTTTTTTCTCAGAAACCCCCCATCCGACTTAAATCATTTTTTGTCCGCTTATTTAATGTAACATTTTAAGAGCCCCTTTTCTGCTTCGAGTCCTTCTGACAACACATAAATTTTTGGCAATCAAAAAACCATCATTTTTGGACTTCTTCGCCGTAAAAAACGTTTATGCCCAACCCTGCGCGAACAGATCCATTCCACAAATTTTTCTCTTAGGTAAAAATGTCGCTAGATTTCGATTTTCTAATGCATTTTTAAATCATCTCGAAAACTAACAGAGTTTAGAAACTGCATTATTTATTAACAATTGTTCAGCCACATAAAACATAATTAATTGTTCTTAATAGGGGCTCTCGCCGCAATTTATTTTCAACTTAAGTCCAAGTGACCCCGATCTCGAGCTCCAAATGCACGTCTTACGGTGCTTCCTCGACGGCCGCATCGATAAGACGCTTAATGACTCACACACAAAAAAAATTCGTGCGCGCGAAGCTCTTCCAAAATTATTACACGGCACGTTTGCCGCAATTAAACATTTTTTTTCGGCACAACAAACATTTTAATTTTGCTTTTTTTGGCCGCCTCCCGCCGCACAATAAAAAAAACGCAACCATCTCGACCCCCCAATTTTACTTCGGATCTGTTCTAAAACGTGACCCGCAAAAGCCACTTACTTACATCTATTTTAACAGTACTTAATTTTTAAGCACGCCCCACTTATGATGTGGTGCAACAAATGCGCGATTGTCTTAAATAATTTAACATATTATGTGTGTTGTACGACCTTAATTTTTTTCAACTTTCGTATTCACTCGAAGTTCTTTTTCTAACACAAAACGAGTTGGCCACAAGTTTTAATTTCAATTTCGTTAAATTTGAGGTTACTCTGCGCGTTACCTTGGCGACGGCTCAAACAACGCACGGGGTTGGTCGAGAGCGCGCTCGCCCTTCGCAACGACCAATCGCAGTGCCACTTTTGAGCGGAAATATTTAAATGTGGCAATGGTCCGAAATTGACGTCACGTCTTTCGAGATGTCTTCTCGGTACTTTCCCCAAACAAAAAAAGCGCGCTAATTGTTTCGCGTTTAATTGTACAAAAAATAATTAGAACTAATCTGCCCCCCTAATTAATTAAACAAAAGTCCAGTAGTTTTCTTTTGTAATAAATCTGACTTAATTAGTGTGTAATATTTATTAAATCGTTTCACTATAACACTTAACAATTAAACCTTAACAACGAAATTAACAAGGCAGACATCGTCCATCATTATCATTTATATTGTTTACATAACTTTCGAGAAAGAAATAGGAAACGTCGCCGGTGAATGTATTTCGATTCGAACCGAACACGAATGGGAGAGCTAACGTGTGCGCCCCCTCCTTTTCTAGCTTCAAGAAGACACAACTCTTCCTCGTGCTCGGACCTAACCATAATTAGTTTGAGCGCCGAGGTCGACGAAGACAAGCACCTCCCCAACCTGGTGAACAAGCAAAGGGTCCTGCCGTTCGTGCCCCCCAGCTTCCCCGGCAGCAACTCGAACAACCTCATCAAGCCCTCCGAGTACCTGAGGAGCATCAGCGACAAGCGCTCCTCCGTCTCGTCCGTGCGCAGCGCCTCCGAGTATGACGACGCCACCTTGATGGTCGCCGAAGAGAAAAAGGAGAACTTCTGTATGGGTCCTCCGCCTCCGCCCCTGCCGGAGCCCCTCAAAGACTTCGTCCCGCACTCCGTCATACCGAAGCCGCCCAGCCCCGAGGTGCCCTCCGAGACCATCAAGAAGCAGCAGCAGCCGCTGTCGGCGATCAGCATCCAGGACCTCAACTCGGTGCAGCTGAGGAGGACGGACAAGATGATCGCGTCGAAGACGCTTTCGGCGCCCACGAGGAGCGTCAGCTTGCAGTGCTTGCAGAGCGACTCGTATTTGGCGCAGAAGAACGATCTGATTTCGGAGCTGAAGATGTCGAAGGACATCACGGGCATCAGGAAGTTGAAGATCGAAAGGGCCAAGGTGGAGGAGCTGCAGGAGAAGGAGAATTATACGGTGCTCAGCAAGCAGTTCACCGTCACGCATTTTGTGGAGAAGGTATTTTTTTTTGTGGCGGTTTTGTGTTAAATTGTTGATTTCGGTGTTTTTGGTTAGATTCCAGATAAGGATAACACTGGGAACGTGATTCCGGCGTGGAAGAGGCAGATGTTGGCCAAAAAGGCCGCCGAGAAGGCCAAGAGGGACCTGGAGGAGCAGATGCAGAAGGAGGCCGAGGAGAAGAGGCTTCAGGCCATCCCGCAATGGAAGAGGCAGCTTTTGGCCAAAAAGGAAGAAGCTGAACATAAAATGAAGTGAGTCTGTCGATTTTAAATTGTGGATTTTTTATTTATTTGTGGTTTTTTTGAAATTTTAATTTATGCCATTTATCGATTTTGAAAGTATGGGTAAAGATTTTCTTGATTTTCAAATTTTAAATCGTTTATTATGCTTTGAAATTCGATTCTTTTGAAAATTAACGATTTTAGAACTTAATTTTAAGTAGTTTTTGATTTTTCCAATTTATTATTCTTTGAAATTTGATTCTTTTAAAAATTAACGTTTTTAGAACTTAATTTTAGGTAGTTTTTTATTTTTAGAATTTAATATTTTTTGAAATTTGATTATTTTTAAAAATTAACGTTTTTAGAATTTAATTTTAGGTAGTTTTTGATTTTTTAAAACTTAATTTTACGAAGTTTTTGATTTTCCGAATTTATTATTCTTTGAAATTTGATTCTTTTAAAAATTAACATTTTTAGAACTTAATTTAAGGTAGTTTTTGATTTTTTAGAACTTAATTTTACGTAGTTATTGAGTTTTTGATTTTCCGAATTTATTATTCTTTGAAATTTGAGTATCTTAAAAATTAACGTTTTTAGAACTTCATTTTTTAATAGTTTTTGATTTTTTGATTTTCGAATTTATTATTCTTTTAAATTTGATTCTTTTAAAAATTAACATTTTTAACACTTAATTTTAGGTAGTTTTTGATTTTTTTAGAACTTAATATTACGTAGTTTTTGATTTTTGATTTTTCGAATTAATTATTCTTTGAAATTTGATTCTTTAAAAATTCGACGTTTTTTTAACTTAATTTGAAGTACTTTTTGATTATTTGATTTTCCGAATTTATTGTTTTTGAAATTTTCAATTTAAAGCAAATTGTTCGTCTAGATTCTGTTTATAGTAAATAACCCTTTTAATATTCACAAATGGCAAAGAGAAATTATAACAATAAGAGTTAATGTTTATTTATTTCTTTGCGTTGCACGCTTTGAAAACTACTTCCATTGTAAAAGCTGGTGTTTTAATTTAATTATTAGTTTCTTGCGTGAGAAATTGTTTGCGCGACCTTTGAGTCCGTTTCGAATCGTAAACGGCTTTTAAATCGACTTTTCAGTTGTGTTTTGATCGGTAGGAATCGATTAAATCATAATTATTCCTTTTTAATTGTTTTTTCGAAAAATTATTATTCGTTTTGTGCGTGCTTCGCTTCGCCGAAGATGCACATTACTTATAAATCGCTTACCGAGAAATCAACTTTCCTTTTAATTAAAGTGGGCGTAGGAAAAATTTTTTTCCTTTCAGGATTTTAAGAAGAATAATAAAATTAATATCTTGCGATACGAAAAGCAAACGAACTTCCAATTTTAATTGTAAAAACAGTCCCTTTAAAGTATCAGAACTTTTTTTTAAACAACAATAAAGTTCAATTAATGAAAACGGTTGGCTCAATCGGTTTTTGGTTTATGGCATTAATTCTATTGTGCCTCAGTAAAAGGAATTTCCGAAAAAAAATCAATTGTTTGGTGATCCAGGATTGATTTTTTATAGTAACTGAGGTAAAACATACAGTGAATGACTGATTTGGTGCGTTAACAGTTGTTTCGATATAAAAACAATAGTAAACAAATTAATAAACACTTACTGTGGCAATACTTATTATTTTTGTTTGTAAATTAACGAAAACATTTGTTCACAAACTTTGTACGATTAATTATAAAGCGTATAAACGTCGGGTGTCTAGTGAATGACCGATTATAGTCCAGTAAATGACCGATTAATTGTTTTACCAATTATTTTTATTTTAAACGCTTCCAATAAGTTATCGATTACTTTTTTATTAAATTAAATCAATTTTAGGTCAACAATTTACACTCCCAAAATAATCGACGAAACGAAATCGCACAAAATCCACGACGCCCACGAATGCCTAAAGCAATACCAACAGAACCAGAACCACTACGAAGAAAAACCAAAACAACCCGAAGACATAAACAACAACAATCACAACCCGTGCAAAGACCAAGGAAGAGGAGATAACACCCCCGAAACAATTTCCCCCCCGTCGAGCAAAAGTGAATCTCGTTCGGACGAAGAGCCCATCAACATCATCCCATGGCGGGCGCATCTTCGAAAAACGAACAGCAAATTAAATCTCCTCGAATGACACCCTTATTATTTGTTATTCTTTTAGTTGTTAAGCGGCACGAAACGCAAGAAGAGCTATTCCGCGCAGCAATTTGTAAAATAAGGGCGAGAAGGACGACGCCAATTTGTGCTTATTGGACGCTTTAGAGTTTTATTTTAATGTTTTGTTGTTTTTGTTTTTATACTCCAAATTAAATTATTTTCTTTTAGCTATAAAATGCTGATTTAGTTGCAGTAATTAAAATTATTCGGTAATAGGGCAGATTTAAAAAAAAAAAAAATAGGCAAAGATATTAAACAATAATTTCGTGTTACTCCCAAAAAAAATTAAAATTTAAGGTTTTCTGCGAACGATTCGATCAAATGCGATGAGCGATTCCTTTTTGGATACAGTAGGACCTCGTTTAACGCTGATTCGATACAACGCGGTCCCGTGCAGATATTTACTATGGGTGCCCTGACAGTGGTAGGGGCCCTTAAATACTACGTTGTGGATTCCACGTTAAAAGTGAATCCTTTTTAAAGCCAGTAAAGGGCATTGTCGCGTTATGATAAGGAAATCCTTTTAGGGCTTTTTCAGAGTAACCCTTAAAGGGCCTTTTAATTTTTGTTGAAAATTCCTTAATAGGTTTTACTTACGGTAAATATTAAAGGACCTTTAAATGTCTTTTTGTGGATTCCATAAGAAGAAAAGTCCATAATAAAATTATTGAATATCTTTTTTATAAAATAGAAAATTATTTTTATTTACTGCACGTTGTGAAGTTATCAATTAAATTATTATTTTTTATTTGTTTTAGAGTTTACACTCATACATAATATTTTTTTTGTCAGCTAAAAGTAATGATTATTGATAAGTATCTTTATGTACAGTCAAACTAAGATGTAATCAACATCCTAGAAACAGACTTACAGTAAACGTACTATTCCAAGAGACAAAATCTTGCGCTGCATGATTAAAAAACAATCAAAATTGATCTTTGTAATTTTAGTACCTAGAACTAAAGGTACTAAAATTACAAAATTACTGTAGGCCTGTTTCTATGGTGTTTATTACTGCTTAGTTTGACTGTACATTACTAAGAAGTCATTCATAAATTACATAACGGCCTATTTGGAGGGCGTGGTGGGGGGCTTTTATTTGTTAGTGTTTGTTACCAGAAAGGGCTAGTTAAACATAAGGTCACAAAATCCAAATACATTTTTTTTTAAACAATTGCTTTTCTTAGTTTGAAAAAAAAGTTTTGAAGTTATCTACATATATCCTAACAGGTTTCTAAAAGCCAAAAGGGATTAATTATTTTTAATTTTAACAAATACAGAACTAACAATAGAAAAATATTTTTTGTGGTCTTTTACCTCAGCTGGATATTGCTTTATGTTTAACTAAGCTTTTGTAATATTCTAAGAAAATTTATTTTCTTATACACCGGGTAAAAAAAATTAAATGTAAGGGAAAACTTTAAAGGACCCACCTTTAAAGGCCCACTTTTACGAAGCGTGACCATCCTTTTAGGGTTCCTTAAAGTGCAAGGGAAATCTTTAAAGGGCCCTATTAAAACCCTAACACAATTTCTGCACGGGGTCTGCTCAAAATAGCTCAAAATATACGTCGATTGCTACATTTCAAAATAGCCGCGTTTAGCACTTAAACGAATTGGAACGTGTCCCTCGCGTTAAACGAGATCTTACTGTACTTGTATACTTTATTCACACCTACATTTTAGTTTGTTTTTTTTTACGTAGAATTTTAGGGTAAACAGTACGCAGCATTTTATGTTTTCTTATTTTTTTCGTTTTTGTGTTGTGTGTGTCTTTTAGGACCGCGTAAGGTGCCGAAGAATTTTTTTTGCAAAGAAGTAAACGACGCTCCAACGAACAATTTCGTGCGGCGTCCTTTTTTGGGAATTCTTCGGCACTTTATGCGCGTTTTTTGTGTATGTGTGCATGGATGCTTTGTGAATGCGACTTTTTGCTATGTCTGCGATGTATCTATTTAGCTTTAACGTATAAGAACAGAATTCCTGTACATAATATTATGAATTTGTAAATTTGCTTAGAACTTGACTGTAAATGTATTTAATAAACGATTATTCCAGCTCGTACCTTTAAAAACGACGATTGTGGGTCGCTAAACTAATTTTTTTTTAATTCTTAGGTGCTTCGCCGGCGTGCTGGGAAAAGATGCGAATGGTCGGTGGTGAGCGGGAGCTAAAGCTTTTGGCCGAACGGATTCGGGCCCGAAATTTTGCTCGCTTTGGCGGGCGGCTGAAAAATTCCCCTTTTTTCAGCTAGTCAGCTTTTAGTGAAGAATAATTTGACAAGTGTTCTTTTTGGTATACGAACGGTCTTGTAATTTTTAATTATAATAATTCTTAGTAAGTAAATTAAACATTGTGAACGGTGCTCAAAGCCCGAGTGTGCACACATCATTCGTATTGATTGGATTTGTCTATATTAATTATCTTTTTTTTGTGTAATGATAAACTTAAATTCGCATTTTTGTATTCGGAAAGAGTTGTAGCGTTAATTTTTCTAAAGTGACCGTTTAAAAACGTTAAATCAAAGGTTTTGTTATTTTTAATTGAAATTAATTAGTAAGTGAATTAATTATTGTGAATCGTGCTTAGGACCGAGTGTGCACATTCGAGCTCAAAGTGGCACATTCCGATCTCGGGAAAATGAAGCGCGCCGCTCCGCGTCGCGCTTCATTTGCCTCCCTCGCTCGGAAATGTGCCACTTTTCGCTCGAATGCGCACATCCTCGTATTTATTAGATTAAACTTAAAAAGTGTAAGTGCAGTCAATTTGGGTAACTTTGAACATTTTTTTGAAGTTATACTTCTTGAGAGTACAGTTTTCGCAAGGAACCCAAGTTGCGCGCGCACGGTTAATGATTATTTGATAATATAAAGTTAGCCATATAAGAAATTAAATTAATTATTGTGAATCGTGCTTAAAACCGTGTGTGCACATTCGAGCTCAAAGTGGCACATTTACCTCCCTCGCTCGGAAATGTGCCACTTTTCGCTCGAATGCGCACATACTTCGCATTAACTATATTTTAAAACCATTGAAACTGTTTAAGTAAGAGTATCTTATTATTTGGAAACGTCTGGAGGAGGCTTATGTTCAACAATGGACAAAGGAGGGCTGACAAAGAAGAAAGAAAGATCTTATTATTTGTTTATTACAGATCAATCTACATGTCTTACATAAACACTGTCGGAAATTCAACAATAATTAAGGTAAACAATACTTGAAATTTAACAATATCGTGTTTCAAGTTATTCCATTTAATTAATTGTTAAAATTAAGTACAGTCGAACCTCGATAAGTCGAATTTTTGATAACTCGAACTCGAACCTATCTCAATGTTAATATTTTTATATCCATAACTCAAATTTTTCCATAAGTCGAAGTGTTTTACAATTTCCTAAATTCAAGTTTGCATTAGTAAATATTTCGATTATTCGAAGTTAAATTTTACAACTTTTCATAAAAGTACAATAACTGGTAGGATTAAAGAACGGATTTGTTCGGTGTTATTGCTGGTCAAAATGGCTATTGTAAAATAGGATGAAAAGGGTGAAACCTACTACAAAACTTTGATGTTTTGACGTCGCCATTTCAATTGAATTTAAATACTAATTTATGTTTAAAGGCTTTCTCAACAGTTATGAAATTTAAGATGGTTTGACCGTTTATTTTACAAGAAAAGGGTCCATTTTTGCCTTTTTGTTTTCGTTCTGGTCGTTATTCGTCGAGCAGGAGTACGATCAAATGTATTTTTTGTTGTTCATAGTTTATAACAGTGTTTAACAGAACATATAAATGAATTAAATACTTTTTCTAAAATTATTTACCGATCAACAAAGAGTGTAAACGAAAATTAAAAAAAGGCTAAAGGAGTGTCCTTTTTTCAACTTTGAGAAAGCCATAATTGAATGGTTTTGGTATACACGTAGTAAAAATATTCTGGTTTTGAGAGATCATTAGAAAAATTTGTAGAAACCCAACATTTTGAATCAATGACGCAAAAGACAATTTTAGATTACTTTCAAACCAACAATAAATAAGATGTAAATAACCATATTACCTAAATACTTAATAACAATAAATAATGTTAATTATTGTTTACAAATTTTGGTTATTTTGTATAAAGGACGGTAAATATAGATATAATATATACACAGAAAAGTATTTAACTTCGACTTATCGAGGTTCGACTGTACTTGAAATTTAACAATATCGTGTTCAAGTAATTCCATTTAATTAATTGTTAAAAATTAGTAGTTGAAGTAATTGTTGTCTAATTGTTCAAGAAAAGCCATTTAATTATTGCACCATGGCTTAAGAATGTTTTTATTTTTAAATCTTATTAATTGTTCCCTTCTTGTTAATTCTTAGGATTTCTTTTAGTTTGTCAATTTATATTGCAAAATTAGTTCATTTTTACTTAGCTGCTTTTGGAATTTGTTAAAAATTACCACTTCTTATTCTTTTTGTTTTGTTAAATTAATTATTATTATTTTTTGAACTTCGTTTTTTATCATTTTATTTTTTTGTCTTTTAAGTACATACTTACCTTTCTTCTTTGTTGTCTTCTCTTTGATTTATGTAGCAGTTTTTTAGCAAACTACATTTTCGTTTATTATTACTTCAAATAACATTTTATTATTTTACCTTTTCGCACACACTTAATAAACTGTTCAACTTGGTGTAAGATATAGATTTATTTTACAGCATGTAACAAATATTTACATACAACTTCCCTTATGTATACGGAATTGTATGTAACTTTAAATGGTCCCTTACTGAAAAAGGGCTGCCGTAAAAAACTATTTCTTTGTTTCTTATTCATATAGGTATAATATATTTAATAACATTAACGATGAAAATGTTGCAGGAAATAAAATGCAAGTTCGTGCCACTGTCTTTCAATTTTGTGGGTCTAGCACGACACCTCAACTTCTTCTCCAGTTATTGGATGAATTCTATCGATGGTCGTGGCAAATTGTTGGGAATGGTTAATTAGAAAGTGTTCTCCCATTCCACACCCAAATCTAATAATTACCGAAACAAATTAAGTCACTGCACCATCCAGACAGCAATCTATAAGATCTTTTCATTTATCGGTGCATTTCGAAGTAAGTTTTTTTGAAAATTTATTTAATTATTTTGGTACCAAATTAATTTGTGTTTTCAATCTTTTTTAATTATTATAAGAATTCATTCAGACTTGCATTTTTATTAATTACAATGTTTTTAATTTTACAGGTGGAACTTTGGGTCAATTCTTCTGAAGAAATTGCTCGCATCAATTCCTGCAATTTCCACAACTTGATCGTCGTTCTCAAATTTCGTGGGTTGAGGACAATTAGACTGTGTTCCACGGCACATAAATTGAAGAAATCATCTCATCTTTATTGGTACTTTACTTTTATTATAATAAGATAGTTTTAATTAAATAATTTAATGAATATATGTCTTGTTAGCTCTTCGTCACACATACACACATTTTTGCCTTCACTTTCTTATTTGTTTGATTTTTAAGTATCTATGCAGTAAATCAGTATGTTACGAATAATTGAATTAGTATTACATCTTCAAATTTTACTTTTTAAATCAAACTCTTTAATAACATATTTTAAAAAGAAATTAAGTCAACAATTTCTTTTTGAAATTAATTTATTATAAAAAATGGTTAAATACATTTTCAGTAAAACATTATTATCAATAATAATCAATTAATAATTGCATTTAGATTACTTTTCTAAATTAAAAATTTAATAATATATTTTTTTCGAATTGAATTTCAGTGCGAGCTAATATATTTAGAACAGTCTTTATCGGTGTTTTCGGAAAATAAAATATATTATTTTATTTAAAATTATCAAGGCTCTTTTAGCTGGCCTTCAAATTAACTGATATGACGAATAACGCCTTTCACATAACTGTTTCGATTTATGATTCATTTGTAAATGTAAAGTCAAGCTGAGTAATTGTGTTCTAAATATGTGCTCCTCAAAATTTCAGTTTCAACCCTTAAAACAAGGTGAATATTAATTCTACGTATTTTTATTTAAACTTAAAGCTTTCGTAGAAATTTTGTGTTAATATGTTTTTTCATAGCAAGGAATCTACAAGGAAAGATGTCCTAAATTACATCGCACCCTCCTTCTAACATCAGTTTTTGGAAATATCGAACTTATCAAAGGTCTTCTAAAGCAATCTGTGGAAATCTACGGTGAAAGGTAGGCCCCCAGTGTTTGGGTTGTTTTTATCTTCCTCTTTAGTGATCGGTTTAAAATTAAATTTCTGGTTTCTTTCACAATTAATTTTTGTCACCGCTACCTTAAATAATAAATATAGTATATATAAATTAAATGATAGCTTAAAATAGGTGCTAGATAAAGCTTCTTAATGACTATCAAATTCCTTATTGTGGAGTAATCATTTGTAAAATCAAACATTTGCTTATGTAAATTGGAGAAGACAACCTTAGACGTTGATATAATTTGAGAATTATTTATATAACAATCAGCTCTTCTTTTTAATAAGATATTTGCATATCCAATACTAATAGACTCTTGTTTCGGGTTCTAAAAATAATTTTTAAATGAACCGAGGTTAGGCAACATACCTGATGTTAAATTAGCCACTAATACGAGATCCCAGACTATTCTCGAGATAAGAACATATAATTAAATACATCGGTATCAATAATTCGAGGGTGTATATAAAATCCATACAAATCACTTGCTATTGTTGTTTTCAAGGGTGCTCTTAGACCTAATATTCCATTAATGTTTTCTTTATAGTTTTAACAGATCTACCGAAGATTATTCTGCATGCAATGGTTGCCAGTAATATCGTGGTTATTAGGGTGATTGTAATTAATCCTATTGTTTATTGTTGATTCACAAGTTGCTTGTCATTGATCACAACCATTTGTAAACTTTCTCTAATTGCTCGTGTTAGTTTTTAATAACTCATTACTTCTGCATCCTAATAAAATATAAGAATTAACTAACAATAGATAACAATAATTATTATTTTGAAGAATTAAAGGACCCAACTTACTGATAATAACATTTAAATTACATTTTATAGGTTTACTGGTAACTTGTACGCAGATTCTTCGTGGTCTCCATATAATAACAACTTTTGCACTGATATCGGAGCACTCTATAAGACTTTAGTAGCAAGGAAATAATAACTAATAATTTACCATTAGTTCTATCTTTTTCTTTCTTACTGGCATCTTCTAAAAGTGTTTTTAGGCCAAGTTTTTCTATAAATCGCTTCATAAATAAAATTATTTCCATATAGCTTTACTCGATAGTTATGATCATTAATATTGTAGTTATGCTTGTAATTAATCCAATTGTTAATAGTAATAAATTCATTGATGATCCATCTTACAGTGCACTGATTTGTAAACATTTTTCAACGGGTTATTTTACCTTTCCACTTCTTATTATAACCAAGATTTATTAATAATTACAGGTGTTAATCTTTAATTCATGGTAATCTGAAATGAAAAGGTTATGTATTAAATATTATAAACTTTTGCAAATAAAACAATAATTATAGAGATGTATCATTGCTTATTAATATGTACATAACCAAAAAAGTCGTGTCAACAAAACATTCAATTTACTGTGGCTCAATATACGGCTACAGGATTTTAATATACCCAAATATTGAAATATAATTTGATTTTAATTTCTTTTAATCTGTAATGTATTATATAAGGAAATAATTTGCATCACCTGTGAATACACTAATATTTGTTTAAAGTAGTAATACATTGTTATTTATAGTTAATTATTACTTTTCCCACAGGATAAAAATCCCATTTGTTCAAATGCGTCAAACGAAGTAGACAACCTCTACGGTCGTGTTTGAAAACAATAGCGGCTACTTTGCAAAGTGTAACCCGTGTATATTAGATGGCGCTAGTTGTGTTATTTGATGTTAAAAATTATTCCCACTTGTAATGTAAGTTTAGTTTTATTTATATAACCTCGAAACATTGCCATGTACAGAAATGTAAGTAGGTCGTTAATTTTGTATTCCAGGTTTGTAAATTAGACAATATCAAGTATCAAAACCACCTTGTTCGGTACTTTGAAATTTCCAGCTGATTTTAGAGAGCCAACTTGCGTCGATCAAACTATGCGAATGAGAAGGCCAATTTTAGTTCGGAGACAACGAAATAAAAACTGGTATATCTTTTGACTTGCATAGTTTTGACACTTGACTCTAACCGATTTATTTAAGTGTTAATAGATAGATTTAATTTTTGTAGGGTATGGAATTGCATCGATGGAAGTATAATATCTAATTTAAGGATAATACTTATTGTGGAGGATTGGTTCATCGTGCTTTCACAGTCCTGACCTGAGGAAGAGTGTTTAGTTTAGTGTGGAAAACTATTATATTTGTTGTTAGGAATTCAACAAACACAGAAGGGCTATTTTAACACACAGGGGAACACTTGTAAATAGGTATTTAGTTATTTTTAAAAATATGCAAACCACCCTACCTTCATTTAATTATTGAAACGTGTTTACAATGTGTTTATTTTTACAACTTTCATAAACTTTGTAATGCCTCCACCATTATTTATTCTTTCAACTTGTTTAAAATTTACATTAGGTTTATTTTTTCCTTATTATTCCTCGTTTTATTTGTACATCGGTTAAGCGAACACATATATTTTATTGTAAGAAATTGAACATTTGTTTGGTGTTTAACTTTAAGCTAATGAATCCTGTGTAGTTTATGAATAATTTAAGCGTGCGTCTTTAAGACGACAATTTATTAGGGCCACATCGTTTCGTACTTTATTTTGTATGTGTTAACAAATTTAATTTTGCCCGGATGAAGAATTGAATGGATGTTACTTCAAAATTCAGTTTAAGGATCTTTAGATAATACATTTTATCGAGAGCCAACCATCCATTCACCGCGAGATCAATCCAAGTAAGATGACTGCTGGACCAGCGAAAAAAAAACACTTACGTTTAATTTATATATTAAGTTATTTAGTTAATAATAAGTATGGGGATGTACAGGGGGGAGACTTGGGAAAATAAATATAATTTCTGTACACGTCTTTTTCTTTATTTTAAAATTTAGCTACATAAAAATATATAAAAATTAGAGGAAACTTTGTCAAAACGCTTTAAAAATTTTTGGTTTCGAATACCTCCTCATATATCATGTGATCCTGATACAAATTGACAAAATTTCTTTCGGTTTGCAAAATTAAGAAAATGAACACTTTAAAAATTTTTGATTTCGAATACCTCCTCATATATCATGTGATCCTGATACAAGTTGACAAAATTTTGTTCGGTTTGTAAAATTAAGAAAATGAAAACGCTTTAAAAATTTTTGATTTCGAATACCTCTTCATATATCATGTGATCCTGATACAAGTTGACAAAATTTCGTTCGGTTTGCAAAATTAAGAAAATGAAAACGCTTTAAAAATTTTTGATTTCGAATACCTCCTCATATATCATGTGATCCTGATACAAGTTGACAAAATTTTGTTCGGTTTGTAAAATTAAGAAAATGAAAACGCTTTAAAAATTTTTGATTTCGAATACCTCCTCATATATCATGTGATCCTGATACAAATTGTCGAAATTTCGTTCTGTTTTCAAAATTAAGAAAACTATAGCCCCAGGCTACAAAAAATTTTGAAGGAAACTTGGACAAAATGCACCAAATTGTATCGATTTGTAACAGGAGTACAGAAGTGAGAAAAGGTTAGCCAAAATATATTTTTGCAAAAATGTAATTTCAAATCGCAAGTTACGGTCGGCCGAGTCGGCCGAGTGTTTATCTTGGAGATTTTTAAAAATATTTTTTGAATCACGAGTATCCTACAGTCATTCGTCATTCGTCATTCGTCTCGTTCGGCTCGTTGCTCGTTGGATTTTTCTTAGAGATTTTTAAAAATTCGACCTGTATGGGAATCGAACTCGAGACCATTCGAACAAACAACCAATAGCTTCCCATCTGAGCTATGGCGTTATACACTAAATTTTGTGCTTTAGTACTTTAGTATATACGTTTAAAACCAAAATTTTTGAAGTTATAACTTTAAAAATTATTTTTAAACATTTACGTAGTTAGATGTGAACCCCACTCACTTAGATTTAATCCCACCTTTTAGCTGGTCTTACAATTAATGTTTATTAAAAGACATGTAACAATCAAGACTCTTTATTGTATATATTAAAATTGGTACATTTTACACATTTTATTACAATAAAAAGTTGCAACCCTAACGATTATTTTATTGGTATAAATTAAAAAAGAACCTTATGGGCAATATGTAAACCAAGAGTGATTTAATTTGCACGTCAATCTTGGGACTGCAACTTTTTTTACAATTGGTTATAAATTTAATACTATAAATAAAAGGGAAAAGGGTAAATGTGTTTTAAGTGTGTCTGGAAAGATAAAATAATAATATGTGGGTGGGGTGGCGTTGTTATTTTACAAAAGTAATAATAAATAAAAGTTAAGTGCCCTTCAGAGTGCTACATAAATCAAAAAGAAGACAACAAAAAAGATAGGTAAGTATTTAAAAGATAAAGAAGTGAAATATTAAAAAAAGAAGTCCAAAAAATATTAAGTTAAATGAAAAGTATAAGAAGTGGTAATTTTTAACAAATTCCAATAGAATCTAAGTAAAAATGAATTAATTTTGCAATGTAATTCAAAAGTTCAAGAAAGTTCGAAAATAAACAAGACGGGAAAAATTAATAAGAAATAAAAATAATAACATTCAAAACGCACGGTCTAATAATTAAATGAAAAAAGGGTGGCTTTAATATTTTAAGAATTAATTAAATACGTACAAAGCAATACAAAAGGTAGCTCAAAAATGATGAGGGTATTATAGAGCAAACGCAGACAAGTTCTAAAAATTACCGAAGTTAAAATAAATAATAAACTAAAAATTAAATAAATTGTGTCAATAGAATAGAAAAATATACAAAATAAGAGATGAGAATTAGCAAGATAAGTAAGTAGAAGTAGGAAAATAATTTTAATGCCGCAAGTTGAGATGTGAATAACAAAATTATGTAACATAAGCAAATTATATTTCTTAGACATTATATCTTAAAACTTATTATAAATCAAAACGACCTTTTAGTTTGTTTTTCTTTTACACATTTCAAATTTATCCCACCTTCTGTAATTATGTGAGTTGTGTGCGTTTGTTTAATTTCAATTTTACTTTATCACCTTCCATAAATGAATATATTAAAAAAATGTGTATTAAAACTAAGTTCTAAATATTCGAAAAGAATATATTATTAAATTTTAAGTTTAAAAATAATTGAAAAATTTTAAATTGATTATTTTAAAAGGGTTTTACCCAAAATATTTAACCATTTTTTTTTAATTTTTTTAAAAGTTTTGACAATTTTTTTCTTTTTTTGGTTTTTTAAAAAAATTTAAAAATGCAATACTAAAATTATCCATAAATTACCGAATTAAAATATTGAAAATCAAACAAATAAAATAAAGCCAAAAATTTTATTAAACTTTTAAATAAAAATAAAAGAAAAAAAAATATTTGGTTCCAATTTCTTAAAGTTTTCAAAGAAAACTAAATTTTTTTGGTTCTGTTTTTTTTTAAACCCAAAAATAAAAACCCATTAGCATTTTTGCAAAAGGTTGCTAAAACTAAAGGAACAAACTTTTCTTTTAAAAAAAAGAACTTTAAAAATTTAAATAAAAAATTTCTTTAAAATAAATTAAAAAAATAAAATTTATTTGAAAAGGAAAATTCCCCTTTTCCCCAAATTTTTAAGGGATATTTTGGAATTCCTTTTTTTTTAAATTTTTTTTTTGGTGATTTTTGGAGTAAATTTCATGGGCTAAAGATAACAATTTTCGTAAAGTTAAAGAAATCCTAAACTCTTTCTAAAAATGGAAAGAAAGGGAATTTAATAAAAAATTTTCTTAATATTTTTTAAAAATAAAATAAAAAAACAAAATGGAAGAAGAAACAAACGAACCAAAGTCTAAATTTTTTTAATTTTAAAATTTCTTAATTGAAAATTGGGGGATTTTTTGGATTAATTTTGAATTTAAAATCAGTTAGAACTCACATTTAACTTTTAAATGGAATTTTTAGTTAAAGGCTTAACTTAAAATTTTATAAATAATTAAGATTGAAAATTTTATTTTAATCATTTAAGGAAAATTTAAAGTTTTACAAAAACTTGAAAATTTTGTTAATTATTTATATATAGTAAAACAATAAAAGAAAAACCCACTTTCTGAACATAAATGGTATATTTTTTTAATAATTTAAAACTTTTAATTAATGAAACTTGATTTTTACTCGTAAGCATATAAACATAAAACAATTAATAATTATTAGAATTGATATATCAACAAAGAAACCAGAATAACTTTAATTTTAAATGTTAAAATTAAAATTTGAAATTGATTTTAGGATAATTTAAAATTAACCCGTAGCCACAAACTTCTACGCATTTAAGTCAAGGATAGTTGATTTTATATATAAAGTTAAAGCTAACCTTATTAATAAATATTAAAATTTTAGCATGCAATATTACAAGAAAGAAATAAACAAATAATATTTAAATTGGTTAACTGTTAATAATTCTGAAATCGACGAATTTAATAATTACAAATACCAAAAGGACTTTACGCTACTGACAAGTACGTTGATTTTTATAAATAAAATAAAGCTTTATTAATAACATTAAAATTTTAGAGTTGCAATTACAGCCAAAGATAACGCGAATAACTTTGAAAGTTAACTGTTAATAATTCTAAAATCGACGTTTCGAAATACAAATACCAAAAGGACTTCTACGCTACTGACAAGTACGTTGATTTTTATAAATAAAATAAAGCTTTATTAATAACATATTAAAATTTTAGGGCTGCAATTACACCAAAGATAGCACAAATAATTTTGAAAGTTAACTGTTAATAATTCTGAAATCGACGTTTCGAAATACAAATACCAAAAGGACTTCTACGCTACTGACAAGTACGTTGATTTTTTTATAAATAAAATAAAACTTTATTAATAACATATTAAAAATTTAGGGCTGCAATTACAGCCAAAGATAGCGTGATTAATTTTGAAAGTTAACTGTTAATAATTCTGAAATCGACGTTTCGAAATACAAATACCAAAAGGACTTCTACGCTACTGACAAGTACGTTGATTTTTTTATAAATAAAATAAAACTTTATTAATAACATATTAAAAATTTAGGGCTGCAATTACAGCCAAAGATAGCGTGATAATTTTGAAAGTTAACTGTTAATAATTCTGAAATCGACGTTTTGAAATACAAATACGAAAAGGACTTCTACGCTACTGACAATACGTTGATTTTTTATAAAATAAAATTATAAACATTTATTAATAAATTTAGGTGATTCAGCAAAGTGATAATTTAAGTTATTTATATAATGATTTCGAAAAAAATACGAATTATTAGTATTGAAAATATTAGATTTATCAAAATAATTAAATAATAATCATTATATATCAAGATTATTTATTAAAATATTAAGATTTCATTTAACCGAATTAAATCATAACATTTATTAATACAAATTATTCGTAAACTAATTTTAATTTATTTTAAAGATTTCATTTTGTTCTATGATTTATTAAAAATCTATGATACTTTATCTTCAATGATTTCTCATTAAAACAGAATGGTGCGATTTGACTTGTAACTCGAGAGTTAATTGCGGTAATAGAAACGAATTTTCAAAGTCAAATGTTCGAAAAATTATAACACAAGTCCAAGTGTGAATGTTACAAATGAAAACCATAGCCAAAAACAATTACAGAAGAAAAAGGGATATTAACAAGCCCAAGTAGCCGGGACCTACCTTTGAGTTCCATAAACAGCGGGAAAACATCCTTCGAACGAGTCGACTGAAAGAAGTCCGATTGCACATGTGATGTCTTTGGCCCGTACCTCTGCTTGCCTCGCCGGGAATTGCCTTAGCACTGCTGACGGTGAAATTCGTTGTCTCCTAAACACATAAGAAAATAAAATTAATAAAATGAGCAAAAGAACTGAAAAAATAATTATTAGTTGAAATCTTTTACGAAATGTGTGAATTTTAAAAGAAATCGTTAAAATTACGATTTACCTTAAATGAAAGGTTGTAATGAGCACTTATATGCACTAATTTATAATAATAAATAACACACAACCGTTCGACTTGGCTGTACATTGCAAAATGATTCAGAAATGGAAAGTTTTACGTAAGTGCTAATATACGTTTTATCCGTAGACCCCCAAAGCTAAGTTACCTGATACCAAAAGCGATAATGCCAATTAAAAACCTCCATTATTTTAAATAAAATTATCGATTTATTTTGTTAAAGGAAAAACATAATACAGGGTGTTACGAATGTATTTGTTATTACTTTATTTTAATTAAACCCCTAATTTTTAGTTTATGATCGACAAGGGATTAAAAGTGCAATAACTTTTTGATCTTTGATAATTACGAGGAAATCTTTCATTTCCGAACGTATCGGACCTTAACACGTCGAAATCCGGCACTAACACAAATCCCCCAAAATCGGCCAAAATCGAGAAACAACATGGATATTAAAATTTCTATTTTAGAGGGGAAGCGCGGGGAAATGACACCGGTTATAGTCACTAGGGGTACGTAGGAACGTCCCCTCGCAATATAAAGCAATTCTATTTTTTTCATATTTTGCCAGAAAGACATGGGTTAAAACCCATCGATTTTGAATTTGCAAAACGTTTTCCCGAAGCTCTGGAATAGCACGCCTACGGTTTCTTAGGCCTATCCGAAGCCAAAAAGGCTGCCAAATCCGATTCTGAATAGTTTTTAAAGATCCGTCGACAAATAACGGCGCTACGATTTTTTGAAAGTTCAAAATTGGCTCAAAATGAGCGCTAAAATTCGCAATTTTTTATTTTCGAAAAATTAACGTCGCACCCTATACATATTATACATGTATCTTATGTAAAAAAGCCTCAGGATTCCGAATCCGTGTCGTTTGTAATGATTGGATAGAAAATAAGGGCGCTACGATTTTTTTTGTGAATCAAGGGGTACGTATTTTTAATCATTTAGTTTGTATCGAAAATTTTTATTTTACAGGGGAAGCGCGGGGAAATGACACCGGTTATAGTCACTAGGGGTACGTAGGAACGTCCCCTCGCGATATAAAGCAATTCTATTTTTTCATATTTTGCCAGAAAGACATGGGTTAAAACCCATCGATTTTGAATTTTCAAAACGTTTTCCCGAAGCTCTGGAATAGCACGCCTACGGTTTCTTAGGCCTATCCGAAGCCAAAAAGGCTGCCAAATCCGATTCTGAATAGTTTTTAAAGATCCGTCGACAAATAACGGCGCTACAATTTTTTGAAAGTTCAAAATTGGCTCAAAATGAGCGCTAAAATTCGCAATTTTTTATTTTCGAAAAATTAACGTCGCACCCTATACATATTATACATGTATCTTATGTAAAAAAGCCTCAGGATTCCGAATCCGTGTCGTTTGTAATGATTGGATAGAAAATAAGGGCGCTACGATTTTTTGTGAATCAAGGGTACGTATTTTTAATCATTTAGTTTGTATCGAAAATTTTTATTTTACAGGGAAGCGCGGGAAATGACACCGGTTATAGTCACTAGGGGTACGTAGGAACGTCCCTCGCAATATAAAGCAATTCTATTTTTTTCATATTTTGCCAGAAAGACATGGGTTAAAACCCATCGATTTTGAATTTTCAAAACGTTTTCCCGAAGCTCTGGAATAGCACGCCTACGGTTTCTTAGGCCTATCCGAAGCCAAAAAGGCTGCCAAATCCGATTCTGAATAGTTTTCAAAGATCCGTCGACAAATAACGGCGCTACAATTTTTTGAAAGTTCAAAATTGGCTCAAAATGAGCGCTAAAATTCGCAATTTTTTATTTTCGAAAAATTAACGTCGCACCCTATACATATTATACATGTATCTTATGTAAAAAAGCCTCAGGATTCCGAATCCGTGTCGTTTGTAATGATTGGATAGAAAATAAGGGCGCTACGATTTTTTTTGTGAATCAAGGGGTACGTATTTTTAATCATTTAGTTTGTATCGAAAATTTTTATTTTACAGGGGAAGCGCGGGGAAATGACACCGGTTATAGTCACTAGGGGTACGTAGGAACGTCCCCTCGCAATATAAAGCAATTCTATTTTTTTCATATTTTGCCAGAAAGACATGGGTTAAAACCCATCGATTTTGAATTTTCAAAACGTTTTCCCGAAGCTCTGGAATAGCACGCCTACGGTTTCTTAGGCCTATCCGAAGCCAAAAAGGCTGCCAAATCCGATTCTGAATAGTTTTTAAAGATCCGTCGACAAATAACGGCGCTACAATTTTTTGAAAGTTCAAAATTGGCTCAAAATGAGCGCTAAAATTCGCAATTTTTTATTTTCGAAAAATTAACGTCGCACCCTATACATATTATACATGTATCTTATGTAAAGAAGCCTCAGGATTCCGAATCCGTGTCGTTTGTAATGATTGGATAGAAAATAAGGGCGCTACGATTTTTTGTGAATCAAGGGTACGTATTTTAATCATTTAGTTTGTATCGAAAATTTTTATTTTACAGGGAAGCGCGGGAAATGACACCGGTTATAGTCACTGGGGGTACGTAGGAACGTCCCTCGCAATATAAAGCAATTCTATTTTTTCATATTTTCCAAAAGACATGGGTTAAAACCCATCGATTTTGAATTTTCAAAACGTTTTCCCAAAGCTCTGGAATAGCACGCCTACGGTTTCTTAGGCCTATCCGAAGCCAAAAGGCTGCCAAATCCGATTCTGAATAGTTTTAAAGATCCGTCGACAAATAACGGCGCTACAATTTTTGAAAGTTCAAAATTGGCTCAAAATGAGCGCTAAAATTCGCAATTTTTATTTTCGAAAAATTAACGTCGCACCCTATACATATTATACATGTATCTTATGTAAAAAGCCTCAGGATTCCGAATCCGTGTCGTTTGTAATGATTGGATAGAAAATAAGGGCGCTACGATTTTTTGTGAATCAAGGGTACGTATTTTTAATCATTTAGTTTGTATCGAAAATTTTTATTTTACAGGGAAGCGCGGGAAATGACACCGGTTATAGTCACTAGGGGTACGTAGGAACGTCCCTCGCAATATAAAGCAATTCTATTTTTTCATTTTTGCCAAAAGACATGGGTTAAAACCCATCGATTTTGAATTTTCAAAACGTTTTCCCAAAGCTCTGGAATAGCACGCCTACGGTTTCTTAGGCCTATCCGAAGCCAAAAGGCTGCCAAATCCGATTCTGAATAGTTTTAAAGATCCGTCGACAAATAACGGCGCTACAATTTTTGAAAGTTCAAAATTGGCTCAAAATGAGCGCTAAAATTCGCAATTTTTATTTTCGAAAAATTAACGTCGCACCCTATACATATTATACATGTATCTTATGTAAAAAGCCTCAGGATTCCGAATCCGTGTCGTTTGTAATGATTGGATAGAAAATAAGGGCGCTACGATTTTTTGTGAATCAAGGGTACGTATTTTAATCATTTAGTTTGTATCGAAAATTTTTATTTTACAGGGAAGCGCGGGAAATGACACCGGTTATAGTCACTAGGGGTACGTAGGAACGTCCCTCGCAATATAAAGCAATTCTATTTTTTCATATTTTGCCAAAAGACATGGGTTAAAACCCATCGATTTTGAATTTTCAAAACGTTTTCCCAAAGCTCTGGAATAGCACGCCTACGGTTTCTTAGGCCTATCCGAAGCCAAAAGGCTGCCAAATCCGATTCTGAATAGTTTTAAAGATCCGTCGACAAATAACGGCGCTACAATTTTTGAAAGTTCAAAATTGGCTCAAAATGAGCGCTAAAATTCGCAATTTTTATTTTCGAAAAATTAACGTCGCACCCTATACATATTATACATGTATCTTATGTAAAAAGCCTCAGGATTCCGAATCCGTGTCGTTTGTAATGATTGGATAGAAAATAAGGGCGCTACGATTTTTTGTGAATCAAGGGTACGTATTTCTAATTCATTTAGTTTGTATCGAAAATTTTTATTTTACAGGGAAGCGCGGGAAATGACACCGGTTATAGTCACTAGGGGTACGTAGGAACGTCCCTCGCAATATAAAGCAATTCTATTTTTTCATATTTTGCCAAAAGACATGGGTTAAAACCCATCGATTTTGAATTTTCAAAACGTTTTCCCGAAGCTCTGGAATAGCACGCCTACGGTTTCTTAGGCCTATCCGAAGCCAAAAGGCTGCCAAATCCGATTCTGAATAGTTTTAAAGATCCGTCGACAAATAACGGCGCTACGATTTTTGAAAGTTCAAAATTGGCTCAAAATGAGCGCTAAAATTCGCAATTTTTTATTTTCGAAAAATTAACGTCGCACCCTATACATATTATACATGTATCTTACGTAAAAAAGCCTCAGGATTCCGAATCCGTGTCGTTTGTAATGATTGGATAGAAAATAAGGGCGCTACGATTTTTTGTAAATTCAAGGGTACGTATTTTTAATCATTTAGTTTCTATCGAAAATTTTTATTTTACAGGGGAAGTGCGGGGAAATGACACCGGTTATAGTCACTAGGGGTACGTAGAAACGTCCCCTCGCAATATAAAGCAATTCTATTTTTTTCATATTTTGCCAGAAAGACATGGGTTAAAACCCATTGATTTTGAATTTTCAAAACGTTTTCCCGAAGCTCTGGAATAGCACGCCTACGGTTTCTTAGGCCTATCCGAAGCCAAAAAGGCTGCCAAATCCGATTCTGAATAGTTTTTAAAGATCCGTCGACAAATAACGGCGCTACGATTTTTTGAAAGTTCAAAATTGGCTCAAAATGAGCGCTAAAAATCCCAATTTTTTATTTTCGAAAAATTAACGTCGCACGCTATACATATTATACATGTATCTTATGTAAAAAAGCCTCAGGATTCCGAATCCGTGTCGTTTGTAATGATTGGATAGAAAATAAGGGCGCTACGATTTTTTTTGTGAATCAAGGGTACGTATTTTTAATCATTTAGTTTCTATCGAAAATTTTTATTTTACAGGGTAAGCGCGGGGAAATGACACCGGTTATAGTCACTAGGGGTACGTAGGAACGTCCCCTCGCAATATAAAGCAATTCTATTTTTTTCATATTTTGCCAGAAAGACATGGGTTAAAACCCATTGATTTTGAATTTTCAAAACGTTTTCCCGAAGCTCTGGAATAGCACGCCTACGGTTTCTTAGGCCTATCCGAAGCCAAAAAGGCTGCCAAATCCGATTCTGAATAGTTTTTAAAGATCCGTCGACAAATAACGGCGCTACAATTTTTTGAAAGTTCAAAATTGGCTCAAAATGAGCGCTAAAATTCGCAATTTTTATTTTCGAAAAATTAACGTCGCACCCTATACATATTATACATGTATCTTATGTAAAGAAGCCTCAGGATTCCGAATCCGTGTCGTTTGTAATGATTGGATAGAAAATAAGGGCGCTACGATTTTTTGTAAATTTCAAGGGTACGTATTTTTAATCATTTAGTTTCTATCGAAAATTTTTATTTTACAGGGAAGCGCGGGGAAATGACACCGGTTATAGTCACTAGGGTACGTAGGAACGTCCCTCGCAATATAAAGCAATTCTATTTTTTCATATTTTGCCAAAAGACATGGGTTAAAACCCATCGATTTTGAATTTTCAAAACGTTTTCCCAAAGCTCTGGAATAGCACGCCTACGGTTTCTTAGGCCTATCCGAAGCCAAAAGGCTGCCAAATCCGATTCTGAATAGTTTTCAAAGATCCGTCGACAAATAACGGCGCTACAATTTTTTGAAAGTTCAAAATTGGCTCAAAATGAGCGCTAAAATTCGCAATTTTTATTTTCGAAAAATTAACGTCGCACCCTATACATATTATACATGTATCTTATGTAAAGAAGCCTCAGGATTCCGAATCCGTGTCGTTTGTAATGATTGGATAGAAAATAAGGGCGCTACGATTTTTTTTGTGAATCAAGGGTACGTATTTTTAATCATTTAGTTTCTATCGAAAATTTTTATTTTACAGGGAAGCGCGGGAAATGACACCGGTTATAGTCACTAGGGTACGTAGGAACGTCCCTCGCAATATAAAGCAATTCTATTTTTTCATATTTTGCCAAAAGACATGGGTTAAAACCCATTGATTTTGAATTTTCAAAACGTTTTCCCGAAGCTCTGGAATAGCACGCCTACGGTTTCTTAGGCCTATCCAAAGCCAAAAAGGCTGCCAAATCCGATTCTGAATAGTTTTCAAAGATCCGTCGACAAATAACGGCGCTACAATTTTTTGAAAGTTCAAAATTGGCTCAAAATGAGCGCTAAAATTCGCAATTTTTATTTTCGAAAAATTAACGTCGCACCCTATACATATTATACATGTATCTTATGTAAAGAAGCCTCAGGATTCCGAATCCGTGTCGTTTGTAATGATTGGATAGAAAATAAGGGCGCTACGATTTTTTTTGTGAATCAAGGGTACGTATTTTTAATCATTTAGTTTCTATCGAAAATTTTTATTTTACAGGGTAAGCGCGGGGAAATGACACCGGTTATAGTCACTAGGGGTACGTAGGAACGTCCCCTCGCAATATAAAGCAATTCTATTTTTTTCATATTTTGCCAGAAAGACATGGGTTAAAACCCATTGATTTTGAATTTTCAAAACGTTTTCCCGAAGCTCTGGAATAGCACGCCTACGGTTTCTTAGGCCTATCCGAAGCCAAAAAGGCTGCCAAATCCGATTCTGAATAGTTTTTAAAGATCCGTCGACAAATAACGGCGCTACGATTTTTTGAAAGTTCAAAATTGGCTCAAAATGAGCGCTAAAATTCGCAATTTTTTATTTTCGAAAAATTAACGTCGCACCCTATACATATTATACATGTATCTTATGTAAAAAGCCTCAGGATTCCGAATCCGTGTCGTTTGTAATGATTGGATAGAAAATAAGGGCACTACGATTTTTTGTAAATTCAAGGGTACGTATTTTAATCATTTAGTTTCTATCGAAAATTTTTATTTTACAGGGAAGCGCGGGAAATGACACCGGTTATAGTCACTAGGGTACGTAGGAACGTCCCTCGCAATATAAAGCAATTCTATTTTTTCATTTTTGCCAGAAAGACATGGGTTAAAACCCATCGATTTTGAATTTTCAAAACGTTTTCCCGAAGCTCTGGAATAGCACGCCTACGGTTTCTTAGGCCTATCCGAAGCCAAAAAGGCTGCCAAATCCGATTCTGAATAGTTTTAAAGATCCGTCGACAAATAACGGCGCTACGA
Source organism: Sinopyrophorus schimmeli (assembly GCA_036325965.1). NCBI lineage: Eukaryota > Metazoa > Arthropoda > Insecta > Coleoptera > Elateridae > Sinopyrophorus > Sinopyrophorus schimmeli. The sequence continues at coordinate 6,140 of JARFIZ010000337.1, read as the reverse complement.
TTTTTTGAAAGTTCAAAATTGGCTCAAAATGAGCGCTAAAATTCGCAATTTTTTATTTTCGAAAAATTAACGTCGCATCCTATACATATTATACATGTATCTTATGTAAAAAAGCCTCAGGATTCCGAATCCGTGTCGTTTGTAATGATTGGATAGAAAATAAGGGCGCTACGATTTTTTTTGTGATTCAAGGGGTACGTATTTTTAATCATTTAGTTTCTATCGAAAATTTTTATTTTACAGGGGAAGCGCGGGAAATGACACCGGTTATAGTCACTAGGGGTACGTAGGAACGTCCCCTCGCAATATAAAGCAATTCTATTTTTTTCATATTTTGCCAGAAAGACATGGGTTAAAACCCATCGATTTTGAATTTTCAAAACGTTTTCCCGAAGCTCTGGAATAGCACGCCTACGGCTTCTTAGGCCTATCCGAAGCCAAAAAGGCTGCCAAATCCGATTCTGAATAGTTTTTAAAGATCCGTCGACAAATAACGGCGCTACGATTTTTTGAAAGTTCAAAATTGGCTCAAAATGAGCGCTAAAAATCCCAATTTTTTATTTTCGAAAAATTAACGTCGCACGCTATACATATTATACATGTATCTTATGTAGAAAAGCCTCAGGATTCCGAATCCGTGTCGTTTGTAATGATTGGATAGAAAATAAGGGCGCTACGATTTTTTTTGTGATTCAAGGGGTACGTATTTTTAATCATTTAGTTTCTATCGAAAATTTTTATTTTACAGGGGAAGCGCGGGGAAATGACACCGGTTATAGTCACTAGGGGTACGTAGGAACGTCCCCTCGCAATATAAAGCAATTCTATTTTTTTCATATTTTGCCAGAAAGACATGGGTTAAAACCCATCGATTTTGAATTTTCAAAACGTTTTCCCGAAGCTCTGGAATAGCACGCCTACGGTTTCTTAGGCCTATCCGAAGCCAAAAAGGCTGCCAAATCCGATTCTGAATAGTTTTTAAAGATCCGTCGACAAATAACGGCGCTACGATTTTTTGAAAGTTCAAAATTGGCTCAAAATGAGCGCTAAAATTCGCAATTTTTTATTTTCGAAAAATTAACGTCGCATCCTATACATATTATACATGTATCTTATGTAAAAAAGCCTCAGGATTCCGAATCCGTGTCGTTTGTAATGATTGGATAGAAAATAAGGGCGCTACGATTTTTTGTGATTCAAGGGGTACGTATTTTTAATCATTTAGTTTCTATCGAAAATTTTTATTTTACAGGGAAGCGCGGGAAATGACACCGGTTATAGTCACTGGGGGTACGTAGGAACGTCCCCTCGCAATATAAAGCAATTCTATTTTTTTCATATTTTGCCAGAAAGACATGGGTTAAAACCCATCGATTTTGAATTTTCAAAACGTTTTCCCGAAGCTCTGGAATAGCACGCCTACGGTTTCTTAGGCCTATCCGAAGCCAAAAGGCTGCCAAATCCGATTCTGAATAGTTTTTAAAGATCCGTCGACAAATAACGGCGCTACGATTTTTTGAAAGTTCAAAATTGGCTCAAAATGAGCGCTAAAATTCGCAATTTTTTATTTTCGAAAAATTAACGTCGCATCCTATACATATTATACATGTATCTTATGTAAAAAAGCCTCAGGATTCCGAATCCGTGTCGTTTGTAATGATTGGATAGAAAATAAGGGCGCTACGATTTTTTTTGTGATTCAAGGGGTACGTATTTTTAATCATTTAGTTTCTATCGAAAATTTTTATTTTACAGGGGAAGCGCGGGGAAATGACACCGGTTATAGTCACTAGGGGTACGTAGGAACGTCCCCTCGCAATATAAAGCAATTCTATTTTTTTCATATTTTGCCAGAAAGACATGGGTTAAAACCCATCGATTTTGAATTTTCAAAACGTTTTCCCGAAGCTCTGGAATAGCACGCCTACGGTTTCTTAGGCCTATCCGAAGCCAAAAAGGCTGCCAAATCCGATTCTGAATAGTTTTTAAAGATCCGTCGACAAATAACGGCGCTACGATTTTTTGAAAGTTCAAAATTGGCTCAAAATGAGCGCTAAAATTCGCAATTTTTTATTTTCGAAAAATTAACGTCGCATCCTATACATATTATACATGTATCTTATGTAAAAAAGCCTCAGGATTCCGAATCCGTGTCGTTTGTAATGATTGGATAGAAAATAAGGGCGCTACGATTTTTTTTGTGATTCAAGGGGTACGTATTTTTAATCATTTAGTTTCTATCGAAAATTTTTATTTTACAGGGAAGCGCGGGAAATGACACCGGTTATAGTCACTAGGGTACGTAGGAACGTCCCCTCGCAATATAAAGCAATTCTATTTTTTTCATATTTTGCCAGAAAGACATGGGTTAAAACCCATCGATTTTGAATTTTCAAAACGTTTTCCCGAAGCTCTGGAATAGCACGCCTACGGTTTCTTAGGCCTATCCGAAGCCAAAAAGGCTGCCAAATCCGATTCTGAATAGTTTTAAAGATCCGTCGACAAATAACGGCGCTACGATTTTTTGAAAGTTCAAAATTGGCTCAAAATGAGCGCTAAAATTCGCAATTTTTTATTTTCGAAAAATTAACGTCGCATCCTATACATATTATACATGTATCTTATGTAAAAAAGCCTCAGGATTCCGAATCCGTGTCGTTTGTAATGATTGGATAGAAAATAAGGGCGCTACGATTTTTTTTGTGATTCAAGGGGTACGTATTTTTAATCATTTAGTTTCTATCGAAAATTTTTATTTTACAGGGAAGCGCGGGAAATGACACCGGTTATAGTCACTAGGGTACGTAGGAACGTCCCCTCGCAATATAAAGCAATTCTATTTTTTTCATATTTTGCCAGAAAGACATGGGTTAAAACCCATCGATTTTGAATTTTCAAAACGTTTTCCAGAAGCTCTGGAATAGCACGTCTACGGTTTCTTAGGCCTATCCGAAGCCAAAAAGGCTGCCAAATCCGATTCTGAATAGTTTTAAAGATCCGTCGACAAATAACGGCGCTACGATTTTTTGAAAGTTCAAAATTGGCTCAAAATGAGCGCTAAAATTCGCAATTTTTTATTTTCGAAAAATTAACGTCGCATCCTATACATATTATACATGTATCTTATGTAAAAAAGCCTCAGGATTCCGAATCCGTGTCGTTTGTAATGATTGGATAGAAAATAAGGGCGCTACGATTTTTTTTGTGATTCAAGGGGTACGTATTTTTAATCATTTAGTTTCTATCGAAAATTTTTATTTTACAGGGAAGCGCGGGAAATGACACCGGTTATAGTCACTAGGGTACGTAGGAACGTCCCTCGCAATATAAAGCAATTCTATTTTTTCATATTTTTCCAAAAACATGGGTTAAAACCCATCGATTTTGAATTTTCAAAACGTTTTCCCGAAGCTCTGGAATAGCACGCCTACGGTTTCTTAGGCCTATCCGAAGCCAAAAGGCTGCCAAATCCGATTCTGAATAGTTTTAAAGATCCGTCGACAAATAACGGCGCTACGATTTTTTGAAAGTTCAAAATTGGCTCAAAATGAGCGCTAAAATTCGCAATTTTTTATTTTCGAAAAATTAACGTCGCATTCTATACATATTATACATGTATCTTATGTAAAAAAGCCTCAGGATTCCGAATCCGTGTCGTTTGTAATGATTGGATAGAAAATAAGGGCGCTACGATTTTTTGTGATTCAAGGGTACGTATTTTTAATCATTTAGTTTCTATCGAAAATTTTTATTTTACAGGGAAGCGCGGGAAATGACACCGGTTATAGTCACTAGGGTACGTAGGAACGTCCCTCGCAATATAAAGCAATTCTATTTTTTCATATTTTGCTCAAAAGACATGGGTTAAAACCCATCGATTTTGAATTTTCAAAACGTTTTCCCAAGCTCTGGAATAGCACGCCTACGGTTTCTTAGGCCTATCCGAAGCCAAAAAGGCTGCCAAAATTCAAAGCATTAGTTTCTGAATTATAAAGGATGACGTTTTCTATGTAAAGTCCTCGAAAATTAAGGGCAATTATTATTTTATAAAAAGTTAAACCCTTCCATTTTAAAGCAAAACCAAGTCCAAAATTCTTAAAGCCATTAGTTATTATAATTAATAAAAGGCATGATCGTTTTCCTATGTAAAAGGTCCTCTAGAAGACATTTCCGAAGAGAGTAATTGATTATTTCCAATAATAAAAAGTTAATACAGCCTGTCCATTTTAAAGCAAAACCAAGTCCAAAATTCTTAAAGCCATTAGTTATTATAATTAATAAAAGGCATGATCGTTTTCCTATGTAAAAGGTCCTCTAGAAGACATTTCCGAAGAGAGTAATTGATTATTTCCAATAATAAAAAGTTAATACAGCCTGTCCATTTTAAAGCAAAACCAAGTCCAAAATTCTTAAAGCCATTAGTTATTATAATTAATAAAAGGCATGATCGTTTTCCTATGTAAAAGGTCCTCTAGAAGACATTTCCGAAGAGAGTAATTGATTATTTCCAATAATAAAAAGTTAATACAGCCTGTCCATTTTAAAGCAAAACCAAGTCCAAAATTCTTAAAGCCATTAGTTATTATAATTAATAAAAGGCATGATCGTTTTCCTATGTAAAAGGTCCTCTAGAAGACATTTCCGAAGAGAGTAATTGATTATTTCCAATAATAAAAAGTTAATACAGCCTGTCCATTTTAAAGCAAAACCAAGTCCAAAATTCTTAAAGCCATTAGTTATTATAATTAATAAAAGGCATGATCGTTTTCCTATGTAAAAGGTCCTCTAGAAGACATTTCCGAAGAGAGTAATTGATTATTTCCAATAATAAAAAGTTAATACAGCCTGTCCATTTTAAAGCAAAACCAAGTCCAAAATTCTTAAAGCCATTAGTTATTATAATTAATAAAAGGCATGATCGTTTTCCTATGTAAAAGGTCCTCTAGAAGACATTTCCGAAGAGAGTAATTGATTATTTCCAATAATAAAAAGTTAATACAGCCTGTCCATTTTAAAGCAAAACCAAGTCCAAAATTCTTAAAGCCATTAGTTATTATAATTAATAAAAGGCATGATCGTTTTCCTATGTAAAAGGTCCTCTAGAAGACATTTCCGAAGAGAGTAATTGATTATTTCCAATAATAAAAAGTTAATACGGCCTGTCCATTTTAAAGCAAAACCAAGTCCAAAATTCTTAAAGCCATTAGTTATTATAATTAATAAAAGGCATGATCGTTTTCCTATGTAAAAGGTCCTCTAGAAGACATTTCCGAAGAGAGTAATTGATTATTTCCAATAATAAAAAAGTTAATACAGCCTGTCCATTTTAAAGCAAAACCAAGTCTAAAATTCTTAAAGCCATTAGTTATTATAATTAATAAAAGGCATGATCGTTTTCCTATGTAAAAGGTCCTCTAGAAGACATTTCCGAAGAGAGTAATTGATTATTTCCAATAATAAAAAGTTAATACAGCCTGTCCATTTTAAAGCAAAACCAAGTCCAAAATTCTTAAAGCCATTAGTTATTATAATTAATAAAAGGCATGATCGTTTTCCTATGTAAAAGGTCCTCTAGAAGACATTTCCGAAGAGAGTAATTGATTATTTCCAATAATAAAAAGTTAATACAGCCTGTCCATTTTAAAGCAAAACCAAGTCCAAAATTCTTAAAGCCATTAGTTATTATAATTAATAAAAGGCATGATCGTTTTCCTATGTAAAAGGTCCTCTAGAAGACATTTCCGAAGAGTAATTGATTATTTCCAATAATAAAAAGTTAATACAGCCTGTCCATTTTAAAGCAAAACCAAGTCCAAAATTCTTAAAGCCATTAGTTATTATAATTAATAAAAGGCATGATCGTTTTCCTATGTAAAAGGTCCTCTAGAAGACATTTCCGAAGAGGTAATTGATTATTTCCAATAATAAAAAGTTAATACAGCCTGTCCATTTTAAAGCAAAACCAAGTCCAAAATTCTTAAAGCCATTAGTTATTATAATTAATAAAAGGCATGATCGTTTTCCTATGTAAAGGTCCTCTAGAAGACATTTCCGAAGAGAGTAATTGATTATTTCCAATAATAAAAAGTTAATACAGCCTGTCCATTTTAAAGCAAAACCAAGTCCAAAATTCTTAAAGC